>CM033470.1:248157092-249357092 GCA_019447015.1 Hymenochirus boettgeri | reverse complement strand
GGTCAGGGATGGGGAACATTATAATTTCTGCGTCAGGACTAGCACGTCTTTCCCTGTAAATGCTGTGATTTCAAATGATGATTTCTCAGAATCTACAGCTAAGATTTAAAATCTGATAATTTTTTGGAGCAGTGGGATTTTGCTGATCTAAAGGTACAAAAAAGTAAAGATACCCTTTAAATTTCTGTTCAAAGTATGTCCCCCTGTTCCAATTCCATTTGAAATACTCCTTACAGTGCAAAGAAGAGAACATACCCAGCCTCTTAGGACCTAAGAACCTATCCCTACATGGTCTCTCAGAACAAACACTGTTCCTAACCAAATTGTTACCCAATGTGTACCCTCCTTTAAGATTTAAGTGGGAATTCCAAAAATTCTGGAACCTCAGGATTGGCCTTCCTCAAAATAAGGCAGTTTTTCCAGACCAACTGACTTTGCTTACTGCCTACACCATAGTTTAGCAATGAGCATCCATTTTTATCAATATATATCATCCATATATAATAATAAAATATACAGTAATACAGTATATGATGTATTGATAAAAATGCATGTTTGTGGCTTGTTAAAGAAGTCTGAGGGTCCCCAAAACATAGCCATACCATGTGAGAATTTTAAGGCCTTGAAAAGTGAACCATGGAGTGTGGCTCTATATTTTATTTTGTGTGTATAAGGACCTATGGCAAGACACTCTCTAACTTACTAACTGTCCATGTGCTATTGCTCTTTTTGTCTTATAATATATATATATATACAACAGAAAGTTGGTCAGCACTCCTAGGTAAGTTCAATAGTATATGCATGCACATGCCAAGGATAATTCCTTATCCATACACAGTAAATGTGGCAAGAAGGCACAGCATTGCCGTAATCAACGCTTCAACTGAAACAGTAAAATGTGTTGATTACGACAGTGCTGTGCTTTCTTGCTGTATATATATATATATATATATATATATATATATATATATATATATATACAATACAAGGATTGTGGAAGCACTCCAATTAGGCTAATTTACAACTACATTCCTAGGCCCCATACAATATCATATTATCTGCACTCTGGCATACTTTATAAACAAAGGGGTTTTAGTATACATTACTGTGATCACATAAATAGTATAGTATAGTATTTGAGGTTGAATAAAGACATACGTCCATCCAGTCCAACCCATCTAGCAATATCCTCATTTCCTGCCTAACTGTTGATCCAGAGGCAAAAAAACCCCCACCAAATTTATGAAGGGGGAAAAAATTCCTTCCTGACTCCAAGTGGCTATCGGAAATTTCCCTGGATCAACTCTACTTTATGAATCAATACCAGTAACTTGCAACATTTCTTGTTTGCAGAAACTCATCCAGCTTTTTTTTGAAACTGACCAATGAACCTGCCATTACAACGTCCACTGGGAGACAGTTCCATAGCTTTACCGTTCTCACAGTGAAAAACCCTTTCAGAGCTTGAAGCCTAAACCTTTTTTCTTCAAGTCTTAAGGGATGTCCTCGTGTCCTTTGACATGTTCTATTGGTGAACAATGCCCCAGATAGTTTATTGTATGGCCCGTTAATGTATTTATACACAGTAATCATATCCCCACGCAAGCGCCATTTCTCCAGCGTACATAATTGTAACTTTTCCAGTCTCTCTTCATATTCAAGCTCCCCCAAACCCCTTATTAATTTAGTTGCCCTTCTCTGAACCTTTTCCATTTCAAAGATGTCCTTTTTGTACACAGGATTCCAAAATTGCACTGCATATTCTAAATGAGGCCTTACCAATGCTTTGTAAAGAGGGAGAATTACATTTTACTCCCTTGAATCCATACTTCTCTTTATACAAGACAATACCATGCTGGCTCTGGCTGTTGCCGCCTGGCACTGCTTGCTACCTTTAAGTTTGTTATCCACCAAAACTCCAAGATCCCTTTCCAACAGGGATTCACTTAACACAGAGCCATTTATAGTATAAGTAGCACAAGTATCCAAGTCCAAAATGCATCACCTTACATTTATCAACATTGAATTTCATCTGCCACTTAGCAGCCCAATGTGATAATCTATCTAGATTCCCTTGCAACGATTGCACATCCTCTGAAGTTTTTAATGGTCGACAAAGTTTTGTGTCGTCAGCAAACACAGAATCCTTGCTGACAATACCCACTTCCAAATCATTAATAAATAGATTAAATAGAAGAGGCCCCAACACAGAACCCTGTGGCACCCCACTTAGCACTTTAGTCCATAATGATGAAGCCCCATTAACAACTACTCTCTGCATCCTATTCATTAACCAATTTTCTATCCATGTACAAATGTGACTCCCCAGACCAACAGACCTTAGCTTATTCATTAGTCGCCTATGGGGGACTGTATCAAAAGCCTTTGCAAAATCCAAGTAAACTACATCTACTGCTATACCAGAGTCTAAATTTCTACTTACTTCCTCATAAAAGCCAAGCAAGTTAGTTTGACAAGATCTATTCCTCCTAAATCCATGCTGGTTACTACTTATAATGTCAGTCCTTGAAACATACTCTAGAACATGTTCCCTTATTAAACTTTCCAGGATCTTCCCCACCACTGAAGTTAAACTTACAGGCCTGTAATTACCCGGCTGTGAACGACTACCCTTTTTGAATATTTGAATAACATCAGCCTTTTTCCAATCCAGAGGCACACCACCGGACATGAGGGAATCAGCAAAAATAAGAAACAATGGCCTAGATAAAACTGAACTTAGCTCCCTAAGTACCCGAGGATGTATTTTATCCGGTCCAGGAGATTTATTAATATTAACCTTCTTTAGTTCTTTCTGTACCATATCCTCGGTTAACCAAAGTGAACTTGAATCTTGTATACCTTTATTGCTACTATACTCTATGATATCTGTACTTGGATCTTCTATAGTGTATACAGAGGAAAAAAAATTATTCAAGACATTTGCTTTATCGCCATCCTCCGTAACTAACTTATCCCCATTAATTAATGGTGCCACATTCTTAGTCCTCATCTTCTTACTATTAATATACTTAAAAAAATGCTTAGGCTTAGTGATGCTTTCTTCAGCTATCCTAACTTCATTATTAATTTTAGCTAATTTGATTGCTTTCTTACACTCCTTGTTACAGTTTTTATAATCCCTAAAGGCCCTTTCCGTTCCCTCTGCCTTAAAGGTTTTAAATGCCTTTTTCTTCCTTACCATTTGCCTCTTTACATCAGAATTCAGCCACATGGGCGCGGATTTATTTTTTTTACATTTATTTCCCAAGGGTATAAATTTAGATGTGAACTGGCTTAAAATCCCCTTGAACACAGTCCACTTCTGTTCAGTACCTTTACCTATTAATACATTATCCCAGTTGACATTCTGAAGAGCTGCTTTTAACGTGGGAAAATTTGCTTTCCTGAAATTAAATGTCTTTGTTAACCCAGCGCACTTTTCCTTTCGATAACAAAGTCCAAATGCCACTATTTCATGGTCACTATTCCCTAAGCCTCCAGTTACCTTTATATCTATAATACGCTCCACAATGTTAGATATTACCAGATCCAACAGAGCTCCTTTTCTAGTAGGAACCTCAACCACCTGTGAGAGAAAATTATCCTGCAGCAAATTCAGGAACTCATCGCCTTTTTCTGTGATGGCAGTTCCACCACACCAATCAATGTCAGCTCTCTGCTAGCATTTGGCAGCTTATAGCAGACACCAACAATTACATTACCCCCTTTCCTGTTGCCTAATTCCACCCATATTGCCTCCACTTTATCATCCATATCACCAGTTATCTCTTCTTTTAAATTTGGCTTCAATTCTTTTTTAACATAAACACATACTCCTCCCCCTTTCCTTTTTTTCCTGTCCTGCCTAAACAAGGCATATCCTTCTATATTTACAGCCCAGTTGTGAGAACTGTTCAACCACGTTTCTGCTATACCTATTACATCATACTTTTCATTCAATGCCATCATTTCCAATTCACCCATTTTGTCAGCCAGACTTCTCACATTTGCAAACATACATTTTAGATTATGATCCTGTAATTTATTCATACACTTTAATACACATTCCTCCCTATCCCCTATGCTAGCCCCACCCCCCTTTCCACCCACCACTGGCCTATCTACACCCTTCTTTCCTCCTGGACTATCTATTCCAGTGAGACTGCTAATACCCTCCCCCCCCAAACCTAGTTTAAAATCTCCTCCAACCCTCTAGCCACCTTCTCCCCTAAAACAGCTGCACCACCATCAGTGAGGTGCAACCCATCCCTACTAAAGAGCCTGTAGCCGACAGCAAAGTCTGCCCAGTTCTCAATAAACCCAAACCCTTCTTCCTTACACCACTCTTTTAGTCACGCATTAATGCTCCTAAGCTCCCGCTGTCTCCCTGGCTTAGCACGTGGCTGCGGTAGTATTTCTGAAAACACTACCCTGGAGGTCCTTGCTTTTATCTTGGCCCCTAGTTCTCGGAAATCATGCTTAAGGACCTCACCTCCACCTCTAACTTTGTCATTGGCACCAATGTGAACCAAGACCGCCGGGTCACACCCGGCCCCACCCAATAATCTGTCTACACGATCCACCACATGCCGAACCCTAGCACCAGGCAGGCAACACACAGTTCGGCATGTAGGGTCTTGGCGGCAGATTACCCTATCTACCTTCCTTATAATGGAGTCCCCTACCACAACCACCTGCCTTGCATTCCTGACCCTTTGTTCCTCCTCCCTTGTATTAGAGATGGCAGTCCCCTGGGTGCTTAAGGGACTAGCCCCCTCCATACACGCTAATTCCGAGGTGTCCTCCTCCACTTCATTACCTAAGGCGGCAAATCTGTTGGGATGGACAATCTGGGAAGAAGCCCCCCTACTCTTCCGTCCCCCACTTCCCCTAGTAACCCTAACAAAACTACCTCCTTCCTCATCCTTTCTTGTCCCTCTTCCACCCACCTCTATACTGGCCCCAGCCAGTGCCTGCTGACCCCCCAGTTCTGCCAATCCCCGCAATGCTGCAAGCTGCCCCCTTAGACTCTCCACCTCAGCTTCCAAACGGGCAACCCACTCACACCTGACACAGACATAGGTTCCCCGGAACATCTGCTCCAGGTTCCTATACATGTGGCATGATGCACATTGCATGGTACTGACAAAACTGTCCCTTCTAATACACCACACCAGCACAGTGATGCACAAACCTTGTTTAATTTCCCTTCTTGTTTCAATGTCCTTCTTTTTCTATGTCCTTGAGATCAAGGTCCTTGAGAGAAAGGGACACTCACAAGTTCATTACACTCACAGGAAACTTCCTTTTGTTAGGTCCAAACCACAGGCCCAACAACTGTGAATCCTATTTAACTAATAGGCCCCAACCCCCACACCAATTGTGCAAAGCGAAAGAGAGGAAAAAAACCAAAAACTTATTAACCCTTTCACAGCCTGTTTGTGATTACAACAGGTACAATACTAGAATATAGAAGTCCAGCACGCCCCTTTAACTGGAAGAAGAAGAATTGTCTGCTTACTGCACACTCAGTCCTGCACACATAGTCCTTAGCAGTACAAACAATCATTATTTTCAAACTGTCAAACAATCCTTATTTCAAACTTTCACACACACCATACAACCAAATCAAATGGATTAAGTGTCCTTCTTTTTCTATGTCCTTGAGATCAAGGTCCTTAAGAGAAAGGGACACTCACAAGTTCATTACACTCACAGGAAACTTCCTTTTGTTAGGTCCATGAAAAGCCTTCCAACCATGTCAAGGTAACCCAGTCTGGAAGGTCCTAACTTCTAACCTTTTTTACTTCAATTACCATTAGCAAACTTTTGCATTTATCATAATTGTGCACTGGATCCATATAACAGGCTTTCTCACTTCCCCCCAGCCCTTTGGCTTTTTAAATATAGCAATATAGAAATACAGAGCACTCCTGTGATTTGTGCAACAGCTTTTATTTCAACGTTGTTGCCCAAATCCCAGGAGTGCTCCGTATTTCTATATTGCTATATTGATTTCCTGCCGGTAGCACCCAGGTGGTCGCTGTATGTATGAGAGTGGCCGCTCTTCATATCAATAGATAGATAGATAGTAGATAGATAGATAGATAGATAGATAAAAGTACTGGAGCACTTATCTGGATTTTTTGAAACATTTATTTCACATATACTTAAATCATGTATATGTGAAATAAATTTTTGGTACGTGATTAAAATATATGTGAAATACATTTTTCAAAAAATCAAGATGAGTGCTCCGATACTGACCTTTTACTGAAGTTTACTCGGTACAGCACCCTGGTGGAAGTCACTGAAGCGTGAGTGCAACCAGCTTATTAATATGTATATACAGTGTATATATATATATATATATATATATATATATATATATACACTCCACATATTAAAACCCCATCCTATGGTGTTTCAGTTGCTGCACTCTGATGTATAATGGTCTTTCCTCAAGGAACCAGCTACATGCAACAAATAAAGCATGATTAAAAATGTAGAAAGTAAAAACGTAGAAAGACACTGGGGACCAAATCTCAACGACCCATTTCTGACCACAGTTGCTTCAGGACTTCCATTGTTCAGACTCCCTCTATGTTCATATCTCTTTAACATGTTATGAGAAAGCACGGGCTGTGATTTGCATGATGGCTCCTGTGAAAGCAGAAACGCGTTTGTTGAATAAAACACTTTTCAAAGTTGTGCCGCAAATGCTTTCGTATGGACTTTATAGATGTATTTGAACAGCACCCAGGCAGATAAAAGTAACAAGCTGGAGTCATAGAATGAGGAATTCTGCACTCACAGGAAGACTCAAAGTGGTTTATTGTAAAATGTGGGATTTACAATAAATCACTTTGAATTTTATGTCATGTGATTGTGTGGAATCCCTCATACTGATATATATACTGTACTGTCACATAAACTGTCACATAAGAACTTTCTTACAGCATTTGTTGCAGAAATAAAATGACTTTCTATGTCTATTGAAAGTCATTTTACTATTGTACTATTTATTGTATAATACATGCTGCTATGGAAACAGAACACCCATTTTTATATTGCACTAATTTACATGGAAACAGATTAGTATCAATGGTAAAAAATACCCTTAAAACAGGCTTTATTGCTAAAAAGGGCATTTTTTTATTTAAAGAGGAAAATAGTAAACATTAGATTATAGTAAAACACACAAACAAAAACATGTGTACAGTAAACAAACAAAAATGTACACAGTATATATTGTTTTGGGGCTTTTTTGGTGGGGGGGGGTAGAGAAGTTTAGTTTGGGCCAGGCTGGGTTGGCCCAAATTTGTAAGCATTAACCACTGATTCTTTGTTTTTATATGGGGGAAATTTTGCCCTGCAACAATGGGCTCACTGTTGTACTCCATGAAGAAATGGTACCCCATTATCACCTGCTTTCTCTTACACAAAACACACTATGAGGGAGAATAGCTAATGTGGTGTGGGGTCATTCTAGTGGGACCAAGTTTGCCTGGCTCTGCAACAATGGTAGCCAACTACAGTGGGCCTACATCTGTACTCTGTGCTGCTGCAAAGAAATGGTACCCCATCATCACCTGCTTTACCTGCACAAAGTGGTCGGAGATTTTCATCTCTGCAGCAGGGAATCACGCGAAAGGTAAATATACTTTACTCTGTCCATGGCTCCTGCTTAATTAATTAAAGCATAGCTCCTTAACCTCCCAGGCTTCAATCACTACATTAAAGATTGTAAGCTCTACGGGGCAGGGACCTCATTACCTCTTGTAGCAAAGCCCTAGCACTTCAATTTATATAAGTTATATATTTATGTACTGAACTATCTATGTATTTATCCCCATTGTATGGCTTTATTGTATTTTAATACTGTACAGCGCTGCGTTCCCCAAGTGGTACTATATATATAAACATATACATACACACAAAGGAATAGTTCACTTTTCGACTATTACAATCACTTTAGATATTGTTATTTTGTTGCTTAATTAGCCACTTAAAGGGCATGTCCACACCCAAAACTATAATCCCCCCCATTAATGGCCCCACCATGTAGTGTAATAAAATCCTTACCTCACATCCCAGCTCAATAGTGTTCTCCTGTAGTCCCCCCCCAAAGTCCCAAAAACTGCCCACAAGGAGGATAGCAGAGTCCATATAGGACTCTGCCTCCTGTCTCGCCTCCGGGAGAAGTTTGGCATGCGTACTGCAGCGCTTCTCCCCCTCCCTCCCGTTTTGCAATCCCTCCCCCTACCATAAAACCCCTTGTCCATTTAATAGTATATGTTCCCCCAGCTCCAACCGCTAAAAAATTATTTTAAGAAAGACCCCCGAACTCTACTTACCTTCCCTCTCTCCTCCGGCATTCTGAGAAGCCGGCAGCCGTGTCCGTGATTGGCTGCCTCTCAGCCAATCACAGACACGGCTGCCGGTCCCGCCCCCTGCTTGCAGTGTCTTGCAAGCAGAAGGCCGGGCCGGGCGTCGGAGGAGAGAGGGAAGGTAAGTAAACATTGGGGCACTTTCTTACATTTATTTTATAGCGGTTGGGGCTGGGGGAACACATACTATGATATAACAAAAGTTCATAATAAGGGTGGACATGCCCTTTAAGGTTAAATTTCATGTCATCTCTATATATGAAACATAAATAAATACCATGTGTATTTCTACAGGTTTTTTTAACATTTTGGATTATTTCAGTTTGATAGATTGTCTTGTCTTCTTTTCTCTGCCCCCTTAAACCTCTTTACTTAAAATGTGCAATGGCATGATGACATGGGCTAATTACTATCCAGTACAGTATTGTATACAATTAACTATTTATACAGAATGTGCCATCAATCTTTACAATCAGAATAGATAAAATTATATTATACGGTATGCCTTTTTTTTCAAAGAGTTATAGAAAATGGACTGTATATAGAGATATGTTTCATTATAAAGCTATCAGTTTTAAAATATGGAAGTAATATTTCTGATGTACTACGTCTTGTAAAATTGTATATCCATTGAAATAAGTATGCTGACATTAATGGGATGTAAAGAAGTTTTCTTATACACTCAGGTGCTCTCATCCAATTTTGCCTGTAATACACTCAGAGAGGCAAGAAAAGTAAATTTAATGTTCCTGTAGAATGTTATTTGAAATGGAAAAGCACAGTTTTATATATCAGATCCCATTTCAAACAAGGAAAAAAGCTATGCAAGTCTGACATTTTTTTGCCATTCAAATAACAAGAGAATTGTCATTAAATCATGTTAGCTCGGTCCAATCAAGTACCCTGCAGGAAATTTTCATTTGGTTTTGTCATGTTGTGTTGCCTGCCTTGCATCCAACAGAGGTACAGATTAAATACTGGATTTAATTCCTGAAAACCAGTGGTCCCTTGTAACCCTTAAAGCCAAAAAAAAGTCCACTTTTCTGCTTTTAATTCAACAGGAATAAGCCTTTGAGGGAAGAACAAAGTCTGTTGCTCTATACGTCAATGTATTTTGCACAGAATAAAGGGGGGGAAATCATTTTTGTACAGCCAGTTTGTCTTTTGAGTTGCTTTGGCAAAACATCACAAATATCCTTTCCCATTTGATTTCTTATTAAAGATTTTTTCTAGAATATGATTGTGTTACTTAAAAGTGTTTAATATTCCTTTTTACTGCGAATTATGGAAACTGTGTGTCACTTGCATTTTTATATAGGGAATAAATGCAAAATATATGTTGGATTAAATAAATTCATAAAATACTTCATATCGTCTTCTTCTGTGATAGTGATAGTGCTTTTGTACAAGAACAATCGCGTAAAATGTGTTCTATCCCCTATAAAAAGCTAACATTCCCTCAACCCCACCTACGGTATATTTTGCAATTCCCCAGGAGTCTTTATGAATTCTCGAAGGTGCTAGGAAGCTCCCATAAGTATAATTCAGGGGAGTCATGTCTTTTTTACCGTTTGCCTTGGGTACCTCTCAAATATGCATTGAGACTTTCCATCATTGAACCTCTTGCAGTCTAGTATTTTTGTAACCTGGTGCTCCGAACATTTAAGTATTATCACCTAGCTGCTGTATGGATATAAGGAATAATTTCTTTCTGCCCTTACTAGATTGACATTTACAATCATTTACCAGAGTTCAGAAAGGCTTGATACGCATATGTGGACCATAATATATGTATTAGTGTTCCCCCTTCCATCACTCATTTCCAGCAATGGTTTGTAAGAATCACTTTCATAACACATAATCTCTCTGGTGTGTAATACTGTCACGAACTTACCTGCCGCTCCGGTCCTGCGCCGCTCTGGACTTCCGGGTGGGCGGCGTCGTGGACGTCATGGCGTCACGACGCCGCCACGCCGGGCGGCGCGAGATTTGAAAAGCTGGCGTCCTCCTGGACCCGGCGCCCGATAGTAGCATTAGGTACCCTGGCTCCTTACTCACCTGCCTTGGATCCTGCTCCGCTCCTGCTCCTATACTTACCTTGCCTGCCTCCAGTGACTACCTTACCTGTATCCTGTACTTACCTTGCCAGTATCCAGTACTTACCTGCCCTGCCTCCAGTGACCACCTACCTGTATCCTGTACTTACCTTGCCAGTATCCAGTACTTACCTTGCCTCCTCCAGTGACCACCTTACCTGTATCCTGTACTTACCTTGCCAGTATCCAGATTTACCAAGCCATTACTTCCTTTACTTTACCTTGCCAGTATCCAGTACTTACCTTGCCTGCCTCCAGTGACCACATTGCCAGTATCCAGTACTTACCTTGCCGGTCTCCAGTGACTACCTTGCCTGTATCCAGTTTCCGTCTACTCACCTCATCTGTATCCAGTTACCTACCTTACCTGTATCCAGTATCCAGCCTTCAGTTCCCAGCAGCACCTTGCTCCTGTTTCCAGCCTACAGTTCCCAGCGGCCTCTTATCCTGCAACTTCCGGACTATCTGCCTCCTCCTAAAGCGTACTGTGAGTACCTGGCCGTCCGGCCATTTGTTACAGTACTATCGGGCCGAGTTGAGTAAAACTCTCCAAGCTTTGTCCAAACGCATGGAGCTTTGAACATCATCAGGGCCATTTGGCTCAGTTCATGGATTCCCTGCTGTCCGCTACCCCCAGCTGCTGCCTCTGCTCCGGGTTCTAAGCCACCTCCTTCGGCAGCCGGATCCGGCGATCCTTATCTTCGGAGAGAGCCCCGCATACCTCCACCCTCGCGGTTTGATGGTAATGCCCAAGCCTGCCGTGGGTTCATTAATCAGTGCCGAATTCAATTTGAACTTCAACCATCTAATTTTGCATCGGATCGTGCTAAGGTTGGATACATCATTGCTTTGTTGGGGAGGGATGCACTGCCTGGGCTTCTCCTTTATGGAAAAAGACGATCCTCTAGTCTATAATTTACTGATTCCTGAGTATGTTTTGCAAGGTCTTCGATGCTCCAGGAAGAACCTCTGCTGCCTCCTCCCGTTTGATGCAGCTCCGCCAAGGGTCACGTTCCGTGGGTCAATATGCTATTGAATTTCGTACCCTTGCTGCGGAGACTTCTTGGAACAATGGGGCACTTACTGCAGCCTTTTGGCAGGGACTCTCTGATCGCCTCAAGGACGAATTAGTATCTAGGGAGCTACCTGTCCCATTGGAAGACTTGATTACACTATGCATACAGATTGATACCCGCTTTCGCGAACGGCAGGCAGAAAGGTCTGCAGCTCGTTCCAACCTCCCTAAGACCTTTCCTAGGCCTGCTCAGACCTTTCCGCAACCCATATCTTCGGGTGAGGAGCCGATGCAAATTGGCGGCACTCATCTATCCCCCGAGGAAAAATCACGCCGACGTACCAATGGTCTCTATTGTGCTGGGCAAGGACACTTTGTAAAAAATTGTCCCCAGAAGTCGGGAAACTCCTGGACCTAGAAGTTAAGGAGGAGCTCCTTCTAGGTAATGTTAAGTCTCCTGCCAAATGTGAACCACTGAAACTCTTTCTACCAGCTACTATCACCTGTAATGGTAAAACTTTTTCCTCTCAGGCCTTTGTCGATTCTGGTGCCGCTGGAAATTTCATCGATTCTACCTATGCAGCACAATTGGGGCTTCCTCTCCTTCACTTGCAGCAACCTCTTCGAGTTCTGGCTATTGATAATAACCCGTTGGCTTCAGAATTCATCTCCAAATCTACATACGAAGTCCTATTCCGCATTGGCATATTTCACCAAGAACGTTTATCTTTTCTTGTCATCCAAAGCCCTTCTGCTCCCCTCATTCTAGGACTTCCATGGCTCAGACTACACAACCCTGTTATAGATTGGTCTAACAATGAACTCAAATCTTGGAGCCCCTTCTGTTTCAAAAATTGCCTTTCTACTCATTGCACTACCATTACATGTGAGAATAAATCTGAGAAAAACCTCCCTGAATGTTATCGTGATTTCGCTGATGTGTTCTGTAAAAAGCGAGCTGAGAAGCTACCACCGCACCGTTCCTACGATTGCCCCATCGATCTTCTTTCTGGTACTATGCCTCCTCGGGGACGCACATACCCACTGTCTCCCTCAAAACTCTAAGCCATGAAAGAGTACATTACTGAACATTTGTCTAGGGGTTTCATACAACCTTCCACTTCCCCTGCTGGAGCTGGGTTCTTTTTTGTTGAAAAAAAAGACGGAGGTTTACGACCCTGCATCGACTACCGAGGGTTGAATAAAATCACTATAAAGAATCGTTATCCTCTCCCTCTCATCTCTGAGCTATTTGACCAGATAAAAGGGGCTAAAATATTTACCAAACTGGATCTTCGGGGGGCATACAATCTGATCCGTATACGCCAAGGTGACGAGTGGAAGACCGCCTTTAACACCAGGGACGGTCACTACGAATATCTCGTAATGCCCTTTGGCCTTTGTAATGCTCCAGCGGTGTTCCAAGAATTCGTAAATGACATTTTCCGGGATATGTTGGGTATCTCTGTAGTAGTATATCTTGATGACATTTTAATCTTTTCTCATGATCTGCCCTCACACCGCATCCATGTTAAACAGGTGTTACTACGTCTGAGAGAGAATAGCCTATATGCCAAACTGGAAAGTGTCTGTTTGAGTGTTCACAAGTACCCTTCCTGGGCTACATCGTATCTGCACAAGGGTTCCAGATGGATCCTGTTAAAGTTTCGGCCATTCAAGATTGGTCTCTTCCTATGGGAACCAAAGCTATTCAAAGGTTCATTGGGTTTGCCAATTACTACAGACAATTCATTCAGGGGTTCTCGTCAATAATTTCTCCGATATTAGCCCTCATCAGTAAAGGTGGTAAGCCTCATTCATGGACCCCTGCAGCCCTCAAAGCCTTCAAACGACTCAAGGAGGCCTTTGCTGATGCTCCTGTTCTAGTACATCCAGATCCTAGTCTTCCCTTCTACATCGAAGTTGATGCCTCAGACTTGGGCGCTGGAGCCGTCCTTTCCCAGAGACAATGCCCTAAAAGGAAACTCCATCCCTGTGCTTATTTCTCTAAGAAGTTTCTACCCAACGAGCGAAACTATGATGTTGGAAATAGGGAACTTCTTGCCATCAAACTGGCACTCGAGGAGTGGCGTCATCTATTGGAAGGCACATCTGTACCTATCACCATCCTTACCGACCATAAAAATCTCGAATACATCCAGAATCTCAAAAGGTTAAATCCCCGTCAAGCACGGTGGTCTTTATTCTTTTCCCGATTCAACTTTGTTATCACTTACCAACCTGGTTCCAAAAACAAGAAAGCTGATGCCCTGTCCAGGTCATTTGTTGCTTCCGACTGTATTAATGAAGATAAAGGCTCCATTATACCAACCACTAAAATCTTGGCCTCTATATCTCCTCAACTTTGTTCCAAGATCCAAGCCGCACAAGATTCTGCTCCTCCAGACACACCCTCTGGCAAAATCTTTGTTCTTGTTTCATTTCGGAAAGCTATCCTTCTTCATACTCACTGTTCCAAGCAAGCCGGGCATCCCGGGGTTAACAAAACTTTTAATATTCTTGCCCGTTCCCTTTGGTGGCCCAAAATGAGAAAAGATGTTAAAGACTTTATTCAAGCGTGTACCAGCTGTGCTCAATCCAAGTCTTCTAGAACCCTCCCCTCTTCTTCAACCCCTCCCCATTCCGTCCAGACCTTGGACCCATCTATCCATGGACTTTATTGTTGAACTTCCACCTTCCAAGAAAAACACGGTTATATGGGTGACAGTAGACCGCTTCAGCAAAATGGCCCATTTTGTACCCCTCCCCAAACTACCATCCTCAACGGAGTTAGCGCAACTATTTATTTCACATATCTTCCGCTTTCATGGACTCCCTTCTGAAATTGTATCTGACAGGGGTTCTCAATTTGTTTCCAAATTTTGAAGGGCACTTTGTAAGTCCATGAACATCAAGTTACAGTTCTCCTCGGCTTACCACCCACAGTCCAATGGGTCTACTGAACGCACTAATCAGTCTATGGAACAATATCTTTGTTGTTACATTTTTTCTATACTCAGGATGATTGGGCCGACCTTCTGCCTTGGGCTGAGTTCGCCCATAACAATTCACCTCATACTTCTACTGGGAAATCTCCTTTTTTGTGTGTGTTTGGGACGAATCCTAGATGTTTTCCTCAGGATTTTCTTTTCACACAAGTACCTGCTGCCAATGACTCGGCGGCCCAGATGACCGCTATCTGGCATGCTACAGAAGTCAGCCTTCAGAAATCTGCTTTGGTACAAAAAACTGCAGCAGATAGGAGACGTAGAGAACCCCCAGCTTATTCTGTTGGAGATAAAGTGTGGCTTTCCTTTGCTCATATTAACCTACGGGTTCCTTCCTCTAAACTGGGACCCAAATTTATTGGTCCTTTTCCTATCCTGGAATTAATCGGTCCAGTGGCTGTTCGCCTCCAACTGCCTTCCAGCATGCGGATTCCTAATGTGTTTCATATTTCCCTCATCAAGCCAGTATGCTCTAATCAGTATTCTAATCTGTACAACCTCCAGTTCCAATTTCTGTTGATGGTCAGTAGGAGTTTGAGGTTGAGAAAATCTTGGACTCTAGATTCTGGAGGAGGTCTCTTCAGTATTTGGTCCACTGGAAAGGATTCGGTCCAGAAGAAAGAGCTTGGATTAAACATGCTGATGTGCACGCTCCTCGTCTAGTCAGAGCTTTCCATAGGAGTTTTCCAGGGAAACCTGGCCCGTTGGGTCCTGTGGCCCCCCGTAAGAGGGGGGGGGTACTGTCACGAACTTACCTGAGATTTGAAAAGCCGGCATCTTCCTGGACCCGGCGCCCGATAGTAGCATTAGCTACCCTGGCTCCTTACTCACCTGCCTTGGATCCTGCTCCGCTCCTGCTCCTATACTTACCTTGCCTGCCTCCAGTGACTACCTTACCTGTATCCTGTACTTACCTTGCCTGCCTCCAGTGACCACCTTACCTGTATCCTGTACTTACCTTGCCAGTATCCAGTACTTACCTTGCCTGCCTCCTAGGGACAACACTTACCTGTATCCTGTACTTACCTTGCCAGTATCCAGTATTTACCAAGCCAGTATCCTGTACTTACCTTGCCAGTATCCAGTACTTACCTTGCCTGCCTCCAGTGACCACCTTGCCAGTATCCAGTACTTACCTTGCCGGTCTCCAGTGACTACCTTGCCTGTATCCAGTTTCCGTCTACTCACCTCATCTGTATCCAGTTACCTACCTTACCTGTATCCAGTATCCAGCCTTCAGTACCCAGCAGCACCTTGCTCCTGTTTCCAGCCTACAGTTCCCAGCAGCCTCTGTATCCTGCACCTTCCGGACTATCAGCCTCCTCCTAAAGCGTACTGTGAGTACCCGGCCGTCCGGCCATTTGTTACAAATACAAATTCATTAAAATGTATATCAATTGTCTTTGTGGAACAGATGTACTCATGTTCTCTTCAACTCCCAGATTTCCGTCCACCTGAAAAGAAATCTCCTCCAACATATCTTCCCATGTACCCATATAGCTATGCTTGGGAATGTTAACAATATACAAATGTCACACAAGACCTTTTGAAAGATAACCCTCCGATTGGTTTTATAGCAGCAAGAAAAAGGATTTGTTGTAATAATGGGAAGTTAACAATAAATGATCCAGCAGAGTAACAATAATAATCTGGGGAGGCCTTAAACCAATTTACCCCTTCAAAGGATCTAAAACTGCTCCCCATTTAAAGTCTTTGTTCATATCAATCATTGAAGGAGGTAGAATGGATTCTGTCCAGATTGAGTTACAGGTTTGCAGCTATAAAATTTATATTAAAGCATTGTATACTGTAGTAGGTTATATGGTGCTTACATAAATAATTGTCTCCTTAAGTAGTTCTCTCTTTCACTCTAATCACTGAAATGGTGCTTGTTTGCAAATTAACTTATGGCCATTATTTTTTTTAAACGTTCAGGTTCCTGGGCAGATTTAGAGCCACTTAGGAAGGAATTGATATTGTAATTTCCCTAGATTAATCATGTATATTGACACTAATGAAAAGTTACTAATAATTTGGAGAATTATTTTCATTGATGTTAAAACACAGCAACATGACAGAAAAAATGCAAACTGTATAGGATCAATGTATCAAATGAGCACGATGCATTAGGGTTCAAAGTTAGGATTGTTTTAAAACCAAATCATACGACTTTTTTTTATTTGAATATATATTTTTATATGGGAATTGTGATTGTGAGAGATAAGAATTAAGAACAAGGAATTGTAATTGTACAGTAGCTTCAGATTTGTGATAAGAATAAAATGATCTAAAACCCCAATTATAAAGTAAGCTAAAGCCTACTGAAACATTTGCTCATGGAACACCCCCGTGGTCCACACAAAAAGCAGGATTAATCTGTGTGTCTGTGATCTTTCACCTGAATGCCATCACATCTGCATCACATCTCTGTGGGCAAACTTATATGTACCAGTCACTGTGGACAAACTTATGTACCAATCACTGTGGGCAAAGTTTATGCACCAGTCACTGTGGGCAAATGTATAAACCAATCACTATGGGAAAACTTAATGTACCAGTTACTGTAGGCAAACTTTATGTACCAGTCATTGTGGGCAAAGTGTATGTACCAGTCACTGTGGTCAAACATATGTAGCAGTAACTGTGGACAAATCTGTTTGTACCAGTCAATCTGGGAAAATGTTATATACCAGTCACTATTGACAAACTTTTATATATACCAGTCACTGAGGGCAAACTTGTATGTACCAGTCACTGTGGGAAATCTTTTATGTACCAGTCGCTGTAGGCAAACTTGCATGTACCCAGGCATAAGGGCACCTTATATTTACAAGTCTGTGTAAGCTAGGAATGAGGGCATCTTATATTTACCTGTCTATGTGGACTGGGCATGAGGGAATTTTATATCTACTAGTCTAGTTGGGCATATGGGGATCTTAGATTTACCAGTCTGGGTGGGCTGGGCATGGGAGAATCTTAGGTTTACCAGGCTGGGAATGAGGGCACATCTTGTATTTGCAAGTCTGTATGGGCTGGGCATCTTATATTTGCAAGTCAGTGTTGTGGGCACTTCTATTTTCCAGTCTGTGTCATGGGAGCTTATATTTACCACTTCACCAGCCAGTGCTAAGTCAACCTTCCAGTTAATAAGCCATTGTTAAGTCAGCCCTCCAGTTTACCGTCCAAGGTAAATTCAGCCATCCTGTTCACCAGCCAGTGTAAAGTCAGCCCTCCAGTCCACCAGAATTAATGAATGAAAGAAAAAAAAAAGGTACTGAACTGCAATCAAACAGATAACCACAGTTCAGTACCTTCTAGACCACCTGGGAAGAGCAGGGAAAAAGTTATAGGAGGTCCCCAAATCAGAGGAAGTCGTCTGACATCACAGGGACTCCCTTACCACTGCAGCTCTACTTCTGTAGGACTGGCTTTTCCTATGTGCTCACTACATTGAATAGGTTAAAACTCATGATCCTTCTTGCATTGTTTTTAGACAGGAGATTGATGGGACAAGAAGTGCTCTTCATCTGTGCCCTAAGATCACCAGTAATTTGGAATGCATGGCTTTCTTAGCATAGGGAACTTGGCAAAACGTAGTTTGGAATAGTTGGCTAGTTCCCCAAGGACATCCTGTTTTTTTCATAGAAATATCTTTGAAGGATGACTTAATCAATTAGCAACATCCATTGTCATCATACACAAAGAGGAATGTCTGCATCTTATTACATTATTTCATACACATATAATGTATGGCTTGATGAATCTTTATTTCAAATCAATGTTAGTTATTGTGAGAAAACTATAGTTGCCAGAATTCATCTGCTATATGTTACAAAGTAATTTCCTGTATGCATGCTGTAAGTGATTGCTTATTGGTTCTGGTACTGGTAGCAAGTTTCCTGTTGCTGTTATAGAGTTCTGTGCCAGAATCTAGTTCCAAGAAAATCTGGTAGGTCATCTAACTCTGAATTACTTAAGCGCAAACGGGGTGCAGTAAGAAGTTCCACTACAAAAATGCTGCAAAAGATTGAACAGGAGCTAGGAAAGTCAGCACGACAGATAGACACATTGCAGGAGATGTTAGAGCAGATTTCCATCAGACAGACCACCTTATATGAAATGGACAGAGACATTGAGGCTCTGATAACCTCTGCAGAGGAGATAGAAACAGAGTATGAAACAGTCCAGTGCCATGTGATCACAGAGTCACACGTGTAATACATAGAGACACAGAAGAAGTGAACAGTGCAGACAGCTATGGCAACTCCCAATCCAGATCCGTATGTCACAATCACACAGTAAAACTTCCAAAGTTGATTATTGGAAAATTTTCTGGAGAGATCAGTCACTGGCAGGTATTCTGGAGTCAGTTTGAAACAGCAATTCACAAAAATGCCAGCCTGTCAGAAATAGACATATTTAACTATTTAAAATCGTACTTGTGTGGTGCTGCAGCCACTGCCATCGCTGAACTGCCTCTATCCAATGAAAATTACACAATCTATGGGAGTTATGTCTGACAGCTATGGGGGCCTGCTATGCCCAATATTATTGAAGCTGAGTCACCAGCAGGATCAACAGGAATGTAATGTACCAATGTTTTTGAAATTCCTTAAAAGAGCGTGCATTGCATTTATCTAGATCAGAAAAAACAATATTGCCGTGCAATCAAGAACAACGCCATCAGAAAGCAAGTGCATTCTTTGAACATAAACCTAAAAGACAAATAATGCCAACAACAGCAGCCTTGTACACAATTACCAACCCTGCAAGCTGTATATTTTGTGATCAGTCAGAGCACAAGACTGAGGACTACAATAACTTTAACCCAGAAGAATGCAAGGAAAGAATAAAAAGAAAAGGGGTTTTGTTTTGTTTGTTTTGGACCTAAGCATATTGCAAAGTTCTGCCGAATGAAAGGAGTCTTATGTGCAACTTGTGGTAAGAGACATCACAATTCAGTGTGTGACCAAAGAACCAAAACGAGCTCCATGAAAAACACAGAAGACACAGTCATATAACCAGAAGGTTAGTACGCTGTTTGCTAGATGGAGGAAGTCAAAGAACTTTTATTAGTGAGGCCATTTCTAGATCACTTAAACTACCAGTTGTAGGAGAAGAGAAACTCAATCTCCACAACTCTGGGTCTAAAAACCCTGTAACTGCCTGTCAGAAAAGGGTCAAGTTCATCCTGAAGAACCTACACAGTAGTGACCAATGGATAGAAATAGAAGCTTTAGAAATCCCAACTATCAGCAGTGCAGTTATGAAAATCCCAAAGGAGCAGCTACAGTTTAAGATGAAGACCAAGGGAATAAGGTTATCTGATACAGCTGAACGAACAGGCCAGGACTCAAAAATAGCAGTCTTGATTGGAGGAGATTACTACAGTAGTGTCTGGAATAGAGAGACTGGGAGAAGCACTTGTTGCACTTGAAACTACCCTTGGGTGGACTCTGCAAGGGCCAGTTCTGATATCTGGTGTAACAGGCATGATGAAGCAGATGAAGCACTTGTCTCTCACCAGCTGCAAGCCTTTTGGGAGTTAGACAGGGAGATTCAATAAAAGTTCTTATCGTTTAAAATGGTGCTAATTTTGCCCCAACCAATCAGAACTTATGTAACATTTGAAAGCTAACATCTGATTGGTTGGGGCAAAATTAGCACCATTTTAAACGATAAGAACTTTTATTGAATAACCCCCAGAATCTTTAGGGGTTACTGGACAAAAGGCAGAAACACCAGAATCAGTTGAAGAATTTCTACAGTGGTTCTCATCCACAGTTAATTACACTGCAGGAAGATACGTGATAGAACTACCATGGCGATCTGATCGACCATACCTGGCGAACAACTTTACTGCGGCTAAAGGCAGGTTTGATGCAGAAAGCAAATCGCAACGCACCCGAAAAACGCGCGTTTTCGGTGCGTTGCCGCGTTTTCAATGATATGAAAAAAAGGCATGCGCTAACGCAAGCTCAAACGCAAAAAAAGCGCAGCAGTGTGGCCTAGCCCTCAGTAAGATTCCTTTGGACTAATTGTATTCCAAGGCCTAACCAGGAACCATCCTTTCGTGTTTTGAGGATGGCAAGAGTATTATTTAGGGCATCACCCAGCACATTTCTTCTGACAGCTACCATCAAACACCATTTAAAACAATATGAAAATACTCATCCTAGGACAGTCCAAGTTCTTAATCAATTTCTTTATGTGGATGACCTTATATCAAGAGCAGATACAGTTGATGATGCCTATAACATATCTACAAAAGCAAGGGAGATTATGCTTGCTGCAGGCATGGTTCTCTGTAAATGGATTACAAACTCAAAAGAATTACAGTTTAGATGGCAAGAGAACAAAACTGAACAAGTGGCTATGATAATGGACCCAGTAAGTTGCTGTAAGGTACTTGGTCTCAAATGAAGAACAGAGACTGATGACTTTGTATTTGATCCACAATCACTTTTATCATTGCTAAAAGACCGCATAAATACAAAGAGGTGTGTTCTGATGACATCAGTACGCGTTTTTTGACCCTATTGGATTTTTATCGCCATTCACAGATAAAGATCCTCTTTCAGGAATTATGGGAACGTGGCATTCGCTGGGATGAAGAGCTACCACCAGACTTAACAAGTAAGTGGATTCAGTGGTGTTTAGAACTGCCACAGTTACAGACTTTAGCAATCCCCAGGCTATACTTTCAGTGTCCCTTAGATTCAACTGTTAAAATACATGTTTTCATTGATGCTAGTGAATCAGCTTACGGAGCTGTTGCATACTTACAATATATTAAGGAAGGTATTGTCTCCACCTGCTTTGTTGCTTCAAAGTCACGAGTTACACCTTTATAGAAGGTTACACTGCCAAGATTAGAGTTGCTTGGAGGTGTAAGATTAATGAAATATCTACTATATTGCCTAAGTAACCAGTCTATTCAACCTCATTTGTGGACAGACTCTATGATTGTACTGTACTGGATCAAAAGCCCCACAAACCTTTGGAAACACTTTGTTGCAAATAGAGTGGCAGAGATAAAATCTGTACCAACAATGTGGTCGCACTGTGCTGGCAGGGGCAATCCTGCAGATTTTCTAACAAGAGGTGAACGTACAAGAGACTTAATAAACAATCACCTTTGGTGGCATGGGCCAGACTGGCTACAAGGTGCTCAATCAGAATGGTCACAACATTCACAAATGGCAACTAGTGTATTAGAAAATACAGATGCAGAATCAAATGACCAAGTAACTGCATATGTTAACTGTAATGTGGAGTTCACATCTGACCCAGTTTTTTCCCAGGTTTAGTAAACTACATACTGTATATAGAATAATTGCTTGGATATACAGATTTATTCAAAACTAAAGTCAGCCAAGTAAAAGAACTAGTGGAGAACTGTCTATAGAAGAACTATCTAAGGCTGAAAGGTATTGGATCAAATTCTCCCAAGATTGTGAGTTCAATTATGAAATCCTCTGTTTTAATATTGGTAAGAGCTTGCCTTACAACTCTTAAATAAAAGACTTAAATCCATTTGTTGACAAGGATGGACTCATGTGTGTAGGTGAAAGGTTACACAAGGCAAACCTAACAAAGACAAATACATCCTTGGATATTGCATGCTAAAGGGCGCCTTTCAGAACTTCAAGTGCAGTTTGAGCATGAAAGGGTGATGCATTTGGGGTTACAAGGAACACTAGCCCAACTTAGAGAGCAGTTTTGGATATTAAGAGCAAGACAGCTAGTAAAGTCTGTTCTGAAAAAATGTTATATATGTAGAAAATTTAATGTCAAGGCTGAAAGTGAACCACCGGCTCCACTCCCTGGGGACAGAGTTTTAGAGGCCCCTCCATTTGAAGTATCGGGTTGATTTTGCAGGCCCTTTTGTGACGGACAGAACATGTACAAGAAAGGATTACATCGCATTGTTCACTTGTGCTGTCAAAAGAGCTGTTCACTTAGAACTTGTTTCAGATCAGACAACTGAAAACTTTTTATTAGCCTTTAGGGGATTTATTGCCAGAAGGGGACTATGTAAGTTTGTATACTCAGACAATGCAAAAACCTTTAAGAGATCTGACTTATCTCTTCAAGAACTATGGAAAACCCTTAACACTGCTTCCTTAAGGGAGTTCTTCACAGAAAAGGGAATTACTTGGAAGTCCATTGTTGAGAGAGAGGTGCCTGCTGGGGAGGATTCTGGGAAGGACTTGTTCAATCTGTAAAGACTTGTCTTAAGAAAACCTTGGGAAAGGCAATGTTATCCTTTGAAGAGCTCTTTAAAATTCTGACTGAAGAAGAGGCTGTTTTAAACTCTAGACCACTAACTTTTACTCACAGTGATGCTCAAGATCTTCAACCTTTAACACCAGGACATTTCCTTATTACAGCATTGCCACAACCTAAGGTTCCTACGGTGTCTCACAACTTTTCTGTTCAAGAGTCATTATCAAAGAGATGGAAATACCGTAGTAACAAAACTCTGGAACCGGTGGCGTAAAGAATATTTGTTGGACTTGAGATCAGCTCACTACACCAAACAATGTGCATCTACATTTAAGGTTGTAGATTTGGTGTTGATCAAAGAAGACAAAATACCAAGACAAATGTGGAGAACTGGTATAATTGAAACAGTTTTTCCAGGAAGAGACAATCGCATTTGCTCATGTTCCTTGAGATTACCATCAGGGACTGTGCTGAGACAACCAATACAGCTACTTTACCCCTTGGAGATATAAGGTGATGAACTTCTAGTGAGGGTTCATGGGATCGGAGGATGTTGAATCAATCTTTATTTCAAATCAATGTTAGTTATTGCATAGAAAACTACAGTTCCCAGAATTCATCTGCTATATGTTACAATGTAATTTCCTGTATGCATGCTGTAAGTGATTGCTTATTGGTTCTGGTACTGGTAGCAAGTTTCCTGTTGCTGTTTTAGAGTTATGTAAGTTTCTCTGTCATGTCCTGAAGCTGCATGTTCCTGCAATAAGGTGAATAACAACTTCTGATATTAAAGGGCATGTCCACCCTTATAAAAAAAATTTCCCCTATGATAGTATGCCTTCCCCCAGCCCCAACTGCTATAAAACAGTTTTAAGAAAGTGCCCAGATCTTTACTTACCTTCCCTCTCTCCTCTGACGCACTGCCCAGCCTTCTGCTTGCAAGACACTGCAAGCAGGGGGCGGTGCCGGCAGCCACTTCCGTGATTGGCTGAGAGGCAGCCAATCGGCTGACGGCTTTTCAGAATGCTGGGGGAGAGAGGGAAGGTAAGTAGAGTTCTGGGGACTTTCTTAAAAATGTTTTTTAGCAGTTGGGGCTGGGGAAAGGAACCCTAATATATGGCCAAGGGTTTCTATGCTAGGGGGAGGGATCACAAAACGGGAGGGAGAGGGAGGGTGCACATGCCAAACTTCTCCCGGAGGCGAGACAGGAGGTAGAGTCCTATATGGACTCTGCTATCCTCCTGGTGGGCAGTTTTTGGGACTTTGGGGGGGGACTACAGGAGAACCATATGGAGCTGGGATGTGAGGTAAGGATTTTATTACACTACATGGTGGGGCCATTAGTGGGTGGGATTATAGTTTTGGGGGTGGACATGCCCTTTAATCTGTTCAAATAAAAGTTATAAGTAACAAAGGATTGTGTGGAATTGCATCCCTCTGTGCCAGAATCTGATTCCAAGAAAATTTGGTAGGTCATCTAACTCAGAATACAAGAGTTGTACTGTATAGTTGCAACATGGCTTTTTATGCTTTAAAACATATCAGCTGCTTCTTTGCATTTGCAGTCCACTGCATTTGTCTGTGAGGTTTTAATGATTTTGTCATTATTGCAGAGCTTAAATATATAGCTGGTAATAAATCCAAGGACTGCAAAGTACACAGAGCAATAATTGCAAACATAATTTTAATAATACTAAGGAAATGTCATTTCTTGAATGCATACTTGACTTTAAATGGAATATAAAACCATGAAGCCTATTTGTTTACAGCAGAGTTTAGAAAAGCTGAAATTGTCTTTTTTTAAAAAATTTTTTAAAGCCTCATAGAAAATAGCACCAAATGATGAACAGAAAAGTTTTAAGCAGGTTTGTCTTATTAAAAAGTACTCATAGAAATGTATATAAAGTAGTTAGTCCAAATGATGCGAAATATCTGCAATTATCCCTGTTATTGGAAAATATATTGTATGGGTAGATATCTCACCAAAATTTGGTGATTTACATTTTAACAACAATACAAAATGGCTGTGAGAAGATGCTAGACTTTCTAGGAGACCCAGGGCTGTGCTATCAAAAATATCCTTGAGGAATTTACAGCAGCAGTACAATAAAATAGTCATCATTATTCCAATAATGAGTATTGTGCTGAATGTTTGCAACAATTCAGAGGCAGCTTAATGAACGACTATGTTGTATTTAAGATATTTAACAGAAATGTATAATATGCTGAATTGAATATAAAAGTTGCTGTTCCGATGCATTGTTTTAGTGATTCATAATATGAGAAAGTTTTGCATTAAGCAAATACTGCTTGTTTAACTGTCGGGGAACATGTTAGAATTCAATCGAATAATAATCACTTTGCCTAAGGTTTTTAAGTGAACCAAAACAAATATCTAAGCATTTTGATACATTTAAAGTCTTCTAATCTAGGCTCATTTAACCCCCCCCCCCCCAATTAACTGATTTTCAGGCTGTTAATGGATATCACTATGTTCTTTCTTTTCACAAACAATTCTGCTGAATATATTTTTATTGTAGTTTTATTGTTTGGATGCAAATAGCAGTTTTAATAGCACTTGCCTGCTTTTTTATTACTGCCTATTAATCTTTTAAACCTTGTTACTGGCATCATATTGATCTCTTTTCTAGCACTGGCAGTATTTTTAAGGAGGAGTTGTACATACTTCCGTCCTTACTACATAAAAAAGCATTTAAAAAAAAAGACTCTTACCATAAAACACTTGTGTAGTCTCACTCTGCAGTAGACTTAAACAGGAGAACAGATGTTTTTAAATTGCATTTGTAAATGGGTCTGTATTACGGGCAATCAATACCTTTAATGCTAATTGTATTGTACTTTTGTCACAGTGGTACTTTATCTTAAATTTAATTTCAAATTTATACCATTTTCATCAGCATGTTCCAAGAACCTAATGCTGATCTTATCAATGTAGAAATCGGAAATTGGTTCTATTTAAATCTTAGGTAATGGGGAACAGGTGAACTTGATCACATATTCTATTACTTGACTGGGAAAATGCAATACAGATTGTTCAAGACATGCTGGAAAGCATTTAAACGGTTTCCATTTATTTAAAAAACTTATGAGACTGAACATTTTGTTAGCTTAAAGCATTGACCATCTTTTTTAGCATTGGCACCAGTGTTCATGCAGTACATAATATAGGAAAATCAGGATTGTTGGGAATGGTTTTTCAAATCATTGGAAGTAAAATTATTTAAATTACCAAATTTCAGATTTTCCCAGGCTAGGCAGATCTTTTGGCTACTACATATATTACAGTAAATACAGTTCATTATGACTAGGATACTTGTTTTTATTGCTCTATGAAAATAATGTTGCAGTTTTCTAAATAAACCTGTCTGCAAATTTAACAGCCTCTACAAATACAGTGCACCACACACTGCAAATTATTAGGGTGGTGTGTTATAGCGAGTTTGTGGGAAACATGCGCTAACCAACGTAATCTAAAGTCAGGCTGTTTTTAAGGGAGGGGGTGTGCAGGGCCTGCATCTTTTTAAAAGATTTTTGGAAACAGCTTGTGAAGGTTCTCATTCATCCAGGTCATGGTATATCTGTTGTATTCAATTAGATCAACTGGACTTGAAATGTAGTTCTTGAAGACATTTCGCTAGTCATCCGACTGGCTTTCTCATTCTGAATTGAGAAAGCCAGTCGGATGACTAGCGAAACGTCTTCAAGAACTACATTTCAAGTCCAGTTGATCTAATTGAATACAACAGATATTTTTGGAAACAGCACAGCACAGTGCAGCACAGTAGCGCAGACTTAATATAAGTCTGCACTACTATTAAAGAACTAAACTTCAGTTTTTCAGATCCTAATGTGAAAGTTTTTCTCCCCAGAACACCTACACGTTGAAAGATTCTTCTCTAGTTATTTGCATTTAGTAGATATGAGTAATAGATTCTGTAACAAAGGAGGCTTCCATATTGTTGCCAGTACAACTCATAGCCCATGTTGGCTTCAAAGAGCTACGCCCCCTGACCCCAGCATTCACTGTCTCTATGTGCAGAGTTTCTAGCATCTCTTTCTAGTGAAAGATAAAGCCTCTAAATGTACCTGGAATCACAGCTGATTTGCTGGTGGCGCACCATGTAAATGCTGTGTGTTTAGAAACAATCAGACCAAGAAGTCGCAAGTTCAAGTCCCCTAGCTTACTTATGAAACAATATAACATGGTCTACTGCCTGAGTTTTAGTGCTTTTTTTGTTTGTTTGTTTCCATGTTTCTAGAAAAATATGAAGTTTCTACATATGTACAATCTTTATATATAGCAGCTCTGTTATTTATTTACCAACCAGTGTGAATTGCTGACAGTCTTCCAGTAGCAATACAAAACAGTGTACTGATTTTACTGACATTTACTTCTATTGAGTTCACCTGTGGTGTGCTCTGCTAAAGTGCTGGGTTAGGAAAAAAATCAGACTATTGGGACACAGGTTCGATTCCCCATGTTCCCTTTTTTTGTTTTTATTATGTGTCTAGCAAAAGATAAAGACTCTACATGTACTAGTCCATTACTTATTAGCCCTTGTGGCCTAGTGGTGGAATGCTTTCTTTTTAGAAAGACACAGAATAGAAGGTTGCTGTTTCGATTCCCCATACTTACTTTTATTTTTTGCTGAAATGTTAAATGTTCTGTTTCTTTCATCCATGCTAGCAAAGACATACACTGCAAAGATTACTTTTCTTTTTTGTATGTAAAGCATAGGAATTTATCATTGTTAGGGACAGGAGCATTTCTAATGTGTTTACACAAAAACTGCACTGGTATCTGTGTTCTGTGTCAGAGGGAGGGAACTCTGAGCTGTAACATGATTGGCTGTCAGCTTCCAGGAAGCAAGACTGCAGTTTCCTGTGAAGTGTCCGCCGGACACTTAGATGGGTGTTCCCAGATAAGGTGAATTATGGGAGCTGACCCTTAGTACACACAGGTTATTTTCATAAATCACCCAGCATCCACAGCAAAGGGAGACATGAGACACAGCTTGTTGTTCGTTTGTGAATGTGCTCTCTCTATTGGGACAATGTTGTCTTGGGACTTTAGTTCTCCTTTAAGCATGAAACATAAAGCAAATTAAACTGAGCTGCAAAGGAGAAGCAGCTGATTTTCGACTTACCTTCCAAATTCACAGGGTACAGCATCAATCATATAGTCATTACTGCATCACAGGAAAGTGAAAGGTAAAAAGAGTTCTCCATATTACATTACCCCCAGATAGTTTTCTAGTTACAAAACAAATTCTTACTTTCCCAGTATTTGGTGCCTTTCGTTTTTAACACTGCTAATTAAAACAGCTCCGAAAACTCTTTTAAAAAGAGGAATAGGGCAACACGACCTCTGGTTGCGAATTTCTTTATTATTTGAAGGATCACAGTATCAGCTGCATTATAAAACTCCCAGAAGTGGTCCTGGGGCAGGTGTCCAATCAGTCTTGTATGAGACATGTCAAGTTCTATTAGGTCTTTATTTTGAGCTGCCATATTTTCATAAAAATAATTAAAGCAGTAGTTCAGTATATTTTAAAGGTGTGCCTCTAAACCTCGTAGTAAAAATATTTTTGCTAGCTTAATTTTCATGTTGTCAAGTCTCCTTAAAAATATCCTTTCTAATAAAAAAAATTGCATATTTAATGCAGTGCAACTTTACATTACACTGAGTATGTTAACATTGTATTAGAGTCAATACAGCAAAGTTTACTGAACTATTTGACAGTTTATAATTAAGAACACAGGTATGTGTGCCTAGACACGAACTTGACTTGTGTGCCACAATTTAGAAAAGTTTGAGAACCACACAGTATATAATTTAAAGCTATGTTCTTAAACTCTTAAAATGGTTTAACCTCCCAGATTTTTTTAAACAGCAACAAGTATGCGGGCAAAGACAGTAACATCAAGCATCCAGATGAAATAGATTTCTGGCCTTAAACAATATGGTAATCAAATGTAGCCACATAAAATAATAATAGTCAACCCAAAAGGCTTCTGGGACACCTGCAGAAAGTGCTTATTGTCATGGCTAGAAGCTATTGCAGATGAGTGCTACCTTGTATGCATAAATATTGATAATTTACTTCTTCTTGATTCACTGTGGAATACTTTTTCTGTTAAAAATTCAACCTTGCCACGAGCACTTGGATACAGATGGTTCTCTCTGCTTATTTTTTTTTAACAGCTAGAGCATTTTCCAGTAACCTTTGTATCTTTATTTGCATCGTCTTTCTCTCTCATATTATGAATTTTGTTTTTTCTTTTTTTAAACTGTCTGGTTGCAGTTCAACTAGCCAGTCATGACAAATACAATTTGTTTTAGGTAGTATCCTATTGAAAACAATATTAAAAAAGCCAACAAAAAAGTATGTATTTATTTAGAATTACATGTTCCAGGCAAGTAGCTATCTACAATATTTAGTCAATTTATCATTTCTCAATACCGGTAATTAAATTATTAAAAAAATAAAATTTGTTTCATAATAAATATATGTATAATTCAAACCTAGATGGCCTCATTTACAGAGAGCTGCTATTGCCAGGAGCAGTGCATATTCAATATAGCAATAGCAGCTATTGGCATACCGAGTTCTGTTTGCAAAAGTGTAATTGGCATATTACATAGGGTGGCGGTAGCTGTGCAGTTCACTCCCAGGAAACCAATGCAAGCGCTGCAAACCCTTTGATAGAGTCACACTAAACTACATTAAATAAGATATATAAGTTTTTCACCTAGCACCTTTGGGTAAATAAGGCCATATTTGTTTGTATTATTATATGTGCAATACCTTAATTATGCAAGGTATTACAATTATTGGTGTATCTTCTTGTGGGTGTGCAGGGCTGTAGAGGACCTAACTTCACATAGTACCTGTAGGTGAACTGTCAAAAGTATCATGTTCATTATCTATTTCACCCCTGATTCCACTAAAGACAAAATATTTGTGATTGCATGGTGTCCCATCACAAGAATACCACAATGCTACTGCTAAATGCATCAATGTGGACATTTCTACTATACTAAAAAAATGTAGAAGATTATTATTAATCAGAAAATGTTGAATATGCAAAACTGATTGTTTTACTTTTACAAGTGCCTTAAATGGTAACTTATTTCAATAATTCTATACATTTTTTCATTAAGCACATCTAAAGACTGTAAAATTAATGTTCTCCCTTTCTCACCCTAAAGGTGGGTTCATACAGGAAAGATTTTTGAAAAATGACAGACAGGATCTGCAAGATCATGATAATGATACACACAGTCCTGAGAATTCTCCCTATACACAGCATATACACAGCATAGGGAGAACATTCGGGACTGTGTGTTTCCCTCGACTGTGGCCGACTCCCTCTATAGGGAGAATACCGTGGCCTAGGGAAATTTTCACCAGCCGAGTGGTCGTTTGGGAAAGCCACTACACTCACTGACGATAAAGCCTCGATACTGTCTGATTCAATGGTAGTGGGGCTTTATCGCTAGTGTGTGTACCTAGCTTGAGATGGATAAAATAATGTGCTATTGCTACAATGGGCCTGTTTCTTGAGTCAGAAAATATGGGGCAGTTATAATAATGCCCATTACCAACCAAATATGTGTTAAAACCCTTTACATTTCAATAGCGGACGTTTTATATTAACAGTGTGGGCATCCGATGCTGCATTAAACCGTAGCACAAAACTTTGTCCACTTAAGGGATGCTACTAGGGGTGCTACTTACCTGTCATCTTGCAAAGTGATTAGTAGCGCTGCTTAATGATATTACATCTTCTTGTATATTTCATACTTTGTGCAAATTATTTGGTCTGGATCCATACATATTACATTCTGTAAATACTTTTTTCAGACTCATGGCTGTATCATATATGCCTTGTATTTGTAATATATCACACAAAGCATGTGTGTTAAACCTTCTTTACTAGACTTTATTTGATCTTCCCTAAGCGATTAATTGCTGTGCAGGCATTGAAAACAAACATAATAAAATGAATGATTGATATGTAAAAAAGTAAGATTTTAACAGAATGTATAAACTGCAATTTAAGAATACTTTGCTGTGCTGCTAGAATTGCTGCACAATGGCAGACAGATGATTGTACCTGATTGATTTTTATTGGCAATGGCAGGTAAATGTATCATAGACATGCACTGAATAAATCAGCCCTTTGAATTATTGTACATTATTTTTAAACATCATTCACCATCAATTTACTTGGTTGTAGTGACAGTTTTTCAGGTAAAGTATGTGTTGCCAACATTACATATTTTTTTAGTACAGTGTTTTTCCAAGGCAGCTTTTTTTTTTTGCAGCTTCTAGGAAAACTTAGAAACAGTACCCTACAACACTTTTTTTCCCAATACTTAACTTTCTCCATAGTACTGCTTAGTCTAGATATCTTACCTTGAACTCTGTTCCATCGTCACTGTTTGCTGCAATTCCGTGTTGCAGCTTTTGAAGGCTGAACTGCTCAGCTGCTTCTCAGCTGCAAGAGCTGATATTAAGCATACAAAGCTATAAAGGAAGTGCGAGAGAATGGGGGGAACTTTAAGGTAAGATGTCTGGAATCAAGAGCTCTGTGGAGAAAGTTAAGTTAGTTTAGTGTTTGCAGGAAAAGTTTGATAATTGGCTGGAACAACCTAATACTTAAAATATTTTTAAAGCATTTGGTTATAGGCTTGTGAAGGTTCTCATTCACCCAGGTCATGGTATATCTGTTGTATTCAATTAGTTCAACTGGACTTGAAGTTTAGTTCTTGAAGATGTTTTGCTAGTCATCCAACTGGCTTTCTCAATTCAGAATGACTTGTACAGGAATGCTAATCCCAATTAGCATATCACAGCCAAATGTTAAGGGCGTGATTGGATAGTGGCTAAGAGGTGTTATAGGAACGCTCAGAGTAAGGTGTCAAAACAGCATTGTACATGGCAGACAGTTGTTGTCGAACCCTCCCCCACCTCTATTTAGGCTTGGTTTCTTTATTTTCACATAAATGGCCTCCTTAACACCTCTCTTGAACCATTCACATTCCTTTGCCAATATGTTAACATTACAATCTTCAAAGGTATGTCCTTTATCCTTAAGATGCAGGTACACGGCTGAGTCCTGACCCGAGGAATTGGCTCTTCTGTGCTGGGCCATACGTTGATGCAGTTGCTGTTTGGTCTCCCCCACATACAAATCAGAGCATTCTTCACTGCACTGCACTGCGTATATGATGTTGCTTTTCTTGTGTTTCGGTATTGGGTCTTTTGGATGTACCAATTGCTGCCTCAGTGTGTTGTTTGGTTTAAAGCAGACAGGGATACGGTGTTTTTTGAAAATTTTTCTTAATTTCTCGGAGACCCCTGCTACATATGGGATGACCATGTTTTTCCCCTTCACTGTTAGGGATGGCATAGAACTCGAACTCAAACCCGAGTTCGAGACAAACTTTCGAGTCCCGGACGGACCCAGACTTCTCGAACTATCCCGGACGCGGACTTTCGATATTTCCCGGACTTTCGATGATTTATCAAATGTTCGAACGTTCGAATGGTCGAACATTTGAAAATCATCGAATTTAAAAAAAAAAGTGCCCACATGTCCAAAATCACCCAATGGCAGCTAATTTGAGCATTGCCAGCCCCCTGGGTATAAAAAGCAATGCGACTAGTGCCATTTAGTCAGTGTGTTGGAGTGTGTTTAGTGGAGACCTGACAGTGTAGGAGTTGGAGAGAGATTTTTGCGCTTTTTGAGCTTTCTGTGTGTGGATTTCAGTGTGGTGGTTTAGCACTTGTAGTTACCCACTCCTGTATTCATACATCTTGAGACCCAACATTTCTTTTAAGGACTACCCTTGTGAGACCCAAAAGTCCTTTTAAGGACTAACCCCCCTATAAGTCCTTTGGACAATTTATGTGTTAGACTTTTTAGAGGTCTATGTGTCCTGTTTTTTTGTTTGTTTCTGTATCTGTGTGTCAGTGTCTGTGTGTTTGTGTAACTGACAGTGCTGCGTTCAGCAGCAATCAGCAGCTTTTGCTGTCTGATCTGCTGTTTGCTGTCAGTTGTTGCTGTTTGCTGTCAGTTGTGTGCCTGCCTGGCTCCGCAATAATGTTGTCAAACTGAAGTAAATCTACTGCTACTCAATGGTGCTGTTCCTACAAACCCTACCTCCTTCATTACTTATTAGCCCTGTGGCCTAGTGGTGGAATGCTTTTTTTTGAGAAAGACACAGAATAGAAGGTTGCTGTTTCGATTCCCCATACTCTTTATTTTTTGCTGAAATGTTAAATGTTCTGTTTCTTTCATCCATGCTAGCAAAGACATACACTGCAAAGATTACTTTCTTTTTGTATGTAAAGCATAGGAATTTATCATTGTTAGGGACAGGAGCATTTCTAATGTGTTTACACAAAAACTGCACTGGTATCTGTGTTCTGTGTCAGAGGGAGGGAACTCTGAGCTGTAACATGATTGGCTGTCAGCTTCCAGGAAGCAGACTGCAGTTTCCTGTGAAGTGTCCGGCGGACACTTAGATGGGTGTTCCCAGATAAGGTGAATTATGGGAGCTGACCCTTAGTACACACAGGTTATTTCATAAATCACCCAGCATCCACAGCAAAGGGAGACATGAGACACAGCTTGTTGTTCGTTTGTGAATGTGCTCTCTCTATTGGGACAATGTTGTCTTGGGACTTTAGTTCTCCTTAAGCATGAAACATAAAGCAAATTAAACTGAGCTGCAAAGGAGAAGCAGCTGATTTTCGACTTACCTTCCAAATTCACAGGGTACAGCATCAATCATATAGTCATTACTGCATCACAGGAAAGTGAAGGTAAAAAGAGTTCTCCATATTACATTACCCCAGATAGTTTTTAGTTACAAAACAAATTCTTACTTTCCCAGTATTTGGTGCCTTTCGTTTTTAACACCTGCTAATTAAAACAGCTCCGAAAACTCTTTTAAAAAAGGAATAGGGCAACACGACCTCTGGTTGCGAATTTCTTTATTATGAAGGATCACAGTATCAGCTGCATTATAAAACTCCCAGAAGTGGTCCTGGGGCAGGTGTCCAATCAGTCTTGTATGAGACATGTCAAGTTCTATTAGGTCTTTATTTGAGCTGCCATATTTTCATAAAAATAATTAAAGCAGTAGTTCAGTATATTTTAAAGGTGTGCCTCTAAACCTCGTAGTAAAAATATTTTGCTAGCTTAATTTTATGTTGTCAAGTCTCCTTAAAAATATCCTTTCTAATAAAAAAAATTGCATATTTAATGCAGTGCAACTTACATTACACTGAGTATGTTAACATTGTATTAGAGTCAATACAGCAAAGTTTACTGAACTATTTGACAGTTTATAATTAAGAACACAGGTATGTGTGCCTAGACAAGAACTTGATGTGTGCCCACAATTTAGAAAAGTTTGAGAACCACACAGTATATAATTTAAAGCTATGTTCTTAAACTCTTAAAATGGTTTAACCTCCCAGATTTTTTTAAACAGCAACAAGTATGCGGGCAAAGACAGTAACATCAAGCATCCAGATGAAATAGATTTCTGGCCTTAAACAATATGGTAATCAAATGTAGCCACAATAAAATAATAATAGTCAACCCAAAGGCTTCTGGGACACCTGCAGAAAGTGCTTATTGTCATGGCTAGAAGCTATTGCAGATGAGTGCTACCTTGTATGCAAATATTGATAATTTACTTCTTCTTGATTCACTGTGGAATACTTTTTCTGTTAAAAATTCAACCTTGCCACGAGCACTTGGATACAGATGGTTCTCTTGCTTATTTTTTTTAACAGCTAGAGCATTTTCCAGTAACTTTGTCTCTTATTTGCATCGTCTTTCTCTCTCATATTATGAATTTTTTTTTCTTTTTTTAAACTGTCTGGGTGCAGTTCAAATAGCCAGTCTGACAAATACAATTTGTTTAGGTAGTATCCTATTGAAAACAATATTAAAAAGCCAACAAAAAAAGTATGTATTTATTTAGAATTACATTTCCAGGCAAGTAGCTATCTACAATATTTAGTCAATTTATCATTTCTCAATACCGGTAATTAAATTATTAAAAAAATAAAAATTGTTTCATAATAAATATATGTATAATTCCAACCTAGATGGCCTCATTTACAGAGAGCTGCTATTGCCAGGAGCAGTGCATATTCAATATAGCAATAGCAGCTATTGGCATACCGAGTTCTGTTTGCAAAAGTGTAATTGGCATATTACATAGGGTGGCGGTAGCTGTGCAGTTCACTCCCAGGAAACCAATGCAAGCGCTGCAAAACCTTTGATAGAGTCACACTAAACTACATTAAATAAGATATATAAGGTTTTCACCTAGCACCTTTGGGTAAATAAGGCCATATTTGTTTTGTATTATTATATGTGCAATACCTTAATTATGCAGGTATTACAATTATTGGTGTATCTTCTTGTGGGTGTGCAGGGCTGTAGAGGACCTAACTTCACATAGTACCTGTAGGTGAACTGTCAAAAGTATCATGTTCCTTATCTATTTCACCCCTGATTCCACTAAAGACAAAATATTTGTGATTGCATGGTGTCCCATCACAAGAATACCACAATGCTACTGCTAAATGCATCAATGTGGACATTCACTATACTAAAAAAAATGTAGAAGATTATTATAATCAGAAAATGTTGAATATGCAAAATGATTGTGTTTACTTTTACAAGTGCCTTAAATGGTAACTTATTTCAATAATTCTATACATTTTTTCATTAAGCACATCTAAAGACTGTAAAATTAATGTTCTCCTTTCTCACCCTAAAGGTGGGTTCATACAGGAAAGATTTTTGAAAAATGACAGACAGGATCTGCAAGATCATGATAATGATACACACAGTCCTGAGAATTCTCCCTATACACAGCATATACACAGCATAGGGAGAACATTCGGGACTGTGTGTTTCCCTCGACTGTGGCCGACTCCCTCTATAGGGAGAATACCGTGGGCTAGGGAAATTTCACCAGCCGAGTGGTCGTTTGGGAAAGCCACTACACTCACTGACGATAAAGCCTCGATACTGTCTGATTCAATGGTAGTGGGGCTTTATCGCTAGTGTGGTGTACCTAGCTTGAGATGGATAAAAAATTGTATTGCTACAATGGGCCTGTTTCTTGAGTCAGAAAATATGGGGCAGTTATAATAATGCCCATTACCAACCAAATATGTGTTAAAACCCTTTACATTTCAATAGCGGACGTTTTAATTAACAGTGTGGGCATCCGATGCGCATTAAACCGTAGCACAAAACTTTGTCCACTTAAGGGATGCTACTAGGGGTGCTATACCTGTCATCTTGCAAAGTGATTAGTAGCGCTGCTTAATGATATTACAATCTCTTGTATATTTCATACTTTGTGCAAATTATTTGGTCTGGATCCATACATATTACATTCTGTAAATACTTTTTTCAGACTCATGGCTGTATCATATATGCCTTGTATTTGTAATATATCACACAAGCATGTGTGTTAAACCTTCTTTACTAGACTTTATTTGATCTTCCCTAAGCGATTAATTGCTGTGCAGGCATTGAAAACAAACATAATAAAATGAATGATTGATATGTAAAAAAGTAAGATTTTAACAGAATGTATAAACTGCAATTTAAGAATACTTTGTGTGTGCTGCTAGAATTGCTGCACAATGGCAGACAGATGATTGACCTGATGATTTTTATTGGCAATGGCAGGTAAATGTATCATAGACATGCACTGAATAAATCAGCCCTTGAATTATTGTACATTATTTTTAAAACATCATTCACCATCAATTTACTTGGTTGTAGTGACAGTTTTTCAGGTAAAGTATGTGTTGCCAACATTACATATTTTTTAGTACAGTGTTTTTCAAGGCAGCTTTTTTTTTTGCAGCTTCTAGGAAAACTTAGAAACAGTACCCTACAACACTTTTTTTCCAATACTTAACTTTCTCCATAGTACTGCTTAGTCTAGATATCTTACCTTGAACTCTGTTCCATCGTCACTGTTTGCTGCAATTCCGTGTTGCAGCTTTTGAAGGCTGAACTGCTCAGCTGCTTCTCAGCTGCAAGAGCTGATATTAAGCATACAAAGCTATAAAGGAAGTGCGAGAGAATGGGGGGAACTTTAAGGTAAGGATGCTGGAATCAAGAGCTCTGTGGAGAAAGTTAAGTTAGTTTAGTGTTTGCAGGAAAAGTTTGATAATGGCTGGAACAACCTAATACTTAAAATATTTTTAAAGCATTTGGTTATAGGCTTGTGAAGGTTCTCATTCCACCAGGTCATGGTATATCTGTTGTATTCAATTAGTTCAACTGGACTTGAAGTTTAGTTCTTGAAGATGTTTTGCTAGTCATCCAACTGGCTTTCTCAATTCAGAATGACTTGTACAGGAATGCTAATCCCAATTAGCATATCACAGCCAAATGTTAAGGGCGTGATTGGATAGTGGCTAAGAGGTGTTATAGGAACGCTCAGAGTAAGGTGTCAAAACAGCATTGTACATGGCAGACAGTGTTTGTCGAACCCTCCCCCACCTCTATTTAGGCTTGGTTTCTTTATTTTCACATAAATGGCCTCCTAACACCTCTCTTGAACCATTCACATTCTTTGCCAATATGTTAACATTACAATCTTCAAAGGTATGTCTTTATCCTTAAGATGCAGGTACACGGCTGAGTCCTGACCCGAGGAATTGGCTCTTCTGTGCTGGGCCATACGTTGATGCAGTTGCTGTTTGGTCTCCCCCACATACAAATCAGAGCATTCTTCACTGCACTGCACTGCGTATATGATGTTGCTTTTCTTGTGTTTCGGTATTGGGTTTTTGGATGTACCAATTGCTGCCTCAGTGTGTTGTTTGGTTTAAAGCAGACAGGGATACGGTGTTTTTGAAAATTTTTCTTAATTTCTCGGAGACCCCCTGCTACATATGGGATGACCATGTTTTTCCCCTTCACTGTTAGGGATGGCATAGAACTCGAACTCAAACCCGAGTTCGAGACAAACTTTCGAGTCCCGGACGGACCCAGACTTCTCGAACTATCCCGGACGCGGACTTTCGATTTTCCCGGACTTTCGATGATTTATCAAATGTTCGAACGTTCGAATGGTCGAACATTTGAAAATCATCGAATTTAAAAAAAAAAGTGCCCACATGTCCAAAATCACCCAATGGCAGCTAATTTGAGCATTGCCAGCCCCCTGGGTATAAAAAGCAATGCGACTAGTGCCATTTAGTCAGTGTGTTGGAGTGTGTTTAGTGGAGACCTGACAGGTGTAGGAGTTGGAGAGAGATTTTTGCGCTTTTTAGCTTCTGTGTGTGGATTTCAGTGTGGTGGTTAGCACTTGTAGTTACCCACTCCTGTATTCATACATCTTGAGACCCAACATTTCTTTTAAGGACTACCCTTGTGAGACCAAAAGTCCTTTAAGGACTAACCCCCTATAAGTCCTTTGGACAATTTATGTGTTAGACTTTTTAGAGGTCTATGTGTCCTGTTTTTTTGTTTGTTTCTGTATCTGTGTGTCAGTGTCTGTGTGTTGTGTAACTGACAGTGCTGCGTTCAGCAGCAATCAGCAGCTTTTGCTGTCTGATCTGCTGTTTGCTGTCAGTTGTTGCTGTTTGCTGTCAGTTGTGCTGCCTGCTGGTCCGCAATAATGTTGTCAAACTGAAGTAAATCTACTGCTACTCAATGGTGCTGTTCCTACAAACCCTACCTCCTTCCCCGCTTTCCCTTGCACGAAGCATACTCTGAGGGAGAGAAGCCAATGGGGTCTGTCCAGTGGGGCCAAGCCTGCCTGGCTCCGCAATAATGTTGTCAAACTGAAGTTAATCTACGTACTCAATGGTGCTGTTCCTACAAACCCTACCTCCTTCCCCGCTTTCCCTGCACGAAGCATACTCTGAGGGGAGAGAAGCCAATGGGGTCTGTCCAGTGGGGCCAAGCCTGCCTGGCTCCGCAATAATGTTGTCAAACTGAAGTTAATCTGCACTACAATGTGTGTGCTGTTCTACAAACCCTACCTCCTTCCAGATTTCCCTTGCACGAAGCATACACTGAGGGAGAGAAGCCAATGGGGTATGGGGTCTGTCCGGAGGGGCCAAGCCTGCCTGGCTCGCAATAATGTTGTCAAACTGAAGTGAATCTACTGCTACTCAATGGTGCTGTTCCTACAAACCCTATCTCCTTCCCCGCTTTCCCTGCATGAAGCATACACTGAGGGAGAGAAGCCAATGGGGTATGGGGTCTGTCCGTAGGGGCCAAGCCTACCTGGCTCCGCAATAATGTGTCAAACTGAAGTGAATCTACTGCTACTTAATGGTTGTTCCTACAAACCGTATCCCCTTCCCCGCTTCCCTTGCACGAAGCATACACTGAGGGAGAGAAGCCAATGTGGTATGGGTCTGTCCGGCGGGGCCAAACCTGCCTGGCTCCGCAATAATGTTGTCAAACTGAAGTGAATCTACTGCTACGATTGGTGCTGTTCCTACAAACCCTATCTCCTTCACAGTTTTACCTTGCACGAAGCATACTCTGAGGGAGAGAAGCCAATGGGGGTGTGGGAAAAGCCTAAATAATTAATTTGGCTTGAAAAAGCCAAATTACTGTTCTTTCTATTTCTTCTTCTTCTTTTTCTTCCGTTTTATTCTTCCGCTTTTTTGGACCGTATCTCCTCCCACAGTTTTTGAGCTAGAGACGTGAAATTCAGTACAGACGTGCGGGGCATATAGGAGAAGTGTGCTATCTTCTAGCTAAGGAATCCGCTAAAGCGTTACAGCGTTATCTGCGAATTTCCGAACATTTTTTCCCATAGGCTATAATGGTAACAATCCTCAAATGTGGATATTTCAAAACAGTTTGTTTCATGGTTATAAATACAAATGGTGATACGCCCAACCCCCCCACAGACCAGGTACACTCACCTACTAACCTACCTTCCATTACCATGAAAGCCATATTAAAGGGTAACTAAAGTCAAAAAAACTAATTTAGATTTATCCTCAATAAAAGATAGTTTTATGGTATAAACACAAAAAAGACATACCCCCTCAACCAGACCCAGGTACACACACTTACTAAACTACTATCCATTACTGTGGCAGCCAATACTTAAAGGGTAACTAAAGTAAAAAAAAAATAATTAGATTTTTCTCAAAAAGAATAGTTTATGGTTGTAAAACACAAAAAGACATACCCCCTCAACCAGACCCAGATACACACACCTACTGATCTATTAATCATTAGGTGGTAGCTCTTAAAGGGTAACTAAAGTCAAAAAAAACTAATTTAGATTTATCCTCAATAAAAGATAGTTTTATGGTTGTAAACACAAAAAGACATACCCCCTTAACCAGACCAGGTACACACCACGCACTAATCTACTAATTCATTATGGTGGTAGCCATACTAAGGGTTACTAAAGTCAAAAAAAAAAATTTAGATTTATCCTCAATAAAATATAGTTTTATGTGTTGTAAATACAAAAAGACATACCCCCTCAACCAGACCCAGAAAAACACACACCTGCTGATTTACTTATCCATTACTGTGGCAGCCATACTTAAAGGGTAACTAAAGTCAAAAAAATTAATTTTGACCAATCATCAAAAAAGTTTGTTTTTTAACCCCCATGTGGTACAGGTACATACATCTAATGACCTATCCTTCCATTACTGTGGCAGCCATATTTAAAGGGTAACTAAAGTAAAAAAAACTAATTTGACCAATCATCTAAAAAGTTGTTTTTTTAACCCCCAACCCGACCCAGGTACACACACCTACTGATCTACTATCCATTACTGTGGCAGCCATACTTAAAGGGTAACTAAAGTAAAAAAAATATTTTGATCAATAATCAAAAAAGTTTGTTTTTTTAACCCCCACGTGGCACAGGTACATACACCTACTCACCACCCCCTCCATTACTGTTGCAGCCATACCTAAAGGGTAACTAAAGTCAAAAAAATTTTTGACCAATCATCAAAAAATTTTTTTTTTAACCCCAACCTGATCCAGGTACACATGCTTACTGACTACCCTTCATTTTCATGGCAAACCATATTTAAAGGGTAACAATAGTCAAAATACAAATTTGACTAATCATGAACAAAGTTTGTTTTTTTAACCCCCAACCCGACACAGGTACACAAACCTACTGATCTACTTATCCATTACTGTGGCAGCCATACTTAAAGGGTAACTAAAGTAATAAAAAAAATAATAATTTTGATCAATAATCAAAAAAGTTTGTTTTTTAACCCCCACGTGGCACAGGGTACAACAACTACTCACCTACCCCCCATTACTGTTGCAGCCATACCTAAAGGGTAACTAAAGTCAAAAAATTTTTTGACCAATCATCAAAAAAATTGTTTTTTCAACCCCAAATGATCCAGGTACACATGCTTACTGACCTACCCTTCCATTTTCATGGCAACCATATTTAGAGGCTAACAATAGTCAAAATACAAATTTGACTAATCATAAACAAAGTTTGTTTTTTTAACCCCCAACCCGACACAGGTACACAAACCTACTGATCTACTTATCCATTATGGGGCCAGCCATACTTAAAGGGTAAAAAAGTCAAAAAAATACATTTTGATCAAAAATCATTTCATTGAAAAGACGCTAATTTTGCCCAACCAATCAGATGTTAGTTTTTGATTGATTGGATCAAAATTAGCACCACTTTGGGTGGGTACACACAAAGGTTTTTTGTCCCAAACAAGTGTTCATACAAACTCACCATTCCAATTATTGAGTTTTAGATCTGCAGCAAACACACATATTCCCTTACAAAATGCAGCCCTTCAAGCCAAATTCAAAGTTTATACTTAAACTTTCCCTTTCTAGTTATGTTTGTAGTCAAAGTCATTTGTAAAGATTTGTTTAGTTTAACTTTTTTAGTAAACGTAAGCACCTGTTTCTTCGGTGCTTACTATTAATAATAATAATAATAATTATAACAATAATAAAAAAACAATAATAACAAAAACAAACATGGTGCAACATGGTGCTAAAAAAAAAAACAGCACCTATTTATTTTTTAAAACTTCGCGCTTAATGCGCAAATGTCTTGTGATGGAGAGCATGCCCCTTCCATGCGCCTCTGCCTGCTCTCCAAGCGCCTCAGACGCCTATCCATAATTTCCAGCCAGCGCTGGCGTGCTGGTCCCTGCTGGCGCTGGCGTGCTGGTGCTGGCGGTGGTGGTGGTGAAGGGGAAACTGGAGGCTGCACCTGTGGCCTTGGTGGGGGTGCTGGTGGAGGTGACCCTCCGTCCTCCATCCTAGATTCCTCATCTGCAAATTTATATATTAAAAAAGTAAATTTTAATTATAAATAATAATAAAAAATAATAATAATAAAAAATAATGTAAATATTGTGAATATTATTCGTGTGTACTAACATTTACTAACATTAACTAACAGTTACATTTACTAATACTAACTAACATTAAGGGGTAGGCCACACTAGAGCGTTTTTCGCTCGTTTGCGCTCGCGTTTTGCTAAAATGGAAATCGCGGGAACGCGAAAATTCACGCAATTTCCAATGCGCATGCGATTGCGTGTCTGTTCGCGTTTTGGTAAAGCATGCGTTCACCATTTCTGGTGCGTGAACGCATGCATTGCCATAATGCAAAAAGGCGAAAATGCATGCGCAAAACGCGAACGCAAAAAGCACAAGAATCGCACACACAATCGAGTGCAATAATGCTCGCGATTTGGTGCGCGATTCCTGTGCGTTGCAGTGTGGGCTCACCCTTACTAACATTAAAAAAAATATACTTTGAGTCGTTTATGAAAAAAGAGCTTTCAAAATCTGTGTTATTATTAAATATTGTTAATATTTTTCGTGTGTACTTGTCCTTTAACTAACATCTACTAACATTAACTGTTACATTAAAATTTGCTAACACTAATTAACACTGACATATGCTTTAGGAGAAAAGCACTAAAGGCCCCGCAATCGTTTGTGGCGGTTTGCAAAATTGCAAAGCGCTATCGCCAATCACAAGTGCTATAAAAGTAACAAGAAAAGTGCAGTAACTTCGTATAGTGGTGATACTTAGACAGAGCTTGTCAGAAAGATCTGCCCCAGAACCGCCTGATTAGTGGTGCAAAAGGTGGTGTTTTATACAACTCAATCACAAATAAAATTTAATATATAAATGTGATACTTGCCTTGGACATTCTGCTGGATGTCCTGGACGTAGTTCCGTCTCTGCCGTTTGAGGTCTGACCACCTCTTTTGGAGCTGAGAGGTGGTCATATCAATGCGAAACTGCAGTTTCGCCTGCAGGTGGCGCATTATGCGCCGTTTGCGCCCCTTAATGTTGGGGGTGCCGATTGGCATCCCGTCATAACCCAGCCGGGTGAGATATTCCACCATCAGACGCTGCCATTGCATGGTGGCCATGCTTTCTGGTGGGGAAAATAATGGTGGAATGACTACACTCACTTTCCAGGCTCGATTTTAGATCCTGGATTGCATATAGAAGTCAATGGGAAGATGGGATTATAATCGAAATGGAATCCGTGAGTAAAATGTACATGGTATCTAGGCGCGAGCATCGAATCCGCGAGTAAAGTGTCCATTAAAGCCTATACGCGAGCATTGAATCCGCGAGTAAAATGTCCATGGTATCTAGGCGCGAACATCGACTCTACGAGTAAAGTGTCCATTAGAACCTATACGCGAGTATCGAATCCGTGAGTAAAATGTCCATGTTACCTTGAACGTTCGAATGCGAGAGCGCGAAAGTAGCGTGCGTGAGTGTAAAATCGATTTTACGAAAGTTATGGATATTGGAACATGCTCCTCAGACCATTTCCCAGGTCCCACAGCCATTTACATTAAGTTACCATTAATATTGTAGTTGTATTTGACTCGAACTTTTTGAACTATTTGCCTCCCATAGACTTTAATGGGTCCGTTCTCGAACTTTCGAACTTTCCCAAAACGGACCGAACTTTCAATAGTTCGACCATCTCTATTCACTGTTGGTATTCGTGTTCTTTTTCTTTCCTTCTACTTCTTTTGACAAAGACCCAGTCTGGATATCCACAAGTTTTAAGGGCTCCTCTGAGATGTTTCATTTCTTTCGCCTTTGCCTCTGTGCTAGTGGGGATGTTCTCAGCTCTGTGTTGCAGGGTTCTGATGACACCCAGCTTGTGATCTAAAGGGTGGTGGGAGTCAAACATCAAATACTGATCTGTGTGTGTTGGTTTTCTGTAAACCTCTACATTTGGTTATAGGTACGTTTCGTGTGCAATTTTTACTTATATATACAATACTGTGCAAAAGTTGTAGGCAGCTGTAAAAAAAAGATGTAGAAAAGAGAGCGTCTTCCTATTGGCCTTGCCGTTGACATAGAGGGGGCAGAGCTTACTGGAGCAGCACTTAGTAAGTTAGTGGCATAGCTAAAAAGCCCAGGAGTGAGGACCTAGCAGTTTAGGTTCCTCACACTGGGTACAAAACATAGAAATAAGAAGGGGAGCAAGGAGGAGGTAAATATAATTGTCCTGTAATCTATCAGGAGCCAGGAACAAAGCCACAGAAATTTACCTTGAGCACGATTCACTGCCAGCTACCCTGACATCTCTAGACTGCCTGTGGCTTAACTTAACACACATTAGCGTGCATGCGCGCTATAGTCAAATAAAGCCAGAAACTGTCAGTGAGTGTGGCTTTTTGAAGCCAACTTGGGCTATGAGTTGTACTGGCAACAATATGGTAGCCTTCTTTGTTAAAGAAAGAACTTATGGTGGCCATACATATGTTCGATTCGATTTTACTAACCCGACCGAGTGCTCCCGCAACATTTGATCGATCGGGTAAGTAAAATCAAACATATGTATGGCCACCTTTACTAGAGAAGAATCTTACATAGGTGTTCTGGGGAGAAAAGCTTTCACATCAGGATTTAAAAAATTAAGTTTAGTTCTCCTTTAACAATTAACAATACCAAGTAAATGAATATAAGAGATATCTAAATTAAATAAAATATTGTTAAAATAATTAGGCATACACTTTAGTGTATCCCCAAAACAGTTTACAGAACTTAATATATCCCCTTGATAGATATGATGGGGGGGGGGAGTATGTAGAAAATAATACTTAATGTTACTAGATAGCTTAGGCTTTAAATGTAAAGTGTTTTTTTTTTCTTCTAGTACTCTCCCATACCCTACCTTTACTCCTTGAAAGTTTCTGCCATTCTCCTCCTGTCTCCTCATGTTTTTGGCTCCGTCCCCATGAGATGTGCAAATCCCTTTGCCAAGCACATCACGAGCACACTGAAGAGATTTGCACATCTTGTGGGGGCAGAGCTTAAAATGCAAGGAGACAGGAGGAGGAAGACAGAAACATTCAAGGAAGAAGACAGAACATTCGAGGAAGAAAAAAAAAACACCCACTTTACATTTAAAACCTAAACTATTTAGTAACATTAAGTTGGATTTACAGTGTACATACCCTTTAAATGTGACAAATCCACATTAATTTAATAGGCAAAATAGATTTAATCAAAATAATCATACTCCCCAAATTACTATATTACTCCATGTGTTACCTACCTCCTACAGAGTATAATTTCCTCTTTTCTTTGGGGCTTGGGAAGACACTGGGTGAATATAAAGGCCCTCCAGGATGCTAAGACCAGGGCTGGCCTGGCACTCTGCAACTCCCAACTATATTATGTAGCCTGTCAACTTAAGTATTTTCAAACATGGTTAACTTACATTACAGGTGTAGATAAACAGGGATTTAGCATTGAACCAATTCTGCATGCCTAGCTCCGTGCTCATCCTTTATCTTACTTGGAAAACCAAAAATATGAAATTGTAGGGGACAGTACTGTCATAAACGCACAAATGTACAAAACATGGAAGATTGCACTGTCTACCATTAAATTTGAAGGAGTCCTGGGGATATTACCAATATGGCATAACTCTAAATACCGACAACTCGCTGCTTTCAACCAGTATTGGGACTGGGAAATTAAAGGGATTACATTTCTGGGCTAGATAACCAAGGACTGACAACTCATTCCGTTTACAAACTATGTATGTCCTACCCTAGGACTATTATTTTAGATACCTACAACATTGTGTATACAGAGAGTTTCAGGGCCCAGCTATAAATTTGACCTCAAACCCTCTAGTAAATATGCTTAGCCTCAAAAAATGCAAATGCCTTATTTCTAAGCTATATAACTTATAAATCTACCACAACATTATTACATCTTATAGCTCCATGTTGATATGATGGTGAAAATTCAACCCTAGCTATTAACAAATTGATATTAAAAAATCTGATTTATTTAATGCTTTGAGGCAAAGTTCACTTTTTACTATAGTTGCCCTTGATATTCGCTGTTTGTTTGTTGTCATTTTCCTGCTGAAAAATAACTCTGGGACTAATCAGATCAGATGCACTGATGGTATTGCATGATGGAAGTATCCACTATTTCCATTCATCTCCAGACAGTAGATGTGAGTGCCCTTCTACACTTATGTCTGAATACCACCTATTTCAAATACAAAGGATACATTTTCCAAGCAAAAAAAAAAAATGGGTGCGCAAAGTGGTGGAAAACCTTTAGCATTGTTTAAGTGGAAACAAAGGTTCTTAATACTTTCAAGGGTATTGCACCCAGCCACTGGTTCAGATATGTGGTTGACGTGGTTGCAAGCCATCACAGAACACATCAATGCCGCGGACCTAAACACCAGATTTACATAGAAAGACGTATAAAACAACACATTTGCTTTCTTAGATGCTTGGAATAAGCAAGTATGATAAGATGGAAGTAGAGGTTTACACAAAAACTACTATTATTCTAACATATACTGTATATCAAACTAATAGGTACTGTAATAGCAATATGCAATGAAAGATATTCTGTTTAAACCACATTAGAATTTTGTCTGGTTACAAACCTATTGTAAATGCATGTATCTGGTGAAGAGAACAGATGTTTAGAAATTGGTGTTAATGTGAAACATTAAAAATGGTTTGTCTGTTTTATGTTGTGTTTAATTTTATTTACTTTGCCTGAAAGAACGAACGGATAAATGAAATGCAATAAGAAGCATAGCTAAATCTTAAGTATAGAGACAGATGCTAAAACTGGTTCCCATGGTTAAATACACTGTTAAACATGGACAAGTGTGCATGTACATAAGCAGCTCTTCTACTGGAAGAAACTAAATATAATGCAAAAAAGAAAGAAAGAAAGCCTGCACATATCATATTAACATGGAGCGATTTACCCAGCGACGCTGATTTTGCTACCGGATGTGCGGGTTACGTAAAAGACACCCAAGCATCCGGCATTAGCGATTCAATATCGCATTTGCGCCAGTTTTAGAGCAGGATTTTAATGCCTGCTATGGGTAAATCTCTTTTGGGATTTACCCACGTGTGAAAACGCGATATTGAATCATGTTTGCAAGATTTACCCAGAGCCATAGACGCTCTGGGTAAATTGCCCTGACAAAATCTTAATATTCTTATAATTTGTGGTTAGAATGTGGGCATATTTGAGAATGTTTGACCCATCCAACAATCAATCAGTAGTAAAAACTGTTATGAACTTTCCAAGGAAATGTATATCCTGGAAAGAAAAAGGAGTTACAGAACTCAGCAAACTAATGAAACCAGTATGGCAAAGGGCAAGAAAACAAAGAGAATTCAGAATAACTAATATGTGTAACATAAACAACATTTTTTTTAAAAAATAAAAATTTTCTACTGAAAGGCCATAGTATGGTCTCAATGTCTATATTTTGGCTTGAAAGAGCCAAATTTCTGTTCTTTCTAATTCTTACCCTCTTTTATTCTGCTATCTTTTGTACTGGTTAGCTGCCTCTTGATTGGATTCACTTGTGGGCAGACCTAATCAGTGCTAGGCCACACTAGTGCGATTTCCCTGTGTTTGCATTTTTTTCTAGCATTGAAATCGTGGCAACGCAACAAAATCACGCAATTTCGGGTGAGTTGCAATTACGCATGTGATATGTGATCACCATTTTTATGCGCAATCGCATGCGATTGCCTGTCTTAAAAGGAGAAATCACAAATGCACAGAAATCGCATGTAAATCGCACATTTTGCGTGAGCGCTTTCAGAGCAATGCAGCGTGGCCTATTCATACCACTACACATTGCAATATAGTGTCCTGATAAAGATCCTGTCATTAACACCGTATGGACTTGGATTTCTTTGTATGATTGTTGGCAGTAGGAAGCCAGATTACATCTCCGAAAACTTCCCACTTCCCTTTATTTTAATTTTTATTCTCTTTCTCTCTATTTTCGCAAGTGTACAATTTTCTAAATGTAGCATTGCTCACTCCATTACTGTTTGAGGTATTTTTCTCTGTTTTTGGACTTAATGTTAAGTCCATAGATAAGTTTCTAAAATTAAAAATGCTGAAAATGATTTATACAAATAGTACTTGTTTATGCAGGGATCATTTCCAATTGCGATTTGGAGTCAGGAAGAATTGTTTTCCCTCTTTTACCAGCTTTTTTTTTGCCTCCCTCTGGATCAACAGGTAGGGTTTTTGGGTAGGCTAAAAAGGTTGCACTAGGTAGATGTATGTCTTTATTTAACCTCCAATACTAGGTGATACTATGTAACCCCATATTTTCCAGCTGCGGCTGGTTTTAAAAAGATCATTGACTTATTATTATTGTGGATTTATAGAGCACCAACATTTTCCGTAGCACTTTACAATTACATGTATATATTCACATCAGGTCCTGCAACAAAGAGCTTACAATCTAAATACTTTTATTTGGCGGCTTGGCGCATACAACCTATTAGTATGTCTTTATGATTGTGGGCTAAACTCCTTTGCCTAACACTTGACTAGCAATACTATTTTAAAAGGGTCCTACAGCTAAACATCCTTTTTAACCATGATACTATCCACTCCTTTGGCTCTGTAAAAAAGTACTCGGAAATATACCCCAAAGCTTGAAAGGGCAACTAAAGTCTGCATACAAGGGTCTTTGTACAAGGCCAGATCCAAAGGGGATAACCTACATTGTGACAGAATAAAATGAGTCATTTTGTAGTTGATAAACCAACCTTATTTTAGTAGTTGTATGAAATGAAATACAGATCAAAATTCCCATGGGGATAGGGAAAGATTTTGACTGTTCTTAGACCTTTGTACAAAATTTAACAGTCATTGTGTATGGAGAACCTCAACACTATTTTTAACAAGTAGTTTTTGACTAACAGTATAACATTACAATAATGTAAAGAGTTGGCCCACTAAGATCCTTTAATCCCATTTTAGTTATTCTGTTGTTTCTTTCTAAAATAATAAACTTAAATGTAAAACACTTTTTGGTGAGTAAAGTAATTTCTTCCTTTTCTCTTTCCAATTAAACATAAGGGAGTTGGTTCATGTCATGCCCATCTCTATTAACCAAGGACAAAGTATTAATGACAATGCAATGTGTTTGACTACATCCTTTGGAAGGAAGCAGGATGAAGAGCAGACCATGCAATTGGCCTTTTCAGCTTGAAGAAATGTCAGAATTACTCTTGGAAAAAAAAGATACAGTTATATGCAAAAAGGCTTAACAGGTGTTTCTATTAGCTGGTTTATTTTCTTGTCAATGATTCAGTTAGACTGTGCTATCATGGGAGCATCCAAAAACCACAGTAGGCATTTTATGCTTTTTTTTAACAGGAACCATACATTTGATCATATGGTGCTAAGTGACTGGGGTACTGATGCACACTATTCTGGACTCCTGGTCTTCAGAAGTAGGGAAGAACTTAAAGACTTACTATAGTAAGTTATTCAAGCAGCAAGAGCAGCCAGCACCAGAATATTTTACCAGTCTGTGTGGGTTTTACTATTCTCTGTGTGTGGGCATTTATATTACAAACAAGTGCTCTTAATAGTTTTGAGCAGTCTGGGTTTAGTGCTACAAGGTTTGACTTGAAGGAATCTTCAGGGAGATTCAATAAAAGTTCTTATCGTTTAAAATAGTGCTAATTTTGCCCCAATCAATTAGATCTTATTTAACATTTGAAAGCTAAAATCTGATTGGTAGGGGCAAAATTAGCACCATTTTAAACGATAAGGGGGGTTATGTCAATAAAAGTTATTATCGTTTAAAATGGTGCTAATTTTGCCCCAACCAATCAGATTTTAGCTTTCAAATGTTACATAAGTTCTAATTGGTTGGGGCAAAATTAGCACCATTTTAAACAATAAGAACTTTTATTGAATCTTACAAAAATACAAAGAGAAGGGAACTGGTGACCAAACATCAACCATCCCAAATAGTCCCCTACACAAAAGCACTACCACATGCCATACTGAAGTAAAAAATGATTTATTAGGTTCACATAAATAGATATACCCCCCTCACACATAGTATACACCATAGAAGCAACACATAACTAAAACCGGGCGTCCCCGGTGTATCAAAAAGCGGAAGGCTATCCAACATGGCGTGTGTCTCAATAATGGCTCCAACTCGCTACCCATTAAATAGTTATAGTTAGGGAGTTGAAGTGAGAAGCCTAGTCCGACTTACCAACCTTCTTCACGGACGGACCACACTCTTCACCCTATTGATCAGTCTTGTATACTGAGATCCAATGTCCACCAGTCCACGATACTCCAGGCTTCTAGTGGGTCCACCAATACTCGTATCCAAATCCCGCTCCAGATCGCAGATAGGCTCAATAGAGACACACGCCAAGGCCGCACTTCCAGACCTACACGTGTTTCGCCGTTCCTTCCATTTCGCTACGGCTTCCTCAGGGTCACATGATACAAACTGCCTTATCCCCTTAAATATGAGTATAGGACAACCGTAAGGGTGACAACCAATTATAAATAGCAGTTAAATTGGATGTCATCATTCAGACCAAATGGGGTCATGGTATTCAGTTTGAAGATCCAACGTAGTTCAGGCAATTTAAATTGGGTATACGGGGTGGTGATTTGGAGAAAATTATTCTCCAGCGTGAACTACGTTGGATCTTCAAACTGAATACCATGACCCCATTTGGTCTGAATGATGACATCCAATTTAACTGCTATTTATAATTGGTTGTCACCCTTACGGTTGTCCTATACTCATCTTGTCTTTTTAAATGGGAGGTATTATCCTCCTTGTATTGATATAGAAGCCCTTGGGTTCAGTTATATGTATTGTTGGGAATGCCATGTTTGGAAGTGAAGCCCCCAATATAACTTTTTGTTTAATGTGTACTATTGTTTGATGATTACATACTTCTATTTGGTAGCCTATCCTGGTAAATAAGTAATGTGTCTTTAAGAGTGAGACTATTTAAGGGGATAAGGCGGTTTGTATCATGTAACCCTGAGGAAGCCGTAGCGAAATGGAAGGAACGGTGAAACATGTGTAGGTCTGGAAGTGCGGCCTTGGCGTGTGTCTCTATTAAGCCTATCTGCGATCCGGAGCGGGATTTGGATACGAGTATTGGTGGACCCACTAGAAGCCTGGAGTATCGTGGACTGGTGGACATTGGATCTCAGTATACGAGACTGATCAATAGGGTGAAGAGTGTGGTCCGTCAGTGAAGAAGGTTGGTAAGTCGGACTAGGCTTCTCACTTCAAGTCCCTAACGATAACTATTTAATGGGTAGCGGGTTGGAGCCATTATTGAGACACACGCCATGTTGGATACCCTTCCTCTTTTTGATACACCGGGGACACCCAGTTTTAGTTATGTGTTGTTTCTATGGTGTATACTATGTGTGAGGGGGGTATATCTATTTATGTGAACCTAATAAATCATTTTTTACTTTAGTATGGCATGTGGTAGTGCTTTTGTGTAGGGGACTATTTGGGATGGTTGATGTTTGGTCACCAGTTCCCTTCTCTTTGTATTTTTGTAAGCTGTTGTTTCCCTTGAGCACCACTGTATTCCAGTGATCCCTGGCCTGTTTGAATAAGTAGTGCACCTGTCTATCATAGACTTTTATTGAATCTCCCTGAAGAACTTTTATTGAATAACCCTTCTTGTGTTTTATGTGTCTGTGCGCTGTCATTTGTGTGATAATTAAATATAAAATTATATAGTATTAAAAAGTGTCCAATATCATTTTAAAACCAAGATACATCAATAATAATAGCCATCCAGAAAAACTTTCAACCAATTCTTGATATCGATGTAGCGCAGGTGTTTATTTATTCAGTGCAAATAAAATGAGATTATTTTTAAAAATATAAAATCATATAAAATGCATCTGTTGTTGTGGTGCAGAAATTAGGCGTTTTGCTGTTTCATCCAGCTTCCTCAGGAAGATTAAAGTACTCCTGTGGAAGCTGGATGAAACAACGAAACATGTTGAGTACTGCATTTATATTACAATTTTCAGTGTAGGACACACTTAAATTGCAATTTTCTGAGGGCACCTATAATACTATCCTCTGTGTGGAGCAGTGACTTTTATTATCATTCTCTTTGAGGGGGACAACTATACTACAATTCTCTGTATGGGGACACTTATACCGTATTATCATTCTGTGTGGGGGCACCTATATCTCTTATATAATTTCTTTACCAGTTATTCACCAGTGTCACTTTCCCAGTTATTCACCAGCGTCACTTTGACTGCTATTCACTATTGTCACTTAAACTGCTCTCTTCCTATCTACCCATCTGTCTATATTTATCCATCTTTCTGTCTATTCACTTTCCCTTCACCTTTTCCCATACCCATGTAAAGTTTGAAATTACAAATGTCTAGCTTTGACCCACCACAGGAAACCACACCCACCATCACCTATTCCACAGGAAACCACACCTACCACCTATTGATAATTTTGGCACCTTTCTAAAGTTTGCCTCAGGTATCAAACCCCCAGAAACTCCCCTGCCCCTGGAATGAGGCCAATAAAACCATTGTGGACCACCTTACTATTGATCCATCGGCCATGACTCCCTTATGGGGTAGCCCATCAGGTTTGCTTTTTTTTTTCATCCAAAACTATATGTACAGGAGGGTACATTGATCACCAGATTTGTTTTTCAAGTAAGTGCCACAAACCACCTTATTATCTGTTAGAGTTTGGTGCTGACGGTAAGTTGATGCTGGACCAATCAAATTCTATTGTGTGCAGGGAGGTTGATGTAGCCTATCCTACCTCCCTGAGAATTAGAGTATTCCCTGGCACTTGAAATAATAAGTTTAGTGTCCCTTCAAGTGATATAGAAATGTATCTTATATGGCCAAAAAACAGAAAAAATTGCATCAAAGTTATCAACATAAAATGCCTTTGCATACCTGATTTCAAGTAAACATGCAATCAAAATGTTAATATTTCAAATGTGAAAAAAGTTATATGAAAAAACTGTTTCTTTTTGTCAACACCTGTGCATATCTCAAAATAGCTTCTATGCACAAAAATTAGCCAAGTATATGTAAAGAAATTGGTTCTCTTGAAGAAAATGAACTAAACACTATAAGCTTTTGCCCAGCATGAAATGCGTCATAAGGTGTTCAAATATATTACATCTATGTTCAGGGGAAAAAACAAGATATTTAATGATACCGTTTCAGTGGTAAAGAAGTACTCATTCTAATATTCCTATCAGCATGTTTTCACCTAGAGAACAGCATAAAATAAAGCCCTTGCACCAAAATGTGTGCCTTCCCTGCGCTGGGAATAAAGTCTTATTCCCCTTTCTCTTAGTTCCTATAGCAACAGTATGATGGAGACTGAGACAGATTTAGCAGTGTGAGACCCCGTGTGAATACATATTCTTCTCAAACTCTTCTGAAAGTAAATAATACAGATCTGTACTTAGAAATTCTAATACATATCAATATGTAAACCATGTACCAAGTCTTGAACATATTGTGATGCATATTTATTACACATGGAGGCTCACCTATTCACAAACTCTGTTTTCTTAACCAAACCAGTAAAGATATTAAGACATTCTAGTGACCTTGTTAAAAAACCTTGTTAATAATGTTCAGGCCATACATGATGGTAGCAAATTATATAGGTCACATATGTTCTTTATCAACAAAATTACTTTGGCAAAAAAGACTGAATTGTTTCCAGCTTTCTGGTAGTGTAATTTGGATGTTTATTTGTAAAATATTAAACCAAGGGCCAGGTGGAAATTATAAAACAAGCTGCATAGAAAAATTGAAAAATAGAAAAATTGAGAATGTTTAAAGAAAAGCAAAAGTTTATAGTTAGGTTTTACAATGTTTCCACACCAAGCAGAAAGCTGTGTCCAGGACAGTGATGATATTTTAAAATGTCAAGTGTTTTCAAAAACAATAAAAGGGCTAGTTTCGGTGTTGTTTATTTTTGGTTTTATGAGTGGTACCTGTAGTTGGGAAAAAAGCATAATCTTTATTATATCCAACTTAGGGTTAGGACAACACAGGTGAAAACAAATTCAGTGTGTGTCTATATTTCATTATAGATCTGTTAAAATTATTTATTTATACTGCACATCATCATAGGGATAAGTGACCTTAAAAGGGCACTACCTCCCAAGTTCCATAGACTACAGTATGTTGAACCCACAAACTAGATTACAGTTAAAACTCCAGATTGAAGAATGAATGAAAACAAATATACAATTCAAATCCAGAATTCTCTTGTCTTCATGACATTATCGTATTCTTACCATCTTTGTACAAGAATATTGTGATATTTGCCTTAATAATAATTTTGTCTCAAATGAAATAGCAGTGTTATTCTGCTGTTCTACAGCAAATGCTCTGTGTTTAACTAATGTGTCTTTAAGACAGTGAACTATGGAACAAGGCAAACTAACAAGCCTGGGATACTGATGCTAAATGGCTTTCTAAATCCTCACAGTATTTCATGAAAATTGTGTTATTTGATGTTAGATAGAAAAAGTGGCAGAGGAGGCACCCAATCAATTTTTTCATTCTATATTGTTTCAAAATTGCTTGTATGTATCTTTTCAACAGAAGAAAAATCTAGGTTATATGGGTCACAAGAGAGATATTGAGGATAGATAAGTTAGAGAAACCTGTACACACAGAAGAAAATGAAAACACTGAAGTAGATAATTGAGTTAATAACCATTTTTTATCTTCTACTGTTTATTCCCCAATTTATAATAGCTCCGTAGAGAGTTCATTGACTAAAGATGTTTGTATCACTTTTTCTTTGACATTTGGATTAACTAAAAATCAGGAGAGAATGTTTGCCGTGCCAACACAAATATTAATTTTACTACTATGAAAAATATTAAGAAAAAATGAGTTTTCCTTGGAAGCCTTTAATAACAAAGTTAAAAAGTCAGGAAATGGCACTTAATGTGAAATTCTCTGCATACATTTTTATTATGTTTCAAAAAACACTGAGGCATATATTGATTAAAGTCTTCTAATGCCGTATATGAAATAAAGTGGGAGATGTAATATCCTACGCTATTGGAGTTAAACCCATGTTTCCCGATGTAACATCAGGTTAGCGTGGGGTTAACTCCAATTTTCTGTAGTCTGCACCATTTTTTGTTAACGGTACAGACACTCGATGTAAATTCTCTTGCGTTTGTTTGTGCACTTCATTGTAGAGTGAAAACGAACACCTTTTTATGAAGGTTTTACCTCTGCACTCTTTAACATCCGGGTTCTGGAGGAAAAGGAGTGCAGAGGTAAGTATTACATCTCCGTAAATATGTATAAATAGCTTTAGTTTATAGCATCTGAGGCTGAACAAAGACACACGTCCATCCAGTCAAACCCATCTAGCAATATCCTCATTTCCTGCTTAACTGTTGATCCAGAGGAAGGCAAAAAAACTCCCACGGAAATTTCTACTTTATGTATCAATACCAGTAACTTGCAACATTCCTTGTTTGCAGAAACTCATCCAGATTTTTTTTAAACTGACCAATGAACCTGCCATAAAAACGTCCACTGGAAGACTAGCTTTAACGTTCTCACAGTGAAAAACCCTTTCCGAACTTAAAGCCTAAACATTTTTTTCTTCAAGTCTTAAGGGATGTCCTCGTCCTCTGACATGTTCTATTGGTGAACAATGCACCAGATAGTTTATTGTATGGCCCGTTAATGTATTTATACACAGTAATCATATCCTCACGCAAGCGCCTTTTCTCCAGCGTACATAATTGTAACTTTTCCAGTCTCTCTTCATATACAAGCTCCCCCAATCCCCTTATTAATTTAGTTGCCCTTCTCTGAACCCTTTCCATTTCAAAGATGTCCTTTTTGTACACAGGATTCTAAAATTGCACTGCAAATTCCAAATGAGACCATACCAATACTTTGTAAAGAGGGAGAATTACATTTTCCTCCCTTGAATCCATACCTCCCTTTAAACAAGACAATACCATGCTGGCTCTGGCTGTTGCCCCCTGGCACTGCTTGCTACCTTTAAGTTTGTTATCCACCAAAACTCCAAGATCCCTTTCCATCAGGGATTCACTTACCACAGAGCTATTTATAGTATAAGTAGCACAAGGATTTTTAGGTCCAAAATGCATCACCTTACATTTATCAACATTGAACCATTGAATTTCATCTGCCACTTAGCAGCCCAATGTGACAATCTATCTAGATCCCCCTGCAACGATTGCACATCCTCTGAACATGCTGACAATACCCACTTCCAAATCATTAATAAATAGATTAAATAGAAGCGGCCCCAACACAGAACAGAACTCTGTGGCACCCCACTTAGCACTTTAGTCCATAATGATGAAGCCCCATTTACAACTACTCTCTGCATCCTATTCATTAACCAATTTTCTAACCATGTACAAATGTGACTCCCCATACAAACAGACCTTAGCTTATACATTAGCTTATACTATGGGGGACTGTTTTAAAAGCTTTTGCAAAATCCAAGTAAACTACATCTACTGCTATGCCAGAGTCTAAATTTCTACTTACTTCCTCATAAAAGCCAAGCAAGTTAGTTTGACAAGATCTATTCCTCCTAAATCCATGCTGGTTACTACTTATAATGTCAGTCATACTCTAGAACATGTTCCCTTATTAAACTTTCCAGGATCTTCCCCACCACTGAAGTTAAACTTACAGGCCTGTAATTACTCGGCTGTGAACGACTACCCTTTTTGAATATTGGAATAACACCAGCCTTTTTCCAATCCAGAGGCACACCTCCGGACATGAGGAAATCTGCAAAAATAAGAAACAATGGCCTAGATAAAACTGAACTTAGCTCCCTAAATACCCGAGGATGTATTTTATCCGGTCCAGGATATTTATTAATATTAACCTTATTTAGTCCTTTCTGTACCATAGCCTCGGTTAACCAAAGTGCACTTGATCTTTTTATACCATTATTGCTACTATACTCTATGATATCTGTACTTGGAACCTCTATAGTGTATACAGAGGGAAAAAAATTATTCAAGACATTTGCTTTATCGCCATCCTCCGTAACTAACTTATCCCCATTAATTAATGGTGCCACATTCTCAGTCCTCATCTTCTTACTGTTAATATACTTAAAAAAAAATTTAGGCTTAGTGATGCTTTGTTCAGCTATCCTAACTTCATTATTAATTTTAGCTAGTTTGATTGCTTTCTTACACTCCTTTTTACAGTTTTTATAATCTCTAAAGGCCCTTTCCGTTCCCTCAGCCTTAAAGGTTTTAAATGCCTTTTTCTTCCTTTCCATTTGCCTCTTTACATCAGAATTCAGCCACATGGGCAGATTTATTTTTTTTACATTTGTTTCCCAAGGGTATAAATTTAGATGTGAACTGGCTTAAAATCCCCTTGAACACAGTCAACTTCTGTTCAGTACCTTTACCTGATAATACATTATCCCAGTTGACATTCTGAAAAGCTGCTTTTAACCTGGGAAAATTTGCCTTCCCGAAATTAAAAGTCTTTGTTAACCCAGCACACTTTTCCTTTCGATAACAAAGTCCAAACGCCACTATTTCATGGTCACTATTCCCTAAGCCTCCAGTTACCTTTATATCTATAATGCGCTCCACGATGTTAGATATTACCAGATCCTACAGAGCTCCTTTTCTAGTAGGAACCTCAACCACCTGTGAGAGAAAATTATCCTGCAGCAAATTCAGGAACTCGTCGCTTTTTTCTGTGATGGCAGTTCCACTACACCAATCAATGTCAGGGTAATTAAAGTCCCCCATAATGAGCACACTCCCCAAACTTGCAGCCCTTGCCAACTGCATATGAAGTTGACTCACCTCCTCTCTGATAGCATTTCGTGGCTTATAGCAGACACCAACAATGACATTACCACCTTTCCTGTTACCTAATTCGACCCATATTGCCTCCACTTTAACATCTCTTCTTTTAAATTTGGCTTCAATTCTTTTTTAACATAAACACATACTCCTCCCCCTTTCCTTTTTTTATCTGTCCTGCCTAAACAAGGCATGTCCTTCTAAATTTACAGCCCAGTCGTGAGAACTGTTCAACCATGTTTCTGCTAAATAGTTCAGAAACTGTAGTTCAGAAACTGTAAAAAAATGTACTTGACCCTCTAACAGCCACATGTATTGGTTGACATCTATACTGTTAAAATATCCCCTATTTATTTAGATATTCAATATGAACAATTTTACATCAACTGTGATTTCATTATCCTAAACTTTTCTTAAACTTTTGTTGAGTCAGCCCTCCAGTTCATTATTTAGGGTTATGTCAGCTCTCCCATTTGCCCATTTGTTATGTCAGCTCTCACCCCTGTGAGCTAAGCCAAGGGCAAGAGCACAACTGACACTATTAGGGGTCTTGTAAAATAGAAAGGACCAACAATTTGCAATAACAATCAAATTGTGTTCAGCAATTTAACTTCAAAACTTTTGTAACCATCTCTTGGAATAGTGTTCTTTAAAGGGCAAGTCCAGCCCCAAAAGGAAAATTTACATACAGGTAAATCACCCCCAAAACCTTAAATGGTAATAGTTTGAAATCTGAAATATATAAGTCTAACCTGAAATCCTGCACAATGTCCTGTTTCCACTGTTTCTGCTTACTGGTTCTTCCAGTTAGTAACTGTCAGTTATGGATTTGACAGTTGACATCACAGCCAATGACTGAATGTTAATCCCCTATCATGCCCAGGCTCAGTACAGGTTTCTAAATTGCTCAGTTTCCATTAGGCACCCAGAAGCATAGCAGGCATACAGTAATGAATTTATAGGACAAAGTATGATGTCCTTGAAAGGACAACAATACCCAAAAAAACAACATCTCCCCCATTACATGTCCACACTTGCAGCAGCTGAAATCGATTACTCTCATTTACAACCGTGCTGCACTCCCTTAGATGTCACACAACAAAGAGTGCTAACAGCCTGCCTCCTAGACAGCCCAGGGCCATCGTTAACATATCACTTGCCATTGGCTGGTGGGAAAGTCTGTTAAAACCTCTCTCCTCCTCTGCCAGTCAAACAAGCTTGAACTGTCCTGTTGCTGGAATACAATCCTTGATTAATCAAGCTAATCAAGGATTGGTACAGGAGTGTTTTCTTGTATGCTAGTTCTGAGTGACAGTTAGTGGCAGACAGAATTGTTACGCTCTCTTCTCAGCATGGCTAATTGAAGGCAGAGAGAGGCTCGAAATCTGGAAAAAATGTATGGGGAGGGCTGCATACTTTACTCTTTTTAAAGCAGTTTTTTTTTTTAAAAATGCATTAAAGCAACAGTTACCCTTTAAAACAGACATTACCTAAACAAAATGGGTGTGGTCAAATTTTTCTGTGCTCGCACGCTGCCACACACACCACATATCCTTTACTCACCTGTCCCTCTTTTTCATTTCCGAATGTTGGGAGGTGTGTTAATTGTGAATGAGAGCTGGCCTAGGTGTTGGTTGGGACAGGTTAGCGGATTAGATCAATTTCGGCTGAAGGTGCAGGATGGATTATTGGCGAAAATCCGGACAAGGCCGAGCTAATTTAAAAAGAAAATCTAAAGAAAATCCTGACTTCAACTAAGGTGCGTTGCTCTGCAATTTACCAGATTGGTGGATCACAGCAATATCGTGCACCTACATGCACTATCACACCAGAATTGTGTGCACTTGCGTGCACTATTCTGGTCCGTTGTAGTGCGGCCTCAGCATAAATCAGTGAAGCGGTTAGTACAAATGTTGCTCTTTGCCTAAAAGGACATTTGCTTAATCCGGTCTTCTCCCTGCGTACGTACATTTCAGCTTCCATATGTTCTTAACTGTTTCCCTGCTAACTAGTCCGGTACAGTGAATAGGGCATTCTAATCTAATGATTCATAGGAATGATCAGCCCCTATTCAATGTACCTGAAAGCTAACAGGGAAACACTATTTTATAAATACTCTCTGACCCTGGCCATTTAATTTTCTTACTTTCTAAATGACAGAGGGGAACCTCATCATTTAAAGTAGTAAAAAGTAGAGTACTGTGATACTTTAAATGGACTAACAGTTTATTTTATTATTATTATTATTATTATGGATTTATATAGCACCAACATCTTCCTTGGCGCTTTATAATTACATAGTCATACATTACATACAGGGTAATACATGTTATACAAAGTCATACATATTACATACACAGGTAATACAAAATATGAGTAAACAGTGTGATGAGTTTCTTACAGCAATACCATGATACAATAGGAGAGAGGACCCTGCCCAAAGAGCTTACAGTCTAGAGGATATGGGGGTGAGACATAAGGTTGCAGGAGTCAATATGCTGTAAATAGATTGGCAGTGGAGTGTGAAAGGCGGATTGGATCATTAGTAGACAAGCTTTCGAGGGATCAACCCTCTTCCTCAGGTCAGAGCAGTACTTACCTGAGGAAGAGGGTTGATCCCTTGAAAGCTTGTCTACTAAAATAAACAGTTAATCCATTAAAAGTATAACAGTACTCTACTTTTTACTACATATATTGGACTAATACTGCAAAACCATCATTATTTTTATCATCATTTAAAAGCACACACAAACAAAAAACATTACAGCGCTGCTCCCATTATATACCAAGTCAGTTATGTATAATATAAGGGAAAATGTGCCCCTTACAGTGTAATATCAGGATATAAAGTCTCCAAGGATTTCCCTGCCCATATAAAAGCACGAGGCCTAAAAAACATTTAAATATCAGAGTTCCCTGTATTTTCCACCATACGAAGAAAAATCTTGTGCTATAGAAAATTAAACCCTAGAAGCTCTGGAGCCATATATAACACACATATCAAATACCAAAATCGAAAACATTTATTAATAACACATACCATATAGTATAACCCCAAACAACAAGGTTTTTTAGCTCAGACTCTACATCAGGCACCCAAAAGGTGTCCACGTGTAGTTCTGGAAGCGCTCGGATGACAGAGTATAGTGGATATTTCTGCCGCCAACTGTATAACCCACCATATGAAGAAAAATCCTGTGCTATAGAAAATTAAACCCTAGAAGCTCTGGAGCCTTATATAACACATATCTAATACCAAAATCTAAAACATTTATTAATAACACATACCATGTAGTATAACCCCAAACAACAAGGTTTTCTTTAATATTCCCTGTATTTTATATGGTTAGGGAACTCCTCTGTGACCTTATATCCTTATATTACACTTTAAGGGGTGCAAAATATTTTAAAATACATAATGCTGTAATGTTTTCTCATATTATAGTGGGTGAATAAAACTTTCTGCAAACCAGAGTATCTCAGGCACTATTTTGTTATATGTTTCCGATATTAGACACTCAGCTATATAGAGTTTCAATATGACTGGAGGGAGGACATGCAAAAATAGGGACCAACAGGTAATATTGCTTTATTTAAATTTAGCTTGGAAACATTCAAATGCAAAACTTAAAGGTCATGTTCACCACCCAAAACAAGATTTTACACCAATGTAGGAAACCCTCCCAAACCCTGCAACCATTTTAATTACAGAACCCAGATCAGTTGCTAAAGCCAGATATTTTCATATAGAAACCATGCTCTTCCGGGTAGACTTGCAACGACTTCTGTGATGTATGACATCATGGCCAATGACTAGTGTGTCTGCCCAGGGGGGTCTCCATTCAGGGTAATGAAAGCACAGTAGAGAGAACTATATCTCTCTGAGCTTTTACTGCTCTGATGGAAACTGGGAGCTTGCAGGTATCTATGAGAATTTCTCACTTTAGGAACTGATCTGGGGTCTGTAGGTAAAAAATGTTAGGGTTTGAAAGGGTTTCTAAAATTTTGTAATGGGGTTGACATAATCAAAATGATGAAGTGCAAACCTTTAATGAAAAAAAGTCAAACATTTCATTCAAGAATCTTATATACAAACCTAAGGCTGTACGTATGCCCGGATACCGGATTGGAGAAAGTGCTTGTGGGGGGTGGATTGTACATGCGGGGGGGGGGGGGGGGCGTGCGCGGTGGGTTTGCTAGTAAGTTATATTGTAATATCCGTATATCATCCTGTTACCTGTGGCCTTGTGCTTCTATATAATCAGGGAACTCCTGCCTTATGTAATATTGATATTATTTAATAAAGCTGCATAATTTCTCCAAATATGGGATTTTTGGTTAACTAATGCATAGAATTATAAAGGAACTATGAAAAATATTGTCCTAGGACAATTATCTACTGGGTTTTTATTGTTCTACTATAGATTGAATATTGTGAATGGATAGATCTTGAAGCCAACAAACTATCACTGTTGGCAATGGGACCTATTGAGCCAGACAGAAAATTACTGTTATTACGGCTCCCATCATGAAAATTCACCATTGGATTCTAATGGAATCTGCTGTGAATTTGCTGTGGTAGTAGCATATCAATAGCCAGCTTACATCAATTTAACTGAACATGTTTTTAGTAAATTACAACATTTCACCACTTATTCAAATGTCTTTCTTAGTGTGAGGAACATTCACCTTCATATATGAGTGATCTGGTGAACACACAACCTACCTGCCTATCAGTAGTACCATTATTGGACTCAAGGGAATGTACTTTTTATGCACACTTTTTAGTTAAGAAACCCAACTGTAAACTAACTAGACCTCTATGCTAATTTAAGGTGAAAAAAATGTTTCTAAAACACACAGGAGAGGATTCATTTTCAAAGGAATGTATTTAACCATTATTCCTTGATCTAGCCATGACTACCACCCCCCACACACATACATACTCACTCACAAACAAACTCTTGAAACTGACAAATAATGAAACAAAAATATGAGTAGAAACATGATAAAATAGATGAAACAAACTGAATCAAACACAGTTTAAAGAGCGTACCAATGATTTCTGACATTTCAAACATTTAGGATAATCTTTGGCATAAGGCATAGCTGGTTATTCATCCATGATACAAGAAAGCAGTACATTCAAACTGCATTTATTAAAAGCATCTGATTTTCTTTTTTCATGGTTCAACCTAACAGACTATGACTTTCTTCCACTTTTTGCTCAAGACACAAATGAAAGCTTTAGAAGGTGATTTTAACCTCCAAAAATCACAAGCTAATATGTCAAGAGGCCTCAATAAGATATGGTTCATCAGCTCAATAAAACTTAAATAATGTGCAGGTCTGTATACTTCATTGCAGCAAAGAAATCTCTGAAGGCTTCGCTTACATTACAAACAAACGCTTTGCAGTTGTTTAGAAAAACGGTCACATTCTAGCTGTGCTACTTGAATCGGCTGCTCACTCAGTAAAGTGTACAAAACAGTTCCATCATTTTATGAAATTACTGCACTATCTCAAAAAGGTAATTTAAGTAGGATTATAAATCTTTTAGTGTTTACACTGCCACTTTCTATATCTTCAGATATGACAGAAGAATATAACTTTGAAGACATTTAATATTCAGCGGGAATGCAGCATACACAGTGCAGATAGCACAACAATTATTAGAGCAACAATAAACATAAACTACGTATGTGTAAGATGGTTTGGCATCTATACATTTTGCTTTACCTAGATTGAAAGTAGAAGGCAAAACTATTGTGACCACAGAAATTTTGGGGGGCATTTTTAATATTTATCAAATGCAAACTAATTTTGTTTTTTATTGTGGTGGAACAAACATACCTTAGAACCAGATGTTTACATTTTGGGGTAATGCAATGAAAGGTGCTAACGTATGAATTAAATTGCGGTTACTACAAACTGTCTACCGTAACCACTTTCCCCACGATTGACATTAATTCGGCTGGCAACTAGTCGATGGTGGCACACAGTCAGCCAGTCTGAATTATCTGGCTGAGTGTACTGACTGGCCTTTAGCACTTTTGAATCTTTTATTGCATCAATTTTAATAAACCACTGCAAATTGTATTTTATTTTAGTTTTTTTTTTTTGTGGAATAATAAATTCCACTGTCATATTCTTTTAAAAATTGTGTACCCCCCAGAATACCTTGCTGGACGATATTTTGATATTCATGCCTACTGTTTTATTTATGCACAAATTGACTTTCTGGTCTTTTATTTCTTCTTTCTCAAATAGTCACCTTCGCCTTTTATCTGACATCACATTAGTTTCACTTCATTGACACCCTTCAGTGTGGTTGCAATTAAAATGTCAATCAATGCTATTCATTGTAGGATTTTCTATCTGCCTAGCCAACTGAACCCAGAGTGAAGTAGAGGTTAAACAAATAACTGACTTTAAACCATCCCAGAGTCAGACGCCTGTGAGCAGAGCTCCGTATGTATCCCACTACAAAACATGCTCTTAAGCACTTGCCCGTCATGGGCAAGAGGAATGCCCCTAAAACCCCAGCACCACACCCCGATTCTTCATCCTCTGGCAATTTTTAGAGAAAACAGCCAGAGGCACAGAATCTAAAATGGCGAGGAATCCTACATTGACGCCATCATGTCACCCACGAATGCAGCCGGAACCTCACTCTGATAGCGAATTGATATCAGAACCCACAGATCAAAAATCCATCAAATACTTCCTCCAATCTCTGCCTACAAATGTGGATTTCGCAAACCTTGGAGGCCACATAACTGAACTTGAATCAAGCATGGAAGAACATGACTTAGCAATATAAGAGGTATAATCCACAATTACCTCCCAACAAATTACTATTTGTTCCCTAATAAATCATCTAGATGACATAAAAAACAGGAGAAGACAGAATAACATAAGTGTAAGGGGACTCCGAGAAACAGTTACTCAATCTGAATTAAAACCAACCCCTACAAAAATATTTAATAGAGGGCTCAGAAATTGACCGAGCACACAGATCCCTCCGTCCCAGAGACATTGAGTACCCCAGACTACACAACATTATCTTTTGTATACACCTTTACAAACTTAAAGACCAGATAATATAATATAATAAATATAATAAAGATAATATAATATCAGCTGTGTTGCGTCACACAGAAGATTTACCCATTCAAAAAATAGAATTCTAGTGCACAAACAATTCTAATTACATATTGGCTACCTCCATAAGGTTGCTGCTACAAACAGCCTGCTAAACCCTGGATAAATAAAAGCAATTAATTCAATAAGTTGGCCAAATTATTTTAAGCCCAGTCACCACAACAAGGTTGCTTTCTTTAACTGGGTCCTAACCTACTGGTACTTGCCTTTTTGGATACATGAGCTGACAGCTTCTCCTGTGTGGCCTGGATGCTTGAAGCTGACTCTCTAGTTTAAAGTACTTTGCTCAAACGAGCACATGACCTAAATCTGGGTGGAGTACAACTTCCCAGAAGGCTTGGTCAAACCTTCACACAATATATACAAAATTGGGCTGTTGTACATCCATATAAAGTAAAGTGGCTAGAAATTTTACCCACTTTTCCACGCAAATTCCAACTCCTAACAATAACCCTAACAGAGTGGGATCAACCCATCACAATGCCAACCCGTTCACTCAAAGAAAAATGGTTAACAACATCCATTCCTACAAAACGCTCCCCCAACCTAACGGAACTGTAATCATATTTTCCTCTTTCAACTACAAACCTTTAAAAGGTGAATACTTCATATGCATAACAGGAGACCGCTGTCCCATGATAAGACCTTACCAGGATTTCAAACCCCCACCATTGATCAGCCTCCTAAACTACCATAGAGGCAACATCCTATGTAATGTATTACTAGAATGAGACTGTTGTCAAGTTCTTTCGTTTCTTTTCAAGGACTACTATAATGTTCATTATAATGTCTTGTACAATAGGCTTAATATTCACCATACTGTACAATGCAAAATGTTCAATTAAATATGTTTTTACCATCCCACTGCCCTTTCCCTACCATACCATTCCTCACTATTTCCCTACCCCTCTCATCCCCCTCTCCCTGGGGTCCGGCACTCATACTAATTAAAATGTATAAGTTAATACTGTTATGGAGCAACGGCTAAGAATTTGCTCAATAAACACATTGGGACTAAACATCCCAAAGTGTAGAAACCAAATTCTACACACCCTACATAATGAGTCAGTAGATATCGCCTTCTTCCAAGAAACCCACTTTAAACTATACACCCCACCAGGTATCAGAGACAGACACTTTCCACACTGGCACTACAGCCACAACCCCATAGCTAAAACCAAAGGAGTAGCTATCTCACTATCTCAAAACCCTAGATACAATACACAACAAATAAGGATGCTTTCTTGCAATCAAAATTTCTTTATACACTAATATAACTCACCCTTGCTACAGTCTATTTGCCCAATACAAGTACCTGCTGCTCCTTTCATGAAACAAAAAGCTACCATTGGTCCAATAACATTATCAAACCATACAACGATATACCTTACCTTGACAATCCCCTCCCATAGAGAACTTCCATGGACAACTCAACGATAAACTATAGAAAGATGAGACATGCCACAATCAAAAATGCAACAAACAACTTTATACAAGATCACAAACAAGACCCAACTTCCCCACCTATAAAACGAGAAGCCCTCAAAAGCATCTTAAGTGGCCTGTTCATACAACATGGTATACGATTAAAAAATCCCATGAACAATACACCAAAACCTTGATCCAAATTGCTCAAAAGACTTACCAAAATACCATATATTGCAAAACTTAAGACTCCACAGGGAGTGATGGTATCCAGGTCGGAGGACATCTCAGAAACTATCCAGAAATTCTATCTCGAACGATACTCAGTTTCACCCCCTAATCCAGGGGTGGGCAATTTAATTTCACTGGGGGGCACATGAGAAACTTGGGGCCACATCAATACTCAATTTTCATAGAGAGATTGCAAAACTGGGTTTTGTAAAAAGATTAAATTAATATTCCTGGTTTATAGAATATTTTTTCATTATTATTTGCTATTTTTAATTGGAGGTGTGTAATATTTTAGATCCACTCCATCAAATTCAATTAATCAACTGATTGGGTTATCATTTTTTCTATAAAATAAACTTAATAAAAACAAATCAATTATCCAGCCCTGAGACAATTAATTAATAATAAGATTTTTTGGGGTACAGGTCTAGTATTGAGGGGCCAGTCAGGGGCAGCCAATGCGCCGCATGTGGCCCTCGGGCCTTACTTTGCCAAGGTCTGCCCTAATCCATCCTCCTCTAACGACTCCACCCGGACTGTCATTAACAATTATTTAGACACTACCTCACTACCACAAGTTCCCCCACAACAACTTACTGCATTGGATTCACCATTCCCTCAACAGTAATTACTCACAGCTATACAACAACCCCCCTCAGGTAAAAGTCCAGGCCCTGATGGTTTCACTTCTCTCTTCTATAAACTTCTAAACCAAGAATTTTCCTCTTAGAATCCTTCAATGCAATTTCACCGATATACCCATATCCCCCACAACCGGTTACAGCACATATAACGGTTATTCTAAAACCAAACAGACCCACAACAATGTAACAGTTACATACTAATTTTGCTCTTAAACATTGACGTTAAACTATATGCAAAATAATAGCCTCACACCTCCAAGACCTAATACCCACCTGGATTCACACAGACCAAGCTGGTTTTATACCAAAAAGGGAAGCTAGAGATAATACCACAAAATCAAACACCCCTATGCCTTCTCGGTTTAGACTCTGAGAAGGCATTTGGTAGAGTCAATTGGTAATTCCTCTACCAAACCATATTACACCTAGGACTAAGCACTACTTTTGTACACAAAATCATGGCCCAATACCAAAACAACACCGCCAAGATGAAAAATCAGCAGAACTCTATTGAATCCTGTTATACATAACACATATCCTTACCCAATATCATACAAGAAATAGATACATACAGTAAACTTAGTAATTTTAAAATAAAAATCCAAATGCCTTAACATTACCCTACCGACCACAATGGTGAATGAAGTATGAAATGTCCAGCACCTCCCTTACATACCTCAGTATACAATTAACCCCCAACCCAAATTAATTTTATGCCAACAATTACCTACTAGCATTACAAAAACTGGCCTCCAACCTGGATTCATGATACCATGGCACTCATTCTTGGTTTGGCAAGGCAATTATCATCCAAATGGATGCTTTTCCCCATTTTCTGTACTTATTTTAAACAATACCATTTGTTTTTCCCAACTCTTACTTTGAGACAATCCAGAAAAAGATCTTACATTTTCTATGGGGTAAGGGTCCCTGAATAACCTGAAGCAAAAATTATTGTGGAATTAACCACTGGCAACACAACAAACAAAAAAGGCTTGGGTGGAACTTCTAACAACATTTTCCCCCTCCAATCTTTCATCAGCCCCATGGCTTATCCTAAGTGACAGACCCAAACCACCTACCACCGAGTATTTCACACCATTGATCCTATAATCATGGGACAACGCTTTCAAAGGTCTCAAAATTGCCACAATACCAGTAAGGATGACGCCTATCAAACAAAACCCAGCTTTCCCCCCACACTTTCCTACATTGGAGGAATCAGGACAATCCAACAATCGTCCTAATAATATCACCAACAGGACTAAAATCATTACGAGAAATAATAGGAGACAACCTTAAGTGAAAACCACTTCTTATTCCAATATATCCAACTCTCTCATTTTGCCATATCCCAGCAAAAAAAAATAACTTGAAGATAATTCAACTTTCTTTGAATCCCTTTGCATAACCTCAACTCCCCCACAAAATATAATCTCCAAGATTTACAAACTTTTACAAGCCAAAGCATCACTAAACCTACCATCATATGCCCTACCAACTACTTTCCCACCCGACCAATGGATACAGAGTTTTATGCTTGCACACAAGCTATCCATAGCAAGCTTCTCACAAGGAAAATATTACAAAATACTCTTAAGATGCTACAGATGCCACTCAATTCTACACAAAATTTCCCCAAACTGCTGCTGGAGATGCAATCAAGGTATTGGATCCCACTCACATATCTGGTTTACCTGTACACAAATCCATACATACTGGACCACTGTTATATCAAACTATAATCAAATAACATCTAGCAACATACAAACCATGTACATTACCCATAGTACTATTAATGATGCTAGCAATGCCAACTGTGTTAGCTCGAAAAAGCCTTCTCCACTTTTTCTTAATCACAGGACGTACAATAATGCCAAGATACTGGAAAACCTCCATCACTCCCCCAATCTCCATATGGATGAAATAACTCAACCACCTAATGAGGATGGAAGAATTAACTGCCTCATTCTATAATTAGGAAAAAAAATTCCAACAAACCTGGACTCCCTGGGTCTGCTTAATGGACACACCTCAATACAAATCCCTGCTTAACTAAGAACTGCTAATTGTTCATTCCTTCTCAGCTGGACGCCTTTCTCCTCCCTTCCCAGTCTCCTTACTTACTTCCTTCATTTCTTTACCTCCCCCCCAAATAAATCCCTCTTTTCTTTTCAAATTTATAATCTAAAAATGTACAATGTTTTGTCTACACCCAGTGACCACTGGCCAAACCTAATTCCTTTTTTTTCTTTCCATGCCACTTGTATCCATAAAGAGAAAGCGGTGTTAATAAAAATTAAGAATTTAAAAAAAAAAAAACTGTCCCCAGTAGTGAAAATATTTTTCACAGTTTTCTTTAAAAAAGTACCATCCGTGTCTGCTAAATAAATTCAGAGTCAAGTAAGTTTAGTTTTCATGTCATTGCTTTTGAACTTAAAAGTTCTGAAGTTTGGAAATAAACCAAATAAATGGGTTTGTTTCCAAATAGTTTTAAAAGTTTGGTTTGTACAAAAAAATAGCAAGGATAACTTATTGTTAACGGCTTTGGCACCTGGGAAATGGTCTGGGGAACATGTCCATATCACCAAAACTTATTTAAACACTTCCAGGGCGATGCACCGAGTGCCGCTATCGGCAACCCGGTGCAAACAGCCCGGCGATGTTATATGGCGATAGCGGCGCTCGGAACATCGCTACTTGGCACTGTTCTGGCGTTGAAAGTGCCTCAATATAATGCCGATTTTGGCATATAACATCACTTGCGGGGGCTGCGCTGTTAACTGCGTTAGCCACGCAGCCGCCGCAAGGAAGGATTTAAAGTCACGCTAACCAATATAACATTGGTTATCGCAACTTCAACTCCAAATCAGGAGCGATGCGCCCGTTGGTGCATCGCCCTGTTCCTCTTCCCCCTGATTGTGCAATTGTTGGGTTTCTGCATGCCGAGGGTTATGGTCAGTTCAAGGGTTACTGAACAATACATTCATTCAAAGGTTACTGAAATCGAAGGCTACATTTGATGGTTACCAATATCAAACACTACATTCAAGGGTTACTGAAATTGAAGGCTACATTCAAAGGTTAAAAAATTTGAACGCTACATTCAAGGGTTATCGATTTGCAAATTGGATAATAACACATTTTCAATAATTATCGAGAATAAGTCAGCGGGTTCGAAAAAACCGAACTAGTTTGGATAGTTTGGAGTTTGTATAATCTCATAAAGTTCGACCCGAACTCGGGTTTGGGTTCGAGTTCGGATCCATCACTAGTGTTAATTAGTACAAATCAATCTTTCTTACCATCTGTCTGCCACTGTCTGACTAGCTATCCATCCCTTTCTATCTCTCTGTCTGTCTATATGCATCTACCTACTGTATCTATCTACTTGTCACTGTCTATTTTTGTATGTCTATCTGTCTGTCCATAAATTCCTTTCTGCCTGTCTATATCTCTCTGCCAGTCTGTCTCTGTCTGCCTATATTTCTGTCTGCCACTGTATATCTTTGTCTGTCTTTCTGTTCAGCCATCCCTTTCAGTCTGTCTATATCTCTCTGTGTATATTTCCTATCTGTCTTCTATTTCTCTGTCTGACTCTTTTGGCCAATTTGCATTCTTCTCACTATCTGTATCTTAAAGTTTAATGTATGTCCACCCTTGAAAAAATGTTTTTGTATAACATTCCCCCTGTCCCCCCAGCCCCAACCGCTCTATTTATATTATTAGAAAGTGCTCCAAACTTTACTTACCTTCCCTCTTTCCTCCGCCGCACTGCCAGGCCCTCTGCTTGCGAGAAAATGCAAGCAGAGGGGTGGGACCGGCAGTCGCGTCTGTGATTGGCTGAGCGGCAGCCAATCACGGACACGGCTGCCGGGAGTTCAGTGCGGTGGAGGAAAAAGGGAAGGTGAGTAAAGTTTGGGGCACTTTCTAATAATATAAATAGAGCGGTTGGGGCTGGGGGGACAGGGGGAATCGGCTTCTGCGCCGATAGCCGCTTTACTTCCTAGTCATGGCTTTCAGGCGATTTGGGTGCATGCTGTTATGTTGCGCCAGGAAGTGGAGAGGCTGTCAGCCACAGAGCAGAGGAGGAGCGTGGAGGGACCAGGTCAGGTTAGAGACTTCAGGGGCATCTTTGCAATAGGATGCCCCTAAGGCATACCTCAGAGGTTACCTACGATCTACTATTTCTTTTTCAAATCAAAAAACAGGCTTTAAGAACTCCAACTAGCAACCCAAAATGCAATGCGCTGAGCACACACACATATCACCCACTGTGGCCTGTATCATAGCATTTCTGATTGACAAATGCAGAGAGTTAATTAAATCAATATAAATGTAAAACTACAATAAACAAAGAATAACAATATGCTTATGACATTAGGATTTTTTTTTTTTTTTTTTTTGCTGACCGCACATTTTCCATTACCTACTGTAATTATGTATTAGATGTAAAGGGTTTTGAAAAATTTCATTTTTCCCTTTCCAGTTTTGTTCTAGGCGGCAATGAAAATTCCATTAAGGATAATATTCTTATCTCCTGCAGGCATGGCTATCTTCTCAGCCATTAATTCTTATGCACTAATTCTATTCCCCAAGGAAAAATAAATCATACCCTAATGCTACTTGGGCTTCTTGGCTGTCATAGGAAAGAATTGTGTTTTTCTATAGATTCACTAAGAAAAGCCTCTAATTTAAAATGATTGTACATTAAGTTCATGTCTCATCATTTTTCCCTCTTGTGAAATAGTCTTAAAGCCTTGTAGGTGAATTTCTCAATCCTTAGAGGTTTCAGCTACATCACACATATATAAATATTTTGCAAATTCCTTACAGTATAATATATTCTTAGAAATCTAAATTGTATGTCACACAATTTATTGACTAAACCTCATGCATTTTCATAAATTTTTTCCCCGACCTGATTTCCACTTAATGTCGCCATCAATAAAAATAATTGGTTCCTGCATAACTAGTTTCAACGCTTTATTAAGTTTTGATAACAGTATTAAATGCCTCAGTGGCATCAGTATTTTTCCAGCTTTCGTTTTTTAACTATTTCCAAGAATTATTTTCTTGTACACTTAGCATAGTCATTCTAATTAATAATTAGCGTGTGCTAGTAGGTTCTCTGCTATTTACATAGGTAAAACTTTTTTTTTTTTTACTGCATAAAAAATACTAATTAAGGATTGCTCTCACTATAACAGATCAGATGGATTTTTTAGAGATGGATTGATGTTTATAGAGCTGGAAACACATTTAGAAGATTCTTAAGCTAGGTACACACCTAGCGGTTTTTCCTCCTGACCGACCGTTCGATACTTTCGACCGGTCGGCCAGGAGGAAGGACTGTCGGTCGAGGCAAAAGCAGCCGTGTCTGACAGTTCCTGCGACCGATCATGCGGTCCATAGAGGTTTTCCACCATGTCCGATCGTCCTTCCGTCTGATTCGGGTGAACGATCGGTCGGACATGGTTGCATTCGGATGTGATCATTTCGGTCCGATTGACCGATACACTGAACTATCAGTTGATCGGACCGAAATATCTCATCTTGTGTACCCAGCTTTAGGCTAGGACCACATGGAAATGAAGAATACTTTAGTATTAATGTACAGCTTGATTGTATTGAAAAACCTTTGATAGATAGAAAATAAAATCAGAGCCACTTCCCAATAAAAAGGCTTCTACCGTACCTGTTAATAAGAGTGTGGGTCCAGGCATTTTAATATTTTTATTCTACATTGGCATTTAGCCAGTATTAACATGTTAAGAAATATTGCAGTATATAAGGAACCTACAGCTTCATTTTTCTTCATTTATGAAGATAACATTCTGTGCAAACAGGAGCTTAATAGACAAAAGCCAAATGTTTTATGGCACCTGAAATGTAATTAACAATATTGAATTTAAATTAGATTTGCAATTGAACTTAAATGTGAACTTATCTGCTCATAGAGATGACTGCCAACCAATCCAAACCATTTACTATACGCAATATCCATTAAACCTTTTTTTCACAGCCCACAACATTTGCTTACCTATTAAGAAAGTGTTTAATCAGGATTATGTTGAACCGAAGCCACTGTTATATAAATCACTTCAATTAATCTGCCTGAATTTGTTCAAATGTAATATTGTGATATTGTGAAACAGGATGCCTTGGGGGAGTATGGAAGGAAGTAGCACTAATATTTTAATGGTTTGTTGAAAAAATGGAAGCCCTTTTACTTGAGATGCTTTGCTTTAATGTAACATAAATGAAAAACAAAATATATCAACAATCCCATTGAAAATGTAGGATGTAAAACGCAGGTCCAGCTTCTTTATTGCATTATGTGATTACAGGTAACATTACAAGAAGAGAAAGTGAATGTTAAATGCAGACATAATGTTACAGGCAAACAGAAGCGGTTATAACCTTTAAAAGAAAAGATAACAACAAACAGTAAACGTGACAGACTTGGCTGCTTCGGTAATTAGTTTGCAGATTTGAGCTTGTGATGGATTAAAAGATACAGCACTAGAAGCGGAAGGCCTTTTGCCTACTGACAAGTCAGAAATGGATATAGCATTTCCATCTGTGTTTTCTGCCAGGCAATTTGGTCTCTATCCTGAATAAAGTCCAGATCCCATCTGGAGTCAAGGCTGTGAAGTGTGATGATTGATGTCAGATAGCGTTTGTTGGGTGGCCTAATGCCCACTCATTTAATTCAGAGAAGCTACAGATAAAATTCACAATCTATCTGCAGAACTTAATAACAATACTTTCTTAAATCCAATTGCAATACATATGGTAATTCAAATAATAATATATAAAATCAACTTACAGAAAAAAGCAGTATAACATTTTAGGTTATAAGAACAGCATTGAAAATCAAAATCCTTTAACAGTTAAAAGCTTATGTAAATGTGTTAATGGCTGTGTAAAAATGTGTGTGCAATTGAAGTAATGAGCAAGTGTTTTTGTTATATTAATCCATAGAAGATAATGGCTACAGTTCAAAAAATCTCTGCTTAACCTTATTTATTTTTAAATTGGTATTAAAAAAAACCCCAAAAAAACAGGGGGAGATAAAATAAATTGTACTGTTGTTCAGCCCCGCTCACACATATGAGGTTGGTGGTATGACTATATAACTAACTTTCATTGATGATTGATCAAAATTAGTTTTTTGACCATAGTTACCCTTTAAGTATGGCTTCCATGGGAATGGAAAGGTAGGTCAGTAGTTGGGTGTACCTGTGTCTGTGTGGGGGGTTGTGTGTATCAGAATTTGTAGTTATGACAATGAAACAAACTGTTTTGAAATATCCACATTTGAAGATTGTTACCATTATAGTCTATGGGAAAAAATGTCCCAAAATTCGCTGATAACGCCATAACGCTTCCGTGGATTCCTTAGCTATAAGATAGCACACTTCTCCTATATGCCCCGCATGTCTGTACCGAATTTCATGTCTTTATCTCTAAAACTGTGGGAGGAGATACAGTCCATAAAAGCGGAAGAATAAAACAGAAGAAGAAATAGAAAGAACAGGAATTTGGCCAAATTAATGATGAAGCCCCATTAACAACTACTCTCTGCATCCTATTTATTAACCAATTTTCTAACCATGTACAAATGTGACTCCCCATACAAACATACCTTAGCTTATACATTAGTCACCTATGGGTGACTGTTTTAAAAGCCTTTGCAAAATCCAAGTAAACTACATCTACTGCTATGCCAGAGTCTAAATTTCTACTTACTTCCTCATAAAAGCCAAGCAAGTTAGTTTGACAAGATCTATTCCTCCTAAATCCATCCTGGTTACTACTTATAATGTCAGTCCTTGAAACATACTCTAGAACATGTTCCCTTTTTAAACTTTCCAGTATCTTCCCCACCACTGAAGTTAAACTTACAGGCCTGTAATTACCCGGCTCTTAACAACTACCCTTTTTGAATATTGGAATAACATCAGCCTTTTTCCAATCCAGAGGCACACCTCCGGACATGAGGGAATCTGCAAAAATAAGAAACAATGGCCTAGATAAAACTGAACATAGCTCCCTAAGTACCTGATTATGTATTTTATCCAGCCGAGGAGATTTATTAATATTAACCTTATTTAGTTCTTTTTGTACCATATCCTCGGTTAACCAAAGTGCACTTTTATACCATTATTGCTACTATACTCTATGATTTCTGTACTTGGATCTTCTATAGTGTATACAGAGGGAAAAAAAATATTCAAGGCATTTGCTTTATTGCCATCCTCCGTAACTAACTGATTGCCATTAATTAATGGTGCCACATTCTCAGTCCTCATCTTCTTACTATTAATATACTTGAAAAAAAATGTTAGGCTTAGTGATGCTTTGTTCAGCTATCCTAACTTCATTATTAATTTTAGCTAGTTTGATTGCTTTCTTACACTTCTTACAGTTTTTATAATCCCTAAAGGCCCTTTACGTTCCCTCAGACTTAAAGGGAAAGTCCACCCCCAAAACTAACTTTTTATATTTATTTGGCCCAAATAAGTGCTCCAAAACAAACTTTACAGCATGTAAATCGGTCCAGTGGTTCAAAAGTTACAGACCTTTGTAGCTGGCTTAATCCTGCAACATTGACCAATACAGCGATGAACAGAGACAGGTTACATTACCTTGCCTCTGTTCTTTTCATGTTCTTGAGCATGTCTGTTAGCATCCAGCAGTGAGAACAGAGGAAGTTGCATCAGTAATGGTCTGACCCCTGGATCCCTGGATTTTCCCTCTCAACCAATCACAGCTGTAAAGTTATGTGTACTGAAGAAATCCAGGATCAACAGCTGCAGCCAGCCAGCCCAGAGAGAGAGAGAGAGAGAGTGAGACACACACAAACACAGGCAAGAATTTTTTTGTTTTTCCTAAGCTGCAGCTCGGGGTCATCTAAAGTGGAAGTGGAGCGGAAGTGCAGCCTGATATATATCTCAAAGGTCTGTAACTTTTGAACCACTGGACCGATTTACATGCTGTAAAGTTTGTTTTGGAGCACTTATTTGGGCCAAATAAATATAAAAAGTTAGTTTTGGGGGTGGACTTGCCCTTTAAAGCTTTTAAATGCCTTTTCTTCCCATTCCATTTGCTTTTTGACATCAGAATTCAGCCACATGGGCGCGGATTTATTTTTTTTACATTTATTTCCCATGGGTATAAATTTAGATGTGAACTGGCTTAAAATCCCCTTGAACACAGTCCACTTCTGTTCAGTACCTGATAATACATTATCCCAGTTGACATTCTGAAGAGCTAATTTTAACCTGGGAAAATTTGCCTTCCCAAAATTAAAAGTCTTTGTTAACCCAGTGCACTTTTCCTTTCGATAACAAAGTCCAAACAACACTATTTCATGGTCACTATTCCCTAAGCCTCCAGTTACCTTTATATCTATATGCGCTCCACAATGTTAGATATTACCAGATCCAACAGATCCTTTTCCAGTAGGAACTTCAACCACCTGTGAGAGAAAATTATCCTGCAGCAAATTCAGGAACTCGTCGCTTTTTTCTGTGATGGCAGTTCCACTACACCAATCAATGTCTGGGAAATTAAAGTCCCCCATAATGAGCACACTCCCCAAACTTGCAGCCATTGCCAACTGCAAATGAAGCTGACTCACTTCCTCTCTTGTGTAACACACAATATGTGTGTTACACAAGAGAGTAACACACATATTGTGTGTGTTACTCTCTTGCTCTCTTGTGTAACACACAATATATAGAAAATTGGGCTGTTGTACATCCATATTAAAGTGCAACTAGAGACCAAAATTATAATACATACAAAAAATAGAATTCTAGTGCACAAACAATTCTAATTGCATATTGGCTATTTCCATAAGGTTCAGCTCATGTAGCCAAAATGGAAAGTACCAGTAGTTTAGGACCCAGTTAAAGAAAGCAACCTTGACGTGGTAACTGGGCTTAAAATAATTTGGCCAACTTATTGAACTAATTGCTTTTATTTATCCAGGGTTTAGCAGACTGTTTGTAGTAGCAACCTCATGGAGGTAGCCAATATGCAATTAGAATTGTTTGTGCACTAGAATTCTATTTTTTGTGTGTATTATATTTTTGGTCCCTAGTAGCACTTTAATATGGAAGTACAACAGCCCAATTCTCTATATATTGTGTGTAAAATATAACACAAGCTATAAGATTTACATGGTCACTGAATAAAAGACTACTTGATAATCTGATGAAAATAGAATCTTAAAAGAAACAGTAATGCACTTGCAAGGAAATGCATCACCCAAGATCAATCCTATAATTAAGTGTGAAGCACATAAATGTGTAGTGAGGGGTCACTTGATAGCTTGGAGGGGATGCAAAAAAAAAAAAAGAGAGACAGAGAGAGAAGCATCAAACTTGATAGAAGGCCGAATACAACAAATCAATAGCTTGGAATTACAACATAAACAATCTCTAGCAAGCAGTAAACACAAAAGCTATTTGAAATATTCTAGCACAGAAAACACAGATAGTAAAACAGTCTTAAAACAAAAAGTTCAAGCATACAAACACAGAAGAGGAGTCAATGAAATGTAAGGAAAAACATTTTAAAAAAAACACACTAACAAAAGATAAATATTTTACAAGAAGATTCACAGTAAAAGGAGAAAGGAAAGGTCCATATCAATGCAAAAATCAGACCTCCAATAATGTTGCTCATTAAGCCTTCTCCTTCTATAAATATGTGTATATAGATTCAGAACTACTCGCTATACCTCAGTAAGCACACTTCTATAAATTCAACAAAAATAATTAGTCATAAGTTGTTTTTGAACCTCAGATATAAGTCCTGCCTGCAGAGGGACTTCAGCTCTGATCAATTTAATTAAAGTGGTGATTCTGTCTTAAAGGGGTGATTCTGTTTTTAAGGGGGACATTGGTGAATTAAGTAATGAAAACTTTATTAACTGTAGTTGGCAGTCTGTGTGAATGTACTAACCTAACATTATCTGTTGTATTCAATTAGATCAACTGGACTTGAAGTTTAGTTCTTGAAGACGTTTCTCTAGTCATCCGACTGGCTTTCTCAATTCAGAATGACTTGTACAAGAATCTGGGCAGGGGCACTTCTAGGGTTTTTGCTGCCTGGGCCAAATTTTGAATGCCGCCCTGATTATATCTCATATAAGGGTTTTTTTTTTTTTCACCACTGCCTGTCTGCTGTCTTTCTTCTTCAGTGCAGGGGTATTACCTGAGACAAATGTCTCAGTCTGTCTCTTGGTAGATGGGGTCTTGTTTGTGTGTCTGAGTAAGTAAATACAATAATTTTTATTTTCACTTTTTACTACTGGAATAAAGTGTTGGGGATTGTTTGAGTAAACTTTAGGCACAGGATTTCTTAACTGGTAGGGGTTGGCAGGGAAGAGAGAACACATTTTTTCCCTTTCTCTTCTGAACTAATTGGAAGGGTGTGCAGCTAATTGGTAGCTAATTGGTTTATATTGACTGAGCACTGTGTGATCTTTTGTTTTGAACCTCACAAGTCCTGCCTGCAGAGCGATTCCGTTAAAGTGGGGATTCAGTTAAAATGGTAATTTTGTCTTAAAGTGGTGATTCTGTTTTTAAGGGGGACATTGGTGCGATTTGAAACAAAAGTGTTTAGAAAAGGACAGGGTTTAAACACAAGATTACCGTTTATGTTGTTGTGTATTTCTGTGTCTGTTGTTGTGTAGTGCTGTTGCTGTGTACTGTTATTTTAAGCAATATGCATCCAGCCGCATGTATCTTGGAGCAGCCTCTCTAAGAAACCATTGTAAGTGTCAGATGAGAGGGGGTTGCCCATTTCGAATCTGAGGTGCAAAATCTAAAGAGGAAACTTGCAGCATTGTAGGGCTTGGCAATCCTGGGCTAAATGCAGGTACTGGCAGGTACCAGTAAGCCGGAGGGAGGAAGATAGATTTGAAGGGTCACTAGGGGACAGAAGGGTAGGGTTGCTTCTTCAAAGCTAGTTGATCCCAACAGATTTACCATTTAAGGTGAAGAAGTGGTGGACGACAGCTCAGAAGTAGCATGTATGGAGCGGGCCATTCCCTTGAGCACCCATGGGACAGTCATATCTAATACATGGGAGGGATAACAGGACCTGGAAGGATAGGCCAGTGGTAGTGGTAGGGGACTCAATTATTAGAAAGGTAAATAGAATAATCTGCTGCCAAGACCCTGCATGCCAAACAGTGTGTTGCCTGCCTGGTTCTAGGGGTTGACCTGTGGTCGATCGTGAAGACAGATTATTGGGTGGGGCTGGGAGTAACCCGGCAGTCTTGATTCACATTGGTGCCAATGACAAAGTTAGAGGAGGAGCAGAGGTCCTTAAAAATGATTTCTGAGGGGCCATGGTAAAAGTAAAGAACTCAAGAATACTATTTTCAGAAATACTACCGCAACCACATGCTACACTAGGGAGGCAATGGGAACGTAGAAGTGTTAATGTGTGTCTAGGAGGGTGGTGTAAGGAGATGAGGTTTGGGTTATTAGAGAACTGGGCTGACTTTTTGGTTGGCTATGGGCTCTTTAGTAGATTAGTACTGCACCTCAATGAGGATGGTGCAGCTGTTTTGAGACAATGGCTAGGGGGTTGGAGATTTTAGACTAGGCATGGGAGGGACTACACAGGGGTAGATAGAGAGCTTAAGGATCAGCAGGCTAATAAGATAATGGAGGGAGGAGATGGGGGAGCATAGAGGATAGGGAGGCATGTACATAAGCAAGAATTAAAACCAAATTTAAAAGATGGAATAGATGGGGCTATAGATAAGGCAGAAACAACGTCGGTAAATTCATTGTTGTTGTGTCTGTTATAAGCAGCCAAATGCCAGTGAAGAGGTGGACATGGATCTCCATATGCAGTTGGTGAAGGCTGCTGGTTATGGGGCATGCTCTGGTTATGGGGAATTTCAATTACCCTGACAAAGATTGGAGTAAGGGAACCGACAGCAAATCAAAAGGTATCAAGCTCTTAAATTTGCTATGTATTTCCTTTCACAGATTGTAGAAGTTCCTACTAGGCAGGATGCATTGTTGGGTCTGGTAATGTCTAATAACACCAAGCTCATTTTGTAGATAAAAGGAAATGGGAAGCTTAGGAAATATTTATCATGATTTAGTGTCATTTAATATAGCTTGCAAAAAGCAAAAGTGTTCCTAGGTGTGGACAGAAGTGGACTGCTTTTAAAGGGGTATTAAACTATTAGATTACAAAATGTATACATTTAGGGAACAAGTGTAAAAAACTAGATCCACTTCTGCCTGGCTTTATGCTCAGGTAAAAAGGGAAATGGAAAAAAGAAAATGGCTTTTAAAATGTTTAAATCAGAGGGAACAGAACAAGCTTACAGGGAGTATAAAAACTGTAAAACTAGCTAAAATAGAAAACGAAATACAGATAGCAGAATAAAGCAAGTCCAACCCTAAAATGTTTTTTTTAAGTATATCAATAGTAAACAGAATGTGGGACCTTTAAAAAAATTGTGCTAAAATGGTTATAGAGGAAGCTGAAAAGGCTAATGTGCTTGGTTTTTTTTTGTTTTTGTTTGTTTTTTTTTAATCGGTATTCACTATAGAGAAACCTAGTCCTATAGAAGGAAATGTAATAATATGAAGGGTATAAATGAGGAATATTCAATATTCAAAAAAGGCCTGGTAACTATAGATCTGTAATCCTAACATCAATGGTAGGGAATGTGCTGGAAACTTTTTTATGGGATCATAACAAATCGCACAAATATCGCAAATCTCGGCCGTTTCACTTTGCCACCTTAAGGGTGACGAAAACAGCCAAGATTACAGGGGTCTGGGAGGGGATGCCGGGAAAGGATCGCTGTGGGTGGTGGCATTCTGCAGAGGGGCGTGGTGGGGCATGAGCCTGCCTGGCATCGGCGACCTCAGTGGGGTTGGTGTCACCAGCCCGAAGACATTGCGACGGATTAAGACGCTGGCAACACCGGCCTCGCCGAGGCCGCCGGCGCCCACCAGCGGAGCTGGTATTGCTGGATGGAAGAAAAGACGCCGCCAAAGGGCTCTTTTAAGAGCCACTCACTGGGGGTCCCGGTTTGAGCTGCGGGACCCCTTAAGACCCCCGCTGGAGGGTCCCTCCACCCCCGAGCGAGCCCTTCCCTCCCCGCGAGAATATGGGGCGGGGGTCTGGGAGGGGCTGCTTGGAAGGGGTCACGGCGGGTGGTCACATCCGCCGTGGGGGGTAAGCGTACCACCCCTCCCTCGCCACGGGGGGCGAGGGCAGGGTGGTACCTCCCCGCCGCGCCACTCTGAGGAATGCGCCCACCCGCGGCTATCCTTTCCCTGCATCCCCTCCCAGCCCCCTGCTCCGGTATTCGTGGCGGTATTGTACGGTACTGAAACATTTCGCCTGTGATGCCGCTCACCATTATAAATATGGCGATAGCTGTGTTTTTTCCACAGAGATGTGCGGAGGTAATTTTACAGCGCTTTTATCAGCCGTTTATAAATATGCCCCTTTGTCTCCAGAACTGATCTCATTAGTAGAAGCCCGAATGGATTTCTGAGAAATAGATTGTGTCAGACAAATCTACTTGATTTTTATGATGAAGTTGAGTAAGATTTAGATTCTGGCATAGCAGTGGATGTAGTATACTTGGATTTTGCTAAAGCTTTTGATACTGTGCCACATAGGCTACTAATGTATAAACTGAGGACGGTTGGCCTATAAAAAAAACATTTGTACATGCATAGAGAATTGGTTATTAGATCACAAACAGAGAATGGTGGTCAATGGAGCTACATCTATGTGGGCTAAAGTTCTAAGTGGAGTTCCTCAGGTTTCTGTGCTGGGGCCGCTTCTTTTTAATCTGTTTATAAATGACTGAGAAGGGGGCATTGCGAGCAAGGTGTGACTGATGCACTTATTTCTCACAAATATCAATCAGTTTTTAAAAACCAAAAGTAAGTACTACAATAGTTAATTTAGGTATACCCATTTCCCTTTTCTTCTATGTGTTTCTTATCTTAGTGTGTGAAAAAACAATGCAACAAAGTGTAATAATTCATTATATAGTATATTATATTATTAAAAAATATTTGATTAATGAACATAATACAAACATGGTATGTTTTAATTGCATTTACCTGTAAAGCATGAAATTATGAAAACTTAACTTGTTCTTAGTTCTTCTAACATAGCCTTGGAGGTTGTGTAAAGACATAATTCCTCTAGTCCAACCTTTATAGCCTACACAAACCCTACCTAACCGTTGATCCAGAGAAAGGCATAACAAAATAGCTGGAATGGGGGAAAAACCAGCTGTGGCTCCAAATGGAAATCAGAAAAGGATCCCAGGATTGACTACAACACGATTTGTATTAATACCATTAATGTCCAATATTTTGAATTTTAGAAACTTATACCCACTTGTCAAGCTATACAATAAACGTGACATTACGAGATCTGCTGGAAGACAGTTTCACTGTTCTCACTGAAAAAAACGAATCAAAAATCTAATCTATAAGGACTTCCACGAGTCCTCTTTAATGACCTATTGATGAACAATGGGCCTTTAATAAAATTGAATAAAGCAATCATATACCAGCGCAATAGCTGCTTTTCCAGTGTAAACAGCCCTAACTTGTCTTATTTGTCTGCATTTATTCCCCACCGCATATTCCAAAGGAGGCCTGACAGCACTTTGAAAAGAGGACGAATTATACTTTTCTCTATTACATTGATAACTCTAGCTGATGCTGTCTGGCACTGTTTGCTACAGTTAATAAATAACTACAGTGGAAAAAAAACTTTAGGTTTAAAGGCTAGAAATGCTGCACTTAATATATTTTACTTTACCATTGTATTGCGACCTAAAAAGCCTGCCCTTCTCTCTGGATAAATTAAAGTAATTAGTTCAATAACTTGGCCAAATTATTTTAAGCCCAGCAATCACTTCACAGTTTGCTTTATTCTGCTGGGTCCTAATTTTTAAACTTTTTTACCATAGTAACTTTTTACCGTCTTAGGGCTAGGCCACACTGCTGTGTTTTTTTACGTTTGCGCTTGCGTTTGCGATTACGTTTTTAAAAAATCATTGAAAACGCAGCGTTTTTCGGTGCGATTGTGATTGCGTTTTGCGTTCTGCATTTTTAATCGCAATCACATGCGTTTTCCTATACTTATTGAAGAAATCGCAAGCGCAAATGCAAAAAAAACACACATGAAATCGTATGCGATTGCGTTTGCGTTGCTGTGTGGCAGTGCTCTCAGGAGACATAATTCTCAAACTTTATCTTTATAACAGTACCTGCCTTTTATGAGATGGAAATCTCTGCCGCTCTTTCGCTTGCTTTCTTGGGACTAACTCTCTAGCTCTAAGTACTTGAACACATGACCCACTGTGGGTGGAGTACACATTTCCCAGAGGCCTGGTCAAACCCCCAATGCAACAAGCAATATACTGTATATATAGAAATAGGGTAGTATACATCCACACAGAGTGCAACTAGTTACCAAATTTATTCAGTACCTAATTTCTCATTATTATTCCAATTTTCTCTTTTGTCACCCCATAATTCCCTATTTCTCACCTCTTATTTCTCACTATTTAGAATCAGTAATTTACCTGTTAAGATAAGCAATTAGCGTAAGGTTAATATCTTTATAATTAAGGTTGTTTAAGTTTCTGACTTGTCCAGGTATAAACATATGTTTGAATCAAATGTAAGTAAACAAACTTTAAAACTCCATACGCTAGAATAAAATATGAATATGGAGAAGTGAGTAATTTGATCAGCTTTTCAGAAACAAATTAACAAATTGCTTATTCATTTCCAAAAATAAACAGGCTTAAATATGAGCAGTGATTACCTTAGGGAAACAGCTGGAATGTTGTTACTAACTTTTAAGAATTCTTAACAGTTTCTCACATTCAAGAAATAAAAAAAGACAACCACAGACACAAGCAAGTGACTGATTTTAATTCATGCATAATGGCTACCAAGAAAATGTAAAAAAAGATAGACATAATAAGGAGTTATTTTTCATATAGTACCTATGTGAAAGATTCGGCTCAGGTAATTATACCTATTTTTATATATAAGTTCAGTGCAAAAAACATATGCATTACGAATAAAAAAAGACTATTTCCTCATGCCTCTAAACATAATCTGCCCAACCAGAGATTTCTCCTGTAAGTAGGAGTTTATCCTTTACAGTCTTGTCCCTTGCATTTTTCATACCTCCCAATTTCTGAGACTATGCCCATATACTACTTAGATATTAGACAGATGTCCAATCACTCATAAGACAAGTGTCCAATCTATCTAAAATCTGCCTAGCTCATTCTTTTATCAGTTTGAGATCACAAAATGAATGGGTCAGATAGGAACAAGATAAAAGCCGCTTGTCAGGAAAGTGTGTAGTGACTTGGCAAGAATGGTTTAACTATTGGTATTAGTTTTTGCAAAGGACCAATAAAAATACCATTCCACCCTGGAACAGTCTTATTGTTTATATTACGATTAGTGAAGCATAGAACCAGATCTTATTTTCCAGACAATGTGGGGCCGAACCGTGTATCTGGAATTCTCTTAAGCTAGGGGTCTGGTGGGTACCTTAAGAGGTAATTTTAAGGACAACCATACATGGTAAATAAATGTATTTTGGTATTGGAATATGTAAGACAGAAACCAATATTATACTTGTGAATGGGAAAGTAGGCCCATTAAAATGATACCCAACATGGAGCCCTTATTCCCTTGCCAAGGCGAGTTATTAATATCTTGGGAAATAATCAGTAAAATAATAAAATTCACTTAATTATCACTGATAATTTCACTAATTATTTGCTGACAATCAAGGTCAATAAAAAGATAAAAAAATTGCTTAGGATGCACTTACGTGTCTGGCTAGTGCCAGGTTCCTCCTCTTGGGGCGGTGGACTGCCCGGTTGGGGCGATAGAGAGCCCGGAGGGGGCAATGGGCTGCCCGGAGCCTGAGGGCTAGTTGGTGGTAGTGCTAAAAAAAAAGGAAATTTATTTTAACTCTCACTGTCATTAAATGTTCGAAGTCAATCATATTTCTATGGCAATGATTTCATACCTTATTCTGGTACTTATATTTTAATTGTGTGTATTGTAGCCATGGAAAGGGAAAAGTTGGTTGGGTGTAGGGGAGCATCAGTAGCTGTGTGTACTTGTATCTAGATTTTGTGGGTAACACAACATTTTTAATTTTGGAGTGTAAAAATCTATTTTTAATAATTGATCAACATTTTATTTTTGACTTTACTTTCCCTTCAAATAGGGCTGCCATGTAACTAAAAGGGTGGGCCAGTAAAGTGTGTTTAACTGTGTCTATGTGTGGGTATCAGTGTGCATTTATAAGGTAAAAATAAATCAATTTTTAATGATCGATTACATTTTTAACTTTACTTAGCCTTTAAATAAGGCTGCCATGGAAATGGAAGGGTGGGCCACCAAGTGTGTTTACCTGTGTCTATGTGTGGGTATCATTTTAAACTTATAGGTGATATGTTAAATAAAGTCACTTTTCAGTGATTTATTTTTTGACTTTGCTTACCCTTTAAATAGTGCTGATATTGAACAATATAAGAATAATAATAATGTAATAATAACCAGTGAATGAGAAATACAAACAACTTGGATCTCTCTCTCTCTCTCTCTCTCTCTCTCAAGCCAAATTTAAGGATTATTGATGTATTTAAAAATATATATATAACTATGTTTTTGTCAGAAGTGAATTAAAATATTTTACTACTTATTACAATACAGTAATATAATAAAAAAGTATACTTGCCTTCCATCATTTGCCGCATGGCTTGTACATAATGAGGCCTCTGCCTCTTCAGATCAGACCACTGTCTCTGGAGGGTAGAGACAGTGGTCTGGTAGCCGAACTGGCGCAGGAGCCGGCGCTGGAGCCCCTCCATAATCCTGCGCTTTCGGCGCCGCACATGATAGGTGCCAGGGGGGAAATCATCGTACCCCCTGGCCAGGAGGTACTGCATGGCATAGAGTTGCCTAGCAGTACTCGCCATTTTGCAGGCAGGAAGTTCCGGTTCCTCGTTTTTACGAAATTCCTAATTTTTTAAGAAAATCCGCGGTTTTACGGGAATCCTCGTTTTTACGTAAATCCCCGTTTTTACGGAAATCCTCGTATTTTCGAAAAATACCGTTTTTTTTAATTCACGCTAGCGGACTGTAATTTTTAGATATTTTTACGGATTTTTTCAAAAAAAATCCGCGGATCCTCGAGCGGACCGGGTTTTTCGAAGGTCAATATCCCAATACAATGTACATATCTACATTTATATGGAATCTGCCTAACTGAGGGGGAATGAATGCTTTTGGCTAGTTGTAAATCTGGACATTCCTAGACACTCCCACCTCATGCATAGCAGGATGGGAGTGGTTCATCAAAGGGTTTAAAAATCCTTGTAGCCCCTATAACTGTGTTCATACTAAGGGGACATGCTAAAATGGACCCGGTGTCTCTTCCCGCCCTGGGATATAGGACTTCTTCTAGTGAGTAGGGTCTGTGAATATTTTTATCCTTTTTATTTTATATAACTGTTTTATTATAACACCATTTTCTATTATTTTTGTATTATAGGCACTGTCCACCTTTTGGAATATTAAATCTAACATTTAATAAGTTTTGTCTTTGATGCTCTAAAAGAACTCAGTTAGCCTCTGATAAGTTTATATGTGGTTGAATGAAATGTTTTGCAGTGTAAATGCTAATTAACTCTGTGACTGCTTGTGAAGGACTGATGCTAATTAACCAGTTAGTTGCTGGAGTGAATGGTGTAGTGTTAACCATTTAGCTGCCAGGACAGGGTGCATAGTCTGTGAGAGTGTTTTTGATGCGTCTTAAAGGCCATAATTTAAAGTGGTGGCAGCTTGTACCGATTGATTGGTCAGATCACGTGCCCAGCGAACTGGCGTTCGTGACACCACTGATTGTAAAATGTGGTCTTTAGACATTAGATAGATATCTCAAATCTATGTAATGTCTGCCTAGTGTATGGCCAACTTTAGGAGCACTTTGCAGGGCAATTTATCTCAAATCTATGTAATGTCTGCCTAGTGTATGGCCAACTTTAGGAGCACTTTGCAGGGCAATTTACCCTACGCTGCGCTCCTTTCAGCCCTTAACTTTGCACTAACCGATTTACAATTGGTTATCGCAACATTAAGTCTCGCTTTGCAGGGGCTGCACGAGTACCAGAGGAGGCACTCGCACAGCAGTCACAAACCAATTTACCAGAGGCCTTGTGGCTGTTTGGCATAAGTATTTAATGTCAGCTAATAGCCTGATACACATTAGGCAACCCCCCCCTCCCACTTTTCGTCATTTATGAATACGATAAAGCAGTTACACCTTAATATATGGCTATACGTTGTAAAGTATTAGTTAAGTCCAATTTTGGCAAAAATGGCATTAAAAAGTTACAATCATTTTTAAATATGTCCAGGGAAGGGGTGAAGCATATTTCCCAGAATGCCTGTGATATAAATGTTATAGGAATGGTGTGTGACTCTTTAGATGGTGAATTTATGGTTCAATCTCAGCTATTTTGTAGTAATGAAGCCATATTGTGCATAATCTTGCACAAGTGTGGCCTAGCCCTTATGGTGTTTTATAATGTCACATATATTACAGAGGGTGCCCAAGTACAATAATAATGTTTGGTGTTGTACAACTATAACACTGTCCACATGTTCGCATATCCACATACTCCCCCACCACACACACATATAAAAGATACTACTCATATGTAGAATATAAACATTTGTCGCCTCATTTATTTCCAGCACTGTTTTAAAATGAGGGGTTAAAGTTACGCTAACCACTACTAAATAGGTGAGCTAGAGTTTTACATTTGCGCCGGCTGTACAGGTATCATAAAAGACACCCGGGTAGCCACCACAGGGTATTTAGTAACGGCATTTGCGCTAATAGCTGGTGTTAATGTTGTGCTGGGATTTCTGGTATTATATACTAGAACGATCACCCAGAGAGTGCTGCTCTTGGTAAAAAAGCCTTTTGATGTTGTGTAACTGAAATAAAATGCTTAGTCCAGTTCAGTAACACAAAAATAATAATATTAGTTAGTTAGTAATAATATTTATAAAGACTGTAGACATACTCACAAAAATAGCCCCATGCCCCACTCACACAAGTCCAAATGTGTTTGTTTTTATTAAGGTGTACACAGTGTCGGACTGGCCCACAGAGTTATAGGGAAATCCCCTGGTGGGCCCACAGCCCAATCATTCAAAAAAATAGAGAAAACTGCTAACATTTAAGTACAGAGTCAAAGGGACAGTAATAAATGCATTTTAATGAACAATCAGGGAGATTCAATAAAAGTTCTTATAGTTTAAAATGGTAAAATTTAGCCCCAACCAATCAGATGTTAGCTTTCAAATGTTAAATAAGATCTGAATGGTTGGGGCAAAATTAGCACCATTTTAAACGATAAGAACTTTTATTGAATAACCCTGAATGTGTTTTAAAGTTAAAGTTGTTATGATACACTTAAAACGTATCACAGCAGCTTTCCCTTTAATGCGGATCACTTCCCTTTTAAAATGTGGACATTTTGCAATATGCTTTTAATAGTGACTATTTCGCACAACAATAACGACACATGGAAAAGACCTTTAATATTGGGGTTTCAGTAGTTTGTGGGTAAAATAGACACAAGTTGTGAAGTACAATTACCCCTTACAGTGCAGCTGTAAGGGGTAATTTACCATCTCATTTGCAGCTCTTATTGTCTTTCCTTAAGTAAAATGTGATTTATTACCTTGTGCTGCACATACATGGCTCTCAGCACCCTGCAATGGGAAACTACACATTCCCCTAGCTGCTTTCTCTGACCTCTGCACCAGACTGCTGCAAACTGTGATCTCCATGAGTACCTGCATGCCCAACCCCTGGTACAAGAGACTTATCTTGGATTGGCCAGGTTACCTCTTAATCTTGACTTTAGGCGAAAAAAGGTGAGAGGAGAAAGTGTGTCACATGACATTGTTACATCACATTTTCTGCTGCTCCTCATGACGGACAGCTCTATCCCATCACAGCAACAACAAAACAAAATTTAGTAAAGCATTGTACTGCCCTGAACAATCTGTGACATTTGGAAGGTGTGCAATTAACTTAGGTGATTACTTGATTTACCCCCAGATGGCAGCACACAGGTTGCCGAAAGAATGGGGTACAGAGGCATTTTTAAGTTGTAAAGTAGCCTATGCTTTTTTACAGATCCTAAAACATAAGTATACCAAGTCTCATGAAAATTGTCTCAGCCATTTGGAATTTTTTCTGGAACATACATTCATACAGTACATATATACATACATACATTGACTTTTATATATATAGATATTGCGCTACAGATTTTGCTGTGCTTTACAATTATTTAAACCATACTCATCAGGCCCTGTCCCAAAGAGATTACAATCTTAGCACTTTATTTCACACATACAGCCTATCAGTATGTTTTTGTATGGTTGTGAGGGAAACAGGAGTACCCACGCAAGAACAGGGAGAACATACAAACTCCTTGAAAACTTTGGAGAAGATCAATATGGCTCCACATTTTTCTTCCAGAATCCAGTGTCTTTACTGTATGAGGAAGAAAGACTGGAAAAAGTGTTGAAATCTACAATTTACAAATAATGGGGGGGAAAGAACAATGCAAAAGATGATGTTGAAGGCAGAAGAGCACTAAAAAGTGATAAACGGGTGTACATGCCCTTTAATGTGCACTTCTAGCTGCTTTTTACAAAGAGAAAAGTCAGTATAACTGCAATTTTTTTGCTATGTTTATCTAACACAATTTATCAATCACTTTTTGATAAACATCTTTTTCTAATTTAGGCATTGATTGAAATAATTCCTGAATTGCCAGATCATAAAGGACCACCAATTACCCCATTCAAAGTAAAGCTGAAAAGGAAAGGAAATCCCCATGTCATCAAAGAACTTTCTCTGACATTGGGGGATGTCCTGGAGCCTACTAATATGTTTAGGAAAAAATTACATTATTGGTGAAGAATTAAGTATCTACTCAATTATCTTTTACTTTTGAGTATTTGATTTCAAAAACTTTATGAACCCAATATTGTATCACTGATAAAGGCTCTAGTAAACAATAAATCAGACACAGTTAGGGGTTCCAATAGTCTAGGATCACAACCTACCTGTACTTATTCCCCTTATGTATTAACCGTTTTGTGACTATTAATACAAGTGTGAAGGACTTTTACACCCTGATTAACAATGCATTAAAGGGCATGTCCACCCCAAAAACTAAAATTTTACTCCATAGTGGCCCCACTGTGTAGTGTTAAAAAAATCCTTACCTTACATCTCTGCTCCAAATGTTTTTTCTGTAGTGTCTGTCCAAAGCTCCAAAAAGTGAAGAGTAGGAGCTGTCTGAGTCATCCCAGCTGCTTCCTTCCTCAGTAAGGACTGTGACATGCACAGGGGACAAACAAACCTTGGGGTTGGGGGTAGGATAGGGTGCCCTACAAGATATATAAAGTTTATTATTACCCTTTAATTTTAGCACTTACGGTAAAAGTAGTAAAAAAAAAAAAAAAGCAAACTTTATTGCATCTATCTCCAAAATTTTTTGGAATAGCATAGGACCAGAAAAATAAGTGTAAACCCCTTACCCATTAGTACATTGGGTAGCATGAGTTTTTACACACATTTAGGGGTATATTGTATCTCCCCTGGTGTATTTTGGTATATGTAAAATTTCTCAATACTTTTTTAAATCTGAGGATCCTTTGAAGCCACAAGTAATATGAAATCAAACTAATCAAAATAATCAGGCATTATGTTGCAATCATTTTCATATCATCAATAGAGATTGCCAAACTTACAAAAATCCGTCCCAATTTTTGAAAAAAAGTTTATTTTTTAACAAATAGTTTGAAAAGTTTAGATAAAATAAGGTTAAAATAGTAATTGGTAACTTTCTGTATATGGCTCTGGGACCTGGGAAATGGTCTGGGGAACATGTACAAATATCCTAAACTTGAAATAAAGTCACTTCCTTCACACGTGCGCTACTTTCAAACTTCCGCATTCAACCTTTAATAATTATACCAGAAAATTTTACATTTCTATAATTTGCCTCTGAATCTATTAAAAGGGGTTCTAATTTTTAAACAAGAAATTAGAATACTCTGTCTTTCAAGTTCCAAAAAAAAAATATCATTATTTTTAAAGGATAATTATACTTACCTTATCCCCGATCCATTCCTGTAAAGTACCCAGGGTGAAGACCTAAAAGGCTAAGTCCTCTCCTCTAGATACTTTACAGAAGTCCTGCACTATTTCTCAAATATTCCTTCAGCGCTGTGATCCAATCCTCCCCACTGGCACTGTCAGTGAGGCAGTCAATGGGAAGACACGCCTCCTTGCAGAGCGTGTCTTCCCATTGGCTGCCACACACACTGTCAATCACAGTGTCAGTGGGGAGGATCAGACTGCAGCGCTGAAGGAATCTTCAAGCAAGTAGTACAGGACTCTGTAAAGTATCCAGAGGTGTGCCAGATGACACTTGGGACGAATTTGCAGACTCCCACATTACTATCTCACCAGCAGCAAACAACTGGTTAATTCAGTATAACATACTACACCAAACATATTTCACCCCCAAAAGGCAACACCGGATATCACAAACCAGATCACACAATTGCCCAAAGTGCGCACAGGACCAAGCGGACTTTTTGCACCTGATATGGAACTGCCCACATATCAGACAATTCTGGAGGCAAATAATTAACTTTCTCTTCAAACTATGTCCAGCAGCAATTCCGTTTAACGGCGAAACATGTTTATTAGGCCTTTTGAATGAAGAATAGTCATCAAAAAACTCTTTTGAAAGAAACATTATTCTATGCGCGCAAAGCGATAGTACTTAAATGGATGGCCTCAGATGTACCGACTCTGAACCAATGGAAAGATCTAATTAATGCAGCACTCCCTTTCCTCAAAATACTATATCGTAAAAGAGGATGTCCACAAAAATTCAATAAAATATAGAACATATGGATTAATAACGTAGACACCCATAACAAGCCCAACTCGACAGCAATAACCCTCCCTTTCATCCCTTTACCTCTTCCCTTTTTACTAACCCAAAATATAAAGAGACAGCAAAAGGTTTTTGTAAAATGTCCACTCTTTATTTGAACAATGTTAAAACAACTAGATGAAACATAAATGGTATATGTAAATAGTTAATCAAATAGATAAATAATATCTTTCTTATTACCATATTGGTATACTGTAACACTGATAAATGTTCTCTTTTACATACAATATACTATGAAGATTGGAATTTATATGGCAATGACTGTATACCATATCTTTCTGTTTAATGAAACACAAATTAGAAAAAAAAAAGTATCCAGAGGTAAGGACTTAGCCTTTTAGGTCCTCTCCCTGGGTACTTTACAGGAATGGAGGAAGAGGAACGAGAAGGAGGTGAGTATATTATCCTTTAAAATTCTTACAGGGTTATTCAATAAAAGTTCATATCATTTAAAATGGTGCTAATTTTGCCCCAACCAATCAGATGTTAGCTTTCAAATGTTAAATAAGATCTGATTGGTTGGGGCAAAATTAGCACCATTTTAAACGATAAGAGCTTTTATTGAATCTCCCTGTTAGTTTAAATTATGCATACCTAATTATTCTATATATTCTCTTCCATTTTGTAAAATGGAAGAGAATATGGCAGAATGCACACTAACGTGGAATGTTACTAACAGTAACTTCTACTGATTGGCTGTTGGATGGGTAAAACCTGCTCAGATCTCTACTGAGCAACTGAATCAACCCAGTATATGTATTGTCACTGATAATATATGTGCTATTGATAAAACATAGTTATTCTAGCTATAAATGTATGAAAAGCTTTCAGGACATGTGAGAGATTGTTATTTAATGGATTTTTTTAAATTGTCATGGGAGTGTAAAATTCCTAACTTTGAAATCTGATAAAAGCATGAAAATTGTGAAAGAACTGCATCCAGAATTCTGCCTGTATATTTGAAGAATGGCACCAGCTAAAGGCTAAAGTATGTATACTGTAGTTTCCATGAACGAGGGTTGTTTAGTTTGAAAAACAGGAAGCTGTTAAAATGGTGACTGGAATTGTTTGTTGTTATTGCTCTTATGCATCAGTTATTTGGGGGGTTAGTAGTGACCATGAACCTAGGATCAGCCATTCACATGGCATACAATTTTATTCAAGAAAGGTTAAGCTTTCATATTTGAGTTCATTTTGAACTTTCTTCTACAGTTTTGTTTCTATAAAATTCAACTTCAACTTTGTCTCTGATTTTATATTGTTGGAATAAAAGGAAAATATGAGAAAAAAATTACAATTTACTGTAAATGCAATAATGATTTGAGCAAGTGATTTTTTTTAGTTTAAAGGGCATATCCAGACCTTTTTGGAACTTTTAATATATTATACATATTGATCCCCCAGCCCCAACCGCCGTAATAAAATTCTTAGAAAGTGCCCCGATAGTTACTTACCTTCCCTCTATCCTCCGCGGCACTCTCTAGGCCCTCTGCTTGCATGGAAATACAAGCAGGGGGTGGGACCGGCAGCCGCGTCCCTGATTGGCTGAGAGGCAGCCAATCAGGGACGCGGATGCTGGCTGCTCAGAACGCCGGAGGATAGAGGGAAGGTAAGTAACTATCTGGGCACTTTCTATGAATTCTGTTATGGCGGTTGGGGCTGGGGGATCAATACATATAATATATACTTGGGGTTTTACACTAGGGGGAGGGAGAAGAAAATGGGAGGGAGAGGGAGGACTCTCCTGCGCATGCCTCAGACCTTGTCGAGGTTGAGGCTGAGACAGGTGCAGGATGAGTCACCCAGAGCTTCTACACTACACTTTCCTGGACTTTGGAGGGGCACAGCATGGCAACCATAAGGAGCTGGGATGTAAGGTAAGGATTTTTGTACACTACAGAGTGGGGCCAGTATGGGGTTAAATTTGAGTTTTGGGGGTGGACATGCCCTTTAAAGAAATTTTTCTTCAATACCACAGATAACTCTTTTTTTGATAATTAAGCTCTGTGTAAATATTTCATACAAAATTTAGGATTTCAACGGCTTAGCATTTTGAATATGTTCAGTTGTTTAATGTAAGGTAACTTAAAGCTTATTACATTGTCTGCTTTTAAGATGTCAAGCTAACAACTGGTCTTAAAGTGCCAAAAAGACTTTCTTATTAATAGGGATCTGCTATTTATATTTATTTTAAGTATCATTTAATGTTCAGTCCAAAAATTGTCCTACTATAAAGTCATTCAGGCTGAAACTAGACACAGATTTGCCATTGAAGCAAATTTCTAAATTGCTTACTAGCCGTATACATTTTTCAGATGTGTGCTTCTGAATTACCTTTTGCTGCACGAATAATATTTTCCTGGCATGAGGCATGATAACCTGAGGAGATATGATTGACTGGAAGCTATGCAACAGAAGGGCTTTTTAGCACTAGCTTCCCAAAGATAATAGCTTGTTAAAAGATATCACGGCTTTGCCAGAATCAAATGCAGCAATGTGTTCCAGTTTGCAAAACTGGACGCTTGTCAGCTCAATAAAAAGTCTAATACTATAAATCCTAGGAAGCTGATTAAAGTTTGTTTAAATAATAAACCCTACAGGTGTATATGGGATTTCTGCATATTTTGTGGGTAACATATGGTAACTAATCACAGATCCATTATACTTTTACTGTACTTTTATAAACCATGGGTTGAATTATATTTTAACTTAATTACTCCAAAAGGTTCTATTTAGCATTAAGATTAATAACCCACAATACAAAAATTCATAGAGGCCTGTGTAAAGCACCACCTACATTAAAGCAGGTAGGATCAAACTGTTTATTTGTGGTAAATGCATTTTCTTTCTTTTGGTTCATTAATTTTTATTGAAAATGTAAAAAAAACATTCCAGGTGCACAAACTTTTGTGGAACAGTACTATATTTCCAGGTTTAAGTGTACCGTCAAGCTTTGCTGCAAGAAGAAAAAAAAAAGAACAAGAAACAAAAACTTTCGAATCTCGGATTTTCAAAAAAATCAGAAAAACACAGAGCTACTTGTGTGTAAATGAAGTTAAAGGAATAGTTCAGCGCTAAAAAGAAGTTATGATTTACAGAACAGATAATTGTAACAGATCCCACACCTCTTACCTGTTTCTCTTTGTGATGCTCCTTTCCCCAGTAATCTTACTTGGTATAAGCTCCCCCGTTGTTCCTCCTGATTTTGTCTCTCTGCCCCTTGCCAGATTTGCGACTATGCTGGTTCCGTGGTGTATGCGCATTGAGAGGCCACTGTAGTCGTCAATCAGTGACCTCTCTTAGCGTGCATGCAACTGGGAGAGTGCATAGTGCTGATACGTGCGCGCGTCATGATAGTTAAAGGTACGCGCGCGAGTGAAACAGGACCCTGTGGCAGGAGTTAAAGAAGGGAATCGGGACTCATAGAAGGAGGAGGAGGAGGCAGAAGGAGGCAGACTGGGTGAGTTTAAGTGCCCGGAGTTAACCTCATACTTAAATTGTCGGGATGAAAGAGACACAGAGAGAGAGAAGATTTTTACTAATATGGGAGATAAAGTAAAAGCTTAAAAGTTTAAATAAATTGATAGACAGACACAACAATAGATAGAAAGATATTTAAATAGATAGATAGACATGTAGATAGATTAGGTAGGTAGATAGATAGATAGATAGATTAGGTAGGTAGATAGATAGATAGATAGATAGATAGATAGATAGATAGATAGATAGATAGATAGATAGATAGATAGATAGATAGATAGATAGATAGATAGATAGATAGATAGATAGATAGATAGATAGATAGATAGATAGATAGATAGATAGATAGATAGATAGATAGATAGATAGATAGATAGATAGATAGATAGATAGATAGATAGATAGATAGATAGATAGATAGATAGATAGATAGATAGAGGATAAATTAATTTGATTAATAATAAAAAAAGGTTTGTTTTTTTAACCCCCCGTGGCACAGTTACATAACCTACTGACTATTCCCTCCTTAATGTGGCAGCCATACCTAAAAGGGTAAACTAAAGTAAAAAAAATTTTTGGACCAATAATTCAAAAAAAAGGTTTGTTTTTTTACCCCCCAACCCGACACAGGTACACAAACATCGTGATCTACTTATCCATACTTGTGGCAGCCATACTTAAAGGGTAAACCTAATGTCAAAAAATTTTTTTTTGACGCAATCATCAAAAAGAGACAGAGAGATTCAAAAAGTTCTTATCATTGAAAAGGGTGCTATTTGCCCCTCTAACCAATCAGATGTTAGATTCTGATTGGATCAAAATGGCACACTTGGGGCTGGGTACACACAATTTTTTTTTGTCCTAACAAGCGTTCATACAAAACATCATTCCCATTATGATTTTAAAATCTCAGCAAACACACATGTCCCTTCCAAAGGCAGCCCTTCAATAAAAATTCAAAGATTACTTAAACTTCCATTCTAGTGTTCTGAAATACTGAATTGTTTTCTCAAGCTGGCAAAGCTGCCTTAAACAATGTTCTCATAACTATGTGAAAAATCTTACATTTCCCCGAGTATTAGTATGCTTGCAGGGATAGGCAACCAGTAGATCTATTTGTAAGCAGTCATTGCTTTAAGCAGCTTCTAAAAGTCAAGCTGTGAGAGCTAAAGCGTGTTATAGACATGCGGGTTTATTTAATAAAAGTTCTTTATTTAAAATGGTGCTTAATTTGCCCAAACCAATCAGATGTTAGCTTTCAAATGTTTAAATAAGATCGATTGGTTGGGGCTAAATTAGCACCATTTTTGAACGATAAGACCTTTTATTGAGGAACCCTGCATGTATGTATAAACACGTTATTATTCGTATATATCCACTCAACTTCTGTCATCTTTAATAAAATGGATCTACCATAGTTCATGTTATTATTGTCTACTGATAATATGTAGTTTTTTCTTTCATTTGTTCTTATGCAGAACTGGATACAGATAGCCCAATGCATTCGTGATGCAGCCCATATAGGGGGCAGATTGTAGAGGCCAGACACTATTGGGAATGTATGATAAATGCACAATAATTTCTTCCCACTTTCCAAAAGAAAAGTTCTCGGTCCATTCCTGTTTAGCCTTGTTCCCAGCTGACACAGCATGTAAAGTGATTAGTCATTTTACACTACACAGCAAAACACCCCCCCCCCCCCCGAACACTGGAATAAGCTCCATCTGCTTACTCAAAATATCTCCACCCAAACAGCAGTTGCATCTCTCTGGCAACTTATTGATGTCTAGTCTATACAAAAGGACTGCAGGGTGCCAGAACTATTTGTAAGTCACATACACCACTCTGTGTTTAACCTTGCGATGCTTCTGTTAAGTGGCTTTAAAAGGAGGAGTTCTGCAAAGGTGAACTATTCTTTAAGGTATGATTGAAGAATGGGAGGATTAAGAAGAAAACCTAGTGTCTTAAATTCCGTCTTCACTCAATGCCTCTGGAGCCAGGAATGAAGGATAGAGAAACTTACCGTCACGTGATACGATGCTGTCACATTGAAAACAGGTTCCTGACCACTTCTGGTTCTGATTAACTTAGCGCGCATGCACGGTAATGCGCTTAAATTATCAGAACAAGTAAGCGCTTGTGTTATTTCAGTGTGACAGCAGCTGGATCGTGGTGAAAGGGTTAAGTTGATTCTCTGCTTTTTAGCGTAACAGGTAAGTTTGATCTACTTTGTTTCTGGGCTCCACTTCCATTAAAGGAATGTTCACTTTGGTAGGGACGATTCCTAAAGGACATGTCTCCTTATAAAAAAAAATGTTCAAATGTCAGTTACCCAAACCCAAATGATAAGATGTGACCACCTTTATTAACTGCATTACTAAACCGATATTTAAGGATAAGTAATTGCCTCCACTCTGGAGCTATACAGTCCAATTCAAGGCTGTGACTTGATATCAAAGCCAATGATTGTCTGCTGTTTCCCTGCTGGCCTCTCTTCCACATGATCAAAAAACTCATAAAAAAGTATTGAGCAGAAGGAGGAGGCCAGTGATCTTTGCCAGAAGGAATATAAACTTATCATTAAATATCTGAGTTTTAATTTAATAAAGACAGGTATTGAAAGTGGTAAAAATAGACGTGGGGTTCCAGGCAGATAAGTGAACAAAGTCTTAGTTTTTTGTTTGCTGGGTCAGATAGTGAGCAGCCATTAGGTTCTGTATAGGTCCTCTTCCCAGGGATGCACACTACGGTGCCGAACAGTAATTTTTACTGATGGGTTGGTTAAATGGGACAAATATTCTCAGATCTCTTACTGAGCAACTGAGTAAACTCGTGGCCTAGGACATAAAGTACACTATTAGGGGTCCTGAGCAAACAGTAAGGGTTAGGAAACCTGCTGAGTTTTTTCTGCGTTTGGCGTTTTTTCAGATTCACGCATTTTCGGTGCGTTGACGTGTTTTCAGTGTTTTTAGGGTGCATTGCGATTTGCCTTCAGCATTTTTAATCGCATGGCGTTTACTGATGCCTTGAATCGAATGGAAAACAACATGCGTAAACGAAACAAAATCGCACTTGAAATTGATGTGATTCCGGTGCGATAGCGTGTTGCGTTGCAGTGTGGCAGTCGCCCTAAGTCCGTACTGACCATTAAAAGCATTATATTTATACACAAAGAAAGAAAGATTGGGCGGGCCAGATTATAGTTATTTAATGAGAAATGACTTTTCTCTTTGATGAAATCCTATCATATGTTTTTCCGGACCTTCCCTTCGTATTGTACATTGTTTAGAAACATGTCAGGTGCTGCTACTCTGGAGCTATATTTTTGTGAGAGGAAAATACTAACTGAATCAGATCCCAGCCTGAAAAATTCAGGAAGGTCACTTTGATAGTAGCTACATACCACACAAACACACGATACGACACAATTTATTTGCAGTTATTATTATTTATTCTTCTAGTAAAGATTGACTTATAGATCTGTCTGAAAGAACTTATGTTATTTTGTTTACCTGGTCTTATTGTTATAAGTAATTGTTTATGCCTCTTACCCAAGAATTGGGAACATTCCATTGTATATAGTGTAATGTTTCTAGTTCTGTGTTCCTGTGACTGTGTTCTGATTGTTACAGGAAGAGAAAGCCTCAAAGGCATATCCCTACCCCCAAAAAACTATCATTTATACCACACTACCAGGCCCAACTGTGTAGTGTAGAAAATCCGTACCTTATATTCCTGCTCCAAAATGGTTCTCCTGGTAAGTCCCTCAAAGTCCACAACAACTGACCATCAAGGAGCCTGGCTGAGTCCATATATGACTCTGGCCTCCTGTGTGTCCTCCAGGGAATTGCACATGCTCAGTGCGCCCTCCCCACCTCACTCTCCCTCCCTCTCTGTGCTCTCTTTCCTCCCCATAGTGTAAAATCCTCTTTTCGTAGTGTTGGGCTACCCTCACCCAACCCAAACGCCATAGTTAATTTGTCACAAAACTCCCGAGTTATATACATTGCCTCTTTCCCCCGAGTCAGTACAGCAGAAGCTAATGCGTCCATTGATTGGTTGCCTCTCAGCCATCACTGGACGTGGCTGCCGGTCCGGCGGCCCGACTTGCAGTGTCATGCAAGCTAGAGGGCCGGGACTGAAGCGTCGGAGGAGAGAGGACAAAGTATAGGTAAGGGTCAGGGGAGTGGGTTTTGTATGACAAATAACAATGGCGTTTGGGGTTGTGGGGACGGGAGCCCTACCAACTACATAAAAAGTTTTAAAAAGGGGTGGGCATGCTCCTTAAAACGGTTTTTTGTAGTTCTAAGTAGAGTGCTTTTCAGATTGCTTTTTATATTGTAATGGTTAAGTAAAAATTCAGAATCTTTTGAAATGTTAATATTTGGCCTAACTGATAGTAAACCAAACCCTATTCTGTACATTGTGGTTTTCATAGACGATTGGTGGGAAGAGGAAAAGCAGAATGTGGGGAAATGTGCGCTAAGAGTGAGAAGGGGGCACAAACCTAGACTTCCTTTCAAAAAATAAACGAAGAAAAATAATATCTGTTGTATTCAATTAGAATCAACGGACTTGAAGTTAGTTCTTGAAGACGTTTCCGCTAGTCATCCGACTGGCTTTCTCAATTCAGAATGACTTGACAAGAATCTTGGCATTATTTGTACCCTGGAAAATCCCAATTAGCATATCACCAGCCAGTGTTAAGGGCGTGATGGATAGTGGCTAAGAGGTGTTATAGGAAGCCCAGAGTAAGGTTGTCAAAACAGCATGTACATGGCAGACATTGTGTCGAACCCCCCCCACCTCTATTTAGGCTTGGTTTCTTTATTTCACATAAATGGCCTCCTTAACACCTCTCTTGAACCAGTCACTTTCCTTTGCCATATGTTAAAACATTTTCAATGTCTATCCTTAAGATGAGGTACACGGCTGAGATCCTGACCCGAGGAATTGGCTTCTGTGCTGTGCTCTTCGATTTGTATGTGGGGGAAACCAAACAGCAACTGCATCAAAGTAGGCCAGCACAGAAGAGCCAATTCCTCGGGTCAGGACTCAGCCGTGTGACCCTGCATCTTAAGGATAAAGGACATAACTTTGAAGATTGTAATGTAAACATATGGCAAAGGAACGTGGACTGGTTCAAGAGAGGTGTAAGGAGGCCATTATGTGAAAATAAAGAAACCAACGCTAAATAGAGGTGGGAGGGGTTCGACACCAATCTGTCGCATGTACAATGCGTGTTTGACACCTACTCTGGGCGTCCATAACACCTCTTGCCATATCCAATCACCCTTAAACCTGGCTTGTGATATGTTAATTGGTATTTCCAGGGTACATAAATTGCCACAGATCTTGTGCAAGTCACTCTGAATTGAGAAAGCCAGTCGGATGACTAGCGAAACGTCTTAAAGAACTAACTTGAAGTCCAGTGATCTAATTGAATACAACAGATTATACCTAGGATATGGATGAATGAGAACCTCACAAGCAAACAGAAGAAAAAGCTTCGAAACCCCCCAACATATATGTTTTGATCAATCTGTAAAGCGAAGGACTTTATGGTGTAGTTATTGTAAAGGTCAAACAAAATCGTGTATAGATTTCCTTTCCATTGATGGCACTAGTTTTTAGATTTTTTTTTATGTTTAATAAAAATTAATACGACCTTTTTGTTCTTTCTACATGAGATCCAAGGGTAATTGTAGCAATATGAATGGCAGCGTCAGTATTGGGTCTCTTTGTAAAAGCACAGCAATACTGCACAAAACCATCTCTCATCCAAGGTGAGGGTTCACTAATCTGTGTTCCATCATAGCAGTGTCTGATCACGTGCGGTTTTTACAAACCCCTATGAGTCTGTAACTTTTTGTAGGAATGTCCAAGGGGAAGGCATGAGTGTGACTCTTTCAGTGGGTGGACTGCTTAAATAGCTCTGCGATCCAACTTTGTGAAGCTACCCGTTATAGCGGAAATTAGTGCAATGTCCTGGCGTGAGAAGCCCTGTTGGTTTATGTTGACACTTGGGGTACTATGGGGGGAGTGGGTTGGGGTTAGTGTACAACCACGGTTATAGTTCTCCTTTGAAATAAAAAATCCAAGCCTTTGATCCAAATGCATATAACTCTGATTCTGATATTGTAAAAAGAGTATGTTGGTCTGCCCAGCAAAACCTCATCCATACATTTGCAGTACACCTTATGGTTAAGTGCTAGTCGTGTGCCACATAAACAAATACCCAAGAAAAATTACGCTCTTCTGGCGAGCTTTATTGGTAGTGGTTTGGTTAAGAATTATGATTGTACCGTATATAACTCGCCTAGTATAAGCGATGGTTTTTTTTAGGTTTAAAATACTCAAACCTGGCTCTTTAACTCGAGCTACAAGGAAACTTACTCATTCCAGAGGCAGCCGCGAGTCGAAGAAAGCCGTCATTCCCAGTAGTGTCTTCGCGGTTGCGCGATGACGTCATTCACGTACGCTGGCCCGGGATGACGTCATCGCGCGCCGCGATCCGCAGTAATGGAACTGCGGACGGACTCGAGGCGCGCTCTGGATTGCAGAAGAGACAGGATGAAGACCATGGTACGGGTAAGTGAGCGGGGGGGGGGACTGGGGGGTGGAGGGATGGGGGGACGGGGTGGTGAGGTGCGGGGGGGACAGTATGCAATGCAGACACCCACATTACCTTTTACTATAGGGGTTGGAAAACACAATCCCAGCAACCAAGCTGCTGGAGTTGTAGGTTCCAAACATCTTTACAGTGGAAAGGGTATTAGGGGTGGGGAACAGTATCCATACCGTAACCCCAATACCTTTATATAGTAGGTGCAACTAATCCAGCAACGAAGCATGCTGGGGTTGTAGTTCCAACTCTACAGTGGAAAGGATTAGGGTTAACTTGGTTACTGGCATTGGGCAATCTACCTCGGCTTATACTGGGGTCAATCATGGTTCTAATTTGGGCAAATGGGTAACTCGGTTTACTCGAGTAGGCTTATACTCGAGTATATCGGTACAGAACCCAAAACCTGCAATAAAAACTAATAAGAAATCATTTTTTCAAACCTTCCAGCCTAACTAGGCAAAAACTGTGACATGGCGTGGGAACCTAAAGGTGAGTGAGATATTTACTTTATGTTCTTCTACTCTTTGCTTCCTATTACATGGGTTGTTTGTTGGTTAGTCTTTTAGTGTAGTATATTTTTATTTATACAGTGCCGCCTGGGGCGCTAAATATAATTATATATAGATATTCCTCTCTAAATCGACCGCACTCCTCCTTTGATATGAAGAGGGCCCCGGTGCTCTTACAAAACGTCTAACAACAAAGTCCATAGGAAGCCAAGCACTCATAGGAGACTTCACGTCGAACGCGTAGAACTGGAATAAAAGACTGATTCTATGTGAAGTCCCCTATGAGTGCTGGCTTCTTGGACGTTGTAGGTAGGTAGAAGCAAAACTTCTTGCGTCCTGTTCTTACTTATCAGAGTGTCATCATAGATGGTTGCTGCTGGTTGTCCAAGAAGGGACTCAGCATTAAGGTAAAAAATGGAAGTAGGAGGTGTGTCTCCTACCTCCTGAAAGTTTCTTTTTTCTGTTTTTATCGGATTTTGCCCTTTAATTTAAACATCTTTGTAGAAAGTGGCTGATGAGTTATATTATAGATTGAAATAATTGTGTCAATTCTTTTCTTCTTTATAAACCATTTTCTTACTGATAAAAAAAATGTTGGCCATTTAGTTCTATTGAAGAACAGGAGTAAAGGAGCTGTGTCTTACGATCCGTTCTTCAGAGAAAGCCAATCAGGAAGCCTGGGAATGAAGGTAATGTACTCTTATTCAAGTGCGATGCGCATAGATACAGGGTTTGGTCGGGACCTGTCAGGACTATGTGGGGGGAGGAGCTGAGCGATCAAGGTAAGTAACTTACTTGGTTCCCGGCACCTGCAGTTTTATTGAAGAACGGGAGGGTAAGGACACAGCCCTCACGTTTTTTCAATTAAAAACTGATGCCCAAACATTTATCATGTTGGAGAACCCTTTAATCTTTTTAAAAATAAACTAGCCTTTGGAGGTGGTACAATATAAGGTTACTACTTGTCAAGCTTTTATTCCTCTTTTAAGGGAAACGTGGGCGATATGACAAGCTCCATCAATACACAAGGCTCTATTAAAAGACCTTGGTTATACCTTTAAACCAGCCTTCACATCCTGTTTGCACTGTGTCTCTATGACATACACGCCATAAACGTCATAAGCCCCAATCCCCAAAAAACGATCTTTAAAAAGCTAAGTTTCTAGGCCAATCAATCTCTGTGCTTTCCTCGGAAATGCAGCAGTAGTGGTGTATGCTCTTCCCCCTTTCCTGGCAGTAGGAAAACAGGGGCAAGCTCACACCATTGGCAAATGGTGCTGTTAAGTAACAAGCTCACAGTGTGAAGCAGTAGCTAAACCTTTCACTGCTGGATGGTGGGATAAATTGCAACCGGAAACATGATCCTGGATTAGGAAAGGGCACTTGTATATTAGAGACCACACTTCCCCTGTACTGTGCCAAAAATGTGTGTTGTGCTGAATAAAGAGCTAACATACATTCTTTACCATATTTTTAGGGCAATAAGTGTGTTTTCCACCTGTGTCGTGGCTGTTGTAAGAAGAAATCATTAGATCGCATTCTCCTCCTTGACGGAGGCCGTTTATTGAAGGAATACAAAACCGGAATTAGTTACAGCATAGATAAAATCTGTACAGTCAAACTTACATTTTCACATAATACTGTGCATATACGATAGGAGAACTTGTACATTGCATTTTCCATATATACTTTTAACTTTCCTGGGATACATATATAAAGAAAAAAAATTTAAAAAAAGGGGGGGGGGGGAAGAAAGAGAAAAAAACTAAACTAAAAAAAAACCCTCTAGGTATCCTTTTGTTATGTGGCAGCAGGTGGCTATCTGTAATTTGTGTGAGTTGGGTTTGTCCATGCACCGGTGTTTTGGAGTAGTTCAAAGTGGTTACTCATCGTTTGACGCGTGGGTCATTTCCCACTTGGCCCATATCTTTTTGTATTTTTGTGGACATCCTCTTTGGGTGTACATAATCTCTTTATATGGTAGGGTAATATTTACTTCACGTTTCCAGTCTGAGATGGATGGCAGGGCAGTTTGCATCCAGATTCTGGCTAAGAAAAGAGTCTCAGATATAAATATCTTCTGATATTTATCTGCTGGTATATGATCAATAATATTTAACAAACATAGTTTGGGGTCGAGGCTCACTGGGGAGCCCATATTGTCATGGAGAAAAGTTATTATTTGCTGCCAGTAGCCCAGTACATAGGGACAGGCCCAGAGCATATGGTAGAAAGAACCTGGGGCTTTCTGGCATTTTGGACATAGGGGACTACGGTCTGTTTTATATTTAGAAATTTGTATGGGAGTCAGATATGCCCGGTTTATGATGAATATTTGTGTGAGTCTATCAGAGGGTTTGGGGGACTCCAGTGCCTCAGTCCACTCCTCTTTTTCAATCGGACCAACCACTGACGACCAGGTTGTTTGTTTCCCCAGGGTTTGTAATTATGCCCAGGGGGAAATGAGGGCGGAATACACCTTTGATATTAATTTGGTTGAGGAGCCTTCCGTGAGGAGGTTTGGGAGTGGGTTGTCGGTAAGTTCTAGGGGGTGTTCTTTGAATTGGGTCTGGAAGGCATGTTTAATTTGTAGGTATCGAAACAGCATTTTGCTAGGAAGTGAAAACTCTTGGGCGAGTTGGGTGAATGGTTTGAGTCTTCCGCCCTCAACTAGGTGTGTAATCTGGGATACTCCGTATTTGTACCATTGTTCTGGCTGTGGGATGGATAGGAACTCTGGGAGATCCAAGTTGCCCCAAAGGGTTTTTTTTTTGTTGATGTGAGGGACCTTTAGTTTTTGACAGGTGATTTTCCAGGTTTTAATTGCCTGGAGGGATAGTGAATGGGTTTGTAGTGGAGTTTTGGGTTTGTCCTGGTTTCTTGAGAGGAGATATATTATATCAGGGTATTTTTGGGTGTCAGGGTCTCCCATTAGTCTCAGATAACGGTTGGCTTCCGTGTGGGTCCAGTGATATAGGTGGGAGATTTGTGATGCTAGATAATATAAGTTTAGGTCTGGGATGGCCAGTCCTCCCATTTCTGTGGGCCTTTTCAAAACTGGCCAGGCCACCTTGTGTCGATTTGGGCCCCAAACAAAAGATTTTAATATTGAATCAATAGTCTTAAAATATTTGAGAGTAATAATTGTTGGGGAGTGCCAAAGGATATACAATGCTTTCGGTAAGAGGATCATTTTGATTATGTTGGCACGCCCGGTGACTCCCAGGGGCAACTTGCTCCATACCTGTGTTTTTTGTTTGATTAGGTGTATTAGAGGTTCAATGTTGAGGGAAGGAAACTCCAGGGGGGATTTAGTGATTTTGAGGCCCAGGTATTTGATTTCACTGGTTCTAATGAGGTTGTGTTGAGTGATATTATAATTACACGGGCCGCTGTCCATGGGGAGTATTTGTGATTTGGACCAGTTGATTGCTAGTCAAGAGTATTTCCCATATTCATCTATCAGTGTAAGGGCTCTGTCGAGTGAGGGGCCCTGGTCGTCTAAGTATAGGAGCATGTCATCAGCGTATAAACTGATCACTTCCTTGTGGGTGCCTAGTTTTTGACCCCTTATAATATGATCCTCTCTTAGTTTAGTTGCTAGGGGTTCCACCACCAGTGCATAGAGAAGGGGGGAGAGGAGGCATCCTTGTCGGGTTCCTCTCGTTAATTGGAAGGGTTCGGAGGGCCATCCATTTGCTATTACTTTAGCTGTTGGTTTAGAGTATAGGATTTGCAACCATTTAACAAAATTAGGGCCGAAGCCAAAGGAGTATAGAACCTGCCATAGGAATTGCCATTCGACTGAGTCCCCGCTTTCCCGTGCACGAAGCATACTCTGAGGGAGAGAAGCCAATGGGGTCTGTCCAGTGGGGCCAAGCCTGCCTGGCTCCGCAATAATGTTGTCAAACTGAAGTTAATCTACTGCTACTCAATGGTGCTGTTCCTACAAACCCTACCTCCTTCCCCGCTTTCCCTTGCACGAAGCATACTCTGAGGGAGAGAAGCCAATGGGGTCTGTCCAGTGGGGCCAAGCCTGCCTGGCTCCGCAATAATGTTGTCAAACTGAAGTTAATCTACTGCTACTCAATGGTGCTGTTCCTACAAACCCTACCTCCTTCCCAGATTTCCCTTGCACGAAGCATACACTGAGGGAGAGAAGCCAATGGGTATGGGGTCTGTCCGGAGGGGCCAAGCCTGCGGGCTCCGCAATAAGGTTGTCAAACTGAAGTGAATCTACTGCTACTCAATGGTGCTGTTCCTCCCCCTTCTCCTTCCCCGCTTTCCCTTGCATGAAGCATACCTTGAGGGAGAGAAGCCAATGGGGTATGGGGTCTGTCCGTAGGGGCCAAGCCTACCTGGCTCCGCAATAATGTTGTCAAACTGAAGTGAATCTACTGCTACTTAATGGTGCTGTTCCTACAAACCGTATCCCCTTCCCCGCTTTCCCTTGCACGAAGCATACACTGAGGGAGAGAAGCCAATGTGGTATGGGGTCTGTCCGGCGGGGCCAAACCTGCCTGGCTCCGCAATAATGTTGTTCAAACTGAAGTGAATCTACTGCTACTGATTGGTGCTGTTCCTACAAACCCTATCTCCTTCACAGTTTTACCTTGCACGAAGCATACTCTGGAGAGAAGCCAATGGGGTGTGGGAAAAGCCTAAATAATTAATTTGGCTTGAAAAAGCCAAATTACGCTTCTATTTCTTCTTCTCTTCTTTTCTTCCGTTTTATTTCTCCCTTTTTTGGACCGTATCTCCTCCCACAGTTTTTGAGCTAGAGACGTGAAATTCAGTACAGACGTGCGGGGCATATAGGAGAAGTGTGCTATCTCTAGCTAAGGAATCCGCTAAAGCGTTACAGCGTTATCTGCGAATTTCCGAACATTTTTCCCATAGGCTATAATGGTAACAATCCTCAAATGTGGATATTTCAAAACAGTTTGTTTCATGGTTATAAATACAAATGGTGATACGCCCAACCCCCCACACAGACCCAGGTACACTCACCTACTAACCTACCTTTCCATTACCATGAAAGCCATATTTAAAGGGTAACTAAAGTCAAAAAAACTAATTTAGATTTATCCTCAATAAAAGATAGTTTTATGGTTATAAACACAAAAAAGACATACCCCCTCAACCAGACCCAGGTACACACACTTACTAATCTACTTATCCATTCTGTGGCCGCATACTTAAGGGTAACTAAAGTAAAAAAAAACTAATTAGATTTATTCTCAATAAAGATGTTTTATGGTTGTACACACAAAGACATACCCCCTCAACCAGACCCAGATACCCACACTACTGATCTATTAATTCATTATGGTGGTAGCTCTTAAAGGGTAACTAAAGTCAAAAAAACTAATTTAGATTTATCCTCAATAAGATAGTTTTATGGTTGTAAACACAAAAAGACATACCCCTTAACCAGACCCAGGTACACACACCGACTAATCTACTAATTCATTATGGTGGTAGCCATACTAAAGGGTTACTAAGTCAAAAAAACAAATTTAGATTTATCCTCAATAAAATATAGTTTTATGGTTGTAAATACAAAAAGAGACATACCCCCTCAACCAACCCAGAAACACACACCTGCTGATTTACTTATCCATTACTTGGCAGCCATACTTAAAGGGTAACTAAAGTCAAAAAATAATTTTGACCAATCATCAAAAAAGTTTGTTTTTTTAACCCCCATGTGGTACAGGTACATACATCTACTGACCTATCCTTCCATTACTGTGGCAGCCATATTTAAAGGGTAACTAAAGTAAAAAAACTAATTTGACCAATCATCTAAAAAGTTTGTTTTTTTAACCCCCAACCCACCCCAGGTACACACACCTACTGATCTACTTATCCATTACTGTGGCAGCCATACTTAAAGGGTAACTAAAGTAAAAAAAATATTTTGATCAATTCAAAAAAGTTTGTTTTTTTTAACCCCCACGTGGCCAGGTACATACACCTACTCACCTACCCCTCCATTACTGTTGCAGCCATACCTAAAGGGTAACTAAAGTCAAAAAAATTTTTGACCAATCATCAAAAAATTTTGTTTTTTTAACCCCAACCTGATCCAGGTACACATGCTTACTGACCTACCCTTCCATTTTCATGGCAACCATATTTAAGGGTAACAATAGTCAAAATACAAATTTGACTAATCGAACAAAGTTTGTTTTTTAACCCCCAACCCGACACAGTAACAAACCTACTGATCTACTTATCCATTACTGTGGCAGCCATACTTAAAGGGTAACTAAAGTAATAAAAAAAATAATAATTTTGATCAATAATCAAAAAAGTTTGTTTTTTTAACCCCCACGTGGCACAGGTACATACAACTACTCACCTACCCTCCATTACTGTTGCAGCATACCTAAAGGGTAACTAAAGTCAAAAATTTTTTTGACCAATCACAAAAAAATTGTTTTTTCAACCCCCAACCTGATCCAGGTACACATGCTTACTGACCTACCCTCCATTTTCATGGCAACCATATTTAGAGGCTAACAATAGTCAAAATACAAATTTGACTAATCAATCATAACAAAGTTTGTTTTTTTAACCCCCAACCCGACACAGGTACACAAACCTACTGATCTACTTATCCATTACTGGGCAGCCATACTTAAAGGGTAACTAAAGTCAAAAAAATACATTTTGATCAAAAATCATTATCATTGAAAATGACGCTAATTTTGCCCTAACCAATCAGATGTTAGTTTTCTGATTGATTGGATCAAAATTAGCACCACTTTGGGCTGGGTACACACAAAGGTTTTTTTGTCCCAAACAAGTGTTCACTACAAACTCACCATTCCAATTATTGAGTTTTAAGATCTGCAGCAAACACACATATTCCCTTACAAAATGCAGCCCTTCAAGCCAAATTCAAAGTTTATACTTAAACTTTCCCTTTCTAGTTATGTTTGTAGTCAAAGTCTTTGTAAAGATTTGTTTAGTTTAACTTTTTTAGTAAACGTAAGCACCTGTTTCTTCGGTGCTTACATATAATAATAATAATAATAATTATAACAAATAATAAAAAAAACATAATAACAATAACAAACATGGTGCAACATGGTGCTAAAAAAAAAACAGCACCTATTTATTTTTTAAAACTTCGCGCTTAATGCGCAAAATGTCCTTGTGCATGGAGAGCATGCGCCCCTCCATGCGCCTCTGCCTGCTCTCCAAGCGCCTCAGACGCCTATCCATAATTTCCAGCCAGCGCTGGCGTGCTGGTCCCTGCTGGCGCTGGCGTGCTGGTGCTGGCGGTGGTGGTGGTGAAGGGGAAACTGGAGGCTGCACCTGTGCCTTGGTGGGGGTGCTGGTGGAGGTGACCCTCCGTCCTCCATCCTAGATTCCTCATCTGCAAATTTAATATTAAAAAGTAAATTTTATTATATAATAATAAAAAATAATAATAATAAAAAATAATGTAAATATTGTGAATATTATTCTGTGTACTAACATTTACTAACATTAACTAACAGTTACATTTACTAATACTAACTAACATTAAGGGGTAGGCCACACTAGAGCGTTTTTCGCTCGTTTGCGCTCGCGTTTTGCTAAAATGGAAATCGCGGGAACGCGAAAATTCACGCAATTTCCAATGCGCATGCGATTGCGTGTCTGTTCGCGTTTTGGTAAAGCATGCGTTCACCATTTGGTGCGTGAACGCATGCATTGCCATAATGCAAAAAGGCGAAAATGCATGCGCAAAACGCGAACGCAAAAAGCACAAGAATCGCACACACAATCGAGTGCAATAAGCTCCGATTTGGTGCGCGATTCCTGTGCGTTGCAGTGTGGGCTCACCCTTACTAACATTAAAAAAATATACTTGATGTCGTTTATGAAAAAAGAGCTTTCAAAATCTGTGTTATTATTAAATATTGTAATATTTTTCGTGTGTACTTGTCCTTTAACTAACATCTACTAACATTAACTGTTACATTAAAATTTGCTAACACTAATTAACACTGACATATGCTTTAGGAGAAAAGCACTAAAGGCCCCGCAATCGTTTGTGGCGGTTTGCAAAATTGCAAAGCGCTATCGCCAATCAAGTGCTATAAAAGTAACAAGAAAAGTGCAGTAACTTCGTATAGTGGTGATACTTGACGAGCTTGTCAGAAAGATCTGCCCCGAACCGCCTGATAGTGGTGCAAAAGGTGGTGTTTTTATACAACTCAATCACAAATAAAATTTAATATATAAATTTGATACTTGCCTTGGACATTCTGCTGGATGTCCTGGACGTAGTTCCGTCTCTGCCGTTTGAGGTCTGACCACCTCTTTTGGAGCTGAGAGGTGGTCATATCAATGCGAAACTGCAGTTTCGCCTGCAGGTGGCGCATTATCGCCGTTTGCGCCCCTTAATGTTGGGGGTGCCGATTGCATCCCGTCATAACCCGCCGGGTGAGATTTCCACCATCAGACGCTGCCATTGCATGGTGGCCATGCTTTCTGGTGGGGAAATAATGGTGGAATGACTACACTCACTTTCCAGCTCGATTTTAGATCCTGGATTGCATATAGAAGTCAATGGGAAGATGATTATATCGAAATGGAATCCGTGAGTAAAATGTACATGGTATCTAGGCGCGAGCATCGAATCCGCAGTAAAGTCCATTAAAGCCTATACGCGAGCATTGAATCCGCGAGTAAAATGTCCATGGTATCTAGGCGCGAACATCGACTCTACGAGTAAAGTGTCCTTAGAACCTATACGCGAGTATCGAATCCGTGAGTAAAATGTCCATGTTACCTTGAACGTTTCGAATGCGAGAGCGCGAAAGTAGCGTCGTGAGTGTAAAATCGATTTTACGAAAGTTATGGATATTGGAACATGCTCCTCAGACCATTTCCCAGGTCCACAGCCTTTACATTAAGTTACCTTAATATTGTAGTTGTATTTGACTCGAACTTTTTGAACTATTTGCCTCCCATAGACTTTAATGGGTCCGTTCTCGAACTTTCGAACTTTCCCAAAACGGACCGAACTTTCAATAGTTCGACCATCTCTATTCACTTTGGTGCTGTTCCTACAAACCCTATCTCCTTCCCCGCTTTCCCTTGCACGAAGCATACACTGAGGGAGAGAAGCCAATGGGGTATGGGGTCTGTCCGGAGGGGCCAAGCCTGCCTGGCTCCGCAATAATGTTGTCAAACTGAAGTGAATCTACTGCTACTCAATGGTGCTGTTCCTACAAACCCTATCTCCTTCCCCGCTTTCCCTTGCCGAAGCATACACTGAGGGAGAGAAGCCAATGGGTTGGGTCTGTCCGGAGGGGCCAAGCCTGCCTGGCTCCGCAATAAGTCAAACTGAAGTGAATCTACTGCTACTCAATGGTGCTGTTCCTACAACAAACCCTATCTCCTTCCCCGCTTTCCCTTGCATGAAGCATACACTGAGGGAGAGAAGCCAATGGGGTATGGGGTCTGTCCCTATCTATCTATCTATCTATCTATCTATCTATCTATCTATCTATCTATCTACTTCTCATAAAATAACAGAATTATTTTAAGAACATGTGTTTTTCTTTTAGAAAGATTCCTGTATTCCGCTGAATCATTTAAACAAGGGAACATATACAACTTGTCATGTGAAATGTCACAGTTAAAAATAAAACAGATTATTAGAAATGTTATTCAATGAGAATTCCCAACTTATTGTTACCACTGGTAAGTAATAAATCATCCAAATCCACTGCATCATTAATAACTATTATACCCAAAGTCAAACTTTACTCACAGCTAAAGATATCACTAAATAATGAAGATCATTATATACATAGAATCAAGAACCCATCTTGATTAATATTCATTAAAAGCAAACGAATCTCAGCCTCATCATATAAAGAGCCCTTGGACCAACTTGCTCTATACCTTCCGGCTGTATCCGTGCAATTAACCAGCAGTCCTGGACACAAGGCTGTTTCAAGGACATGTCAAAGTCATTTGCATGTCTGTGTCCAGAATTCCAAGAGTGGTGATTTATTTATATATATATATATATTGTATTTGTCTGGAATTAGGCATTTCCTATTTAATAGAAGGCTTTTTGGGCATGAACCTCACCATAAGCTTTAGAGCAACTAGAATTAGGAAGATCTCTTCCCACTTGTATTGCTACGAAGATTAAACCAATGAAATTATTTTGATACACTGTACACCGTTTCTGTTTCACACCTAATAGCCCTCAATGAGAAAAGTCATTTTTATATGTTGCTGCTATTTTGCATGTAAAGAACAAAGGGCCCTTTTCCGTCTAAAAGTTACGTTGACCCAAAAAATTTCAGGTTAACATAGGTTTTAGATGGAATTTAGAGCACAGCGCCATTTCCAGATGTTTTTTGGAAATATCGATGTGCTAACGATCCAAACCCCTGCCTTTAAGTTTTGCGCTACTTAAAGGTAAAGGTTGGGGAGCATTAAGTTGTATCGCGGGATCGGTAAGTAACGCGGCGTGGAGTCTGTAATTGCAGGTTTTGTGTAGACCAAAGGTTTTGTATAACGAGATAGAATTGTGACAGGCAGAAACGTTCCTGGATGAAGAATATAAATGAGTCCCGAAGTTAAGGCTGATTCGAAGGCTACAGACTGTTATGTGTAGTTTAGCCTTTGGAGGTAGAAACGTTTTTCCAATTTATTTTCAATATATAATTGTCTGTCTGTAAAATTGTGCAGGTCCCAAGGCTGTCACAACGTTATAGAAAGAATTCCACTAACTCATTTAAATGAGACGGAAAAGCTCTAAAAGATAGTCATTGTGTATAAATGTTCTGATTCCTTTAGTCACAGAAAGACTAGACTAGCCTTAACCAAACCAATGTGTTTAATGAATTAAAACCTAGTCAACATTAGTTGTAATACTGTAATATTACAGTGTAAAAATAAATAATAACAACAGCTCTTTATATAATTACTTAGAAAGTCCATATCTTATTGACATTAGCAGTTGTTTGGGGCATACTTGTTGTTTTTTATTTAAACCAAACACTAGTACAGTATAGTATAGTATAGTATGGTATAGTACAGTATAGTATAGTATAGTACAGTATAGTATAGTACAGTATAGTATAGTATAGTATAGTACATTATAGTATAGTACAGTATAGTATAGTATAGTACAGTATAGTACAGTACAGTATAGTACAGTATAGTATAGTACATTATAGTATAGTACAGTATAGTATAGTACAGTATAGTACATTATAGTTTAGTACAGTTTAGTATAGTACAGTATAGAATAGTATAGTACAGTATGGTATAGTATAGTATAGTACAGTATAGTACGGTATAGTTTAGTATAGTACAGTATAGTATAGTACAGTATAGTACATTATAGTATAGTACATTATAGAATAGTATAGTACAGTATAGTATAGCATAGTATAGTATAGTATAGTATGGTACAGTATAGTATAGTACAGTATAGTACAGTACAGTATAGTATAGTATAGTACAGTATAGTACATTATAGTATAGTATAGTACATTATAGAATAGTATAGTACAGTATAGTATAGTATAGTACAGTATAGTATAGTATAGTATGGTACAGTATAGTATAGTACAGTATAGTACAGTACAGTATAGTATAGTATAGTACAGTATAGTACATTTTAGTATAGTACAGTATAGTACAGTATGGTACAGTATAGTATAGTATAGTATAGTACAGTATAGTATAGTACAGTATAGTACGGTATAGTACAGTATAGTGCGGTATAGTATAGTACAGTATAGTATAGTACAGTATAGTACAGTATAGTACATTATAGTATAGTATAGTACAGTATAGAATAGCATAGTACAGTATAGTATAGTACAGTATAGTATGGTATAGTATGGTACAGTATAGTATAGTACAGTATAGTATAGTATAGTACAGTATAGTACATTTTAGTATAGTACAGTATAGTACAGTATAGTATAGTATAGTACAGTATAGTATAGTATAGTACAGTATAGTACAGTATAGTACATTATAGTATAGTATGGAACAGTATAGTACAGTATGGAACAGTATAGTACAGTATAGTATAGTACAGTATAGTATAGTATAGTACAGTATAGTACAGTATAGTATAGTATAGTATAGTACAGTATAGTACATTATAGTATAGTATGGTACAGTATAGTACAGTATAGTATAGAATAGTATAGTACAGTATAGTATAGTATGGTACAGTATAGTATAGTATAGTATGGTACAGTATAGTATAGTACAGTATAGTATAGTATAGTACAGTATAGTAAAAGCTTGAAAGCTAACATCTGATTGGTTGGGGGCAAAATTAGTATTATTTGTAACAATAAGAACTTTTATTGAATCTCCCTGACAATGTTTCAAAAAGTACTGCATGGTATCAATGCTGTAAATTAGGATACAGATATTTCACCAAGTTACTAAATGTAAATGTGAATTAGCTGGAATCCTTTCCAGTTTCATAAACAGTGATAACCTTACTGCTTAATCACACCATTAGTATAGCTTGTGACAAGTTTTAACCTGTTGCTATTTACTTTCTTCATGTCATTGCACACCTGTCACCCTCCAAATGTTACTGCAACAAACCGTACTTATTTAACGGCTTACAGGCAGCAGGCACAAGAAATATCTTACCAGTAAACGATCACCTGAAGAAGGGGGTATCCCCCTGAAACGTTGTGACGTGTGATGTGTGGTTCACAATAAATTGACTTGGAGTGCGACCCTCAGTTTCTTTTTTCATAAGAAATATCTTCATTGACTGTTTTGAAAATCCATCTGGTCTCTATTTGTAGCATTTTGTTATCCCCCTGATGCCTAGTTTGACAGTTTGGATTCCCATGAATTTAAACACAGGGACTTTACACTTGTGTTCCTCAATTTATTTGGTGGTTATATAAGGGTGTTGAACTGTGTTGCTTAATAAAGAATTAATTTTGCTATTTTACATCTTCCATTACAGTCCATCTTACATTTCTGCAACCCCGTAATGCAATATTGGTTGCAATGATGAATAGCATTGCGGAATGGTGTGAAGGGAAGTGGTGCAATTCTGCGATATTGAGTCTCTTCACTCATTTCTTAAATGATGCCAAATCCCATTTATATTTTTTGAAAGTAGGGAAAACCTAGCAATAAGAATATGATCCATACAACAATTATATATCTATCTGCAAATATCCAGTAGACAAATGTAAAGAAACATTTAAAAAGAGTTTTTTGTCAGTAGCATTACCCTTTATAAGTATCTTCTATTTCAGGAGCTTTGTCCCCCTACATAGAACCATTTTGTGGTAAGTTACAGTAGTTACCGTTTGATCGGTTACTGAATTACTCTTTAATATTTGATATTTCCAGCATTTTCCTGACAGGAATGATAAGGAAGGTTTGAGCTGATGTAGGAATCAGCTGTATAAAAATCCAACTGTTAGTCTTTCTGTAGGGATCAAGCAAAATATTGTAAGTGTATGAAAGTGTTTGTCTTCTAATAGGATGTCAACAGGAGAGCAAACTGCATGGTTTATTGCTGCTTCATATCAGTAGTATGAAAGGAACGGGTTTCACTGGTACGTGCTACAAAGAATGGATTTGATTCCTACCATACACTTTGTAATATTCATTTATTAATAACGGATGAGGGAGAGTTCAAATAATGAAAAAATAAAACATCTCATGTATTACAATATAAAACTAAAAATAAATAAAATTATTTTGACTAGTATCTTTTAATGGTGTCCGAGATCTGTCCTCATACCCAAGATTGGGCAATCGACCAAGTTCTTGATAAAACAGTCTGATTATGTTTCTTTATAGGACATGTCCACCCTTAAAACAAAAAACTGTTGACTAGAGATGTAATGTGGGTTCGAACAGAACCCAGTTTCAAATCGATACCCGACGAAACTTTCAGAACTCCCGAATTTCACGGAATCCGGATTTCTCTAATTTTCGAAGTAGACTATTTTCGAAAACCGAAGTAGACGATATTTGAAAATCGAAACTCGAATTTTCGAACTTTAGAAAAATTTTGAAAACGGAACGAAACAACAGTTTTGAACATCTCTACTGTTGACTTGTCAGTTATCTGCCCACAAACCCAACTGCTATTTTTACCAGTTTATTACATGTATTCGTTACCAGATATTTAATGAAAAGTTCCATTCTGGCAAAGTTATCTGCCTCCTCTCTCTGCTCAATGAGATTTTTACAAGCTTGAGCATGTGGAAAGAGAAAGCAAATGAAACAGCAGTCAATCATTGATTGTGAGGTCAGCAGTCCACAGCCTTGATTGACTACAATAATTATCCTTAAATATCTGGTTAGTATTAGTAATGCAGAGTAAATGTGCATAATATTTGGGATTGGGGACATGTAACTGAAAATTGGCTATTTTGTTTGGGACATAAATTCATTTCTTGTAAGCGAATAATTTCATATTTTTTATGATACATTTATGTCTTGAATCTTGGTTCTTGATCATCTTTGATTTTGTTGGCTCACATCATTTCACCTTCAGTAACTAAAAAGTTGGAAATTCATTTAAAAATGTCTAATTTATTTTGCTTCTGAAATATCCATAAAGCATTTTAATGTAAAAAATGATCAAAACAAGTAAGGAGTTTCCATTATGATCTATTTGAAATATGTTACTCTACGTTAGATTTCCCAGGGAAAAATATGGCTGTATCATCTGCAAGACACTCACTTATAGGTTAATATGCTCAATCCACTCATATTTAATGCTTTAATATCCGCTTGTATTATTTACAGATATGTTTACGAGTGAACATTTCCAAGGTAGATCAGTCATCTGGATTTATCTGTGCAAACATAATTACTAACATTTTGTTAAAATGGCATCTCCCAAGCGAACGGAACAAAATATGAGGAAAAATCTTAACCTTTTTAGCATCAATGTGCCTGCTCTTATATTCATGAGTTATTTCCAATACTTACATCAGAATTTAGATAGGAAAGTATGTGCTAGGAGAGGAAGAATGAATATTTAGGGTTGACTGTCCTGCGGATATTACTCATAAAAGAAACATCTGGAGATACCATTGGCTGTAAAATATTTCTAGGGTTGATTGCCACTCAGAGATGAAAGTCTCCAGGGAATGGCATCACTTTATTATCTCCTTGATATCCGTAGAGTGTGTATTGAAATCCCACAAACCACAAGGACATCACCTCAGCATTTTGGAGGGGATGGAAAATTGTGACATAGCGTGTTTGGTTTACATTACTTTCTTCTTGGAAGATGAACTAACTTCAGATACTTGTCATTGAACAGTGAAATTGAGTTCATGCTTTATTGGAAGGGTTTGAAATAGTTACCAGAAAACAGTAATGGGTATATCAGAAAGGTAAAGCCCACGAGGGCTGTTAGACAGAAGCAGAACTGTCTTTTTTTTTAATACATTCAACATCCCAGTCACAGAGAAAGGGACCTCACAGATGGTGAACATTATCATTTAGAAAAGTTCATAGGGAATAAAAAATGTGAAGGATCTCCCTGAAACTTTGTAATAATATTTGGTGCCAGGTACATGACTTGTTTAGTGTTTGATACATTTACCTTAACTTTGCCATGACGCCAGTGGGTAGAGGATTTGGACGATCTCTGCTTTTGGCATGGAAGTTATTATTGCCATGTAACCAAGATCAGGAATAAAATGATTAACGTAGAGTTACGTAGTCTATAAAATAGCTCTCATTTAAATTGAAGTTTGGCAGTGTGCATGTTGGATGTTTTTGCATTAAAATGTATGTTTAGTAGTGTTACTGAAAAATGTATTTAACTCAGAAGAACTGAAAGGAAAACTAAGATTTTTGTATCTAATGTGAAAGCTTTTCTCCCCAGAACACCCATTGTAAGATTCTTTTCTGGTAAGCTGCAATTAGTTTCACTAAAAAGGCATCCATGTTGGTGCCAGTACTAATTACAGCCTATGTAGTCTTCAAATAGCCTTGTGAGCATGTGTACAAATTTCCCACACCGACTGACCCTCACTATCAATGTCTCCATGTATATATTTACTATTCAGATGTCTCCACACAAATTTAGAAGTCTCTGGTAAAACTTTAAAAGCTGCCTTGTACCCTTCAGTTTAATTTCAAACCAGCTCAGCAGTCTAAAATACTAATTTCAGAAACACAAAGCCCATAAAGTCACAGGTTTAAATGCCCAGATGTTTTACCCCTCAATGCTTTGCAGTTAATAAACAGCAAAGATGAATTGTGTTTTTGTATAAAATGCTAATGAATACCCCTTTAGTGTAAGTTCAGTGTGATTTTTCCAGCAATCTCCAATCAGCTAATTAATTTGGATTGAAAAAGCCAAATTACTGTTTTTTCTATTTCTTCTTTTTCTTCCATTTTATTCTTCCACTTTTTTGGGCCGTATCTCCTCCCACAGTTTTTGAGCTAGAGACATGAAATTCAGTACAGACGTGCGGGGCATATAGGAGAAGTGTGCTATCTTCTAGCTAAGGAATCCGCTGAAGCGTTACGTTATTGACTAATTATTGATGAAACAAAACAGTTTGTTTCATGGTCATAAATACAAATGCTGATACTCCCAGCCCCCCACAGACCCAGGTACACCCACCTACTGACCTACCTTTCCATTCACATGGAAGCCATACTTAAAGGGTAACTATAGTCAAAAAACTAATTTTGATCAATCATCGATAAAAGTTAGTTATATGGTCATACATGTGAAAACATATACCCCCCCCCCACCTCACACGATTACACACACCTACTGACCTACCTTTTTTATTCCTTTGGCAGCCATACTTAAAGGGTAACTAAAGCCAAAAAAACTAATTTAGATTTATCCTCAATAAAAGATAGTTTTATGTTTATAAACACAAAAAAGACATACCCCTCAACCAGACCCAGGTACACACACCTACTGATCTTTTTATCCATTACTGTGGCAGCCATACTTAAAGGGTAACTAAAGCCAAAAAAACAAATTTAGATTTATCCTCAATAAAAGACAGTTTTATGTTTATAAACACAAAAAAGACATACCCCTCAACCAGACCCAGGTTCACACACACCTACTGATCTACTTATCCATTACTGTGACATACTTAAAGGGTAACTAAAGTTGAAAAAGCAAATTTTGATCAATAATCAAAAGAGTTTGTTTTTTTAACCCCAACGTGATACAGGTATACACAGCTACTGACCTATCCCTCCATTACTGTTGCATCCAAATTTGCCCAGTCATCAAAAAAATATTCTTTTTAACCCCCAACCTGACACGGGTACACACATCTACTTATCCATTACTATGGCAGCCATACATAGAGGGTAACTAAAGTCAAAATTTTGATCAATAATCAAAAGTTTGTTTTTTTAACTTCCAACCTGATCCAGGTACACACACACCTACTGACCCACCCTTCCATTTCCATGGCAGCCATATTTAAATGGTAACTAAAGTAGAAAAAAAAACACATTTTGACCAATCATCAAAAAAGTTAATATTTTATCCCCCTACACCCACCCCAACAGACCTACCTTTAATGCATGTGACATATTTAAAGTGTAAGTAGAAAACAACAATGTCCTCATCATTGGCATTATTGAGTTTTAAAATCTGCAGCACAAATTCCCTTCCAAAACGCAGTCTTTCAAGCCAAATTCAAAGTTTATACTTAAACTTTCCCTTTCTAGTTTGTAATTCTTTATTCTAAGGGGAGGGATCAGCTACTTTGTAGTTTGCATCCTCAGTGACCTAACTTCATGTTACCACCAATGACTGATTTTTGAGACATGTTAAGTTCTTTGACATCGCTATAGAAATGTTATTGTATTGTATTATTGTATCTCTGTGCTAATGGAAGAGATCAGATACTTTGTATCTCTCTGTGCTAAGGGGAGGGATCAGTTACTTTGTATCTCTGTGCTAAGGGGAGGGATTTGTTACTTTGTATCTGTGATAAGGGGAGGGATGAGTTACTTTGTATCTCTGTGCTAAGGGTAATGATCGGTTACTTTGTATATTGTAAATTGCAAAAGAATCACAACCATTTGTTGGTGAGCGTTACGGTTTATGATGTCCAGCATAATAGATATTAGTGTTTGGTATATTTCTATATATATGGTTGTTTAGTTCTTACCAAGATTCTGAAAAGGTTTGTGGAATTTGGGCCACATTGGTTCATATGGCTCCACTGGTTGTGGGCTGGTTGATTCCACTCTGCGTGGTGTTAACCGCATAACAAAGGGTTCCATAACCGTTGTGATTCAGAAGAGATGTGGTATGGCTTGATTATTTGGTAACTTTTTTTTTTTACATTACGTTGGAATTATTTGGCATGATTTCTACCTTAGAGTGTTTTTTGTTAAATTTTTTTAGAATCTGCTAAAAGCTGTGAACTTCTACGAAGAACTCTAAACTCGGCGCCCGACAAAAGTGTCCCTGCGCCTTTTTTTCCTCCTTCCGGCCCCTCCCGTCCTTGGGGTTTCGTAATAAAGGTTGGTGGAGGGGGCCTTCGCAGACCAATATATGGTTTTGTTTGAGGGGTCTGGTTTGTGGCGGCCCCCTTTGGCAGGACCTGTTCCAGACTTCATTCCGATTGTGCATCTCCTCTTATTTGCTGTTTCCTTCATCGCCTTGTGCCTTGGTTTTGTCACTTTGGTGTCTTTTGGTGCTTCCCACGTCCCGGGTGTAACGCACACTATGGCAAAGACCGGTTTTTGATTCGGGAACAATTTGGGATATATTGAAACTATTTAGTAGCGTTTTTTTTAACATCCTTTTGGGGTTTTGCATGATCTTGCTACCTTTGAACAAGTTTGTTTTTTTTTGGTGGTTCATTATTTTTCAGACAAAATGGGCGAAATTTTCTTTCAGAAAGAACCTGGGGCTGGCAGGGCGCCACACCATTGATTGTAATGAATGAACAAACTACAGCGTTACGTAGCTGAGGTATGTAAGATTCTGAGAATAGTATAGTTTTTTGGCGGGGGTAATTTCCAAGTTGAGGGGTGTTCGAGTTTGAACTCTATCTGGGGAAAATGCTTGTTATTGGCTCACTCGAAATTGTTTTTAAACATTTTGTTGGACTATCCGCATTCCCCCTTCCCCGTCAGTGTGTGTACGCCACCATTGGCACAGCCGTTTGATTAGGACAGTTTAGGAGATTAATATTTTGGTAACGTTTTTTTTTAATTAACTGGGTTTTTGTGTGTGATTTGTCCTTTGAAATGTATTTTATTCTATTTTTTTTTTCTTTTTTTCTTGTTTTTTTTCCCAGAAAATGTGTGTAGAAAAATGCGAAATTCTATCTATCTTATTCCATCTACTCTACGACAGAACTCTAACTCTCACTCTTACTGCGCCCCCACAACCATTTGAGGTTATGAATGAACGAACTACAGTGCTAACATAGCTTAAGGTAGTTTTAATTTCAGGAATACTAGTTTGGTGGGGGGTATTCTAAGGTTCTCCAGGGGTGTTTGTGGAAAAAGCTGCAGACTGTCCAAATTCGGATTGGCTCAATAGTTTAAAAGCTGTTTCTTTCTGAGCCATCTGGCCATTGTCTCACTTTGTGGCTTTTCGCTTTTTTCCACCCACCCCCCCCCCCACACGCACCCACCCCCCCCCCCCCGCCCCCAACACGTGTCCCGCGGTGTTGTAACCACAACATATGCCATAAACCGTGTTTGATTCGACGTTGGGAGATTGTTATTTATAACTTTTTTTTTAGATTCCATGAGGTTGGTTGGCATGATTTTTTACCTTTTGAAAGGTTGTTTTTTTGTTTCATTTTTTTTCAGACAAATTCGACTTCTACAAAGACGTGCGCCCCCACCATTTATTGTATGAAATGACACAACTACAGCGTTTACATAGCTTGAAGGTTGAGTAGATTTTTCCCACGAATATATAGTTTTGTGGGGGTTTTATTCAATTAAAACGAGCGTACAATACCTTAACGGTTTGGTTTTTTTTTGTGTGGAAAAACTGCAAAAACCCTGGGTGCCCCACCAATTGCCGTTAGTTTGGCTAATATTTTTTCGCTGTTGTTTTTTTTTCTTGAGGTCCCTGAGAATCGTGCATTGTCCCTCCCACTTTGTGGGCTTTTTGTTCTTCTTTCGTCGCTTTCCCACGCCGCGTGTGGTAAACCACAACTATGGCATACGCCGTTTCCTGATTCAGGCCATTTTGGGGAGATCTTGATATTTATTTTAGTAAACTTTTTTTTTTAGATTCCAGTCCAACAGGTTTTTGGGCATGATTTTTCTAACCTTTTGGAAGTTTGTTCTTTTTTTTGTTCCATTTTTTTCAGAAAAGTGCGAACTTCTATCTATCCAGACATTTTTCTTGCGCCCCACACAATTGATGGTATGATGACAAACACGCGGGTTCATATAGCTGAAGTGTGTAGATTTCAGGAATATAATTTTGGTGGGGGGTTTTTTCTAATGTCCAAACTGCACGGGGGTAGTTGTTTTGTGGAAAAAACTGGCAGACTGTCCAAATTTCGGAGTTTGGCCTAAATATTTTTCGCTGTTTCATGAAGCAAATCTTGCATGTCTCCACTTGTGGCTTTTGCCGCTTCCCCACGTCCGCCGTGTGTTAACCACACATATGCATACCGTTTTGATTCATGAACATTTGGGGAGAATTGATGATTTTAGAACTTTATTTTTTTTAGATTCCATCCAGGTTTTGGCACATGATTTCGAACTCTTCTACCCCTTTTTGCAAGTTGTTTTTTTTTTTGTTCATTTTTTTTCAAGAAAAGTGCGAACGTTCCATTAAGCGAAGCTCTGCGCCCCCAAACACACTTGATGGTATCAATGAACACACTACAATGTAAAATAGCTGAAGGTGAGTAATTTCAGAATAATAAGTTTGTTTGTGGGGATTTTTATTTTAAGGGGGGTTGGTTTTTTTTTGGTTTGTTGGAAAACATGCAGACGTTCAATACACAAATTCGGTGGCTAATATTTTTTTGCGCTACTTGCCACATTTGGCACACTGGTCACGCTCTGTGGTTTAGTTTGGTAGCCTGTTGTTCTGGGGACACCCTAATGTGGCATACCGTTTTTTATTCGGGAGGGGGTTAGGCCTTTCATCTTTGAATGCGTTTGAACTTTTCCTCTCCACAGTTTTTTTAGCTGAACTAAATTCGCATTTGTTTTGTCCTCTGATTTTACAGTTTGAAGGCAAAAAGGAAAATGTGAAGAAAGTAAACTCTTACAATTTTACGAGAGCTTGCATCCGGGTATCTCATTTTGATCGAAACTAACCTCACTCGTAAAATCCTTCGAGTTTGTAGTTTTTATAAAATATCTCACTTGTGGGGATATTTTAGATAATTTGGTAGATATTCTATGTTTAACTGTCCAGTAGTGGGGGTTACACATTTTAACATTTGGTGTATATTCTAGGCAGGTTCAGTTTTAGTTTGGGCGGGTCTCCTGTACAGGCAAACTTCGGGTTACCTACATATATCTAGTATCTTTGTACTCTCGAGGAGTATCAGAGCCTTTTAGAAACAATTAAGATTTTGGGGTGGTAACCTTAAGATAACTAGTACGTAAAAATGGGAAAAAATCCATGAAACTTTTTTTTTTCAAATTTTTTCATTCAATTTTTTTTTTTTACATATTTTACCCATAAGTTCCAGTAAAATTTCCAAAGTTTTACAAAATTTTGTTAACCCCCCCATTTACAGTACACCTTTGTGCTGAAAAAACGAATGTATAATATTTTCCTGATTATACGCAAGGTTTTCCTACTGTCAAAATTGTCCTAAAGCGATTAAGGACAAGCCTGAAAATCCCTCTCCTGGCAGTGAAAAGGTAGATAGATAGATAGATAGATAGATAGATAGATAGATAGATAGATAAGAGATAGATAGATAGATAGATAGATAGATAGATGATAGAGAGAGAGAGGGAGATAGATAGATAGATAAATAGATAGATGATAGATAGATAGATAGATAGATATAAAACCATATTAAACAAAAAATAATAAAAAAAAAAAAATCTTCATTTCCCTGAACTACTGCAGTTTTGCTTTGCTTTGAAAAGGTCTTACAATCTTCCATTCAGTAGAGACATATAAATGATTCTCTGGGACATGCTGACTGATTAAATCATTGGCACAGTAATCACTGATTATCTGGTTTCTACAGCACTACAGTTGGATTCATTATAAGAGTTTGTTCAAACTCAGATAATAAAACCCCTTCAGCATTCCATGTCTGATGCTGTTGACCTGGCTCAGAGGATGGTAAGATCACATGAAAAATTCGAGTAGTAAAGTGACACTGTGACAGAAATTATGGAAAAATTTGAAGATAATTAAAATGGGAGTAAACTTCATATTTATCCTAATTTCCAGCTCAGTTGGTAAAAACTAGAAGGCTAATTGCAAATTATCTTGGTTGTATAATTTGGTAAATGTATGCCTTGTATTAAAAAAAATGCAACTCTCGCCTCTTTCAGTCATAGACAGGCAGAATACCAAATATCAGTTTTGAATTCATGTCTCAGCCAATCACAGACACCGCTGCCGTTCCACCCCTTTTGCTACTTCTGTGCACAGAAGAGCATGGGAGACTGGCTCTTAAAGGCTGCCAAAGAAATGAGGGCTGTTAAGTACATTTAGGAGAAGATTTGAACATTTTAGAAATTGTGAGGTCAAGGTTTTGGGGGCCAATTAGGCCATATACACAATTCAGTTTTAGGAGTGGATATACCCTTTCTCAAATTAGTAACACTAAACATACAGATCATTACTACAAATATAATTAACAATGGGTATTTTTGCAAGTATAAAATGATGTAGCTTGAATTAGCTAGGGGAGATAGGTGGAAATGTGTGTTAACAGGCAACATTTTCACAAATTCTTTTTAAATGGCATGTCCCCCTTAAAACAAAACACTGTCAATTATCAGTAATCTGCCCCCAACACCATCTGATATTTGCACTTTATTACCTGCATTACTAACGAGATATTTAAAGAGGAATGTGGTCCAAAAATGACTTTAGGTAAATTGATAGGAATTGCTCTCCGAGAGTTTTATTTCCATTGTTATTTACATAGTTTGAAGATATTTACATTTTTGTGTGTGATATGGCAGCAGCAGCATCAGATACCCTGCATTTCCTGCTGTGAAACCGGTCAGTCAATCTGCCCTGTGTCTCCTCCCCTTTGCAGACCCCCTGGTCCCTCCCATTCATGGATCCCATGGTCCCTCCAGTTGCAGGCCCCCCTTGGCCCATTCCCTTATAGCCCCCTGTGGCCCCGCCCACTTACAGGTGCTGTGGGACACTCTGACCCCCCCTATGTTTTCACATAGTGAGAGAGAAGGGCTGTAGATTCCCTTACCTTCACACAGCAGAGAGGAGAGGGACTTCCTGTCTCCCTCACACACTGAGGGAGTCTGAGGCTGTGCTCGCCGGCGGCACTGTGCAGGGAGAAGCCTCAGGAATGTCACATGTCAGCCTCCCCACCCATTAACTTTCTGGCCAGTCATTTATGTAGATCTTGGGCTGTGGAGCACGTAGTTGAGAGGTGGTTGGATGGCGTTTTAAAGGTAGGAAACTGGACTTTCATTTAAAACACACTGTTTGGAGACCACAGTTCCCCTAATAATAATATTGTCCCACTCTCACTTCCAATGATTGACTGCTTTTATACCTGCTGCCTCCTCTGCAAATACTTAAGCATTAAAAAGCTCAGAGTCAGATACCTTTTCCAGAACAGAAAGAACTTACTGTTACATACATTATTTGGTTACAAAAGCTTGTAATAAACTGGATAAAAGTAGCAGTTGGGGTAGAGGGACAGATTACCGACAAGTCACCAGTTTTTTGTTTAAGGGTGGACATGTCATTTAAGACTTGATCCGAGTTTTGTGTCATTCAATCCTGTATTGGCTTAATTATCAGTGCACTGTTGTAGAGTTTTGGGAATTATAACTTATTTGCAAACTATAAGGATGGAAGACAATCACAAAGATTGTATCTATGAAAGGGATAGGATACTGTATGATAATTAATTTAGGAGAGTTAGCCAGCAAAAAGAAATATAAAATTAAATACTATATAACCAAATTCTTCATTCTTTACCATTTATATGTTTAGCTTCTTTGCTTCCCACTATTCCTGTATCTTTAGCCTACAGGGAACACTGGTTGAATTTGAAAATTAATGTAGCAGTGAAATGAACATACATGATACTGTTTCTGTTTGTAAATAATGTAGATACTCCTGCTACCAGCTTTAGTGTTCCAGGTTCAGACATAAAATTAACAGAGAATGCAACAAGAGTTGCGGCATGATCTATATATATATGTGGTTATGTTACATCATCAATAAAAACACAATAATAGGTTAAAGGAATTTGTTAAGGATCTTGTAAAAAGAAACTAAAATTGACAGTAAGTACTTCTAAATTATGAAAATCATTGTACGGAAAGGTGGAGGTATTATTTCACTGGCTATATAGATGAAAACTACATTACACTATTTTAGGACTTTTGGATTTGTCATCTAACAATTCTAAGCATTTCACTTAAAGGAAAAGAGTTATAAGCTAAGCATATGCTTGTGAAGGTTCTCATTCATCCAGGTCATGGTATATCTGTTGTATTCAATTAGATCAACTGGACTTGAAATGTAGTTCTTGAAGACGTTTCGCTAGTCATCCGACTGGCTTTCTCAATCAGAATGACTTGTACAAGAATTGTGGCAATTGTACCTGGAAAATCCCAATTAGCATATCACAGCCAGGTGTTAAGGGTGTGATAAGATAGTGGCTAAGAGGTGTTATAGGAACGCCCAGAGAGAGGTGTTAAAACAGCATTGAAGAGAAATTAAGAAGAATTTTCAAAAAACATCGTATCCCTGTCTGCTTTAAACCGAACAAACACCATGAGGCAGACAATTGGTACATCCGAAAGACCCAATACCAAAACACAAGAAAAGCGGACATCATATATGCAGTGCAGGCAGTGAAAGATGCTTGATTTGTATGTGGGGGGAGACCAAACAGCAACTGCATCAAACGTATGGCCCAGCACAGAAGAGCCAATTCCTGGGTCAGGACTCAGCCGTGTATCTGCATCTTAAGGATAAAGGACATACCTTTGAAGATTGTAATGTTAACATACTGGCGAAGGAACGTGACTGGTTCAAGAGAGAGGTGTTAAGGAGGCCATTTATGTGAAAATAAAGAAACCAAGCCTAAATAGAGGTGGGGGGGTTCAACACCAACTGTCTGCCATGTACAATGCTGTTTAACACCTTACTCTGGGCGTTCCTATTAACACCTCTTAGCCACTATCTAATCACACCCTTAACACCTGGCTGTGATATGCTAATTGGGATTTTCCAGGGTACATAATTGCCACAGATTCTTGTACAAGTCATTCTGAATTGAGAAAGCCAGTCGGGATGACTAGCGAAAACGTCTTCAAGAACTACATTTCAAGTCCGTTGATCTAATTGAATACAACAGATAAGCTAAGCATATCTTTTATTTCATGTGAAAAGGGTGTTGAGATGCGCAAACACAGCAATCATTCTGGTTTGATTTTTCTTATACTGGAAGCAGGATTATCTAGTGACTTGAGTTTGTGACATTTATACATTTGCTTTATTGTCTAGAGTATTAAACTGCTAGAAATCTTAGTGAGATACAGAAAAGCAAAAATACCATTGAAAATGACTGCATTAGGTTTAAGGACCAATTTGTAAAATTAACATCCTTATAATTTAATGCCTCTGGAAAAAAGCAAACAGCATGAAAGTAAACAAATAATTATTTCTCACTTAATAAAGGAAAATAGTTTAAACCTACTAACCTTTTCTCTGACAAGAGAAAGTATTTTCAAGTTGCAAAAACAAATTTCTGTTCATATCCATCTTCTTTTGTATATAGCCAAAAACATTTCTCATTCATTCATTAGGTCTTATCTAAAGGAAAATATTAGAATAATAACAAACACACACAAGGTAAAGAGACACTTACTAATAGGAGATTTACCATAATAATGCCCAGAGAAAGCATTACTACTTTTCATATAACCGTCATGGGAATGGATGATTAATAAGCTTTAGATTGAAGAAAAAAAAAAAAACCAAAATGATTAAAAACATGACAATTCTTTTGCACGCCTAAACAAATTCAACTTAACAAATTGTTGGATTTATGTAATGTTTAATCAGTGTCTCTGAAGCTTCTGACAGTAAGGAGCGGATATCACCTAATACTGAGGGTAAGCAACCCTAACAAGTGGGCCAGAATTTGTGGTCTGCACATATGCCGACTCCAAAATGATTACATGCAAGTAAAGGCGAGATGGAAAATGAAACTTTAAAAACATTAAGGCAGGGGACCCAGGATAGTGGAATGATGCATTGCCTTTTGTTGTAGGGGGAAAAAAGATAAAATTTGGGTATGATAATAGGTGAATTTACGGTAAGTACCCATTTTCCTACCACAAACCTAAACATTCTTCTATTACTCTTCTTTGTTTCCATGCCTCCTGCAATACAGTCAAATTGTTGAAATTAAAGTTACTGGTGCCCAAAGATAGTGGACAGTATAAATTACTATCTTTGTGACAATAAGATACTTAAGGTAAAGTCAGAAACATGTGTTGGAGCTTTCTGAGTGTGAAATAAAGTCCAAAAAATAGTATGTATGTTTAAATAATCCTAATTTGCAATTGCCTTTTGGATTGCTTCAGTCTCACAGTTTACCCAAAAACATTAATTTCCAGAATGTCATGAAAATTAATGGACTAGGAAAGTAAATAGGATTATATTTCACTTTTAATAATGGTGATAAAAGAATGGATTACCTTTTGCCAGTTAAGCCGTTTCATCCCAACATCTGGTTTGAATTCTCTTTTAGTTTTAAGCCAAATGGAAGGTTTATGTATAGGAGGAGAGCTATGCCCCGAACAAAAAACCTGGGGGGGGGGTTGCAGGTGGTACACCTCCAAAAATAGGAGGAGGGGGAGGAGGAGGAGGAGGTGGGGGTACCAATCCACATGGTGGGGCGTGGTGGAGGTATAGGTACAATAGATGATGTGTGTAGTGTTGCAGGTTGTCCTGGTGCTGCCCCTGTTCGTAAGTACTGCACACATACTAAAAATAAAAAAAAGCAATTATTATACATTTAATTCAGTTAAAATAAGAATTGGCAAACATCTTGAATTCAGAGTCAAAACTAATATATCAAGTAAAAAAACTTTCTATGTAGACTCAAGAGAACATAGGGCCATATTTGAAAAAACAATACTAATATCATCCCCTTTAACGTCCACAGCACTATTTTACAACGCCGCTGTAAAGTAAACTCATTATCTGTATTTATGACGAAGCATTATTTAAGGACTGTATTGCAAAATAAAGCCCGCATTTGTAACTATATAAGACTGAATGTTATTACATTATACAAAATTCATTTTTAGAAACCAAAAATCTAAACCACTTCTATTACCCTTACAAATGCATTTCTAGATTGGGGGAAGAAAAGGGAATATATAAAATAGAAATCCAAAGAAGGTAATGATGTGGAGCAACTACTTATATAGTCGAGTGTAAACCGAGGACCCTATTTACCTGAAAAAAATAGTAAAGGTGATTGACTCGAGCATAAACTGAGGGTAAAAATTATCATCACTACTGCCTTATCTGATTCTGTATTGCTTAGAGGATTTAGTTGCCCTTAAATGGACAGCAGCATTCCATACTGGTAGTCCATACAGTTATAGCCAAATCAGTAGGGCTATTACTGTATGGGACTACAGTATGGGAATTCTGTTGTCCATTTTAAAGGGCCACTAATGCTCAAAACAATACAGAATCAGAAGGCAACAATGATACTATTCTGCTTCTGATTCTGTGTTGTTTTGAGGCTTTAGTTGCCTTTAAAGACAGCAAATTTCACATACAGTAATAGCCATACTGGATTTGGTTAGTCTTCATCAATGACCTCTCATTTGCTCCACAGCCAAGATATAAAGAAATTACTGACAAGAAAGTTAAATGGGGGAGGCTGACATATGACATTCCTGACATGTGACATTGTAGTTTCCAAACATCTTGAATGCCAAGTAGTGAGGGTGGCATTCAAGATGTTTGGGAACTACAACTCCCTGCTAATAAAGCATGCTGGGAGTTGTAGTTCCCAAACATCTGAAGCCACCCCACCCTCCCCCTCCCACCCAGTTCAGTACCTGTGGGCTCTTCTCCCGTGGGGCTCTTTCTCCATCCAAGCAAGGGCCAGCATTGAAGAAGCATCCTTGGGCCTTGAAGAAGCATCCTTGCATTAAAGAAGCATCCTGCATTGAAGAAAGCATCCTGCATTGAAGAAGCTGCATTCGGCAGCTTACCTTACCATTCGGCAGCCGCACGATCTTCTCTGCACTGGGCGCGCCGGCTGACGTCACTGCCGGCGCCGGGCTTGGCGCCGGTGTGGACGTCAGGCCGGCGCGCCAGTGCAGAGAAAGATCGTGCGGCTGCGGAATGGTAAGGTAAGCTGTGACTCGAGTATAAACCGAGTGAGTTTTCAGGCTGATTTTTCAGCCTGAAAAACTCGGTTATACTCGAGTAATATACGGTACTTGCCATACCTGCCATTTTTAGTGATCAATACAAGTTGTTTTATTGTATAAGTGTGGTTTTATTTTACGGTCCTGTCGAGCTCAATAGTTCTGCACTTGCCAGCTAGTGCTGGGTATTTGTATATATAAGGGAACTGGGCGAGTAAGAAATTACTCTTGTTTCTAGAATTGTGAGCAATGCTATTCATATAGCTTAGACTGCAAGATGCTTCTGTTATAAGAAGGTGTTTCTCCATATATAAAGGGTGGTACTAGGAACCTTGTTGTTTGGGGTTATACTATATGGTATGTGTTATTAATAAATGTTTGAGATTTTGGTATTAGATATGTGTGGTTATATATGGCTACAGAGCCTCTAGGGTCTAATTTTTCTATAGAGCGGTATTTTTCATTGGTGGGGGTATACAGTTAACAGCAGAAATATCCTCTATACTTGTCATCCAAGTGCTTCCAGAGCTACACATGGACACCTTTGGGGGCCTAGTGTAGAGTCTGAGCTAATAGTGCCAATTGTCAACATCATTGAATTTCAGTGGCAGTAAGTTGAGCAACGGATTGACTATGTACTCATACACACACAGCTGTTTTATACTGGTGTGTGGGGTGCAAGATCCGGACGAACAGCAATATTTTTTTATATATCCATATATGTCTATTAAATAATAGAGCAATTTTTCAAGTCTGGAGAGTGCACTGACCTTCTTACCACTATATGTGAACATTGCTGCAGCACCAAGGAAAACTGTCCTATATTAAGGGGTAGTACGGAGGAACATGCAGATCACATACATTCATTTAATGTTGCCTGTAGCAGTTAAGACCATTTTCTATCATGGATTTGCGCCCCATCTCAAAACAAAACCTAGTGAATCTTATAGTAGTAAAATGCTTTCCATGAATTGCAAAAACAAGTTCACAGTTATAGCTCTTTTTAAATATTAAAATGCATTGTGCTTTCAATATGTTCCCTAAGGCTACTTGAAAAACAAAGTCTATTATTCAAGATGAATTTCAGAGATACTGATTTCATTTCTTTTAGCCAACATTTAGATTCATTTTCTCATAACATAAGTAACCTTCCAAAGCAAATCATTTCATAGAATTGTCATCTACAGTTAACATCTGTCAAAGTCCTAATTACAGATCTACTTTGCAAATCATAGGGTTTGCATGTTTCAATCTGTTTACTTTTTTTAAATTGAAAAATTATCAGAAACATTCTATTTCAGCTGCAGGTTATCTTTCGCTGCAGGTTACAAGAGCGGAAGGTTTAACCAAATAAATAGCTTGAGGAATAATTTCCTGTACACTGACAAAGATCATGATGAAAGCCAAATTTAGAGTTGAAGATTTCCTACTCGCACTGGTTAATTATTTACAATAAATATGACAGTGTAAAACCACTGGAACAATTAATAATAAAGAGACAGAGCAAAGGAAACCAAATGCACAAATATCAATTAATACACCTATCAAATTGAGTTTACATTTTTATTGAAACCCCTTAAAAAACAAATTAAATACAAATGTATTGCAAAATGGCCATCTATCTCCATTCCTTTGTTTATATTTATAAGGTGTGAAAAATTTTCAATAGTCACGTTCTTTTATCAGAAAATTCATTTACATGGCCCATTACCTGGGACTTAAAAGCCTGTAATTCTGCTGAAGTTCATTGATTTTTCTTCATTTTTCTAGCTGGGTCGGGCCTCTTGGCGAATTGTAAATTCTTCTTACTCAAAAATCACAAAAAAAAAAAAAAGGTGAAGTCATTTTCTAGATAAAGTCTTATGTAAAGATTTTAACTTCCCCAGCTGCAGTGTACTACAATACCCATCACCTTCGTTCAAAAGACAGGGATCTGCAAACGTTAATGCTGCAGGCTATGCATACATTATTAATATTATAATCTAAATTTGTAATGAGTTTCACAAATGCTATCCACCAACAATTTTAACAGGTATCTGTAAACAGTTTCTTGGGGGTCGGACTCTTTTTAAACTCCCCCCCCCCCCCCACAACAACAAGTATTCCAAACAACCGAATGCAAAAAACATAGGGGTAGGACATATCTATATATACTCATCTGCATCTAGCAGGTGAATATTGATTCGCACACCACTCTAACAGCACGCCAGAAGAAATCAATTCTATACAGAAGAAGTGTACCAGGCTGAATCAGACTCTAATAGAATGTTCAGGTAGTGTAACAGCGAGACCTAGCCTTCATAACATATAGAGACGACCTAGCATACAAAGGATTAATGGTTGCACTCACAACTTATTTTGTACTGGAATCCATTTAGCATATCTAAAAACGTATAAACATGTATTTAATAACTAAAAATCTTTTTTAAAATAACGAATAGCACAGGAAAACAGGTCACCTGTTCTGTACAACAAACAAACAAATGTGCAAACCAGACTTAACTGCAACTGGTGGTTTGATACAGTCAGTAAACACCATGTAACGTTTCAGTGGCATGCACCTTTCAGACACATACAAATCTATGTGTCTGAGAAGGTGCATGGCACCCAAAACGGTACATGGTTTTTACTGAACTGTATCAATAAACACCAGTTGCAATTAAGTGAGTATGTATGTGTTTTATGATGGATGTTCGCCAACATGCTGTAGCCACCCAGCATTTATGCCCTCCAGTGTGCTTTTTATTCATGTCCTGGATATAGGTTAGGAAGCAAATGTAGTACAGAAACTATAAAAATACAGTATAAAGAACTAAATTCGGCAGTACAGTGGCTCGGTGTTAGCAGCAGCCTTGCAGCAATGCAGTTTTGGGTTCAAAAGGAGTTAGGTTGTTCTCCCTTGCTTGCATGGGTTTCCTCTGGGTACTCTGGTTTCCCCAACAATCATAAAGACACACAATAATAGATTGTATGTGTGAAAAACAGAGCTTAGATTGTAATCTCTTCGGTGCAGGTAGACATGTGAATGTATATGTAAAGGGTCACAGAAACTTGCTCTGCGCTTTTTGATAGATAGTTACTGACCTGATCAGAGTGAAGCATGCAACTACCAAAGAGGCAAGATTTATGTAAGTATCTCTTTAGTGTAGTCCAGTACCATATAGCCTACGCCTTACAAATGTTAGTGATGATGAGCAGAACAATCTGTAGCATTCAGTTCAATAAAAATGTCAACTCAATCTAGACCTGTAAAAATGCTGCAGTTTTAATACGATGCATTATCCTTATTAAGGTTGAGGCCACACTGCAACGCACAGGAATCGTGCGCGTTATCGCACGCGATTGTGTGCGCTTTTCTTGTGCGTTCGCCTTTTGCGCATGCGTTTTCGCGTTATGGAAACGCTGCGTTAACGCACCAAAAATGGTGAACGCATGCGTTACCAAAACGCGAAGGAGCGCAATCGCACGGCGGTCAGAAATCGCGGAATTTTTGCGTTCTCGCGATTTCCATTTTAGCGAAAATCGCGGGCGCAATCGCGAAATCGCGCTAGTGTGGCCTAGCCCTAACAGTGCATGGCTATGTAATCTATTACAATCAATTTGTAGCTATGCCATGGCTTGGTTTCACAAGGCACATTCAAGGTGTGTATTCTAGGCAAAAGAATGATATATATATATATATATAGATATATTATATATATCATATATATATATACACACACACACACACACACACACAATTAAGTCTGTGACCTTGTACTTGTGCATGCAAAGGCTAACTGGCTATAAAACATCTTTATATGTACAATAAAAGAGAATATTGACTTTGGGGGGGATACACTAGGGCATATTTATAAGGGTTGGTTAACTTTCGCGGCCGTTTTCGCGGGACACTAACGCATAAATCGCGTTTAACGCGATTTATAAATGTCCAAAAACGGCCGTGAAAAGTTAACGAAGCGTTAACCCTTCGCGGCGATACTTACCTGGTTACCGCTGCTTCTATTTATAAAGGCCGGCGGTACTGGTTTCGCTCTGCTAGTATCGGCTGTTTGTACTCGCCACTTGAAGGTGGCGAAGTCAGCGATATAGCCTCCCGCGGCGGGGATGGCAGGCAACCCGCGGCGGGTGGTCGCACCCGCCCCAGGAGACACGGCCACCCCGCCACAACCCCCGCGGCGGGGAGACCACCGCCGCCGCTTCCCACCCGCCGCGCACCCCCTCCCGGCAACCCTCCAAGCCCCCGGACGCTCCGGGGAGGGGAAGGGAGCGCTGGGAGGGGTGGAAGGCAACCCTCCAGCGGGGCCCTGAGAAGGGCCTTTGGGGCTTAGGGGGTCCCGCAGCTCGAACCGGGACCCCCCCCCCCGGCCCTTGTAAGGGCCTTTGCGGCACTTACAAGTGCCCTTGCGGCTCTAACAAGAGCCCTTTAGGGCTTAGGGGTCCCGCAGCTCGAAACGGACCCCCTCCCCGGCCCTTGTAAGGGCCCTTGCGGCACTTACAAGTGCCCTGCGGCTCTAACAAGAGCCCTTTAGGGCTTAGGGGTCCCGCAGCTCGAAACAGACCCCCTCCCCGGCCCTTGTAAGGGCCCTTGCGCACTGACAAGTGCCTTTGGGCTTAGGGGGCTTAGATGCCATCGCAGTAGATGGCTGAAGAAAGAAGGGCGCAGTGAGTGCCTGGCATCGGCGACCTGAGTGGGGTTGGTGTCGCCAGCCCGAAGACGTCGCGTCGATCAATGCCGGCAACATCGGCCTCGTTGAGGTCGCCGGCGCCCGCCGGGGGTACCCTGGCGGCCGCAGGGGTACCTCTCGGGGGTCGGCGGCCTAGGCGGAGTGGTTGTCGCCGGGACTGGAAGAAAGAAGACGCGCCAAGGGCTGTTTAAGAGCCGCACACTGGGGGTTCCCGGTAGCGAGCGGGACCCCCGTAAAAGGCAACTTATCAGTGCCGCAAGGGCCTTACAAGGGCCGGGGAGGGGGGAGGGTCCGGTTCGAGCTGCGGGACCCCTTAAGCCCCAAAGGCCCTGCTCTCAGGGCCCCGCTGGAGGGAGCCTCCACCCCTCCCCAGCGGCTCCCTCCCCTCCCAGGGAAAGCCCTCCCCTTCCTGGCAGCCCTCCTAGCCTCCCGTTCGAGATTGCCGCTTGCGGAGAACGGGTTGGGAGGGCTGCTGGGAAGCGGCGGCGGGTGGTCTCCGCCGCGCGGGGGGTTGTGGGCGGGGTGGGCGTATGCCCGCCCCCTAGGAGATGCGTCGGGAAGGGATTTTTACTATACAGTATCGCCGCGAAGGGGCTTAAAATTACCGCAACAAATCGCGGCCGCAAAATACATATCGCGGGAATGGCGCGTTGCCGTTTATAAATACGGCGGGATAGCGCTATTTTCGCGGCCGCGAGTGCGGCTGGGGTAATTTTTTGCCGTTATTTTCGTTCCTTTATAAATAGCCCCTAGAGTATGAAATTTTGCACATAAAACTTCCTGACTAGACATGTTAAAAAAAAATACATTCTAAAGGTTTAATCTGCTATTTAAGCGCATATGAAAATAACTTATTTCGCTATTCCCGTCATATAAATTAAAATTACTCACTTCTTGCTCATTTCATAAAAACTATGTTCCAAATCTTTGTTTTTGCTTTATCTATACAAACATTTTAAAAAAGGGAGAAAAAGTGTCAGCAACACCACAGATGTTCCCTGAAAAAAAATGAATGCTATATACAAGGGACATTTTTTGTCATATTATGGAATTGATTGAAATTTGAGGTATATACCAACAAGTTATAACAAGTGCAAGTATAGAACATTAACTGTTACAGTGAACCCTAGTGGGCACCACATTATATTACATCTCCTTCTTATAAAGAAAAAAAACTTATAAACTAGATAAAGGTTGGCACCCGGTTGTAGTATCCAGACTTTATTGTTTTTATGCAGTTTTCTGTTCACAAGATCTGATGGAATAATGGGGTGGCAATAATGGTTATGGGTCATGGCAGATTTGAGCGCAGACGGCGACACATGAGTAATTAAGTGGGTGACCTAATGCCATCAATTGGTGTATTCCTGTACTCCAGCTGGCCATGTAGGGTCGCTGCACTTGCTTTGCTTTTGACAATAGATGCTTGACAGTTTTAAACAGTTTTTCAATTTGTCCATTGACTGTGGATAATTTGGGCTAGAAGTTGTGTGCTGAAAGTCTTAGTCTGTGGTAATTTTTTTAAATTCTGCTGATGCATATTTAGGGCCATTGTCTGAAACAAAACTCATCAGGAATTCGTGTCTGGAAAATATGCCTTTAGTTTTTCTATGACATTAGAAGTAGAAGTTCTCCTGACTGATTCCAGTTCAAAGAAACGGCTGTAATATTTACTACTAAAAACATGCACCTTTTGCCATGGCCTTGAGGGTATACCGCATGTGGAAACATTGGCTCTTTACGGTTTGATGCACGATATTGTAAACAAAGTGGACATGTGAGCACCAATTCTCAATTTTTGGCATTATACCTGTAGAAAAATCCTGTGCACTCTCTACAATTCTCAGCTCCATATGACCTTGATGTATCGGTTGTTATCAGTTCTGTTTGCATGGATTTGGGACTACTAACTGTCACCTTTACAAATTGTCCATAATAATCAATTTTTTTCACGAAAACTCCAAAACTGCTACTGCTGGAGGACAGGCATGTTTTGACTTTGTGTGCTGGGGGGGTAAAAGGCATTTTTTCACATGAAACTTATCAGTGGCAGCCATAAGTTTCATTTGCCTGAGCTGCTTCATGGCATCTTGCAATTTCAATTGCATTGTTAAGGTTGAGATCAGCACCTTGATTTATTAATTTCTCTTGCATTTTAGGGCATTTGTGCCAAACACAATTCTGTCACGAATCATTTACAGATTCGGTGAATGCACAATCCTTAGCTAATATTCTTAATTTTAATTAATAAAGGCTGTCACAAAAGTCTATAGTCTCATTTGCATCTTGCATCTGTTATAAATGTATATCTTGCAAAGATGGGGTTTACTTAGAGGTTACATAATCACTGTATCTTTTATAATAAGCACTGACCGGCTTGCTCTCACTACACGCCATGCTTCCCCAGGAGGTAAAAATGTCCCTTCCTTTTTCTCCAAGCCCATAAACAGTAACAGCATTTATCCTCCTCGCTTTGCCTAAGAGGACCCTTAAATGAGTTCTGCATGTTGTTTAACCTTCTCCATTCCTCTGATAGGTTGACACTATCCCAGTCCAGGCTGGGGTGGAACTGCATACCTGCAAATTCCATGCGGTCTCTACGCAGAATGATCACTGCTTGTGTGATCAGTGCTGTATTTACAGATAATGCACAACTGTATTGTTTTTACGAGTGGTGACCACGCGTGTGTAGTGTTACCGGTAGAGGTATAGGGGTATGGCAGTGAGCTCAACTTTTAGGTAAGGTCTGTAACACTATCATTGTAATAGGAGCGCTCCGGAGGTAGGACGCCATAAATCTGTGGAAAGTAACTTCTAACATGTAATCTTGGGCAAGTCAGTATATATTTGTACAGGCAGTGCGAATGGAGCATATGTATGGGTATGAACCGCATGTACTTAGCCAATTTTTGTCAGAGTCAGAGTGATGAAACTGTGCCACTATATGTTGTGGGTGAGAACATAGGCACTATCCACAATGATACGATTAATGTATCCAAGGGTAAGTGATCTGAACTGACCTGAGAATAAAAAACAATACAGTGTGCATTATCTGTAAATTATTTGTATGTGACCGTTTGGTCCATCAATATATTAATCTTAGTGATCAGTGCTGTAGCCTGTTTCTGGAACTCTGCTTTCAAATAATACAAGAGACATCTTGTTGAAGGAAAGCTGGTATTCACATCCTAGGTCCAATATGGCACCACATACCAAACATGTTATATACAGAAATTGTGTATGGTCTTCTCTTCCATAGAATGTCTAGTGATACCAGAAGTTAACTGAGCAAAAGGTGATCGTATGTGTCAGAGAAAGTTATGCACAGTCCGTTTTGCGGCTGATGAACAATATCTCAGATAGATGCATGGTGGTATATATAGTACTTACCAATAATGTAGCTAAAATCAACATCTAATCTTTCCGTACGTAAAATCAGGATCAACACCACTTCGATGCAAAACAATTTGGGATATACATTCTTCAATTATTTTAAAATATGTGGTGTCTAAAAAAAAAAAAGAAAATTATCAATTGTGATTAATATAAATACATTTGCATCATTCAATAAAAGAGTGACAGCACATCTTGATATTGTAGGATAAATAATTGTATTGGGTATGCTTGTAAATTATTGGCTGATTTACGTCAATGAATGCCTACGTCACATTTTACAAGTTATTTTGAAGTTAATATGTAGGACATTTTGAAGGTGAAGAAGGCACCTGCCCACTGGCTCACGTAGGAGGAGGTGGTCCATGACCACTAGAGGGATGTCACCGTGATATGACCAGGCGAGTTAGTTCTGCTTTTTTCACTGTAGTGAAACATTTATATTCAACTGTATATGTTTATTGCATATGTATGTTTCATAATATAATTTGGTGAACCAAAGGTTTTGTTTAGAACCAGAACTTTTTTCATATCACAATTAATAAATTAAAAAAATTTATAAATAATTAGACATATAATGAGGTTATAGGTTAACTGGCAGAAGCACTCTACCGGTATACATTTTAATTTGGCAAAAATTATAGAAAGAGCTGTTTTGGACAAGAAAAGTGGGTGTACCTACATACAGTATATCTGGTATTGTTGTACTCAAAAAGAACCGAGCTTTCAGAAACAAAAGATTTTTGTGCGTAATCATCCAAAAATCGATTGAGTCTCCAGGAAATTTGTAAAGTCTTGTTATCTAACGATATACAAATTTCCCCTATTTAATGGAGTTTCCATTGTAATTATTCATTTTTTACACTGACTGAGGGCAAAATCTTGAAAATTCCTCTGGCAATGAACGTGACAAAAGTGGAAAAATTCTGCTGCCATGAAAGGGGTAAAAAACACATAAAATAATAATAATAATAAAATATAGATGGAAGGAATGATTTTAGATCACACAGAACCTGTTTTATCATTCAATTTTTTTTTTAAAGGGTAGGTCCACCCACAACACAAACTTTAAGTATTGGGCTAATTGCCCCCTAAATCCTTAACCTTGCGAGGTTAAGTTTTAAAGCTGTGGTGTAAACCTACTTACCAGCCTTCATGCCCTCTGTGTTTGCTTAGCTCCTGTGCCTTTCTCATGCACGGAAGCTGCAGAAGGGCCGGACCAGCAGTCGGGTGTGCTGCAGATCCAGCCCCTTGCAGCTTCCGTGCACGGAAAAGGCACGGGAGCTAAGCAGAAAGAACGCCAAAGAAAAGAAGGCTGGTAAGTAGGTTTGCCAGCAGCTTGAAAACTAAAGACCTGTGAGGTCGAGGTTTGGGGGGAAAATTAGTCTAAGAGTTGGGTGGGGAGTTGGACATACCTTTAAATTCTTGTTTGCCATTGATACAGAGTGCAGTCACATTAATTATTAAACACTAAACAAACATCACTGCAACATTTTAAACATCCTGGATTTTTGTTCTAAGCCAGCAAAAACATGTATCAGTATGTATCAAAAGATAATGACACTTTCATAGCAAAAGATCTACAGTGATTGAGTTGCTATGACATTTGTCAAGCAATAAATATCTGACAGCTAACTTGTTCTGAATATCAATGTGGAATCAATAAGTAGTTTTTATTGAGAAAACCTGTTTCTGGTCATAATTAGGATTAGCATTTTAGTGACAGTTTCCCTTTAACCAGAGATCCTGAATACCTAAAGTTCCTTGAGTTAGAAGCAACCAGACACCAAGGTTTTGCAGAGATAAGATTATATCAAGCACATATAATGATTTTTTTCTAGTAGAGAAAAATAATTAAAAAAGTCTATAGTAGAATAGTTGATGAAGTTGATTTAAATTGTGGGAATATTGTGATTGCAAACATGAATTAAAAAAAGTAAACAAAAAAATTACATATGTAGTGCCTGAAATTTTTCTTTACATAAAATATAATAAGAAAAGGATTTTAGTGAAATCAAATGATTATGATGATAAAAGATCAGAATTAAAGTAAATATTTGAGCATTAATTAAATCAAAATTACATTTATATATAACAAACTCACAAAGATATGTCGAGCTGTTCTGCATATTATTTTATTTATCTACAGTCACCCATCAGTCCACATTCCATAATTCTCACCACTTGCTTAGAAAACATCACGTTTGCTGGCAAACCACTAGTGCTTACCATGACACGTTGACCCAAGGACATGATTTAAAAAAATTCGGACTGAGGCCTAGCCTCCCCTTAAGAGTTACCGAAGCACACAAGACAAGCATAGGATGGATCGTCAAACAGTCTCTGGTGGCAATGGTAATACAGAGAGGATACACAGCACAAAAGGAGGAAGAAAAAATCACAGTCAGGAATGTAGCAAAAGGTCTGTCTGTCCACCTGGCCAGGCAAGGTACAGAAGGATAAGACAAAAGCATACTCAGCGCCATAAAGGTTGTTGCGAGCACCAAAAAAGTTAAGGTGAGTACAACCGTACCGTAGAAAACCGTACAGTCACCCCTTATCAGAGTTGCTTAAAGTGCACATTAACGGCATGTCCCAAAATAAATATGTAATACTGATTTACCGGTATAAGTAAAATATTAAAAAATGTAAGCTGTCCTCTTCCTTCATTCAGGATCTCTTTCCCAGCACAGCAGTCAATCATGGCCATGCAGAATTGTAGCAGGAAATGGCTAATACAGAAGATACTGTTAAGTGGTTAACAGTAAAGGAGAATCAGCACCACATTAGTTTAAACTTCAGGAGTGAGAGGAGGGGAACAAACAAACTTTAGCAGGAAATAGCTGACGGTTGCAGACCTCCACATGCAAGCTCATAGCAAGCTCGTATACCTTTAAAAGGTGGGGCAACATTTGGGAAAAGAGGACAGTATACTACGGATCAAACACGTCACTTAGGAATGTCATTAAGGTCAGCAATGCAAGGTTGAGGTATAAATGAGGAATGCTTTTTTATGTAGAAGTCGGTATGCCCTTATGGCCATGCTTGAACAAAAATAGGCTGCAAGGTTAGGCGACATAAAAAGAATTTCAAAAAGAAAGTAATTACAATATACAAACAATCTAAAAAAGCATCAATAAATCTAGAACAATATAATTTGTGGTTCGTCCAAAACTAAAAGCTACTGAATGATGAAAGAATAAAAAATGAATCTTGGTTTCAGTTGTTACTGCCGGTTTTGAAAATCCCTGGATCTGAAAGAATTTTTACAAATTCCAAAAGTTGGAACTTAATCGAATTATGAAAACTCCATTAAAAAAATTATAAATAAATTACATCAAAAAGTCCAAAAAAAAATTCTACTTAAAGGCATCTACACCAAAAAAGGTTATTTTAAAATTGACAAAACTGGAAACTATGGGGGTTATTCATAAAAGTTCTTATCGTTTAAAATGGTGCTAATTTGCCCCAACCAATCAGATGGTAGTTGTCAAATATTACATAAGTTATTGGTTGGGGGCAAAATTAGCACCATTTAAACAATAAGAACTTTTATTGAATTTCCCTGTATAATTCTTACCAACCACCACTGTATAACTTTTTTGTTAAACTGCCCCCTATTTCTTTAGATATCCAATCTAAAAACTTCTTATATTTCAGCTGTCAATCAAGTTCCGTGCTCTCAAAAACTATTCTTCTGTGAGTAGTTTTATGTAGATGGAATGGTGACAGTTTTGACAGTTAGAATGCTGTATGCAGGCTTGACAGTTGGTTTGTGGGAAAAAAGTCAGGTGGATGGAAGTGAGAGTGGTTAAAAGAGGGAGGGGGATACTGCTCCTAAACAAAATGTGTGCTGATGAAGGTGGGCAGCAAACACTCCAATCAGAGTAATTGCTACTTACATGTATTCAATTATTGATTAAGATGGGCAAAGGAGTTTTATTTATCTCTATTTAAGAATCAACAAGGCCTGTTAAGAGAGAGAATCAGACAATCCTAATGTGAAGCATAGGGTGATCTTTGCTTTAGGGATAAAGCTACATATAAAAGACAACAAAGGTTAAAAGCAATACCCTGTTGCATACAGCGTGTTTTGAGATAATTAGCCGGAAACTGTATAAGAACACACTTACCAACAGACTATGATCCAAAACAGAAATCAAGGCAGCAGTTCAGTTACACGAGCAGAGAGAAATAAATATTTGAGAAACTATCATGTTCTTCTGATTTGAAAATTATTATGGAAAGAAGTCTGCAGTTTACACCAGACACCCAAAGAAATTACAGAATCTGGCAATTACAGGATCAAAAGCGGTATTTTCCCCCACATGGGGAGAATAAAAGACAATACAGTCAGGAACGCTCCAGCACACTGCTGTTGGCTGTTTGCGAGACAATAGGTAGGTGCAATCCTCCAGCTCTCTACTCCACAGGCTTAGATAATCCAAATAAAGAAGCAAGTGGAGGAGCACATACTAATGGAATTTGACAATATATTGGCAAAAAACAACAAAACAACATTTCAGGAATGCTATGTCACCATCCTCAGGTATAACCAGGGTAAACTGACTAACAAACATTTGTACCCTCATAATCCTGACTACTGACCTCATGGCAACTTGACTGACAAGCCAGGATACCAAAGTGAGGTGCACCATTTTTAAAGTGCATGATAATAAAGTGCATATTAACAAACATTAATATTATAAAACACATGTAGTACAATTCAATATAATACAAATATAAATTACACTAGATTTACCAGGACTGCGCAGATTTGCGTAAATTCCCTGGACCTCATAATCTACTAGCACCCTGCTGAGTGTTTAACATGCTATCAGCTCCATTGTTCTCTTTCTTTGTTCTGAAAATACACCCATTACCTGTGAGGCCTGGCACATTTGCATTTGTTAGCTTGAACCAAGGAAGGTTGAATCTTTGTGTGTGGAAACCTTCAGAAATGCCTGCCATATTTAACAAAAGACACATTCAGAATATATGGATACACAAGTCTGTTGTATTTTTAGTGTTTCAAATTTTACAGAGTTTACAGCGTTTGCAGACCCAGTGTCCATCGTCCCTGCATTTGGCACAGGTGAATTTCTGACAGTTGCACAGGTAAACCTGCTGCGATTCCTGTTGCAGCTCTCTTGGACGTGGCACTGTGTTGTCTGTACAGTCCCTGGCCAGCAGCTGCAAACACTTCAGCAGCCCGCCTTTGTGCCAATATTTTCTGTGCTGCATTGAATCGGCAACAGAGTTCTTTAGCTAGAAGGATCAGAAACAATCTTCTTTTGCCTGTCCACCCTGTACATGCCTGTGTACAAAAATGAAGGCATTCACAGTGCCAGGTCCAGCATATTGTAAAAAGGTCCGTGGGGTTGGGAAGGTCGTGGGGGGGGGGGGGAGCATAATTTTTTTTTTGCTATGGGGCCCAGTCATTTCTAGTTACGCCCCTGGCTAATACTGTACTTACTGAAAGTAGCAGGGATCAGCATACAATACAGCTGGTTTACAATTCAGTAAGGCACACACAGTTAGGTAGTGAGTGACAGCAGGGCCCCCCGTTAGGTAGCGAGTGACAACAGGGCCCCCGTTAGGTAGTGAGTGACAGCAGGGACCCCCGGTTGATAGTGAGTGACAGGGACCCAGGTTAGATAGTGAGTGACAGGACCCCCGTTAGGTAGTAAGTGACAGGGAACTCCATTAGGTAGTGAGTGACAGGCGCCCCTCACCATCGGCAGCCAGCAATCAGACCCGATAAGGTGTGGCCTGACCAGTTAGAGCAGGCGCAAATATGCGGCCCCGCTCTAACATGTACAAACATACATTGGAGACTGAAGTGTTAGCAAGTTTTCATGTATTCATGTCATTGTATCAGCAAGTTTCATTCTGTTTTCACACTATTTTTATAAAAGACTGTGTTTCCATATATTGTGAATGTGTGTTGACATGTGGGGGACATTTTGTTATAGTGCAGGCATTTCTGAGGTTTCCACGTCTTCACACACAGGTTTGATCTGAGCTAATCTGAGTAAAATGCAAATGTGCCAGGCCTTACAGGTAATGGGTGATTTGCACAACAATAGATTGCCAGATAATCAAACCTGAAGACCTGTGAAAATCTCAGCAGGGGTGAGCCTTGCACCAGAAAACTAAAAAAAAGTTGGTTCTAGTGTTAATGACATTAATACAGGTATAATAAAGTGCATTCTGCTGTGAAATAAATATAAGTGGAAAAATAGTGACCATGGAGTATTAAAGGTTAAAACAATCAGACCATTAAAACATATTTGGTCCTTTAACAATCCCTTTATTTGTTCTTAGTTTAAAGGATATGTTCACTATAATACCAACTAGTTGAACAGATAGCTGTGACTTTAAAAGTAAATGTGTACATTTTTTTTTTTGTCCTCTGTGTGTCCCCTATTTCCATTTTAGCCTCTCTCCGGTTTTTCCAACGTAACCGGGCCCACTGGGAATTTAAGCAAGTGAATAATCCTTTGTTAAACAAGTGGCAAAATTACATAACTGGATCTTAATGCCCTTGCTGAGATGATATACTAGGTCCCCTGGTATTATGGCATTACATATTCCACATATAGGAGAAGAGGGGTGGTTCACAGAACAGCTTGCCAAATTTGGCATTCATGTTTTAATAAACTCCAATTTCTCCTCACTCTCCTATGAATTTAATTAAATGGTGTGTTCTGTATTAGTAACAAAAGGTACTCTAGGGTTATCTTTTGTGTTTCCTTTGATTTTCAACAGGCAGACCTTTCAAATTCATCAAACTTATCACACGCCCTCAATCAAAGAGACAGCAGCATCATAACCCCTCACAACAAACTTATTGCACGTTCCATTAGTCTTGTTTTGCATTGGTCACTGTCACTTACAGTCCTCCGTGTCCTATGAATTGACTGTACGGAAGTCCTTTAAAGGTTCCTTTAGGGTGGAGTGCTGGCCAATAAAATATTATTCTGTCTGTTTTTATAAATGTCAGTGACCTATGAGTTACCTTCAACCTTAACCAAGATGTCCAAATAATTCATACAAACTCTGATCATGAATAAAAGTGAAGTTTAGAGTAGGAGGGCTCTGTTCATGTTCCATATTTTTAAGGATGCTAGGGTCTCTTCTCAAATAAAAAAGTTTCACGTATCTAACATAGACCTTCATCCAATCCATAAACATTTCATTAACCGGGGACATACTTTTCTCAAGTTGGCAAACACACAAGAACATAAGTAAGGTGTAAAATGGGCACCCATACGTTTTTTTAAATCTGATGAAATAGTTTTTAGTTATGAGGGACAATGTTTGTTATGAAAGCAAAAAACAACAAGATATGAGTGCACTCTGAAGCCAACAAAGGTGCAGGACACCTCAGGGTTCCTCCTTGGGAACATTAAGTCCAAAGAAAACAGTACAAACGAGGGCGTACTCCAATATAAAGTGATTCTTTTATTGTGACCTGAAAGAGGGGGGAAAAACAACCCCCCAAAACGTCTTGTGTGAGTAGATGTGTGGTAACAAATAAGAGAATCACTTTATATGGAGTGCGACCCTCATTTGTACTGTTTCTTTACAATTGTTTGTTAGTCACTTACTGGTATGCATGAGGAAGGGGACATAGCATTCCCAAAATGTGTTTTTACTAATAAATAATAGTAATTAAAAGAAGTCTCACTTAGTAGGTGCTCCCAACTTCTTCTGTATTTGGAAAATAAAAGGCTCATTCACAACCTTACAAAAGTCTACAGTCGAGGGTAGAAATAGGACCACTACGGCTTCTGATCTGGTATTGTTTTGAGGCTTAGTTGCCCCATTAAATGGACAGCAAAATTCCCATATAGTAGGTCCCATACAGTAATAGCCAAATCCAGTATGGCTATTACTGTATGGACTACTGGTATGGAAATTCTGCTGCCATTTAAAGGGCAACTAAAGCTTCAAAAATTACAGAATCAGAAGGGCATCCTTTAAAAATAGATTAGCATCCTCCTGATTCTGTATTATTTTGAGCCATTAGTTTTAAATCCCATACAGTAAATCCCATTCCTTGGCACTCTTGAGTTTGGAAACTACAATCCCAGCCGCTTTAATTGCTGGAGAGTTGCAGTTTCCAAACAAATCGTCAGTGGCAAGGAATTGGGCTAACTGTATGGGACTACTGCCCCTCCCACCCACCCCCAGAAGGCGAAGGTACAGTATGTGTAGAGATGGTACAGTATGTGCGACTGGAGTAGAGTAGTAGGGTAAGACTCGCGTCCCTCCACCTTTGCTATTTTGTGTATAGAAACTAGGCAGAGTCACTCACCTCTTATCCAGTAAGCCATCTGCCGCATATTCCGATCACTGCTCTGGCGCCTATGTCACAACTTGGCAGCCGTAAGTAGTGACATTCAGACAGGCAGAAGAGTGGATCGGAGTGAGTGGCAGACGGATTAGTGGAGGGGTAGGTGAGGATAGGATAAGTCGAGGCTGGATTTTAGGCTTTTTTAAAGCCTAGAAACCTCAACTTGTACTCAAGTATATACGGTGATACATTTACTAACTCCATTACAAATAAATGTGATGTTTTATCAAACATCTTACTACTGTATATGCATTTAAATGTGTGTGTAAAAATTCTTAAGTAATCTTAAGTAATGCTGTGAAGGTTCTCATTTCTTCCAGGTCAGCATATCTGTATTCAAATTAGATCAACTGGACTTTGAAATGTAGTTCTTGAAGACGTTTCGCTAGTCATCCGACTGGCTTTCTCAATTCAGAGAGTCTAATGAATACAACAGATAATCTTAAGTAATCTATGTACTATCTTACTCTAACATCGTACAAATGCTCCCTCCCACACAATTTCTGTTGAAAACTGATGGCTATGTCACTTAACCAGTAAGTAAACAGAGGGCAAGTCCAATAATGTAAAAATGTGAAATTTTCTCGCTTTAGTCTTGTTCAGAGTACAGTAGCTTCTAAGGCAATACAACTGACTGGTATAGACCGTCTTGATATTTAATCAGTGGCGGGAATACTTAAATTAGTTTTAAATGGCAGTCCACCCCCAATACGAATATTAACCACTGCTAGCCCCATGGGTAGTGTTAAAAAAATCTTACCTTTCCTCTCAACTCCATATGGTTGTCCTGCAGTGTCTAGTTATATCCAGGAAAATGAAGAGTAGGAGCCATCCTGCGTGAAATAGGTTTCTGCCCCCTTACTGTCCTCACTGGGGACTGTGGCATGCACAGGGTGAGCCATCCCCCCTTCCCCCTCCATGCTGAAGGTGATTAAAAACTACCGTAAGATGTAAAAAACTAAAGTTTTCTTTAGGTAGGGACCCCCCTCCAAGCCCTAACCACCATATTAAATCATATAAAGATGGCCAGAAACATACAAGCTTTGTTCCCGGCTAAATCAACAGCCGGTAGCTGCGCGCTGTGATTGACGACTCTCAGCAATCACGGATGTGTCGTGCTGGTTCGGCCCCTAATGGACACATTCCTGGAAGTAGCATTAAAGGCAGAGGCAACAAAGTGTTTTTTTTTCATATATAAAAATGGCCAGTTGGGGTTGGGTAGGTGAGTTCTTCTCTAGAGTAAAAAAAGTTAATGTTTGAGGTGGAGATCCCTTTAAAATTTGTGGGGGGGGTATGGACCTAATTTCTAAAGTGATTGCAGAAAAAGGTTATTTAATTTACTTATATCAGGTAATTAATCATAAAATATTAACTCCCACACAAACTCCTACACAGCTAAAAGAAAGGTTCTACATTTCTTAGAATGCAAAGAAAAAAAATCGGATCCTAAAGTTTTTTTTCCCCATAACTACCGAATAATTTAAAAAAGTTGTTTACAAATTGCGAATTATCACTGAAACAGCTAGAGAATAGTAGAGATGTTAAATCTTACCTTGCAAAATAATCATTTCGAATTAGTAGAAGGTGCTGAAGAATTGAAAGGAAAATCCTTCTGCATTGTTGTCCTTAACAGAAACTCCAGATTACACTGTAACTTCACTCGCTTCAGTGCTTTTGTTAAGGTAAACAAAAGTGTAAACTATATACAATTTTACAATTTTTTAAATAAAAAAAACTAGATGAGTAAAGAGGGAAATGCTGAGAATGTAGGTATGGAATTGAAAACAAGGGCAACAAACTAATTTGGAAGGGGAACTTTAAAGAGCTAAAAGCAGAGTGACAAGAAAAAGCAGGGTAGTCACAAGAATAGGAATGTAGACACATGGGACAAAAGGGGTGATTAGAATGGAAGCTAAGTTATTACGAGGGAAGGCGGGGGTGATAGAGAGCAGGGCAAGTAACAGATAGGCCATCTTAGAAATGCAACTGAAATTTAGAACAACTAATGGGGACAGATGCAGCAAATTGATCTGGGTGATTATCGGACTGGGGTTGAACATTTTTTATTTGATAAATTTTAGCAATTTTCGGCCATTGATATTATTCAGGATCAAGTCCAAACCTTTCAAATGGAACCAAGAAAGTTGCTAGGGCTCTCCCACCAGGAGGAGAGCTCCGTCTCCATCCGGGAGAATTTTTCCTATGCGCAGTGCAGCACTTCTCCCCCTCCTCTCCCACCCAGTCTGGTCTCCCTCCCCCTAACGTAAATCCTTTTAGTGTTATAATAGTAAATGTGCCCCACAGCAACACCGCTATAATAATTTTTAGAAAGTCCCAGATAGTTACTTACCACGCCTTGCTCCTTCGCAGCCTGAGAAGCCGGCAGCCGCGTCTGTGATTGCTGCGATACTTACTGGTACTGAAGGTTTAATAGCAATACGCTGGTGCTTGCACTAAAGTGGCACAAAAAATGTTAATGCCAATACTTTTGGAGGAATAGGCCACACTACGAACTTTTAAACGCAATGGGATTGTGGTTCTAATTCAAGCTATCGCACAACAATGGCTAAGAAACGGCCCTGGAAACCAAGTGTATAGAGTATATTCCTTACAAAGGTTCAGGAGGTGAGGTCAACAAATCACACCTACCACCCAGTCAAATCCACATAAAATGAAGTTTAGTTTAATTCAAAATAATATGAAAATAATGGTTCCCTCAAGTCTATCCTGAAACCCTGTACTTCATCTTTCCCTATATTTATGATTATTTGTACTTGGCAAAGTATGCAGGGCACCAGGTGGCAGTCTGAGGGAAATGTTTGATGTGCAGACTTTTGGGTCCGGGAACCATCAGCAAGAGTCACCATACGAAAGAAGCAATAAAAAGCGATCAGATTGTAATTAACTTGAAATATTCCTGCAAATGATTTCTTAAACTAAGGGGCTGATCAGGAGGTGGGGAGGACAATGGTTAACACATAATAAGATCTGTGGAGACGCACACAAAAATAGGTTAATACAATTTGATTTGAAAGCCAAAGTGATCAGGGCAAATACAATGATATATAATTATGAAATTAGTAACATCTTTACTATTTTTAGAGGACCACAGTTTAGTAGAGGACCATTTTCAGGAACACCAAAATCTAGCATTAGTTACCAGTTGTACGTGGGAATAAAATTAATTTAATATCCTAACGCATCGAAGATCTGAAAGGGCTATAACATCAAACGGGTAACATCCTGTTAAACAACAGTTCGAGCATTCCCTATTGTAAAGTATAGAGAGAATGCTAGATGTGGACGAACTAAAATACTTTAATCAGGAGACGGAACATGGCCGATGGACAGTTTCAGGACTTACAAGCGATCTTGAAGCCATACGGTGAACGCGTGTCGGTCTCACATCAATCAGAATGAATACACACATGATTAGTATCACCACTATCGGTAGTGTGGTACCCGCATTAAGGTAATAAAACCCATGGATTATTCCTGTACTTTTGTTCATCCACATCTTGATAATATACATTTAAGGTCGGCAATCCACTAATGTCATAACCACGGCCTGGCACTGTTCTTTGTGCGCAAACAGACTTCTTGTATGTATATTATGTATGTATAGTATGTATGTGTAGTGTGTATGTGTAGTATGTTTGTATGTATATTATGTATGTATAGTATGTATGTGTAGTGTGTATGTATAGTATGCTTGTGAAGGTTCTCATTCATCCAGGTCATGGTACATCTGTTGTATTCAATTAGATCAACTGGACTTGAAATGTAGTTCTTGAAGACGTTTCGCTAGTCATCCGACTGGCTTTCTCAACTCAGAATGACTTGTACAAGAATCTGTGGCAATTATGTACCCTGGAAAATCCCAATTAGCATATCACAGCCAGGTGTTAAGGGTGTGATTAGATAGTGGCTAAGAGGTGTTATAGGAACGCCCAGAGTAAGGTGTTAAAACAGCATTGTACATGGCAGACATATATGCGGTGCAGTGCAGTGAAGAATGCTCTGATTTGTATGTGGGGGAGACCAAACAGCAACTGCATCAACGTATGGCCCAGCACAGAAGAGCCAATTCCTCGGGTCAGGACTCAGCCGTGTACCTGCATCTTAAGGATAAAGGACATACCTTTGAAGATTGTAATGTTAAAAGGCATGAGGAGCGAGCTTTTTAAATGAAGCCCTTTAAGATATTGTATCACTGTATATTGTTTATCGATTTATAATGATATTAAATGTGTAATTATATAAACATTTATGCTTTATTTGTAACTGGATTGCAAAAGTCACAAGCCATTATGTGAAGTGTTCTTTTTAACTTTTCTAACCTACCAAGTAAAACAGACGTAACCTTTTATTATTAGAAGGATATGAACAAATGGATTCAATTAATGCAGTATTGCCTGTAACAGCTTTATTTTGAATGAAGAATTTATTAAAATTACTTACATAACAAAAAATTAAACCATGTTTGCTTATTTGGAATGATATGCCTTCAGCCGATAGATCGGACTTTATTCTCTCTGAACAGGATCTGTTTTATAATGAGGATTTGTGTAAAAACATTATTATAGATTAGAATTTAGTTACTTTTATATATTTAGAAATGCTTTATGCAGTGAATATGTACAATTCAAAATAAAAAAAACTATCATTCAAGTATCGGTATATGAGTGCTTCGTAATAATGATGCAATTATGTTGTATAGGATCCGAGTGAACAAAAACTATTCTAAAAGAAATGAATGAATTAGGAATTGTGATCATAGGAATCCATTCTGTTTAACTTAAATCCAAAACTGTATTACATGAATTCAAGTCACTTTGTGATCAAAAGGAGGATTTTCCTTCCCAGTAGCCAGAAGGAAAACTTACTGCTGAAAGCTGTCAAGATTGTCCAAGAGTCGTGTAAAATACTCACCATACCACTCTGAGCCCTGGTCAAAAACTGACAATGCAGTAAATAATTCTTCAGCAACCACTTTTAATGTACAGCTTTTCCAGTAGGAATTTTCAACACTCGCATAAAAACATCGTCATGAGTGACGATTGAGCTCTAGCGTCATTACTATTGACATGTAGTGCATCTTTTTAGTGCCTACAAAAACATTGGAAAAAATATGTTTATGAAAGCTATTTCAGTCCTTTTAGTCACTTAAATATGTAATATATATTTAAGAAAAATAGATGAAATAAAAAAAAATAGATGTAGAGAACGAAAACAACTTCCCACTTGAACTGCCATCTTATAAGTTAACATACCTACATAAAGTGTTGTTTTCTTAATTAATCTTTGATAATTATTGTCTCTTGGAAGGGTGGATTAGTATGTGAAAAATAGGGGTCCCTGCGGTTACAAAAGGGATGGACGGTAGGTTCCACCTAAACATGCTTCGGTTCAAAAATAAAAGCCCCCATGATTATTGTATTGGGCGGAAACACCAATTACATGTCAACATGGAACTGACAAAATTTTGAAAATGCTGCATGAAGCTTTGGCATTAGCCCCAATGTGTTGGTGCTTCTCAATACAAATGCAAATTTTGTCAATGACATTAAACATTAGAACAAAAATGAGCAAAAATCTGGCCTATAAAAAAGTATAAAAAAAATATAAAAAAGAAAAATATATTTACTTCTGCCCCTGCCTCTCCTTATCAAACATTTAATGTGGCTATGCAAATTACTATGATTAGGATATATTACCTTGTCACTAGTCTTGGTCTCTTGAGCTTCATTTGCTATAAACAACTACTTACAACTGCTTTTTTCAGCAGCCTATGCCTTTTTTAATCACAGTATTTTCTTGTGCGTCTTTGTATGCGGCGAACCTTCAAATGTATTCTACATTCGCTTATAACGTGACACATTTTGAGCTGTGTTGATTCATACCGTGTTCCAAGTGCAAATGTAAATTATAACATATCGTAAAATACATTGTGCTTTACCTTTTCTTTTTACAGAAAACCCAAAAACCTTCAATTTGGAGGTACGATCACGGACCAAAATCATTCGAATACAGCAAGGCTCCGTTGCTAAGGACAAAAAAACCAAAAAAAAAACTCAGTTACGAAATGGAAACCATTTAACCCCCAACAAAGGAATCAAGGTGTAAATAGGAAAGAGCCTAGTAGCACAGAAATCAATAGAGAGAATGTACCAAATCGTGGGTCGCAGATTATAAAACAAGACATTCCTGAAGTTGAGCTCTCATGGCAAGATTGCGAGCTCTCTAGCAAATTATCGGTTTGTACAGAAGACCATGGAAAAGTCAGCAAACATTCATGGAAAGTCTCTATGCACAACTGATTCAATACCATTAGGGTGAACAGAACATACTGTGTATGTGTATATGTGTGCACGTGGTATTTATTACATATTTGTACCAATGAGCAGTCTGATAAAAAGCTTGCTATGCATTAGGTACATATAAAACATCAAAGAAAAGAAATTTAACCCATTTAATACCATATTTTCTATGGTGGGAGCAAACAAAAAAAAAAGATGGGATTGATATCAAAAATTGTATGTTCTGTCACAACTTTTTGAGGCTGCACTATGCCAAATAAAATAAAGAAAAAATAGCTACAACCATATATGAGAATATATAAGTCCTAAAATAGAAAAAATGCAAAGGTTGCATAACGGATTGTAAACTGGATATTATAATGAATCTATAATCTTAACGTCTGTTTACTAATTTGTAATGTTAAATATTCAAATTTTGCCCCACACACAGTTAACAAAGCACTTACATAGATCCAATTGTTTGGCCCATTGGGTTTAAGAAGCAAGGGAATGATTTAAAGCTTTATCAAGATCAGCTGCAGTAACATGTGGCTAAATAGACAGATGCCAATTTAATAGGATGGAAACAAAAAGACTGAACCAACTGACAAGAGAGGAACACTAACCATTGGTTAAAGGACAATTATTACTCACCTTCCCTCCGCCTCCAGAGCCTTCAGTAGTAACTTTTACCCAGGGTGAGGACCTGAACGCTAGGTCCTCACCCCGGGATTCAAGAAACCGTTCAGCAGCGTGTGCAGCACGCTGCTATGTAGGCTCCGCCCCTCCTCCCCGTCGGCGACGAGGCCAATAGGAAGGCTTTTTAATTTGGTTACCTTGAAACCATTTATGAAACAACAATTCAGTACCTCTCTTTAAACAGTCCTCCTTTATGATAAGATCTGTCTTGATATCCCAGAGTAATACATATACTGCCAACTTTATTCCTAGGCACATGCCTGCATAAAGATTGAATATAAACTGTAATAATTATTGGGGCTTTGTATGTATTGAAATGCAATTTCCAAATTCTGATATCTATTTTCATACTATTTCTACGTTCACTGTAGTGGTGTTTATAATTTCTTTGCATGGAGGCATTCATATTTTCATGACCAAAGTTAATAAAATTAATTTGGTACTGATTTTCTAGACGGCTGTCGAGTTTAAAATGCTTAAGCAGCAGTTCATTTGTGTAAAGGGTCACTATACACACTGAAACCACTTTATATTTTCTGAAACGCAATTTGAGAGAAGTAAAAATGGTGGAACTGCAATTTTTATCTGTGCTGGTTTTTTTATTAATTATTAATGTTTATTGAGTGCTCCTTCTGCAGAAAAGTGTGCTGCAGGGTAGTATGAGACGGTCGGGGATGGTCAATACTATAATTTCTGCTTCCGGAGGACAGGTCTTCCCTGTCACATGCAGTGATTTCAAATGATGTTTTCTCAGAATTACAGCTCTAGATTTAAAATACTGAACAAAAAAACAGAATATGGGTTAAAAATGTATTTGCTTAATAGAATTGATGATTTAACAGTATTTTCCTTGCAGGAAAAATAACTTTGAAATTCATATCTGAACATATCCAATTTACTATATCTGTACTTTATTTCGGACGGGCATAGGGCATTTAAAAATATGAACAATGGACAGGTTTACTTTAGATTGACTGACCAGTAAGTATATCTTTGTGTTTTATAGCTCAGGAGTCAGAACCTAATGTGTGGTGTTTTAAAGGTAGATTACCCAGTTTCAGCATGTACATCAATATAAATTAGTTCAGATATCTAAGGTGATTTTAAAATACCAGATAGGACGGCCAAAACCAATGCTTGTTTCTAAAAAGTGGCATGCAATATGACTTTTTTCATCATCGTACTATACAGTTTGGTTATGCAAGATCACAATTACACCTATAAAGGTCTAAGTAGGTTTGATTGCACATAAGTTTTCCTAATAAAAACATTAGTATGATATTAAGCCAGAATTCATACAGTATTAAAAACTCGGGATTCACCATATATCATTCGGACTTACATTTAAGTAGACAAATGAAGGTAGAAATAGGCAGACAACATAGAGGAAGAACTATAGTGAATATAAAGTTGTAAAAAGCAGTTAAATGAAAAGTACCTTAATACCATAATACCTTAATTTTAAAACTTCAATTTTTACAGTGTAGGGGGGTATTGTTGTCTTTAAAGTTTAGTGGCCTGTTCATTCAAGTCTTATCAAAAAATGGAAACCCCTCCTTAAACCAGTGGCACCACTTTGAAATACAGAAAAACCAAATAGGCATACAAGGAGTTAACTTGGAAAAAAAAATATATGAATTTATAAGGTGTTTATATGAAGGGTAGGGATACTATATTTAAAGGTTGATCAATAAATGCACCCATGCCCACTTTATGGCTAAACAAGTCCTCTGACAGTAAGGGAACCTTAAATATTAGGCAGCCCAAACTGATTAGCTTATATCTCTACTTGTGTACACTCTAATTAAACACAACAGTCTTCATCAAATAGAACATTTCAGAAACTTACCAATTTTTGGTATCTTATCACCTGACATCTTATCGCAAAACAGTCTTGAAAAAGTGCTGCAAGTCCTTTGGGTACTTTAAGGCAGTGGTTACAGAGATGAGTTTATCTTCAAATATTGGTAGCCAAAGAACTTTCTGCCAGATGAAACAGAATGCAGGTGTTTTTTAGGCTTTGCCGCTATCCAAACAGACAGACTCATTAACTTGTACATAGAAAATGCTATGCAGCCCAGCAGCACCAAAGGAAAACATAAAACAACAAACTTCTTTTATCTGTGCTCTTTGCTATTGGGAGGTGCCCCTAAAAGACAGGAAAACAATAAAACAGTGCGTATGTGTTTTACTTACAAGTCCTAGAGCTTTCACGTATAGAGAGAGAATGTTTTGGATTATAAACTTAAAACAAACCTTAGCAATGTGGACTGGAGTGGAAAATTAGGAACCCATCCTGCTATTTTCCTTTAGGCTTCAGGCATTTTTTCCAGCTTTTATTTAAAACCGTAAAAGGAAAGTCCTGGAGATTAAAGATTTAATCTTGTCTAAAACCTGCTCTGGTGAGATATTGACATCCTCTATGAAGAAATACACAACAAATTAATTTTAAGTGTTTGGTAAACATTGGTTGCTCTGTTTAGAACATGCTCAGGACCCAATCTATCCAACATATATAGGGTGTTTTTTAAAGCTGTGTAATATGAGACCTGTACCTGACAAAGTCACTACCCAACTTTCAAATCTACTTAGCTATGTTATGGTGGCCTGGGCATGACCCTCAAATAGGTGACTTGACCCTATGCAGAACTGCAGTCTAGTACAAAAGCTGATAGGATATTTAGTCATTTAAGTCTTTACGCGGGAAGTCTTTACAGTTGGAGAGTATTTCTGGAGGAAAGATGGTCTGGCTGCTTCAACAACTATCCCTAAATGATGAAAATTTTTCACTAATGTGTGTGGGCAGATCTTGATATCCCACGATAAAATATATAGATTTTTTAGGCATTCCTCTCCTCAAATAATTTTTGTTTTATATAATAGGGAACCTCCCACCATTCCAAAGCTGCAATAGTGTAAAGTTAGCATATGTCAAGTCCCAAACTCATTTGCAGGGTGCTAGACAAGCAGCTTATTTGGAACCCAGAGTGAGGTGCTAGACGGTTTAGCCCTCACACTAGGTATACAAGGTGAGGGTATGTCATTATATAGTTGAGTATTGTCAAAATTTCCAAATATTAAAGGGCCAGTGTCCAACCCCAACAATTTCATTTGTCCCTCCTCTTCCTTCCCTGTCCTTCCTGTAGCAGCCATCAGTCATGGCCTGTGACGGAGAAGTCATAAAACAATGATTGATGGTGTCTACCCGAGCTAATTACTCTGTGGCTGTACAAAATTGATTAAAGTCATTATGGAGGTGGAACCTTTAGTCAAAAGGACCAACTTTTTTCAGGAACACAGGAAATCAAGGTAGTATTGTGATCTACAGTTTAGGGGTCCTGTTGTATGTGTAAAATTAACTATGGAGCGGGGAATGCCCTTATATATTTATTATAAAGCTACTCCTGCTGCACTGGTAAAGGGTTCTATTGTAGACAAAAGAGGAGCTGTCTGTGCGTGCCTGGGGGGTTGGTGCGACCAACAGCAATAGAAGCATGGGGCCCTTGTGAGTTACAAAGAATAATGGATGTATTTTCTAAATAACTTCTACTTTTGTGAAATTTTAGGACACAATCTGGACAGTGGGCAGTTCTTCCTGCAAGACTCAACTTTTATTACTAACTACTGTAAGTATACTTATGTATAACATAATAATTGTTATGTTATTTTATTGAGTCTGAGGAAAAGTAACATGCTTATTGGCTCACCTAATAAGAGGATGCAAGCCTTTTCCTGGGTGTTAATTCCAGCAACCAATCAGATGATAAATTTTGACAGGAAACACATTTATCGAGACATTTAATAAATGTCTGATGGTTGCTGCGATTAAGGTCATGTTCCCCCCTCAAATAAAAACATAATATATTGGTAATCCCCCCCCCCAAAAAAAAAAACTTAATAGTACAAAGCAGACATAACTTCTTAGGATGGGTTAATTGTTTCTACTAGTATAGAATAGTATTCAGTCACTGACAGCTGTCAACTGGAGGAAGAACCAGGATGCACAAAAGAGCTTGTTTAGGTTAGATTTACAGATCTCTTAAGATTCGGGGATGAATTGCTTATATACAAAATTTTGCATTCTTTGTTCAATAATGTTAAGTTTTCTTAAATTGCCTTTCTTTCCACTTTGTTAGATCTGTATCTGTTAAACCCACTACAGTATACATGGCTACAGCAAAAGTTTTCCCTGGTCATTTTGGCAACAGTCATCAAGTGTTAATATCCCCTAGGGCCACAGACAGGAAAATATTTTTAAGCTTTAAAAGGACTCCTCCCCCTCTAGTTTTTTTAAGATGTCCTTATGTCCTGTCGTGGCCCATGAGGAGATTTCCCTTTGGTGAAGGAACAGGAGTAAGAAGATAGAATGCTTTGTTACTTGCCCGGCTGTGGAACAGTGAATCCTGGCGGATTGCAGCACAACATGGAGCTGTCTGGGTAAGGTCCAGGGTTAGGTCTCCACCGTTGCGGTTTTGTAGATCCCCGGCCAGAAGGGGCAACCGTGGCTGCAGTAGCATGGCATGCTGGGAGTCGCAGTGACATAGTCAGCACGCCGCGAGGGCCACATGGTAGGGCTTGTGTGATACGGGAAGGCATTATACAGTAAGGTTACCCCTTCAGGAGGATCGCATAGAACGACACTAGTAAGTAGCTGCGGTGCAGGAATTACTCTGCTGGCTGCAGGTATGTAGGAGAGTGTTTGGGGAAGGAGCTGTGGGCATGTAGGAAGCATGAAGAGGAGGCTCTTGCTGGCAGCAGAGTCTGGTATCGGTACAGCAGGGACAATGTCTACCTTGGTTGCTGGTAAGTCAGTCTCTTCAGCCTATAAGTTATTTTTGCAGTTCTGCACTTGACTTTTCTCTTCTCCTTTTATATGACTTACTATAGGGTAGCAGTTTGCGCAGCATGGAGTCTACTGAAGAGGTCAGAACTGGTGGAAAGACCCAGGAGTTCGCAGGAAAATAGTCTTCTAAGACTAGAAGTCATCAGGGAAAGAAAACACACTAAGGTGTCTAGCCTAGTAAGCTCAGAAAGTGAAGCAAATAAGGGATCTAGGTAAAGCGTGCGGCTTAATTAGCCAGGCTTTTGCCTTCATAGAATGTGGTGAGAGGTGGCGATAATTTAGGTTATGCTCTCTTGTGTTGAGTTTCAGCCTCAAGTTGAAAAAGTCGATAAGGCGGCATTCAACAGCTAAGGGCACAACTGAACCAGGAATTTCCCCAAGCCATGGAGTTACCATTACCTTCACAGTTTGCCTACACTGGTGAAAATTTGATTAAGGAAGTTGTCGTTGAGACAATGGATGAGAGGGAGTCGAAGAGTCCAAGGTCATGGGTCTATGGAGGAGATGGACTGAATCAGAAGGTTTGGGGGAAGAAAACTTATCTCTGAAGTTCGTTTCAGTAATGTCAGATACAGAGGAGACAGGAGTGGAGGACAGAATCATCATTTGATTTACTATTATGAGTCTTATCGAGCTGTTAGAAATTCACTGTCGTAGTGAGAGAACCAAAAGCGTATGATAGAAAACAGGCTATTTCATCTGTGTTTCTCCACCTGCTTTTGGAACATTTTGAAAAAATAACTGATGTCTCAGGCTGGGTTCAATCAAGATTTTGGGATATGCTTTACCCCAAGGTGGACGCACCTCGTTAGTGATGATGGCCTGTACGAACCACTTTACCTGGGATGCTTGCAGGAGAGAGATGATCAGCGACTCCGAGAGATAATTGAATACGTATAACTTTTACCTTATTAAAAATAAACTGGCGGCAGAAGCTTTTTGATATGTCGCCCGGCAAGTTTTGTCAGGACGTCTGTTTCAAGAGCGTTAAAGCTGTGGATTCAGTTGAGTTAGAGGAATGCTATCAATCTAAGTGTTAAAAGATCCAGTTTAATGGATAGTGAAGGAAGGTGAAGAGGGCCGACAGAATTTTCTCGGAGGGCCTCTATGGACCTGGTGAGGTTTTCAGCAAGGTCAAATTTCATCTAGGTGCAGCGAGGAGGGCATTGTGGTGAGTTGTGGGAATGAGGCTGCACTTCTAAGAACAACCTGTGTCCAATTAGCCTTCAAAGGAGGAAATGTGTCTGGGGAAACTCTAACCAAAATAATTAAAAAAGTTTCAGGAGGGTGACAAGCATCGATCCGGAGGATGCATATCTTCACTTGTCATATTTCCTGTCCAGTAGGTTCCTCAGATTCGTGGCGGGGGGTCAGTGTCCAATTTTTTAGGTTTAATGCCTGTTTTTTTTTTTCCTTTTGGCCTTGACCAGTTGCCTGGGTTGTTCACGGAAGGTGGTAGTCATTGATCAACCCAATCTACGGATTGCAAGGTATTTTAATATTATATTACGTAGATGACATCTGCTGGTAGACCGGTCAAGAGGAAGAAGCATGCACAGACAACAATACTGGAATTCACGGTTTGGGATTATCCCAAGAAAAACAAAAAGGGCAGGCTCTACCCGCAACAAGAGATGTAAGATTTGGGTGCAATCTCAAAAACAGTGGACGGGGTGCTGTCTACCTTTCAAAACAGACAAAAATAAAAAAAGATCTGTAAAGTTCCTCATACAAGACAAAAGCAGTAACGGTAAAAGTACATCCTACACATTCTAGGAACTGGTCATCAACATAAAGGTAGTAATGTGGGCGAGATGGCAAGAGTGGCTGCAATTACAACTATCTGATATCTGGTAAAAAGAAAGATACGCTGGGGTGAGCTCCCTAGAAAATTTAAAAGGGGCGTCCCTAAAAGTAAGCAGGAAGGTTCAAGTTTGGTAATAACAGGATTGCATCGTCCACAGGTGGGGGGCGTTCCTCGGACAAGAGCGCTCCCGTGACATTGGTCAGGCGGGGGCTCCATCAAAATCTGTTGGAGCTAAGAGCCATAAGAAATTTTGGGGGGGCACTAATAGCCTTTGCCAGGATCTGGCAGGACAATTTGTAACCGTATAAGATAAGACAAATACCATGGCGGTAGCGCGACCTTAAGAACGAGGAGGAACCAAAAGCATTTGTTACTAGAGAAGCGGAAAAGATATTCGCTGGGCAGAGAAGAATGTGAGAGGTCTTAAAAGCAATACACCATACCAGGGGACGGAAAATTTAAATTCAGTCGATATGTATTCAACTCAGGGGAATGGAGTCTAGTCCAGAAAATCTTTCAGGAGATAAGGGACACGATGGGGTTGTCCAATTCATGATCTAATGGCAGCCCCAGGGGAAAAGCAAATGCAAGAAATTTTATTTCAGGTTCCAGTTTGTCCTAAGGCGTGTAAGCTGTGAATGCAAGCCGCAGGACTGGTCAACTGGTCTTCTAATGTCTCTCACCCTCCTCGATGGACTATGGTTGGTTTACTAGAGAAAATAAGGAGGACAAAAAGCGCGACGTTAATAGCGCAATTCTAAATGGTCAAGAAGGACCATGGTTCATGTGAGCGAGATGGCAGTGGAGGAGCTATTTCAGATAACACCAAATCCAGGTTGGTTGATGCAGGGCCCGAGAGGTATCCTTGGAGGCCTGGAGTTGAAAGGTAGAGAACTAGACCAGGATGGATCTTCAAGAAACATTCCCAAATTCATGCGAGCAGGCAGAAAGCCTTTCAACATAGAATATTATAAAAATCTGGAAATACATCTCTATGTAACACCATCACAAAACAAGGATCCAATAAAAACAGCGCTGCTCTAGTGTAAATTCCTATATGTCGGTTTTCAAAGGGTCTTATTGTAAAGGACACTAAGAGGGCGAGGTGTCGGCTATTTAATTCAAATCCACGTGGAGAGGAATTCTCCACAGACTCTCTAATTCGGAAAAGATATTTGAATCTATAAGAGAATAAACACAAAAAACCCAAACCAAAGATGGTCCTTGGATGTTCCTTGGTTTAGAAGTCCTCATGGGATCACCGTTCAAACCAATTAGAGTCCGTTCCTGATTGGTCGGTTGTTTGGTGTTTTGGTGGCAATCACCTCAGCATGCCAGCGTGGGGGAATTGGCATCCCTTTCTGTAAAGAGCCCAGATGCTATTTTTGTATAAAGACAGGGGCCGTCTTTTTATACTAATCCAACTTCGGTATATAAGAAGAAAGATGGCATAATTGGATGTAGTAAGAGCTCGTCAATATAATTACAGAGGACCGAAGTTGGAGAAAAACGGATATCTTTTCATGAATGCCAGGAGGTGTAAGAGAGGTTGTTCCCCAAAAGCAGACACCATTAGCACTGGGTGATCCAATGTATCCCCCCAAAAAAGCTAAGCTTGAGAGGCAAACAAACCCTTGGGTATGAAGCCATTTACTAGGGCTATCTCATTCATGGGCAGCAGAGGCGAAGTTGCCATTGCAGACCATATGCAAGGTAGCAAGGTGTCGTCAGAAGGAAAACACTTTTTCAAGGCATTATAATGCGAAATGAAGGTTCAAAAGATTTACGTTTTGGCAGAACTGTTTGAGTGCAGGTATTTGCAAATAAATTTTGGGTGTAGGGTGTAAGCAAGAATTGTGTACCCTCCCTTCATTCTCAGAGCTTTTTAGATCCTTTTGCAGAACAGAAAGAAATGACCAGGGGAAAACAGGAATTATTCCTACTTACCGAGAGTCGTGTTTTCTGGTCATTGAAGATGGCAAACAGTCACCAACGATCCCTCCCTTCTGTAATGTAGGGGTTTCGGTCTCTTTTGTGCCAGAGCTTAGAAATGGAAAGACATCTACTAGAGGTGGAGGAGTCATTTTTAAAGTCTATACCATATTCCGGCCTGTGGGCACAGGAGGAGATTAACCCTTTGATGACTGTTGCCATTTTCAATGACCAGAAACAAGAATCTTGTGGTAAATAGGAATAAATCCCTTGTTTCTAGTGAGAACAATAAAGGACTTCTATAAGGACTTTTCCTTTTTATGAAGGGCCCTATGAGCTAAAGCTAAAGATATAGTACAACAGAAAATCTGTATAGTAACTTTCAGGTACGGTCACATTGCCATGGTATTCAATGGAAGGCAGCCTTAGGCCTGTCACATGTCCATCTCACAAACCATTACTTTTGGTCGGAATGTCTTATATCTTATGCAGTGAGACGTGTAGGCGCCCCACAGTTCCCCTTTAATTAATAAGGGTAATTCAGGGATCTATTTTACTCTTGGGTGTCCAGGCCTCAGTTCAGATACCTTGCACTTGTGTCCCACAATCGGAGGTGGCTGCAGGTGAAGCAAAACTGTCTAGAACTGGATATCCGGCTGAAAAAAGTTAGAGAATTGATAATACGGTATACTCTATTACTATAGTGCTTGTGACGGGTCGTTCATCCAAGTCATGTAAGATCTGTGGTATTTAGTTAGCTCAAAACTGGACTTTAATTCTTGAATACATCTCAACAGTCATCCAACTGGCTTTTCAATGAGAAGAACTGTGCAATATTCTTGAGTTTATTGGCAACAGATTCTTGTATACAGTCATCGGAATTGAGGGGAAAAAACAGTCAGGTGACAAGCAAAAATGTATCAAGAACTAAACCGAGGGCTAGTCACACTAGCGCTTGTTTTTTTTGTTTGTTTTTTGCGATGTGCATTTGCATTTTTTCAACAGCAATCGCCAGGCAAACGGGATGCGATTGTGTTTTCGATACGCAATCGCATGCGATCACCGCAGCAGAATAGCATACGCAATCGCGTGTGATTGCACGTGCGATCGACGTTTGCACGCAGTGTGGCCGTGCCGCTCAAGTTCCAGTTGCTTTAACTGAACAAAAGTATAAATCCTATACTCATGAAACAAGCCATTTACAGTTTCATCATGTTTCTTTTTTTCCCCCATCTTTGTTATTAAGAATTGACATAGTAAAATAAATCGAATTTTAATGTATGATATTCATATGAAACATATATACAATAATGCTGTTACTGCTGGGATGACAGTATGTATTAAGATTAGACTGGGAGATAAATAAAAGGTTTTTTTTTTTATCCATTTAAAATTGGTGCTAATTTTGCCCCAACCAACCACAATCTTATTTAACATTTGAAGCTAAACATCTGATGGTTGGAGGCAATATTAGCACCATTTAAAACGATTAAGAATTTTTATGGGAATAACCCGAATAGTGTTGTTTACTTTTAGATTAGGAGAAATCATCTTTGTCTAAGAAAGTCCAGGGTTTTTCTGGGGGATTGTCAAAGTTTTTAACCTTAATCATGCAGTGTTCTCCCAGAATGTTCTTTCAGCCGTGGTGATGAGAGAAAGTAAGCAGGGTGGGGTGGGATGGGGGAGATTGGTGGTGGGGAAAAATGTGCAATGCATTATGCTCATTCTTATAGGTCAGGGATGTAGCTAACTTTATCCAAAACTAGATGTTGAAAACTATGACTCCAAGCATTCCGTGGTGGTAGACTGCAGGGAGTTGTAGTTGGCAAAATATGCGGATGTTATAGTTTGGCAACATCTCAGGGAGTGAGGTAGTTCGGCAACATCTGTGGGGAGTTTGTAGTGATACCAACATCTGAAATTAAACCCATATGTAAGATGGTGACACAAGCACATGGTGCCACCATTTTTGTGGGCCTTAGGGATCTTGGAAAAGCTAGTTTAAATGTGTACACTAAATAAAGTGAAAAAAGGGGGTCTGGACTGGGCAGTTTGGTGGAGTTTTTAATACCGTATTGGTACACTATTAAACCTACGTCTAAATTTTTTAAAATCACAAGGGTTCTCTAAGAATTTTTTTCAGCCGGAGGGTGGAGAAAACAAAGTAGACGGGTGGGCCGCCCCTGGCTAAAAGACCTGGGGAGAACATGCAATGTCTATTGCTCTCCACCTTACTGGTAATAATAAGGGTATGAATTAGATTGGAAATAAAGTCTTTAAAGCTGACTTTTTTGGTCAGAAATGTTAGGGTTATCTCATCTTCTTACCCATTGAGGGTTTTTAGACAATCCATGGATCTTACATAGAGACCAATATGGCTATGGTAAATACACCGTATCTTAGCTATAAGTTCCAGCTTTAGAAGGGGTGGGACCTTAAGGATGCTGCTATTAGTAATTGTGGTAGTGTTATATATATTGGATGGGTAGTGGTTCTCTGGTAGAGATGGAATAGGAACTTTCTGCATTTGCATAACCCTCAAACAACAAGAATTACTTAGAGAGTACCTAAACTAGCATCTAATATACAGGAGGAAGCTCGAAAACAGCTTGCTTGTAGGAAATTCGTTTTGGTGATTCGTACGGTACTTGGACATTTCCCAGGTGCAGTAACAAAAGTTACATACTTGGTACTCGCCGGTTTCTATTCTATAGTGTTAACTGCACAAGGCAAAAAAGGTATCTCCACCAAAATATATTTTTTTTGTAGTGCCAGGTTTAAAAACGAATAAATGCCAGAAAACAGACTTATCAACTTGTGCATTCGGGACTCTGCCTCTATTGGCTACTTCTGGGATGGAAGTCAGGAGTAGCAATAGGGCTGGACTGACAGCTGCAATGAGAAGAGCAATCACCGTCGTGGCTGCTGGCTATGCGATGAGCGACGGGAAACAAAGCTTGGTTTAGTCTGTTAGGACAGTTTTAAGGTTTAAAACATGGCTGTTACGGGGTGGGAGGGGCCAGAATGAGTCCAATTTAGTTTTTGGCAATTTCACAAGATAGCGTCGATTTCTACACCATTCACCAGCATGAAATCTGATAGAGGTTTACCGAATATCCAATAAAAGGCAAATATGATTGTGGGTTGCCCATTTATTATAGTTTGGCATTTTGTATACAATCATATTAAAATGTTCATATGCTCTCTACCCCGATATTGAGATTTGAGGAAACCATTGCTGATTTAGGTAGATGCTCGCGATTGTCCTCTGTCAAAGGTATGCGTATTCTGTTTTCCATTTAGGTAGGTGGTTGAAGGGGGAAGAGTCACGTTAAACATTGTTCAGTTTTGATGGGATTGCTGTGTAGAAAGCAGGATTGACTTTCACCTTGAACCAATTATATATATATTATAGAAGAGAGATGGAGAGACGAGATGAGAGAGAGGAGAGAGAGGAGAGGAAAGGAGGGAGAGAGAGCGAGAGAGGCAGACAGTGTTGTTGCCACGCCCACCCACTTCCACTACACTTGCATCAGGATGTGAAGCACTCTCCACAAGAGAGGAGAGAGAGTGTGAGTGAGTGTGAGTAGAGACTGGCACTCACTTCCTAGGTACAAACTGCTGCCAGGGTGCCCTGAAAGACCAATTATGCAGATAAAACCATTATGTATATTGTTAATTTCATGGGGAATACATGTTGGTACAGTACTAGTGGTGGGGTGGGGTAAAAAGTAATATACATAGGGACAGTGTTTGTGTGTTTAAGCCACTAAATAAATAGTTATATTAATATTGCAAATGTGTGGAATTACATGAAAGTATTAGAAATTAAAATAATGCAAAATATATAATAAATAAAGTACTTGTATATCCCCCACTCCTGTTTGTAATGGTATCTTAAAAATGGACTGTTAAGCACACCCCAGGAAGTTTACCGGGAGGCAAGGGAAGCCTAGATAGAAACATATTTATCACTTCCCTTTAGTGTGTACTCCAATGGTTGTGCTTAATATTAGATTGACAGCAGGGTTTAGGGATCAAAAGAGTTGTCTGAGGTTAGTAGGGAAGTAGGAAGGGTTAGTAGTAAGTGCAAAGACTTATATGTCACTTCCTTAGTAAAAAAAAAATTTGACAGTCTTCGTAAAAAAATTCTTCTCACTCCACATCATCCACCCCTCCCTCTCAATAGAAAAAGGAGAGTGCTGTTTGTGGTATAGGAAGGGATAGCTATAGATCAGGGATAGGCAACCAGTAGAGCTCCAGATGTTTGGGAAACTACAACTCCAGAATTCCCTAACTACAGAGTGCTTTGTAGAGAAGGCTTGGGAGTTGTATTTGAATACCTGAACTACAGAGTGCTTGTAGAGGAATGCTGGGAGTTGTAGTTATCAAACATCTGAAGATTCTACGGCGTGCTTATACCCTGCTAAATAATAGGGGGACTGAAGGAAAAACATCTCCATTCCCACTTCTCTGAGACAATGAAGGGAGTTGTTTAAAGGTTTTTATTACATTATTATTAGCAATTAGACCCCATAGACGCCCAGAACCTGTGTCCTGAACTGATTAAAATGTAAAAGATTTAAACATGATAGGATAGTCTGGGTTCTTATAGACCTACATTGGACAATAGTGAGCCCTCTGAACAAATTGACCATAGTGATCCCTCTCTAACACATTGACCTAATAGTGATCACTCTACATCACATTTACCAATAGTGATACTCTATAACACATTAACCAATTGGGTATCCCCTATCTAACACATTGACAAATAGTGACCCGCTCTAAACGATCCTGGTGACAGTGTGAGTAATGGGGAGGGTGAGTATGAAAGACAGACGACTGATAACTTTAATTATAGAATGATCCAATGGATCTCCTATTGATCTATTTATTGGTTGGAATTTAAGGTGGAAGAATTGATTCAAGCTCTGCCAACAGATTGTAGTTCACTGTGGTGTTTCTACTGACTATAAACACTATACAATTTTACAATAAATAGATCAAAATATGATTTAGGGGGTGTGAGAACTAATAGAGCCATATTTTCTAGGATTTCTTATATTCTAACATCTGCCTTTTATTTTTTTTTTGTGTACAAAATCCCTAATTTTATAGTAGTGTGTATAAAGATTTATATCCTTGTACTAACATTAGTAAACATACACACAATTATGTCTCACTGTTGACACCAACGGGCACCACATTTTGCTAGTGTATATATATATATTATATATATATATATATATATATATATATATTATATATATAATATATATTATATATATATTACACACACACACACACCAAACTGCATGTGTGTTCCTGTGCTTATGTCTTACTTTTTATTTAAGGACCTGCAAAGGGGGAACAGATGGGACAGCCGTGAATCAGTGAAAGTTTCAGGGTTCACTTGCCCACCATCAGGTTAGAATAAGTATAAAATCATGATGGGATGATAAGTCGGACATACTTCCCATATACTGAATGTGCATGTAGCCTCCACAAAAATATACAAGGAGTCTTGCAGTCAGTGATTACATTAAATGCAGCTAAATACTAAACATTGGGGGATCTGAAAAGGAATCCCAGTCAAAAAACAGGATCTGGCTTGTGTCTATTATAATGCTTTGTAATCTGTGTGTCTAATTTATACAAGAGCCATATAATATTGATATATTTTATTTTATATAATTTAATTTAATTTTTTACTCTGAAAAAATGTAAGACCAGAATCGGGAATTTAGGCATTAGCGTATGTTAATGAAGCTTCGTTTCGCTGTAACATCCCCTTTAATAAAACAGATGCAAAGTCAAGTCTAAAGTACTTGGAATACAATTCAATTATGTGCATAAAAGTGCAGAATAGTATGATATTTGTAATTGTATGTTATTTAAAGCTTACCTTAACAAATTCAGTGCTTGGAGCAAAAAAACCAAAGCAATGTGCATTGCCTTATGTGTATATTTTCTCTATTGTGCTCTGAATGTCCAATCTGTCTGTTTATGAGGGTTTTGTTTATTAGCTGTCCATAAAAAAGAACAGGAACATGGATGAGAACGAGGGAAAAACCTAGTTTAGTCTCTTACTACATCCTGAGTAGTTTCTTTAAAGGGCAACTGTGGTCTCAAAACAAGTTAGGATTTAAAATTGAAAGCCGGCAGAATTTCCGTTACAATGAGAACAAACCAATCACATCTCTGGCTTCACCCTGTGAGGAATGATTATTGTAGAGGTGAATGTTCAAACTTCCTGCTTCAGTAGGTTGAGTGGAACCAACTACCTCTGCCGGACATTCCCCCCAGGGGAGAAGCTATGCTCAGTTAAGACTTATTGCTGGGAAATCAGTAATACCTGAGGAAAAAATGACAACTGAGAGGGAGCCTATAATCTAGACAGCGGGTGGCTCAACAGAACTACACGCTGTCACATGGCCTAAAAACAGGAAGAGTCAACAGGAAGTACATGCTGAACTTTTGCAGCAATAAAAACTCACAAATAATTTATTAGAGATGTGGTTTAGGTTTATTGAAGGTTATGATGGAAGGTTTTTGATATCAGTCTTCCTTAGGGTGGGGAATTTGAGACCACGTTACCCTTTTAAACTGTGGATTTTTAAAATCTGTTGAATAACTCAGCAGATATTAATATTAAAAACAGAGAAGCTAAATAATATTTGCTTCCTAGCTTTGTACAATTGGTACATATGTATTATTTTTAATATGATGCTTAATGGTAATGGTGGGAGGACTGGTAATTGTGAATGCCTTAGCACAGATGACTTAGTAGAGATGGCGAAACTTAGGAAAAATCCGGTCGCGCGAGGATCCGCGGACTTTTCGACAAAAATCCGAAATTCGAAAATCCGCGAGCGGGACACAGTTAAAACGTAATTAAAATGAAAGTTCGGCAAAAAATCGCATTAAAAGTGGTTCTAAATAGCCTTGGTAATGTACATTCATCACTCAGGGACCTGGGTAATGTCCTTAGAAAAACGTATCAATGCATTACAATACCTAAAATTTACAGTCCGCTAGCGTGAATTTAAAAAAACAGTATTTTTCGAAAATACGAGGGATTCCCGTTATCAAAACAGGATTTCCGTAAACCGCGGATCCCGTTAAAAACGAGGATTCCCGTAAAAACGAGGATTTATAAAAAACGAGGACGGAAAATTCCTGCCGAGCAAAAATGGGCCAAGTGCTGCAAGGCAATTGTATGCCCTGAACTACCTACTGTAAGGGTGCGTATGATAATTTCCCCCCTGGCACCCATCATGTGCCGACGCCGGAGGCAAGGATAATGGAGGGCTCCTGCGCCGTTTGGGATACCGACCTTGTCTCTACCCCCAGAGACAGTGGTCTGGTCTCAGAGAGAAGAGGGCGCTCAATATGTGGACTGCCGTTACGGCCAAATGACTAGAAGGCAAGTACTTTTTATTATATACTGTATTAGAATACGTTAGTAAAAATTTTAATTACTTCTGACAAAACAATTATTTATAGATATGTTTCAAAAACAATAAATAATCCTAAATTTGGCTTGAGGAGAAAGAGAGATCACGTTCTTTGTATTTCTCATTCACTGGTGATTATCATTATTATTTCTTATTATTATTGTTCAATATAGCCCATTTAAAGGGTAAGTAAAGTACAATAAAAATAAAGCCTGAAAAAGTGACTTTAATTTAACAGAACACCTATAAATCAAAAATGATACCACAACATAGACAAGGTAACATACCTTTAGATATATTCATTCATTTGTATTTTTTATTTTAATTTGCAGGGGAATCTTCACCGACACCCACCCCACACCGTCCCCCGGCTCAGAGGGAAGAATGTAAGGCAGGGCTATTGAGAAAATTATTTGTTTCTAAATTTTCATTTGTCCAAGGCAATATTACAGCGCAAACCGAGCGCTCCAGAAAAAGCTTAAAGCGCATTTTCGGTGCGCTAATGTGTATGCAGTGTGCGATGTGCAGAACGATAGCACTACATGTGCAAAAAGTGAGGATCACCATTAATGTGCCACACGATTGTGATGCTTTTTAACACGTTGATGTGTCCAAGCCCTTATCCAATGTTTGATAATTTTTGACAACTTCTCCGAGAAGTGTTGTTAGTAAATTGTATTCGAACATTAATGACAGTGAGCGTTAAAATACATTCCTTGTTTTTTTTAGCACTACCACCAATAGCCCCCGGCTCTCCATGCCACTCCGGGCAGTTCCTTTCCCCCTCGGGGCTCTCCACTGCCCCCACGGGCAGTCACCGCCCCAAGAGGAGGAACCTGGCACCAGCCAGACAGTAAGTGCCATCCAAGCAATTTTTTAAATCTGTTTATTGACTTGATGTCAGGGCCAAATAATTAGTGAAATTATCAGTGATAATTAAGTGAATTTCATTATTTTCACTGATAAAAATTTTCGTTTTTAAAAAAAAATGCAACAAATCTATTAATTGGCTTGCAAGACAGAGCTCTTCATTTCTCATTCGCCATTTATTGTCCACGACTACACCCATGTTTGGGCTGTAGCTTTCCTCAGTTTTTGCGCTAAGTCACGAAATTGAGCGTCCAAACGTCCAAAATTAATTCAAGAAATGGGTTCACTACATAGCATTTAGGAAATGTTCTTATACATTCAATATATTACTAATGGATGGACGGTGATTGTTGAAATAAAAAATGTTTTATTCTAGAAGCAGGACCAGCCTCTACAGCCCTCCACCTCTCCAGCCCCTCCACCCTCTCCAGCCCCTCACCCTTCTCCACCCTGCTCCAGCCCTCCCGCACCTCCGGCCTCTCCAGTCACTCTGGCGGCCATTCTTGAGAATCGTAAGTTAAATCATATGCCAAAGTTAATGATGAAATGTTAGATACAGACTATTAATCTCGGATTTTCCCAGTGTAAAATCCACGCTACATGAGGCAACATTGGGTACTGTGGGTTTGACAATTCTTTTATGGGGGCTGCACAATTCCAAAAAAGTGTGTATGTAAGCCACAGTCCTAGTGAACAAAACAAGGAATGTTATGAACCAATTTTAGCAATAAAGAATGTTTTATGCAGCATTACCTACTGCTGTTATCAGGGATCCCCCATGACTGCAATAAAGATATCTTTAAGTGGAAGTTCAGTGATTAATATTTATATTAAGGAAAAAAAGAGGAGTATTTATCCATCCCAATGACCTTAATCTGCCCATTCAGCAATCAGCATTGTGTCTGTGTTATAAATAAATTGCAACGGAAATTAATGATTCCTTTTGCAGGACCCCCTAATAGGAGGACCGTTATGGTCTAGACCTTGACCCAGTCCCTGGAGGTTGATTCAGGTTGTCAGTAGAGATATGAGCAGTGTAACACATCCAACAGGCCAATCAGTAGAAAATCACTGTTACCATAACTAGGTATGCATAATAAAACTAAGAAATTTTAGAATACGGATTATTCTTATACTGATCTTTCCTTTTTATGACATACCGCAAATTTATAGCATTGGCAGTACCTTGTATGTGTAAGTAGTTATCAGGTGCAAATTTGCATCTACCGCATTGGTGCGTAGGAAATGTGCCGAACATCTTCAACACAATCTCCAATGATCTTCTCCACAGAACTACAGAGCATGCGGCGAGAGAGCGCCACATGGTGCGGCGGCTGGACCGCCCGCCTGACTAGATGGAGAGGAGGGCACCCCAGTTAACCCCAGTGTTTTTTGTAAATGTTTATAAAAAAAAAAAAAAAAAAAAAAAAAAAATAGATATATATATATATATATATAGTTTTCTATTAATAATATATAATATATATATAAAATATGTTCGGAAAACAAAATGGTTTTGGGATTTATTTTTCGAGATATCAAAGTATCAGATAGATTCATAATCAATTTTTATTGTGAAAATATTACAATACACAATCTATTTAGCACCCTATATGTCTGTACTTATAATTGTATATACTACCATTAATGCCATTACACACACACATTGGCACAATTCCCCTATATAGTAGTTTGCACACAAACAAGGCAAAGTAGGCGATGGGGGTAATGGGTTGACATAAGGTCCACTGCGGTTTGCCACCATTGGTTGTGGGCCAGGCAGGCTTAGCCCCACTGGACATACCCTTACCCCATTGGCATCTCCCTCAGAGTATGCTTCGTGCAAGGGAAAGCAGGTGCAAGGGTAGGTCATAGGAACAGCACATTGATTACAGCAGGCCCACTGTAGTGTGACTACCATTGTTGTTGGGCCAGGCAGGGCTTGGGCCCCACTGGACATACCCATCACATTGGCTACTCGCCCTCAGGTATGCTTCGTGCAAGGGAAAAGCAGGTGAAAGGGTAAGGCTCGTAGGAACAGCACCATGAGTTACAGCAGGCCCACTGCAGTTAGTTTGCCACCATGTGAAGAGCCAGGCAGGCTTGCCCCAATGGACACACCCCTCACACCAGTTGGCTACTCTCCTCAAGGTATGCGTTGTCAAGAAAGCAGTGGAAAGGGTAAGGCTTGTCCCTAGGAACAGCACCCATTGAGTTACAGCAGGCCCACTGCAGTTTGCAACCATTGTTGAAGAGGCCAGGAGCTTGGCCCCACGGACATACCCCTCACCCCATTGGCTACTCTCCTCAAGGTATGCGTCGGCAAGGGGAAAGCAGGTGAAAGGGTCAAGGCTTCGTTAAGGGAAAACAAAAACAAAGAGGGCACCATTGAGTTAAAAGCGGGCCCACTGCAGTTGCCACCATTGTTGAAGAGCCAGGCAGGCTTGGCCCCACTGGACATACCCCTCACCCCATTGGCTACTCTCCTAAAGGTATACGTCTGGGCAAGAAAGCAGGTGAAAGGGTAAGGCTTTGTAGGAACAGCACTTGAGTTACAGCAGGCCCACTGCAGTTTGCACATTTTGAAGAGCCAGGGAAGGCTGGCCCACTGGACCTTCCCCTCACCCAATGGGCATACTCTCTTCAAGTATGCATGGCAGGGAAAGTAGGTGAAAAGGTAAGGCTTGGTAGGAAACAGCAGCATTGAGTTACACTAACTCATTGAGTTTTTACAATAAAAGCCACAAAATAGGACACAGACAACAAATGACAGCAAATCAGAGATCAGGACAGCACAAGCGTTGATTGCTGCTAAAGGCGAAGCACTGTCAGTTACACAAAACACACAGACACTGACACAAGATACCAGAAACAAAAAAAAAAACAGGACACCTAGGACCTCTAAAGGTCTAACACAAAATTTGTCCAAAGGACTTATAGGGGGGTTAGGGCCTTAAAAAGGACTTGTGGGGTCTCAAGATGTGTGAATACAGGGTGGGCTAACACAAGTGCTAAACCACCACACCTGAAATCCCCACAGAAAGCTCAAAAAGCGCAAAAATCTCTCTCAAACCATACACTGTTCAGGTTCTACATCTAAAACGCACTCCAACACACATGACCAAAATGTCGCCTGTGAAGAGCCTGTTATTTATTCGCTTATTCTAGCAGGAGTAGCAGTTGCGTTAGGTTACATTTATCAGTATAAACAGCCTTTCTTACAGGGGGCTGGCAATAAGCACGTAGCTGCCATTGGTAATTTGGGTCATGGGGCTTGCTCTGTTTGAAAATAATCCCCAAAAAATTCGAATTTACAAAGATTTCTCGTTTTACGAGAAATCCGCGTATTACGAGGATCTTCAGGTCAAGGTTTCCGGGTCCGGAAGATCGTTTAGGATTCTCGTAAATTACGGAGATTACTCATTATTTCGAAAAATTTCGGAAAAAAAAAAATCGTGGTCGGAAGTTCGGGAAAGGTTGGAAAATCCAGAATAATCCGCCATTCGGATCCAGGTTCGGGTCGCGAACCGGCCCATCTCTCATCTTAAGTGTTTTCTTTGTAGTGGTCATTAGTCTAGCATAACATGAATACCCCTAAAGTTAACAAAGTAAAAGATGAGTGAAGCCTTCTTAATATTCCTCAATTTATGGTAGCGCCTAAATCGATTATTTGATGGTCAGTCCAGCCAACAATTTATCTACAATCCCCATCAGAGGTGTGACTGGACAGACAAGCTAAGCAGCCGTTATATTCTATGGGAGGGGAGGCAGGGACACCAGGATGCCACAGATGCTAGATCGGTTTGCCCCAATGATCTCTAAACTCTCAGAGAGAAAACTGTAACACAGCTAACAATTATGTATTGTGTGCCACCACGGTTTTAAGCATCAGAACAAACTGTAGTGATTAGGCATTGCTGCACTAATCCAGCAAGTTTCATACCTGCATTTGTTAACAAAGTCCCTGTTTAGTTTCCCTAGTGTATGTAAAAATATAAAAATTCCACAATAGATTCTCTATCATATATATTGAGAAGTTCCTGAAATAAATATAAAATAATGTTAAATGAGTATACACAAAAGAAAGCAAACCCATTGAGTTATTATTCCTCCAAAAGGAATAAATGGTGCTCCAATATCTAAATTAGTTTACTTACAACATAAGTCAACAGTTGTGATGGGGACGAAATTATTAGTTTTGTAGGTGATACTTGATAACATCAGGATCAATTGATAACATAAATGAATGAATATCATTTTTACCCCCAATAACCTTAAAGGACAACTCCACCCTTCATAAGAACACTTTTAGAAAGAATGGCCTCGTTAAAATTGTGATTATCCTTAGTTTGTCCTATGAATTCATTACTGATGCGTTATGCTTCTGGATTTGCCTCATGGAGTGAGCAATTTTTAGAAACATGTACGGAGCCTGGGCATCTCAGAAGGGGCAGGACAGGGGATAAACAGTCATTCATGGGCTGTGATGTAACTGTCAAATCTTAGCTGACAGTGCTAACTGGAAGAACCAGGAAGCAGAATCAGGACATTGTGCAGGATAAGGTTAGACTTATATTTTCACATTTCAAACTTTCACCGTGTAGGTTTTGGGGGGTGATATACCTGTAGGTAAGTGTTCACATTTTGTGCTGGACTTCCTTTAAGTTGTTTGGCTATGGTATCCCAGACTCAAAGGAATATCACCCCAAGATTCATTTATTAGTAGTAGTAGGAGGAAGTTTTTAAATATTCTTTTTTTAGTGGTTTCAGAAACCTCTGGTTTTTTTTATGACTTAGGAACATGTGATGTGACTATATAATAGTGATTTCTTCAGTTTAATTACAGAAATGCCAATGGGGGAGGTGCGACTCCAGTTGCCATGCAACCTGAGGTTACTAGACTGTCAACGGACTGCCCCTAGAAAAAGGTGAAATTAAAACTCAAAAAAAAAATTGAAACTATAATATATAGTTTATGATCTTCAGGGAATGTAGATAGATGGAGCAAAACCATGAATCATTATGGTGTGATCCGCCTGCCACAGACAAGGGATAAACACTAAATGAATAAATATAACACCTTATGAGGAATTTAAAAGACTCTGGATATGGAAATGATGAATCATAGTGATAACCAGAATAAAGAGGGTGAGGCTTACTAAACTCTTTCTGAGTCAAATACTGGTATACTAAAAATCATGATAAATTTAGCTCATTATGTCTGATAACAAAGGAAGGGTCAGTAAAAGAGTATCATTATATAGTGAGTGTTTACAAGCTAAGAAAATAGCTGAAAAACACTTAGTTGGTTAGAAATTTCCTCTCGCACCAGTCAGCAATGAACCTTTAACAGTTTCACATATACACCTTCAAATAGAAAGCTATATGAATCCACCAATGAATTATGAATCCAACGGGAGATACACCAGAGCCAAAGCATTCTGGGCAATCCTCCTGTAGCTGTTAAGTCGGTAAGTTAATGAGTGCAAAAACAGACACGCAGCCTATTGGTCAATAGGCTTGAAATGGTTGCGCAAGTGTGTCTCTTCCAGTACTCGCGCCAACTGCCACAAACCATAGTCTTGAAAGTCTCTTAAAAACCGACCTAATAAGAGCCAAAAAAGCGCGGTGCCACCAATTAAATGAGAATAATGAGGATAAGTTGTAGGTTTTAATCAGAATTTTTGACACTGTTAATCAGTTAGGTTGACATGAATGGGGAGTTCATTTCAAGTGCAGAAATTTCACTGCGTATCTACAAACAGGCCTAAACAGCACTCACCGATACATAAAATAAAAGGCACATTAACTCACACAACAAAAGCGTGAGTTGGTGACAGGCCGGGCATTAATGACTTTATTCAGTATTTTCAATCAAATTGTTAAGGGTTATCTCAATCCCCAAACATAAAATTGTAGGGTCCCCCTCCAACCCTTAAATGCGAGGGTAAAATTTTAAAAGAAGGGCAGAAGGGCGGGACTAATAGCTGAATTCTGTGATTGAGGGGGCTTGCTTATTGAATGGGAAATTATTGCCCCCCCAAAAAAGATCCATGCAAAACACGAGGGTCCAAGAGGTGGGGGGAGGGGGTGAGCCCACTGCAATGCCAGCGCCCTCTTAGAGGAGCAGGCACTGGGTTACAAACAGAGAGTCTCCTATTTAACTTTTCTGGACTTTTCTAAGGCCGTGCAGGAAAAACCATAAAGAAGCAGAGGAAAGGGGCAAGCTTTTTTTTAACACTACACAGTGGTGCAGGAGTGGGGGCAAATTTATTAGGGGGAAGGGGGTAGCCTGCCCTTTAACACTTTCACAACCAAAACAGGAAGAAATAAACTTAAATAACACCATACATTTAAAACTGACCACTCACTTTAGTGAGCACCTATAAACTCTTGATTGATCCTTCAGGTTGCATCCACTATACATACAAATTATTATATTATTGATTTATTATAGCGCCACATCTTCCGTGGCGCTTTTACAATTACATAGTATACATAAAATACAGGGTATACTGTTATAAAGTCAGACTATTACATTACACAGGTAAAACATAAAATAAGTAAACCGAGTGTGGAGTTTATTACGTAAAAAACAGTGATACAATAGGAAAAGAAGGACTCTGCCCAAAGAAGCTTACAGACTAGAGGATATGGGGGTGAGACATAAGGTTGCGGGAATCGGTAGGCTGTTGTAAATTGATTGGCAGTGGAAGGAGCGTGAAAGGCGGTTTGTATCATATGGTATTTAGTAAGAGGGGTAATGTTTAGGGCCAGGATTATATGCTTGCCTAAAGAGATGGGGTGTACTGTTTTTCCGTTTTCGTTTAAGGTTCGTTTAAGGTGTTAAGGGATGGTGAGTGAACGGACTGACGGAGGAGGGAGTTCCAGGCAGAGGGCAGCCACGAGGTAAAGTCCTGAATGCGGATGGGAAGAGTGACCAGGGTTGCAGGAGAGGGGGTATTATTGGGGGTGGAGGGTGCACTCTGGGACAGTATTGCGGGACCTATTTGCAAAGAGAAAAGCGTATTGCCTATGGCACACTGACCACCTCTAACTCACAATGACAAAGCACCGCACTCAAACGCACAAGTAGAATTTTCAAAACGTGGTTATATTATGTGTATTCGGCATCTATACCCTGAACCCAATTGTACACACAACCCACTATGTGGATTAAAAAACATGTGGGTGACCGGGGGAAGATCATCACATAACAGTGATGTCCTTTCCCACACCATGGACTCAAGGGATAATTCATTTCACCCTCGTTTAGTATACAAAGTCAACTTTGGTTTACCCGGGTCTTTCCCAAAGTTTATCAGGTACAGGAAGACTTCTTACTTACACTTCTTCCTGATATCGCCTGGCTCCAACCAACCCTTTATCTTGATAAAGTACTTGACTTGTAACGAGAGGGACTATAGGTGTCATGGAACTCCGCTTAGACGGGCCGTTGACACACAACACGCCCCTGCAGTGCGGAATCCCAAACAGTATGTTTATCCACCAACAGGCATATATATCTCCACTTCACGCGGACTTAATCCCCTTATACTTCACCCATCTGTGATTCCCGTCGGTTTTCAGCGTTGGCACTCACTGCTCATGGTCAAACTTTTGCTGCGTCTCCTCACTGCGTCCATCTTTTGATATCAAAGGTGTGTCAGGTTGTAGAGGCTACAGTCCTTATTGGACGCGGATCCCTCTTCCCGGTCAGACACCAAACAGCCGACATGCGTTTCGCGAAGTACCGTGCACTTCCTCGGGGCTTAAAAAGCCAGATATAGCTTGCCTAAAGATATAGGTTGTAAGGGTACGTTGATTGAAGGTGTTACGGGATGGTGAGTGACAGGAACAGACAAGGAAGGGAGTTCTTACAGAGAAGAGGGGCAGCACGAGTAAGTCCGAATGAAGCATGGGAAGAGTGACCAGGGTTTTTGTGGTTATGGTTGCAGGGTGGAGGTTGCGCCTGGGGCGGTTATGCTGGATCGCTTGAGATATATGGAGGGGCTGTGTTGAAATAGTGCTTTATAGGGATAGGTAAGCAGTTTGAACTGAGCCTTTACAGGGGAACCAGTGGAGGGACTGAGAGAGAGGAGAGGCCATAGAGAAGCAAGAAGAAAAATTCATAAGACGGGCAGCCAAGAGTTGAGAATGATTTGAAGCGAAAGAAGGCGGTTGTTGTAACCCACAAGAGTATTGTTGCAGTAGTCTTAGCCGGGATTTGATTAGGGCATGGCACTAGGGATTTTTGTAGCTTCCTTCAGAGGAAGGACGAATGCAGGAGATGTTTTGGAGTTGAGCCGACTGAGTGGCAAGCGAATTGACTGATGTGTGAGGAAAGATCGAATCAATATAGCGGTATTCCCAGGCAGCGGACCATGGGGATGTGGGTGTGTGTTTAATATAATTATAAAACCTAGGGAGGGGAACAGCATGAGGGTGGGAAAAGGACAAGTTCAGTCTGTCCATGTAAGTTGAGGAGGCAGGAGGGGAACATGAAGGCAGAGATGGTACTAGAGGATGTCAGTGTGGGGAGATATGGGGCGATGATTGTAAATTGGGTATCGCCCGCATTACAGGTGATAATGGAACCCAATAAAAACTAATGAGTTGTCCAGGCGATAGGATGCGATGGAAAAAAAGAAGAGGGGACTGAGTACCGAGGGGGGGGGGGCCTTGGGCGGGGACCCCCACAGGGAGGGGGTGAGGAGTGGAGCTAATTCGAGTGGGAAAACACTAAAGGCCCTACAGAGAGATTAGGAGGACAGCCAGAGAAAAGCGTTTAGGTCCTGGATACCTAAGGAGTCCAGGATCTGAAGAAGTAAAAGGGTGATCACAGTATCAAAAGCAGAGGAACAGATCAGAATAATGAGCAAAGATAGTGACCTTTAGATTAAACAAATCCATACCTATATGTAAAATCCATTATCTTTCCCAAAAGGTGCAACAGGTAAGTAAAACATTTTATTTACTTTTTTAATAGAAATATAAAATACAGATCAATAGCATTGAAAATAGGGAGGAGAGGGGTAAGTGTCTGCTCATGCAGGATTCCACACAAACCTTTTCCTCCTTATCCACCGTTTGAGGCTTTGATCCTTCCCATCTTCAGCCGGACCAGACCCAGCCAACCACAGATGATCCTTTCCAGGTAAGTCCCTCCTACTCACTCTATCCCTTAGGTAGAAAACACACCAGGAGTAGCCAGTCAGGACATAATGATGCCTACATTCTTGCTACAGAATCACATAGCTGGCACCATGCAAGCGTGGGTGAGTAGCTACAGACTTATGGGCCCTGATGCAAATTTGGCATTGGCTCCCCAACACAGACACAAACCAAAAAATAATAATTTCCTAAAAAAAATCCAATTAATTCATTAACATTTTTTTCATATATTTGGACTTGCTCTTGCGCCACCACAATGGTTTATGTACTGTAAAAACTAAGGTTGTGGAAAAAGAAAAAAAACACATTGTATAGGTTAACAATAGTTGAAATAGCTGATTGTAGAGACAGTAGTTGTTAAATGGAAGAATTATTAGGTTAGCCAGTGATTGAGTGGAGCCAGCACTGGGTTTATGTTATATAAAAAAGTAGTAATTAGGTGTTTGTGTGTTGCTGTTGCTAATGACACAGTAAGTTGAATAATTTTACCTGTTAAGGCCAAGTAGTGGTCAGAACCAAGAAGAAAAGTGAAAAGTCTGAAGCATCAGCCCCGAAGAGAAAAGGAAAATCAGTAAAACAGAACAGGTGTCATGGATGGCAGTAGGCAACAGGCACAAATTAAATTCCGGCAGCAAAAATGTAGATCTAAAGCCAATAGGGTCAGGGCAGTTGCAAAGGTCGGATTTCAGATAATCTAAGCCAAGGGGCGAAGAACAGGAAACAAGGTACAAAGCCAAAGATCAGAAGCGGGTAAAACCAAAAACAAACATACCCAGGAGCAAGACTAAAGGCAAAGGGCAATCTATAATAGGGCACTGGTATACATAAAAACAGAATAAAACCTTCCCACAGGCGACATGCTGCAATGTAATCAAGTACAGTACGCCATGGCCCAAGGGGCCACAGGCCTACAATGACCTGGCCTTTAGAGAAGAGAGTCTATAAAACCTCTAGAGCTGGCATCTGAGTTTTTACCGTAGTAACATTGCTTCGAGTCTGAAGGCTTACATGAGTAAGGTATTATTAATTAGTAACGTTGTTATTTTACTAGTAAATCTGGAATAATAGATCTTTTTACCTCTTATTTTAATTGACCATCAAGATTTAAGGAACTGGGGAAACCTGCCTGGAAGGACAAGAGTTATGAGCGCCTACACGCAACCTATTCCTGGTCATACGAATATCGGGATATAGGTCACCTGAAAAACATATGAAAGTTTATGATTTTACACACTGGAAAAAAAATTATTGTCCTACCATTGTAAGACCAGGAATCTTTAGTGGGCTTCATTAGCAGACACATTAAATACACAATTAAAATTGGTGAGCAACTGAGAGAAGGCCTTGAAACTTAATTGTTCTTAGCTGAAAACTAAGACTTTCCTCATCATAGAGTACTGTGAAGAGGGATTACAACTTTCTAATCGGCACTTTCAAGATATAAGTTTTGTAGGGAGCTCCAAGAAGAGAACTCATTGGCTACTTGAAGTCTGAAAGGAAAGGAGGAAATACGGGGGAACAAGTGAGGGTGTTAACCATACCAGACATGAAGTGAGATCTCCAGTAGCGGAGGATTGCATTATTTTGAGCATATCTATGGTTGTTGTTTTCTGATAGTTCTGATTTATCTGTGTGCAATGAATTTTCCTATAATTTAACTACAAGTGATGGGTACATGGTATTTTGTTTCCAACTCATGGTCTTATGATGTTAATATGATTAAAGGGGAACTAGAGTCTCTAGAGAACATTGTCCCTCTCCCTGACACATAACAGGAATTCAATGCATTTATATGCTTCCTTCCTAATAATGACTTATTCCTTTGCTTACCAGACATAAAGGAAAAGTATCTTTGCACGAATTTTTTTCTTAGACGTGTTTAGATCCGGTAACAAACAGATTAACCATTTCCAGTAGCAATTAAAAGTAAGTCCTGGGAAATTGAACCTGCAACCCTAATTATCTTTAGAACCACTATCCCAATAGACGATTACCTATAGAATTCATACATGTAAGAAACTTGATCTTTTGCAAGGAAGGTAATGGAAACAAATAAAACAGTTGGATCTGGAGGTTGAAACCAGACCGTCATTTGCCAGTTTTGTCTTCTAACCGGTGAGCCCACCACCAAGTTATTTAGAAATTGACTTTAGTAGAACAGAAATTTTAAATAAATGTTCAGTGGGGGGGGAAGGTTTTATGATCGTACAATTTAAAAAATTAAAGGGCAGTTCCACCAACCACAACTATAATCTTATTATAATGTTATGCTATGAGTCTAGCCTTTAAACACCCCCCCCCCCCCCCCATCAAATCCGTTCAGCCAATTTTTGCCCAAGATACATACGTTTTCCACAACAATGCTTTTGCAGACCAGGAGCATCTCAGAGTAATCTGACATCACCTTTCCTGTTCACCCCCCTCCCCACCCTTCCCACCATCCGGATCCTCCCTCGCCCCCGATGTTGGAACAAGACCACGGGCTGACGTACGGGACGAACCCGCGGGGAACGAACTGCTGAAGTCAGGCTACAAACAGTTTTTAAAAAATATAAGAATCCAGACGTTTGGGTTGGGAGCGGGTCCTAATCACATCGAAAGGGTTTCATTTTCATGCTACATGCAGGGGGACCGTGGCATGGAGCCGGAGGTGGGAGGCGCGGGCGGGCCACCAGGAGGGGCTTTTATGTATGTGAAAACTGCATTATTTATATATCTGCCTGGACATAAAATAGTATTATAAAGAATGTTTAATTGCTATATTTGAACCATAACCCCTAAATAAACCAACACACCGTATATATTTTTTTACTGTTCTTACTTAGCTCCGCATTGTGTGTACCTTGGTACGTGCATGTAGATTTGAGCTGGCCCTATGAATTGGAAGAGGTTTGTTTCTTGTTATTAGCCATGGTAACAGTACAGTCGAGACTGGCAAAGAATACAAGACTGCAGAACTCATCTTGAGTGAAGACTATTCACAGAACCACAGTGTGAGATTGTACAAATTATCGCGTGGGAACAGTCAGCCCAGTGTTGGATAAAAAACGTCTATCACATTGCCTCTGTCCCTTCTGTGTGCGCCATCTATTTGCCTCTAATCCCGGTGTAAATTGGATATAAAGTAAATATCTATTCCTGGATGCAATTGTTAGCAGAAGCATAGGTAGGTTTGTCGACGACACTCAAAACATATCTCTCTCCTTTTTATTGTATGTTCTTTACCCGGACAGCAAAAACCTCAGAACAAGACTGAACCAAGTAGAGCAGCTGACATAAAAGAATAAAAGTATCTTGTACCTTTCCTTTTGATATTGAGTCGTCTTATGGAATGTACCTTACATGTAGATGGCTTGATCTTATTCACACAAACTTGTCAAGTTTAGTCAGACGCATTATTTGCACATGCCCAACGTCTATGCTACTGCAGAAGATATTATGCCCCACTTATACATCTCTATTATTATTATTGTGATTTACTATAGCGCCAAACTGCCCATGGCTGCTTTACAGTTGCATTAAATCTACAGAAGGAAAAAACATACATGTTAACATACTGTACAAGGGCTAGTGCAAGTATAATCAAAGCCGCAAAAAATGTAAGTGATGGTCCAGCAGCATTCAGTGTGTAAGTACAGCATTCTGTGTGTACCATAGAATGGAAGGCCCTGCCCTAGACTTACAGTTCCTATAGAGATGGGGATGAACATAAGTGAAGCAGATCAGTATCGTGAACTAAGTTGTCAGTGGAGTATAACTAGCACGTTACTGCGAGTGGTCAAAGAGAGGGGTAGAAGTGTCCAGGTCAATTGGTAAGACCTGCCTAGAGAGTCGTGAGTTTGAGTTGCGTTTGAGATATGAGTGGATGGCGCGTGACCGTATAAAGCAAGGAAGAGAATTCACAGAGAAGAGGGGCGAAGCCGAGAAAAAGTCTCGTAATTAAAGCGGATGAGGAGGAGAAGATCATTAGCAGAGACTACTAACTATCTTGGGGACGTATCTGTATCAAATCAGTGATGTAACTGGGGGGCTTATTGGGAGATAGCCTTGAGGATAAGGTGTCAGCATGGTTAATTGACTTTGGGTGATGGGAAGCCGTGAGAGATTGACAGAAAGGGGGGCAGCATGTGAGAGCGGAGAAGGTTGAATTGAACCTGACAATCAAGGTAAGAATTGATTGAAGGGGATGCCAAGTCGGTTGTTTGGTAGAACCGCAAGGAGGGTGTTTGAACAGTTGATCTTCCTGTTGAGTTTGAGAAGCGGTTGAGGACATAAAAAGCCAAGAGATGGCATTTAGCAGTCGGGACCCGGGATGTCAGAGTAAAGGTCAGGGGCGGAGATGTAAATTTGCCCGTCATGCAATCATCAGCATACAGGTCTGTATTGGATCCAAGGAAACTATGAACTGGCCCTAGCCACCAAAGGTGTAAACGAGAAACGGGCTAAGTACTGAGCCTTGCGGTACACCACAGTGGAGGGGAAGAGTGGTGGAGTTGGAGCCAGAGGTGGGCAACACCTGAACATCTACCCTGAGAGTAGGAGGACAGCCAAGAGAGTGAAGAAACCCTGATACCTACGTGGAGGATAGATGTGAAGTAGTAAAGGTGATCCACTGTATCAAAGGCTGAATACAAGGTCAAGTAGGAATCATAATAAGGAGGGGATAAGTGGGCCTTTTAAGATTTTAGCATTTTTAACCAGAACCCCATCCTATCACCTCCAGATTAAAGGGCCAGTCTATGTCAAAAAAAGTTTAGCTAGATATGTAGATGCACCACACCCAAAGCCCACTTTCACTATTAATGTGGCCAACATTGCCACTGAATTTTCTTATCTGACTCGGTCCCTCACTGCTCCTCCTCGTGGCTGATGCCGCTATAACCTTCCTGGTTCGGCTGTGAGCAAAGATGTGACGTGAGTCTCCGCCCAATGACGCAGCCTGGCCCAGGATAGGATAGAACAACTTATAGTGCAGAACCCTCTGCCCTGTTTTTTTGCATGAAACAGAAGCAGGGACCATCACCTAGGTGGCGGGGGACGGGTCAGGTAAGTGCCTTCGAGGGAATATTAATAATGGAAAGTGGGTGTTTTGGGGGTCCTCTAGATTTCTAGCTAAATTTATTTTTTTTGTCATATGCCTTAAGCTACATCTTAGATAACTGCGATTTACTAAAGCAAACCTGGTGGATTCTCACTGTTACAAGTTCAATAACCAAAGATTCATTCACCACGTTATTCTGTTTGCTTCCTCAGTCAATGGAGTATCTGGGAACATTCCCCTAGCATATTATAGAAGATATAGTATATCTTATTTGTATTAAATCACACTAACAGAAGCATGGGAAATTAGTGAAATATCCTTTGTCGACCTTGCACATTGAAATTAATAGTAACGATTCGTACATATTTGTGAATTGTTGTTAAATGGATTGTGTTCTACACATTTATCACACTTCCAGTTATGATAATTGCTGTTTGTAAGAAATAAAGCTCTACAATTAGGGAGATTCAATAAATTTTGCCCCACAAATAGATATTGCTTTTCAAAGTCTAAATAAGATCTGTATGGTTGGGGCAAAATTAGCCACCATTTTAAGCGAATAAGAACCTTTTATTAAACTCCCTGTAGGTATATACATATTTCAGTTCGTTTTTAATCTCTTCGGAGACCCTAGTCCTGCAACCAGATAAATTTTGGTTTTTTTAATCTAGTGGACGGTTGCAGTAGTATAAATAATTCAGGTTTATTGGCTGGCTGATAAACACCGAGCTTGGTTTCGGTTCAATTCAGTTAGCACATAAGAATCACAAAATTGAAAATTCAACTCTGGCATGTTAATAATGCAATGGATTTTGTACAGATGGTGTATGTACACAATAACTGTTATCCTATATTGCAGAAACACCTGGATTTTACGGACTTGTTTGTTCAATATCAGATTAATGAATATCTGCATGGATGGGAATGGTTCGTTTGATAGTTATGTGGATTACCAAACTAAAATAAATTTTTGTTTATGACTACAAGTGATGCAACAAGGAGTGCGTTGTAACAAGGCTATTTTCTAATTGACTAGAAGTGTATTCATTTTACACAGGCATTCATGTTTTCCATTTTTAAGAAGAAAATATGCATTGCTTTTAGGCACTCTTTGTGGGTTTTGCCAAAACTATAATCCTTTCTCTTTCTTCAACTCACTAGCGGGCGATTGCACAACGGGGCATGCTCCTGATTCGAGAGTTTAGTCACGCTACACCGATGTATATCGGTTAAACGTGACTTTAACTCTTCTTTGCGGCGCAGCCTGACCGCAGCATTTTATTGTCGGCCTTTCCACACCAGGCTAATAGGGGCGTTTTTAAAAATGCCTGTATCGAAGCATCCCATAGGGTAGCGATGATCCGGACGCCGCAGTCGGCATTATAACCACGCCGGATGTTTTGCACCGTGTTCGGCGCTCGGTGACTCCCCCTGTAGGAGGTTTTTAAAGACTCCTACGGTTTTCTACCATACTTAGGATTCTAGTGTATAGGTAATTTGCCTTGAGTCCTGAACTGGGTCTAATTTTCCAAACCAACACCCAACTGAAAAATCCAAAACCACACGCCACCACAACCGCACCATAACAGGACCCAAAACAACCCACCTTTATCTGCCATTGTGTAATTAGTTTTAAGGTTCTATGCCACTGCATATTTTCTTGAATTTGACAGCATGTATTCACCGTTTTCAATTATTACCAGACAGATCTCCCTTTCTAGACAGGAAAAAGTTGTTGTTGTTTGTTTTTTAAAGATGAATTTCTTCTCCACCCCGACCGATTACGGTTCCTTCTACTGAACCCGACCCGCAAACAAATTCAACTCAATGTGGTTAGTAAACTTCACCCGCAAATCAGGAAAACCGAGGTACCGGACCCAGTGTAGGACTCTAATTTTGCCCTAATGTATTGGAGCAGGTTATTAGTGTTCTGGCAAATTTTAAACAAAAAAAAGTATTGGCTTTGGAGTACACAGTTAAATGTAAAGGCTCTTAGTGGTATTGCTAGCACCGAATGCGTCTGTAAATTGATCAGTATTATTGGGAAAATGTTGTTTTCAATACAGCTATTTGTTCTGGTTTTTGAATCCTTGGTGCACAGTTTCTACAGTGTACCTACTGCTAAATTGTTGTGTTTTACTGGTTTTGGACAACATCTCTGCTTCCTCACTAATTAATGAACACTGGCACTCATGTAAACATGGAAAAGCGCTGACACTGTTTTAGTTTGGGTTCACTCCAAGCCAAAGGAGATAGGCAAAAATTATGTACAGAAGGCTTGAAAACATCCTCGTGGTGTATAACCCTGATACACATAAAACATTTCCATTCTCTGATCTTTTTTTACAGGTTTATGAGCATATAAAGTGATATATTGCGTTTATCCAAAAGACTTGGCCAATACAGGGTGGAAAACATACTACATGAAGCATGTATAATATTGTGTTCATAACTTCTCTCCAGTGCATATTACGTGTGTGTGGAGAAGCCTATGACCCAGATCATTATTGTTCTTTTAACTGAGCCAATTATGTTGTTCACAACAGTAAAATGGCATTTTCAGGTGGATTCTGGAGAGGCAAAATTTCTTTCAATATCATAATTCCAACATGCTCAAGGACATAGTTGACCCTTTTTTGCACACCAATGTCAGATACTTCCACAGCCTGCTTTAGGTTGACCTAAACTGTGGTGTGAGGGTATACCCATTCCCCGTTTCTAGATGATCATTATCGTCTCAGGTTAACAATATGTTTTAGATGTCAAAATAACTGAGTCTTAAAGTGTTGTGCTAAAGATGGTTTTTTCCTTTTTCTCAGAACTAAAATAAAGCAGCACCTGTGTCTTTTTATAAGGAATTCAAGGTCTGTTCTGAGCTAAAAAAAGAGATTAAGATTGTACAAATGAAAAAGTGTGATAACCAGACTTCCTAGAGATCTCGGAATCCGGCAAATTTCTGGATATTCAATTTAACAAAAAAATCCGCAAAGTGGACACCCCTGAGAAATCAGTGGGACATTCAGAATATTAAAAAAAGGCCCACAAAAGGGATGGTCTATACATAGATAGCTCATCCATTTAGCAAAGGGTATGGGGAACATGTGCAATTCACAATCTATTTTATAAAATTAAAGGATTGTTCTCATTCAGAATGGACATTTTTACAAACTTCTAGGATAATTAACTCCCCTGTGGCCCCACCCCATGATCATTTCTCGTGTGAAAAAATTCTGCTTGGTAGGCCTCTGCAATCAGCTTGTAAAGTTCTGCTCGTTTGGTGGGAGGTCCTTCCCTCTGCACTGATTGTTGTCTCCTGGCTTGGTACTGACATGGTATAAACCCCGCCCTTTGACCCCATGACTAATAGACGTTCCCTCTCGTCACGGCAACTGTGATTTTTGCTGCATCAATACTCGAGTTTTAACTGAGACAATGAGGGAAAAGAAACACACACTCATTACTGAACTAAGTATACTTAACAGACACTTACCACTTCACTTGGTACTGATTAAGGAATATAAATGTATATGTTAAATGTTTACTTTATTCTATGTTTCTATAGCATGTGGTACTGTGAGTTGTCAGTTGTGTTTTGTGTATAGTGTGAGTCGTCCAGTGTGTTTGTGTATAGGCTGTGAGTCTGGTCGCTTGTGTTTTGTTAAGGTGAGGTCTGTCAGTGTGGTTGTGTAACATGTGTACAGCACCTTTCCCATAGAGACCTGTGCATCACTTTCCGTGTGCATAGTAGTGTAGTCGAGACAGGACATCCATGATGTACAGCCCTTTCCCATTTCATAGTGCTGTGCATCACTTCCGTGTGGCCTAGTGTAGATACCAAACAGTCATCCATCGCACATAGCCCTTTCCCATTTCATAGTGCCTGTGCATGTTTCAGTGTGGCATAGTAGTGTAGGTAGGAGACAGAATCCATGATGTACAGCCCTTCCCATTTCATAGTGCCTGTGCATCACTTTCAGTGTGGCATAGTGTAGATACCAAAACAGTCATTCATCGCACATAGCCCTTCCCATTTCATAGTGCCTGTGCATCACTTTCAGTGTGGCATAGTGTAGTACCAAACAGTCATCCATCGCACATAGCCCTTTCCCATTTCATAGTGCTGTGCATCACTTTCAGTGTGGCATAGTGTAGATACCAAACAGTCCTCCATCGCACATAGCCCTTTCCCATTTCATAGTGCCTGTGCATCACTTTCAGTGGCATAGTAGGTAGGTAGGAGAAGAATCATGATGCACAGCCCTTTCCCATTTCATAGTGCCTGTGCATCACTTTTAGTGTGGTATAGTGTAGATACCAACATAGTCGTCCATCGCAAGCCCTTCCCATTTCATAGTGCATAGTGTAAATATACACGTCTGTACCCAGCCTAAGTTGTTTTCAGCACAGAACTATTCCTTAAAGGATAAGTATGCCAAAAAATAAAGTTAAGTATCTCTCTTCTCTCTCTCTTTCTATCATCTATCTACTCTCGTTCTGTCCATCTATCTATCTATCTTCTATCTATCTATCTCTCGTTCGGTCCGTCTATCTATTACTATCTAAATGAACAAGACCTGAGAGTGTCCTTAGACTTTTATTTGATGGATATCTATCTCTCATTCTGTCCGTCTACCTAAAATATCTATCTATCTATCATCTATCTAAAGGGGCCCATACACGGTGCAATGAAATGGTTGATGAACTACGACCAGATTTAAATTGGAACGATTGTCGTACAATCGGACACAAACGAACAAGATAAAAATGTGCCATTTGCTGTGCAATCTGGCATTAATAGGCAGATATTATTGTGTAAGATGTAAATTGTTGCAGAAAAGAATGTGCCGCTAGAAAGCAACCAATTTATCATATATGGGCAGATTTCATTGTTGCTGATATGTAATGTGGCAGAAATGAAGAACATACAAAGCACATTTTGGGGTTAAGGTCTCAAATGGTAATGAAGAATGAAGTAATTTGTGATTGTGTTTGCTGATTTTTCTTTCATATTTTATTTGCTAACGAATCTCGCTGTGTGTTCGTACATCAATTAATGCGCCTGTTGTTGTCATGTGTACCGCATCACACATTGCCATCACAAAATATACACTCTCTGGTCTCACACCTTCCAGACTGTGAGCTCTGCTTTTTCCAGGAAGTTGTTTATTTGACACTCCAGGATCGAGTTGGAAGACATTTGTTGAACAATCATCCATACACATAAACAATTTTGTTGTAGCAGATAAAAATTTTCCGTCCTGACCGATCACCTTCAGATTCAATCAGATCTTCTCAATTTAATCTTCTCTATACCATTAACGTAACAAGAACAATCGGAGTCGTACAACAATCAACAACAAAATTGCATAGGGGGGCACCAACACACTACTATCATCACTATCCATCTACACACACTACACCCCTATCTATCACAACACTACTACATCTCTATCTATCTACTACTATCTATACTATCTATCTATCTATCTATCTATCTATCCTATCTATTCATACTACATCTATCTATCTATCTATCATCTACTACATTCATCTATCTATCTATCTATCTATCTATCTATCTCTTCTATCTATCGTATCTATCTATCTATCTATCTATACTATCTATCTATCTATCTATCTATCTATCTATACTATCTATCTATATATCTATCTATCTATCATCTATCTATCTATCTATCTATCTATCTATCTATCTATCTATCTATCTATCTATCTATCTATCTATCTATCTATCTATCTATCTCTTCTATCTATCTATCTATCTATCTATCTATCTCTTCTATCTATCTCTCTATCTACTCGCTATCTAATCTCTCTATCTATCTATCTATCTATCTCTTCTATCTATCCTATTCTATCTATCTATCTATCTAACTACTGCTATCTATCTATCTATTATCTATTCTATCTAATTCTGCTATCTATCTATCTATCTATACTATCTATCTATCTAGTCTGCTATCTATCATCTATTATCTATCTCTGCTATCTATCTATCTATCTATCTATCTATCTATCTATCTCTGCTATCTATCTATCTATCTATCTATCTCTGCTATCTATCTCTGCTATCTATCTATCTATCTCTGCTATCTATCTCTGCTATCCTATCTATCTATCTATCTATCTATCTATCTATCTATCTATCTATCTATCTATCTAACTCTATCTATCTATCTATCTATCTATCTAATCTCTGCTATCTATCTATCTATCTATCTAATCTCTGCTATCTATCTATTCTATCATACTCTCTATCTATACTACTTATCTATCTAACTCTGCTCTCATCTAACTCTGCTATCTATCATCTATCTATCTATCTATCTATCTAACTCTGCTATCTATCTATCTATTATCTATCTATATCTACATCTCTTGCTATCTATCTATTATCTATCTATCTCTGCTATCTATCATATCTACTAATCTATCTCTGATCTATCTATCTATATCTATCTATCTCTGCTATCTATCTTATCTATCTATCTATCTTGCTATCTATCTCTCTGCTATCTATCTATCTATCTCTCGATCTATCTCTGCTATCCTATCACGACACATCACACACACCATCACAACATCACACTAACCTACATCACACCTCCACTACATTCACACACACCTCACACCATCACCACACACCCCCACACACACAACACACACACTAGCATCCCACACAACCCCACACTACACCACACACCACATCACACCACATACACACTAAACACAAACTCATAACTACCACACACCAATCCACACACACACACACCACACACTTCACATCACACTAAACATCACACATCACATCACAACACACATCTATCAGACCACTACTACACACCCACATCACCACACATACTACCAACATCATCACACACACGATCACATCAAGAGCTACACACATCTACAGGAGCGAGACATAATCTATCTATTATCAGCTATCACTATCTATCTATCATCATTCATATAACCGTACCTAATCTTATCTATCCTATCTATCTACCTACCTAATCATCTACATGTCTATCTATCTATTTAAATATCTTTCTATCTATTGTTGTGTCTGTCTTCAATTTATTTAAACTTTTAAGCTTTTACTTTATCTCCAATTAGTAAAAATCTTCTCTCTCTCTGTGTCTCTTCATCCCGACAATTTAAGTATGAGGTTAATCCCGGGCACTTAAACTCACCCAGGTGCCTCCTCTGCCTCTCCTCCTCCTTCTATGAGTCCCGATTCCCTTCTTAACCTCGCCACAGGGTCCTGTTTCACTCGCGCGCGTACCTTTAACTATCATGACGCGCGCACGTATCAGCACTATGCACTCTCCAGTTGCATGCACGCTAAGGAGGTCACTGATTGACGACTACAGTGGCCTCTCAATGCCATACACCACGGAACCAGCATAGTCGCAAATCTGGCAAGGGGCAGAGAGACAAAATCAGGAGGAACAACGGGGGAGCTTATACCAAGTAGATTACTGGGGAAAGGAGCATCACAAAGAGAAACAGGTAGAGGTGTGGGATCTGTTACAATTATCTGTTCTGTAAATCATAACTTCTTTTTAGCGCTGAACTATTCCTTAACTCATTTACACACAAGTAGCTCTGTGTTTTTCTGATTTTTTTGAAAATCCGAGTTCGAAAGTTTTTGTTTCTTGTTCTTTTTTTTTCTTCTTGCAGCAAAGCTTGACGGTACACTTAAACCTGGAAATATAGTACTGTCCACAAAAGTTTGTGCACCTGGAATGTTTTTTTTACATTTTCAATAAAAATTAATGAACCAAAGAAAGAAAATGCATTTACCACAAATAAACAGTTTGATCCTACCTGCTTTAATGTAGGTGGTGCTTTACACAGGCCTCTATGAATTTTTGTATTGTGGGTTATTAATCTTAATGCTAAATAGAACCTTTGGAGTAATTAAGTTAAAATATAATTCAACCCATGGTTTATAAAAGTACAGTAAAAGTATAATGGATCTGTGATTAGTTACCATATGTTACCCCCACAATATGCAGAAATCCCATATACACGTAGGGTTATTATTTAAACAAACTTTAATCAGCTTCTAGGATTTATAGTATTAGACTTTTATTGAGCTGACAAGCGTCCAGTTTTGCAAACTGGAACACATTGCTGCATTTGATTCTGGCAAAGCCGTGATATCTTTAACAAGCTATTATCTTTGGGAAGCTAGTGCTAAAAAGCCCTTCGTTGCATAGCTTCCAGTCAATCATATCTCCTCAGGTTATCATGCTCATGCCAGGAAAATATTATTCGTGCAGCAAAAGGTAATTCAGAAGCACACATCTGAAAAATGTATACGGCTAGTAAGCAATTTAGAAATTTGCTTCAATGGCAAATCTGTGTCTAGTTTCAGCCTGAATGACTTTATAGTAGGACAATTTTTGGACTGAACATTAAATGATACTTAAAATAAATATAAATAGCAGATCCCTATTAATAAGAAAGTCTTTTTGGCACTTTAAGACCAGTTGTTAGCTTGACATCTTAAAAGCAGACAATGTAATAGCTTTAAGTACCTACATTAACAAATGAACATATTCAAATGCTAGCCGTTGAAATCCTAAATTTGTATGAAATATTTACACAGAGCTTAATTATCAAAAAAAGAGTTATCGTGGTATTGAAGAAAAATTCTTTAAAGGGCATGTCCACCCCAAAACTAAATTTAACCCCATACTGGCCCCACTCTGTAGTGTAAAAATCCTTACCTTACATCCCAGCTCCTTATGGTTGCCAATGCTGTGCCCCTCCAAAGTCCAGGAAAGTGTAGTGTAGAAGCTCTGGGTGACTCATCCTGCACCTGTCTCAGCCTCAACCTCGACAAGGTCTGAGGCATGCGCAGAGAGTCCTCCCTCCCTCCCATTTTCTTCTCCCTCCCCCTAGTGTAAAAACCCAAGTAATATTATATGTATTGATCCCCCAGCCCCAACCGCCATAACAGAATTCATAGAAAGTGCCAGATAGTTACTTACCTTCCCTCTATCCTCCGGCGTTCTGAGCAGCCAGCATCCGCGTCCCTGATTGGCTGCCTCTCAGCCAATCAGGGACGCGGCTGCCGGGTCCCACCCCTGCTTGTATTTCCATGCAAGCAGAGGGCCTAGAGAGTGCCGCGGAGGATAGAGGGAAGGTAAGTAACTATCGGGGCACTTTCTAAGAATTTTATTACGGCGGTTGGGGCTGGGGGATCAAATGTATAATATATTAAAAGTTCCAAAAAGGTCTGGAGATGCCTTTAAACTAAAAAAAATCACTGCTCAAATCATTATTGCATTTACAGTAAATTGTAATTTTTCTCCATATTCCTTTTATTCCACAATATAAAATCAGAGACAAAGTTGAAGTTGAATTTTATAGAAACAAAACTGTAGAAGAAAGTTCAAATGAACTCAAATATGAAAGCTTAACCTTTCTTGAATAAAATTGTATGCCATGTGAATGGTGACCTAGGTTCATGGTCACTACTAACCCCCCAAATAACTGATGAAGAGCAATAACAACAAACCATTCCAGTCACCATTTTAACAGCTTCCTGTTTTCAAACTAAAACAACCCTCGTTCATGGAAACTACAGTATACATACTTTAGCCTTTAGCTGGTGCCATTCTTCAATATACAGGCAGAATTCTGGATGCAGTTCTTCACAATTTTCATGCTTTTTCAGATTTCAAAGTTAGGAATTTTACACTCCCATGACAATTTAAAAAAATCCTTAAATAACAATCTCTCACATGTCCTGAAAGCTTTTCATACATTATAGCTAGAATAACTATGTTTTACAATAGCACATATATTATCAGTGACAATACATATATGGGTTGATTCAGTTGCTCAGTAGAGATTTGAGCAGGTTTTACCCATCCAACAGCCAATCAGTAGAAGGACTGTTAGTAACATTCCACGTTAGGTGCTTAGTTGCATTCTCCATTCTTATTTTACAAATGGAAGAGAATATATAGAATAATTAGGTATGCATAATTTAAACTAACAGGGAGATTCAATAAAAGCTCTTATCGTTTAAAATGGTGCTAATTTTGCCCCAACCAATCAGATCTTATTTAACTTTAAAGCTAACATCTGATTGGTTGGGGCAAAATTAGCACCATTTTAAATGATATGAACTTTTATTGAATAACCCTGTAAGAATTTTAAAGGATAATATACTCACCTCCTTCCGTTCCTCTTCCTCCATTCCTGTAAAGTACCCAGGGAGAGGACCTAAAAGGCTAAGTCCTACCTCTGGATATTTTTTTTTTAATTTGTGTTTCATTTAAACAGAAAGATATGGATACAGTCATTGCCATAAAACCAATCTTCATAGTATTGTATGTAAAAGAGAACATTTATCAGTGTTACAGTATACCAATATGGTAATAAGAAAGATATTATTATATTGTTAACTATTTACATATACATTTATGTTTCATCTAGTTGTTTTAACATTGTTTAAATAAGAGTGGACATTTTAACAAAACTTTTGCTGTCTCTTTAGATTTTGGGTTAGTAAAAAGGGAAGAGGTAAGGGATGAAAGGGAGGGTTATTGCTGTCGAGTTGGGCTGTTATGGGTGTCTACGTTATTAATCCATATGTTAATTTTATTGAATTTGTGGACATCCTCTTTTACGATATAGTATTTTGAGGAAAGGGAGTGCTGCATTAATTAGATCTTTCCATGGTTCAGAGGTCGGTACATCTGAGGCCATCCATTTAAGTACTATCGCTTGCGCGCATAGAATAATGTTTCTTTCAAAAGAGTTTTTGATGACTATTCTTCATTCAAAGGCCTAATAAACATGTTTCGCCGTTAAACGGAATTGCTGCTGGACATAGTTTGAAGAGAAAGTAATATTTGCCTCAGAATTGTCTGATATGTGGGGCAGTTCCATATCAGGTGCAAAAAGTCGCGTGGTCCTGTGCGCACTTTGGGCAATTGTGTGATCTGTGTGTGATATCCGGGTTGCCTTTGGGGGTGAAATATGTTGGTGTAGTATGTTTATGAATTAACAGTTGTTTGCTGCGGTGAGATAGTAATGTGGGATGTCTGCACAATTCGTCCCAAGGTCATCTGGCACACTCTGGATACTTTACAGAGTCCCTGTACTACTTGCTTGAAGATTCCTCAGCGCTGCAGTCTGATCCTCCCCACTGACACTGTGATTGACAGTGTGTGTGGCAGCCAATGGGAAGACACGCTCTGAAGGAGGCGGTCTTCCCATTGACTGCTCTCCTGACGTGCCATAGGGGGAGGATTGGATCACAGCGCTGAAGGATATTGATAAATAGTGCAGGACTTCTGTAAAGTATCTAGAGGAGAGGATGTCTCCTACCTACACTACTATGCCACACTGAAAGTGATGCACAGGCTCTATGGGAAAGGGCTGTACACAGTTACACAAACACACTGACAGACTCACACATATACACAAACAACACTGCCCGAACTCACACATATACACACAACACACTGCAGACTCACACCTATACCAAACACATGCCAGACTCACAGTTACACACTGCTATATAGAAACATAGAAATCAAAGTAAACATTAACATATACATTTTATTTCCTTAATCAGTACCAAGTGAAGTGTAAGTTGTCTGTAAGTAATACTTAGTTCAGTAATGAGTTGTGTTCATTTTCCCCTCTCTGTCTGCCAGTAAACTCTATCTGATGCAGCAAAAAAACAGTGCACGTGAAGAGAGGGAAAGTCTATTAGTCATGGGGTCAAAAGGGGCGGGGTTATACCATGTCAGTACAGCAGAGAGACAACAATCAGTGCAGAGTGAAGGACACTCCCACCAAAAACGAGCAGAACTTTACAAGCTGATTGCAGAGGCTACAAGCAGAATTTTTTCACAAGAAAGGGATCCTGGGGGCTGGGGCACAGGGGAGTTAATTATGCAGAAGTTTGTAAAATATGTCATTTCTGAGAGAACACTTCCTTTAATTTTATAATAACATTTTGGTGACTTGCACATGTTCCCCATACCATTTGCTAATGCATGAGCTATCTATTGCTATCTACCATCCCTTTTGGGCCTTTTTTTTATATTCTGAATGTCCCACTGATTTCTATGGGTTCACTTTCGGATTTTTTTTGTAAATTTGAATATCCAGAATTTGCCGGATTCGAAGATCTCTAGTGAAGTCTGGTATCACACTTTTCAGTTGTAGCATCTTTATCTACTTTTTTTTAGCTCAGAAAGACCTTGAGATTCCTGATTAAAAAGACACAGGTGTCTGTTTATTTTAGTTCTGAGAAGAAAGAAAAACCATCTTTAGCACAAACATTATAAGACTCAAGTTTATTTAAAATCTAAACATATTGTTAACCTGAGTACGATAATGATCATCTATAAAACGGGGAAATGGGTATACCCTCACACCACAGTTTGTTCAAACCTAAAGCATGGCTGTGGTAATGTATCTGACATTGGTGGCAAAAAAGAGGTCAATATGTCCTTGAGCATGTGAAGATTATGATCATTGGAAAGAAATTTTGCTCTCCAGACATCCACCTGACAAATGCATTTTCTACTGTTGAACATAACATAATTGGCTCAGTTAAAAGAAACAATAATAGATCTTGGTCATAGGCTTCTACACACACTGTAATGCACTGGAGGAAAGTTATGAACACAATATTATACATGCTTATGTAGTATGTTTCACTGTATGTGCAAAATTCTTTTGATGAATAACAATATATCACTTTATATGCTCATAAACCTGTAAATAAAAAGATCAGAGAATGGAATAGTTTTATGTGTATCAGGGTTATACACCACAGAGTGAATGTTTTCAAGCCTTCTGTCCATATTTTTTTGCCTATCTCCTTTGGCTTGGAGTGAACCCACTAAAACAGTGTCAGCAGCTTTTCCCAGTGTTACAATGAGTGCCAGGTGTCAATTAATGTGAGGAAGCTCAGAGATGTTCTGCAAAACACAGTTAAACACAACAATTTAGCAGTAGGTGACACTGTGAAACTGTGCACCAAGGATTCAAAACCAGAACAAAATAGCTGTATTAGAAATACAACATGTTTCCCAGATTAAGTACTTGATCAATTATACAGACGCATTGTGCTACAATACATAAGAGCTCTTTACATTTTAACTAGTGTACTCCAAAGCAATACTTTTTATTTTGTTTTAACATTTGCCCAGCACACGTAATAACCTGCTCAATACATAGGCAAATTAGAGTCCTACACTGGGTCGGGTACCCTCGGGTTTCCGGATTTGCGGGTGAAGTTTAACTAACCCACATTGAGTTTGAATTGGTTGCGGGTCGGGTTCAGGTAAAGAGAACCGCGAATCGGGTCGTGGGTAGAAGAATTCCAGTCTTTAAAAAAAACAACAACAACTTTTTTCCTGTCTATAAAGGGAGATCTGTCTGTAATAATTGAAACGGTGAATACATTGCTGTCAATTCAAGACAATGTGCAGTGTGCATAGCACCTTACACTAAATTACACAATGGCAGATAAAGTGGGTTTTGTTGGGTCATGGGTATGTAGCGGGTTGTGGGTCGGGTGTGGATTTTTCAGGTTGGGTGTGGGTTTGGAAAATTAGACCCATGCAGGACTTCAAGGCAAATTACTATACACTAGAATCCTAAGTATGGATAGAAAACCTTAGGAGCTTTAATAAACTCCTACAGGGGGATGCACCGAGCGCCGAAACCCGGTGCAAACAGCCCGGCGATGTTATATGCCGATAGCGGCGCTCGGAACATCGCTACCTGGCGATTTTCTATTCCGGCATTTTTAACGCCAGCTATTAGCTGGTGTTGAAAGTGCCGCAATAAAATGCTTGCGGCAGCTGCGCCGCAAAGAAGGAGTTAAAGTCACGTTAACCGATATAACATCGGTTAGCGTGACTTAAACTCCGAATCAGGAGCGATGCGCCCGTTGGTGCATCGCCCTGCTAGTGAGTGAAGAAAGAGAAAGGATTTATAGTTTTGCAAACCCCACAAAGAGTTGTCCTAAAGCAATGCATATTTTCTTTCTTAAAATGGAAAACATGAATGCCTGTGAAAATGAATACACTTCTAGCAATTAGAAATAAGCCTTGTTACAACGCATCCTTGTTGCATCACTTGTAGTCATAAACAAAATGTTATTTTAGTTTGGTAATCCAACATAACTATCAAATGAACCATTCCATCCATGCAGAATATTTCATTAATCTGATATTGAAACACAACAATGTCTAAAAGACCAGGTGTTGCTGCAATAGAGAACAGTATTGGTACATACAGCCATCTGTACAAAATCCATGCATTATTTAACATGCCAGCAGGTTTGAATTTTCAATTTTGTGATTCTTATGTGCTAACTGAATTTGAAGAACAGTTGTTTTCATCAGCATAAACACTGAATTTATTTTATACTGCCCAGTCCCAGAGATTAAAAAAACCAAACATTTATCTGGTTCTGCCAGATAAAAACTGAAATATTTAATATACATACAGGGAGTTTCAATAAAAGTTCTTATCGCTTAAAATGGTGCTAATTTTGCCCCAACCAATCAGATCTTATTTAACATTTGAAAGCTAATATCTGATTGGTTGGGGCAAAATTTATTGAATCTCCCTGATATTGTACTGAGCTTTATTTCTTAACAATACAGAATTTACATAACTGGAAGTGTGATAAATGTGTAGAACACAATCCATTTAACAACAATTCACAAATATGTAACAAATTATTAACTATGAATTTCAATGTGCAAGGTGAAAGGATTATTTTCACTTAATTTCCCATGCTTCTAGTTATGTGATTTAAACAAATAAGATATACTATATCTCTATAAATATGCTAGGGAATGTTCCCAGATACTCATTTGAACTGAGGAAGCAACAGGATAAGTGGTGAATTATCTTTGGTTATTGTAACTTTGTAAACAGTGATAATCCACCAGAGTTGCTTTTAGTAAATCGCAGTTATCTAAATGTAGCTTACAGGGCATATACAGTAAAAAAATAAATTTAGCTAGAAATCTAGAGGACCCCCCAAACCCCACTTTCACATTATTAATATTCCCCTGAAGGCACTTACCTGACCCGGTCCCCCGCCACCTAGGTGCTGGTCCCTGCTTCTGTTTCATGCAAAAACAGGAGCAGAGGGTTTCTGCACTGATAGTTGTTCTACTTCCTGGCCACGGCTGTCAATTGGGCGTGACATCACGTCACATCTTTGCTCACAGCCGAAACCAGGAAGTATAGCGGCTATCAGCCACAGAGGAGGAGCAGTGAGGGACCGAGTCAGATAAGAAAATTCAGTGGCATTTTGGCAAACATTAATAATGTGAAAGTGGGCTTTGGGGGGTGATCTACATATCTAGCTTAACTTTTTTTTGACTAGACATGCCCTTTAATCTGGAGTGTGATAGGATGGGGTCTGCTTAATGCTAAATCTAAAGGCCACTATCCCCTACTTATTCTACTTGACCTTGTCTTCAGCCTTTGATACAGTGGATCACCCTTTACTACTTCACATCTTATCCTCCCTAGGTATCCAGGGTTCTTCACTCTCTTGGCTGTCCTCCTACCTCTCAGGTAGGATGTTCAGTGTTTCCCACTCTGGCTCCAACTCCACCACTCTTCCCCTCCCTGTGGGGGTACCGCAAGGCTCAGTACTTAGCCCTCTTCTCCGTTTACACCTTTGGGCTAGGCCAGTTCATTAGTTCCTTTGGATTCCAATACCACCTGTATGCTGATGATACCCAAATTTACATCTCCGCCCCTGACCTTGTTACTCTGACATCCCGGGTCCCCGACTGCCTAAATGCCATCTCTGCTTTTATGTCCTCCCGCTTCCTCAAACTCAACATGGATAAGATCAAACTTGTCAACACCCTCCTGTGCGGTCTACCAAACAACCGACTGGCACCCCTTCAATCAATCCTTAACTCTGTTGTCAGGTTCATTCACCTCTCTTCCTGCTTCTCACATGCTGCCCCTTTCTGTCAATCTCTCCACTGGCTTCCCATCACCCAAAGGATACAATTTAACCTGCTAACCTTATCCTACAAGGCTCTCTCCAATACAGCCCCCCCATACATCTCTGATCTGATAAACAGATACTTCCCAAGATAGTATTAGCTCTGCTAATGATCTTCTCCTCTCATCCGCTTAAATTACAGGACTTTTCTCGTGCTGCCCCTCTGCTCTGGAATTCTCTTCCTTGCTTTATACGTCACTCGCCATCACTTCATATCTTCAAACGCAACCTCAAAACTCACCTCTTCAGGCAAGGTTACAATCTGGACCTGGACACTTCTACCCCTCTTACTGACCCATCGCAGACGTGCTAGTTATACTCCACTGACAACTTAGTTACAGCTACTGATCTGCTTCACCTTATGTTTCATCCCCATCTCCTCTAGACTGTAAGCTCTCGGGCAGGGCCTTCCATTCTATTGTACCACAGTAATGCTGTAACTTACCACACTGAATGCTGCTGGACCAGCACTTACATTTTTTGCGCTTTGTATTACTTGCACTACCCTTGTACAGTATGTAACATGTATGTTTTCCTTCTGTATTTTAATGCAACTGTAAAGCGCCATGGAAGATGTTGGCGCTATATAAATCCACAATAATAATAATAGAGATGATAAGTGGGCATAATATCTTCCTGCAGTAGCATAGGACTGGGCATGTGCAAATAATGGTCATTGACTAAACTTTGACAATGTTTGTTGTGAATAAGGCACAAGCTACATGTAAGGTACATTTCCAAGCACTCATATCAAAAGGAAAGGTACAAGATATTTTATTGCTTTTATGTCAAGCTGCTCTACTTCTGGTTCAGTCTTGTTCTGAGGCTTTTGCTGTCCGGTAAAGAACATACAATAAAAAGTAAGAGATATGTTTGAGTTCAGTCTTATCAACCTACCTATGCTGTCTGCTAAACAATTGCATCCAGAATAGATATTTATTTATATCCAATTTACACCGGGATTAGAGCAAAATAGAGGCTCACACAGAAGGGACAGAGGCAATGTTACAGGACGTTTTTAAATCCAACATGGCTGACATTCCCACGCGATAATTATGTTACAATTCTCCACACTGTGTGTTCTGTGAATAGTCTCATCTCAAGATGAGTCTCTTGCAGTCATTGTATTCTTTGCCAGCTCTGACTTGTCTGTTACCATGGCTACATAACAAGAAACAAACCTCTTCCAATTCATTAGGGCCAGCTCAATCTTACATGCCACTACCAAGGTTACACACAATGCGGAGCTAAAGTAAAGAACAGTAAAAAATATATACGGTGTGGTTATTTGGTTAAGATGGTTAAAATATAGCAATAAACATTTCTTTTAATATATTTAGTTAGTCCAGGCAAGATATCTAAATTAATGCAGTTTTTCACATAAATAAAAGCCTCCCTTGGTGCCCCCCCCCTCCCACCATCCGGATCCATCCACGGTCCCCCTGCATGGTAGCATGAAATCCTTTTAGGATGTGATATAGGACCCCTGCCCAGACCCAAACGCTGGATTATATTTTTTAAAAAATGTTTGTAGCCTTACTTACAGCCATTCGTTCCCGCGGGTTCGTTCCCGTGACGTCAGCCGTGTCTGTGCCAATCATGGGGGCCGAGGATGGATCCGGATGGTGGGAGGGGGGGGGGGGGGCTGCACAGGAAAGGTGATGTCAGATTACTCTGAGATGCTCCTGGTCTGCAAAAAGCATGTTGGAAAAACGTATGTATCTTCAAATTGGCGGAAGGGTTTTGGGGGGGGGGGGGGGGCTTGTTTTAAAGCTAGACTCATAGCATAACATATAAAATTATAGTTTTGGGGGTGGACTTGCCCTTTAATTTTTTAAATTGTAACATAAAAACCTTTCCCCCCCCCCGAACATTTTTTTAAAATTCTGTTCCTAACTAAAGATCAATCTTCTAAATATACTTGGTGGTGGCTCACCGGTTTAAGAAACAAAACTGCAAATGAGGTCATGGTTTCAAATCTCCAGACCAACTTTTTTATTTGTTTCCATTACCTTCCTTGCAAAAGATAAAGTTTCTACATGTATGAATTTCTATATGGTAGCTCTATTGGGATAGTGGTATAAAGATAATGAGGTTGCAGGTTCAATTTCCCAGACTTACTTTTAATTGCTACTGAAATGTTAATCTGTTTGTTACAGATCTAACAGTCTAAGAAAAATATTGCAAAGAATACTTTTCTTTTATTGTCTGGTAAGCAAAGGAATAAGTCATTATTAGTGACAGGAGCATTTAAAAATGCATTGGAATTCCTGTTATGTGTCAGGGAGAGGGACAATGTTCTCTAGAGACTTTAGTTCCCCTTTAATCATATTTATACATCTATATGCATGATTGGAAACAAAATACAATGTACCCATCATCTTAGTTCAAATTTATAGGAAGAATTCAATGCACTAGCAGATAAATCACAGAACTATCAGAAAACAACAACCATAGATATGCTCAAAATAATGCTAATCATTCCTCTACTGGAGATCTCACTTCATGTCTGTTTATGGTTAACACCCTCAAGCTTTTCCCCAGGATTTCCTCCTTTCAGACTTCAAGCAGCCAATGAGTCTTCTTCTTGGAGCCCTACTAAACTTAATCTGTGAAAGTTGCCGATAAAAGTTGTAATCCCTCTTCACAGTACTCTATAGGAGATAAAGTCTTAGTTTCAGCTAAGACCATTAATTTCAAGCTCCTTTCTCCTAAGTTTGTCACCAATTTTATTGTGTATTTAATGTGTCTTCTAATGAAGCCCACTAACAGATTCTGGTCTTACAATGGATAGGACAATCATTTTTTTTCCAGTGTGTCAATAATAAAACTTTCATATGTTTTTCAGGTGATCAGATATCCCGATATCGTATGACCAGGAATAGGTGCGTGTATGGGCCTCATAACTCTTGTCTTCCAGGCAGGTTTCCCCAGTTCCTGTAAATCTTGATGGTCAATTAAAATAAGAGGTTAAAAAGATCTATTATTCCAGATTTTACTAGTAATAATAACAACTTACTAATTAATAATAACTTACTCAATGTAAAGCTTTCAGACTCGAAGCATGTTACTGGGTAAAAAAACTCAGATGCCAATGCTCTAGAGGTTTTATAGACTCTCTTCTCTAAAGCCAGGTCATTGTAGGCCTGTGGCCCCTGTGGGCAATGGCGTACTGTACTTGATGACATTGCAGCATGTCGCCTGTGGGAAAGGTTTTATTCTGTTTTATGTATACCAGTGCCCTATTATAGATTGCCTTGCTTTAGTCTTGCTTCCTGGGTATGTTGTGTTTTGGGTTTACCAGCTTCTGATCTTTGGCTTTGTACCTTGTTTCCTGTTCTTGACCCTTGGCTTTAGATTATCTGAATCTGACCTTTGCAAACTGCCCTGACCCTATGGCTTTAGACATACATTTTTGCTGCCTGAATTTAATTTGTGCCTGTTGCCTACTGCCAGCCATGACACCTGTCTGTTTTACTGATTTCCTTTTCTCTTCGGGGCTTGATGCTTCAGACTTTTCACTTTTTCTTTGGTTCTGACCACTACTTGGCCTTTAACAGGTAAAATTATTACACTTACTGTGTCATTAGCAACAGCACAACACAAACACCTTAATTTACTACCTTTTTTATATAACATAAACCCAGTGCTCCACTCAATCACTGGCTAACATAATAATTCTCCATTTACAACTACTGTCTCTACAATCAGCTATTTCAACTATTTTTAACCCTATACAAATGTGTTTTTCCAACAAACCTTAGTTTTTACAGTACATAAACCATTGTGTGGCGCAAGAGCAAGTCCAAATATATGAAAAAAATGTTAATGATGAATTTGGATGTTTTTTTATGGAAATTATTATTTGGTTTGTGGCTGTGTTGGGGGAGCCATGCCAAAATTTTGCATCAGGGCCCATAAGTCTGTAGCTACATCACCGCTTGCAGGGTGCCAGCTAGGTGATTCTGTAGCAAGAATGTAGGCATTCATATGTCTGACTGGCTACTCTCTGGTGTGTTCTACCTAGGGATAGAAGTGAGTAGGAGGGACTTACCTGGAAGGATCATCTGTGGTTGGCTGGGTCTGGTCCAGGCTGAAGATGGGAAGGATCAAAGCCTCCAAAAGGTGGATAAAGGAGGAAAAGGTTTAGTGGAATCCTGCATGAGCAGACACTTACCCTCTCCTCCCTATTTTAAATGCTATTGATACTTGTATTTTATTTCTATTAAAAAGTAATAAAATGTTTTACTTACCTGTTGCACCTTGTGTGGAAAGAGTAAATGGATTTTACATATATGTATGGATTTGTATAAATCTAAAGGTCACTACTCTTTGCTCATTATTCTTGATCTGTCCTCTGCTTTTGATACTGTTGATCACCTTTTACTTCTTCAGATCCTGGACTCCTTAGGTATCCAGGACACTACGCTTTCTTGGCTGTCCTCCTATCTCTCTGGTAGGGCCTTTAGTGTTTTCCACTCTGGAATTAGCTCCACTCCTCACCCCCTCCCTGTGGGGGTCCCGCAAGGCTCGGTACTCAGTCCTCTTCTTTTTTCCATCGACACCTATGGCCTTGGACAACTCATTAGTTTATTTGGGTTCCAGTATCACCTGTATGCGGGCGATACCCAAATTTACATCATCGCCCCAGATCTCCCCACACTGACATCCTCTTAGTACCATCTCTGCCTTCATGTCCTCCTGCCTCCTCAAACTTAACATGGACAAGACTGAACTTGTCCTTTTCCCACCCTCATGATCTGTTCCCCTCCCTAGTTTTATAATTAATATTAACAACACACCCACATCCCTCATGTCCGCTGCCTGGGAATAACGCTAGATTGATTCCGATCTTTCCTTCAAACATCAAGTCAATTCGCTTGCCAACTCATGTCGGCTCCAACTCAAAAACATCTCCTGCATTCGATCCTTCCTCTTGAAGGAAGCTACAAAAATCCTAGTCCATGCCCTAATCATATCCCGGCTAGACTACTGCAACATACTCCTGTGTGGGTTACCAAACAACCGCCTTCCTTTCGCTTCAATCCATTCTCAACTCTGCTGCCCGGCTCATTAATTTTTCTTCTTGCTTCTCTAATGCCTCTCCTCTCTCTCAGTCCCTCCACTGGTTGCCCATGTAAAGGATCCAGTTCAAACTGCTTACCTTATCCTATAAAGCACTATTCAACACAGCCCCTCCATATATCTCAGAGCTGATCCAGCAATACCGCCCCAGGCGCAACCTCCACCCTGCAAACAATACCCTGGTCACTTCTTCCCATGCCTTCATTCAGGACTTTACTCGTGCTGCCCCTCTGCTCTGGAACTCCCTTCCTTGTCTGTCTGTCACTCACCATCCCTTAACACCTTCAAACGTAACCTTAAAACCTATATCTTTAGGCAAGCATATAATCTGGCCTTTTTAAGCCCCGAGGAAGTGCACGGGACGTGCGCGAAACGCATGTCGGCTGTTTGGGTGTCATGACCGGGAGAGGGATCGCGTCCATAGGACTGTAGCCTCTACACCTGACACACCTTATGATATCAAAATGGATGGACTCAGTGAGAGAGACGCAGCAAAAGTTTGACCATGAGCAGTGAGTGCTAACGCTGAGAACCAGACGGGATCACCAGATGGGTGAAGTATAAGGGGATTAAGTCCCGTGAAAGGTGGAGATATATATGCCTGTTGGTGGGAGAAACTGTTTGGGATATCCGCAACTGCAGGGGCGGTGTTGTGTGTCACGGCCCGTCTAAGCGGAGTTCCATGACTAGAGTCCATCTCGGTACAAGTCAAGTACTTTTATCAAGATAAAGGGTGTTGGATGCAAGGCTATATTCAGGAATGGAAGTGTAAGAGTCTTCCTGTACCTGATAAAATTTGGGAAAGACCCGGGTAAACCAAAAGTTGGACTTTGGATACTAACGGAGGGTGAAAGTGAATTATCCCTTGAGTCCATGGTGTGGGATAAGGACAGCACTGTGTTATGGGATGATATTCCTCCCGGTCACGCCACATGTTTTTAATCACATATGGGTTGTGTGTACAATTGGGGCAGGGTATAATGCCGAATACAAATAAATAATAACACGTTTGGAGAATTCTACTTGTGCGTTTGAGTGCTGGGTTCTTTGTCATTGTGAGTTAGAGGTGGTACAAGTGTGCCATAGGCAGATACTCTTTTCTCTTTGGCAAATGTCCAGCAATACTGTCCCAGGTGCAACCTCCACCCCGCAAATAATACCCTCCTCCCATGCACCCTGGTCACCTCTTCCCATGCCCGCATTCAGGACTTTACTCGTGCTGCCCCTCTGCTCTGGAACTCCCTTCCTCCGTCAGTCCGTCACTCACCATCCCTTAACACCTTAAAACGTAACCTTAAAACCCATCTCTTTAGGCAAGCATATAATCTGGCCTAAACATTACCCCTCTTACTACCCAATATGATCCAAACCGCCTTTCACGCTCCACTGCCAATCAATTTACAGCCTACCGATTCCCGCAACCTTATGTCTCACCCCCATATCCTCTAGTCTGTAAGCTCTTTGGGCAGAGTCTTCTTTCCTATTGTATCACTGTTTTACTGTAATAAACTCCACACTCTGTTTACTTATTTTATGTTTTACCTGTGTATGTAATATGTATGACTTTGTATAACATGTATTACCCTGTATGTTATGTATGACTATGTAATTGTAAAGCGCCACGGAAGATGTTGGCGCTATATAAATCAATAATAATAATAATTTGTATGTATAGTGGATTGACAACCTGAAGGATGCAATCAAGAGGTTATAGGTGTCTCACTAAAGTGAGTTGGTCAGTTTAAAATGTATGGTGTTATTTAAGTTTATTTCTTCCTGTTGGTTGTGAAAGTGTTAAAGGGCAGGGCTACCCCCTTCCCCCTAAATAAATTTGCCCCACTCCTGGCACCACTGTGTAGTGTTAAAAAGCTTTGCCCTTTTCCTCTGCTCTTTATGGTTTTCCTGCACGGCCTGATAAAAGTCCAGAAAAGTGAAGAGTAGGAGACTCTCTGTGTGTAACCCAGTGCCTGCTCCTCTAAGAGGGCTCTGGCATGTGCAGTGGGGCTCACCCACCTCCCCCCACCTCTGGGACCCTCGGTGGTTGCATGGATCTTTTTTGGGGAAAAATAAGTTCCCTCAAAGTAAAGCAAGCCCCTCAATCACAGATGCAGCTATTAGTCCGGCCCCTTCTGCCCTTCTTTTTAAAAGTTTTACCCTAGCATTTAGGGTTGGGAGGGGGACCCTACAAATTTTTATGTTTGGGGATTGAGATACCCTTTAACAATTTTGATTGAAAATACTGAAATAAAGTCATTAATGCTCCGGCCTGTCCACCAACTCCAAACGCTTTTGTTGTGTGAGTTACTGTGCCTTTTATTATTATGTATCGGTTAAGTGCTGTTAAGCCTGATTTTGTAGATAACGGCAGTGGAAAGTTACTGCACTTGAAATGAACTCCCAGTCATGCCAACCTAACTGATTAAACAGGTAAAAAATTCTGATTAAAACCTACAACTTATACTCATTATGCTCATTTAATTGGTGGGCACAGCGCTTTTTTGGGCTCTTATAGGTCGGTTAAAGAGACTTTAAGCCTTGGTTTGTGGCAGTTGCGCGAGTACTGGAAGAGACACTTGCGCAACCATTTCAAGCCTATTTACCATAGGCTGCGTGGCTGTTTGCACGCAAGTACTTAACGACTTATCAGCTACAGGAGGATTGCCCAGAATGCTTGTGGCTCTGGGTGTATATCCCTGTTGGATTCATAATTCATTGTGGATTCATAATAGCTTTCTATTTGAGGTGTATATGTAGAACTGTGAAAGGTTCATTGCTTGACTGGTGCGAGAGGAAATTCTAACCAATCTAAGTGTTTTTCAGCTATTTTCTTATCTTGTAAACAACTCACTATATAATGATACTCTTTACTGACCCTTCCTTTTATATCAGACATAATTGAGCTAATTTATCATGATTTTAGTAATACCAGTAGTTGACTCAGAAAGAGTTTATCCTCACCTCTTTATTCTGGTTATCACTAGTGATTCATCATTTTCCATATCCAGAAGTCTTTTAAATTCCTCATAAGGTGTTACTATTTATCATTTAGTGTTTATCTTGTCTGTGGCAGGCAGGATCACACCATAATGAATTCATTTGTTTGCTCCATCTACCATTCCCCTGAAGATCAAATTAAACTTATATATTATAGTTTCAAATTTTTTTTTTGAGGTTTTAATTTCACCTTTTTCTAGGGTCAGTCCGTTGACAGTCTAGTAAACCTCAGTTTGCATGGCAACTGGAGTACCACCTCCCCCATTGGCAATTTCTGTAATATAAACTGATAAATCCACTATTATATAGTCACATCAACAATGTTCCCTAACAGTAATAAAAAAAAACCCAGAGGTTTCTGAACCACTAAAAAAAGAATAATTAAACTTACTATACTAACTACTATAAATGCATCCTTGGGGTGATATGCCATTTGAGTCTGGGATACCATAGCCAAACAACTTAAAGGGCAAGTCCAGCACCAAAATGAAAACTTACATACAGGTATATCACCCCCCAAAACCCTAAACGGTAATAGTTTGAAATGTGAAAATATAAGTCTAACCTGAAATCCTGCACAATGTCCTGATTCTGCTTCCTGGTTCTTCCAGTTAGCAACTGTCAGCTAAGGATTTGACAGTTGACATCACAGCCAATGAATGAATGTTAATCCCCTGTCTGCCCCTTCTGAGCATGCCCAGGCTCAGTACAGGTTTCTAAATTGCTCAGTTTCCATGAGGCATCCAGAAGCATAACAGGCATCAGTAATGAATTCATAGGACAAACTATGATATATCAACATATTTTAAAGAGGCCATTCTTTCTAAAAGATGTTCTTATGAGGGTGGAGTTGTCCTTTAAGTATTTGGGGGTAAAATGATATTCACATTCATTTATGTTATCAATTGAATCAACTGATGTTATCAATTATCACCACAAAAACTATAATTTCGTCCCCATCACAACTGTTGACTTATGTTGTAAGTAAAACTAATTTAGATATTGGAGCAACATTTATTCCTTTTGGAGTGAATAATAACTCAAATGTTTGCATTTCTTTGTGTATACTCATTTAACATTATTTTATAGTTATTATCAGGAACTTCTCAATATATAATGATAGAGAATCCTATTGTGGATTTTTATATTTTCCATAACACTAGGGAAACTAAACAGGGAACTTTGTTAACAAATGGCAGGTATGAAACTTTGCATGGATTAGTGCAGCAATTGCACTAATCACTACATTTGTCTGATGCCTTAAACCGTGTGCACACAATACATAATTGTTAGCTGTGTTAACAGGTTTCTCTCTGAGAGTATTTAGAGATGCATTGGGGCACCGATTCTAGCATCTGTGGCATCCTGGTGTCCCTGCCTCCCCTCCCTATAGAATATAACAGGCTGCTTAGCTTCTGTCCAGCACACTCTCTGTATGGGGATTGTAGATAAATTGTTGGCTGGACTGACCATCAAATAATAGCTTTAGGCTCTCAACCATAAATTGAGGAAAATATTATAAGGCTGCACATCATCTTTTAATTTGTTAACTTTACGGTAATTCATGTTATGCTATGACTATTACCACTACAAAATAAAAACACTTAAGATTAGAGATGGCCGGTTCGCGGACCCGAACCTGGATCCGAATGGCGGATTATTCTGGATTTTCCAACCTTCCGAACTTCCGAACCACGGATTTTTTTTTTCCGAAAATTTTCGAAAATATGAGTATCTCCGTAATTACGAGAATCTACGATCTTCCGGGACCCGGAAACCCTGAAGATCCTCGTAATTACGCGGATTCTCGTAAAAACGAGAAATTCTTGTAAATTCGAATTTTTGGGGATTATTTTCAAGACAGAGCAAGCCACATGACCCAAATTAGCCAATGGCAGCTAACGTGATTATTGCCAGCCCCCTGGGTATAAAAGGCTGTTTATAAGGATAAAGTAATAACGCACTGCTACTCCTGCTCAGAATAAAGCTGAATAATATAAAAGGCTGCTTCACAGGCGACATTTTGTCAGTGTGTTGGAGTGTGTTTAGTGGAGACCTGACAGTGTAGGAGTTGGAGAGAGATTTTTGCGCTTTTTGAGCTTTCTGTGTGTGGATTTCAGTGTGGTGGTTTAGCACTTGTTGTTACCCACCCCTGTATTCACACATCTTGAGACCCAACAGTCCTTTTAAGGACTAACCCCCCTATAAGTCCTTTGGACAAATTTTGTGTTAGACCTTTTAGAGGTCTAGGTGTCCTGTTTTTTTGTTTGTTTCTGTATCTGTGTGTCAGTGTCTGTGTGTTTTGTGTAACTGACAGTGCTGCCTTTAGCAGCAATCAACAGCTTTTGCTGTCTGATCTGCTGTTTGCTGTCAGTTGTGTCTGTGTCCTATTTGTGCTTTTAGTGTAAAAAACTCAATGAGTTAGTGTAACTCAATGCTGCTGTTCCTACGAAGCCTTACCCTTTCACCTACTTTCCCTTGCACGATGCATACCTTGAGGGAGAGTAGCCAATGGGGTGAGGGGAATGTCCAGTGGGGCCAAGCCTGCCTGGCTCTTCAACAATGGTGGCAACTGCAGTGGGCCTGCTGTAACTCAATGGTGCTGTTCCTACAAGCCTTACCCTTTCACCTGCTTTCCCTTGCACGACGTATACCTTGAGGAGAGTAGCCAATGGTGAGGGGTATGTCCAGTGGGGCCAAGCCTGCCTGGCTCTTCAACAATGGTGGCAAACTGCAGTGGGCCTGCTGTAACTCAATGGTGCTGTTCCTACAAAGCCTTACCCTTTCACCTGCTTTCCCTTGCACGACGTATACCTTGAGGGAGAGTAGCCAATGGGGTGAGGGGTATGTCCAGTGGGGCCAAGCCTGCCTGGCTCTTCAACAATGGTGGCAAACTGCAGTGGGCCTGCTGTAACTCAATGGTGCTGTTCCTACGAAGCCTTACCCTTTCACCTGCTTTCCCTTGCACGACGCATACCTTGAGGGAGAGTAGCCAATGGGGTGAGGGGTATGTCCAGTGGGGCCAAGCCTGCCTGGCTCTTCAACAATGGTGGCAAACTGCAGTGGGCCTGCTGTAACTCAATGGTGCTGTTCCTACGAAGCCTTACCCTTTCACCTGCTTTCCCTTGCACGAAGCATACCTTGAGGGAGAGTAGCCAATGGGGTGATGGGTATGTCCAGTGGGGCCAAGCCTGCCTGGCCCCACAACAATGGTAGCAAACTACAGTGGGCCTGCTGTAACTCAATGGTGCTGTTCCTATGAAGCCTTACCCTTTCACCTGCTTTCCCTTGCACGAAGCATACTCTGAGGGAGAGTAGCCAATGGGGTAAGGGGTATGTCCAGTGGGGCTAAGCCTGCCTGGCCCCACAACAATGGTGGCAAACCGCAGTGGACATTATGTAACCCAGTACCCCCATCGCCTACTTTGCCTTGTTGTGTGCAAACTACTATATAGGGGAATGTGGCCAATGTGGTGTGTGTAATGGCATTAATGGTAAGGTATATACAATTATAAGTACCAGACATATAGGTAGCTAAATAGATATGTGTATTGTAATTTTTCAAATAAAAATTGATTATGAATCTATCTGAATAATTTGATATATCGAAAAATAAAGCCCAAAAACATTTTTTTTCCGAACATATTTTTATATATATATATATATATATATATATATATATATATATATATATATATATATATTTTTTTTTTTTTTTTTTTTTTTTATAAACTATTTACAAAAACACTGGGGTTACTGGGGTGCCCTCCTCTCCAGTCTAGTCAGGCGGCGGTCCAGGCGCCGCACCATGTGGCGCATCTCGCGCCGCATGCTCTGTAGTTCTGTGGAGGAAGATATTGAGAGAATTTGTTGAAGATTTCGAGCACATTTCCTAAAGCACCATGCGGTAGATGCAAATTTGCACCTGATAACTACTTACACATACAAGGTACTGCAATGCTATAATGTTGCGGTATGTCATAAAAGGAAAGCTCAGTATAAGATATCATTATTTCTAAAATTCTTAGTTTATATTATGCATACCTAGTTATGGTAACAGTGATTTCTACTGATTGGCTGTTGGATGGGTTACACATGCTCAGATCTCTACTGACCAACTGAATCAACCCAGGGACTGGGTCAAGGGCTAGACCATAACGGTCTCTTATTAGGGGTCCTGCAAACAGGAAGTCATTATTTCCGTTGCATTTATTTATACACAGACACAATGCTGATTGCTGAATGGGCATTAAGGTCATTGGGATGGATAAATACTGCTCTTTTTTCCTTAAAAGTATAAATATTATCACGAACTTCCACTTAAAGATATATTATTGCATCATGGGGGATCACTGATAAACAGCAGTAGGTAATGCTGGCTAAAACATTACGTTTATTGCTAAATTGTACAAACATTCTTGGTTTTGTATCACTAGGACTGTGCTACATACAAAATTTTTTGGAAGGGTGCAGCCCCCATAAAAGAATTGTCAAACCCACAGTACCCAAGTTGCATCATGTAGCGTGGATTTTACACTGGGAAAATACAGATATTAATAGTCTTGTATATAACATTTCATTAACTTTGCATATGATTTACTACGATTCTCAAGAATGGCCGCCAGAGTGACTGGAGAGCAGGAGGTGCTGAGGGGCTGGAGAGGGTGGAGAGGTGGAGGGGCTGGAGAGGGTGGAGGGCTGGAGAGGGTGGAGGGCCTGTAGAGGCTGGTCCTGCTTCTAGAAGAAACATTTTTTATTTCAACAATCACCGTCCAATCCATTAGTAATATATTACGTATAAGAACTTCCTAAAAGGCATGTAGTGAACATTTCTTGGATAATTTTGGACGTTTGGACCAATTTCGTGACTTAAGCTCAAAAACTGAGGGACAAGATACAGCCCAAACAATGGGGAGTCGGGGACAATAAATGGGAATGAGAAAGAGAAGCTCTGTCTTGCAAGCCAAATTAATAGATTTGTTGCATTTTTTTAACGAAAATTTTTATCAGTGAAATAATGAATTCACTTAATTATCACTGATAATTTCACCTAATTATTTGCTGACAATCAAGGTCAATAAAAAGATTTAAAAAATTGCTTAGGATGCACTTACGTGTCTGGCTGGTGCCAGGTTCCTCCTCTTGGGGCGGTGGACTGCCCGGTGGGGGCAGTGGAGAGCCCGGAGGGGGAAAGGGACTGCCCGGAGGGGGCAATGGAGAGCCCGGGGGGCTAGTTGGTGGTAGTGCTAAAAAAAAAAAGGAAATTTATTTTAACTCTCACTGTCATTAAATGTTCGAATACATTTACTAAAACAATTCTCGGAGAAGTTGTCAAAAATTATGCAAACATTTGGATAAAGGGCTTGGACACATCAACGTGTTAAAAAGCACACAATAGTGTGGCACAATTAATGTGATCCTCAATTTTTGCACAATTATGCTATCGTTCTGCACTCGCACGGCAATACACATGAGCGCACCGGAAACATGCGCTTGTATGCTTGTTTCTGGAGCGCTCGTGTGCGCTGTAATATGGCCTTGGACAAATGAAAAATTTAGAAAAAAATAATTTTCTCAATAGGCTGCACTTACATTCTTCCTCTGGCGGGGACGGTGGTGGGGGTGGGGTGTCGGATGAAGATTCCCCTGCAAATTAAAATAAAAAAATACATAATGAATGATATATCTAAAGGTATGTTTACCTGTGTCTATGTGTGGGTATCATTTTGAATTTATAGGTGTTATGTTAAATAAAGTCACTTTTCAGTGATTTATTTTTTGACTTTACTTACCCTTTAAATAGGGCTGATATTGAACAATATAAGAATAATAATAATGTAATAATAACCAGTGAATGAGAAATACAAAGAACTTGGATCTCTCTTTCTCTCAAGCCAAATTTAAGGATTATTGATGTTTTTGAAAACATATATATAAATATGTTTTTGTCAGAAGTGAATTAAAATATTTTACTACGTATTATAATACAGTAATATAATAAAAAGTATACTTGCCTTCTATCATTTGCCGTACGGCAGCCACATATTGAGGCCTCTGCCTCTTGAGACCAGACCACTGTCTCTGGAGGGTAGAGACAGTGGTCTGGTATCCAAAACGGCGCAGGAGCCCCTCCATTATCCTGTGCCTCCGGCGTCGCACATGATGGGTGCCAGGGGGGAAATTATCATACCCCCTGAGCAGGAGGTAGTTCAGGGCATACAATTGCCTTGCAGCACTTGCCATTTTGCTAGGCAGGAAGTTCCGGTTCCTCGTTTTTATGAAAATCCTCGTTTTTACGGGAATCCTCGTTTTTACGGGGATCCGCGGGTTTACGGAAATCCTCGTTTTTACGGGAATCCTCGTATTTTCGAAAAATACTGTTTTTTAAAATTCACGCTAGCGGACTGTAATTTTTAGGTATTGTAGGCATTGATACGTGTTTCTAAGGACATTACCCAGGTCCCTGAGTGATTAAGTGTACATTACCAAGGCTATTTAGACCACTTTTAATGCGGATTTTGCCGAACTTTCATTTTAATACGTTTTAACGGGTCCGCTCGCGGATTTTCGAATTTACGGATTTTTTTCGAAAATCCGCGGATCCTCGCGCGGACCGGATTTTTCGAAGTTCGGCCATCTCTACTTAAGATCAATCTGGTGCTAAGGCATCTCACAATTACCAGCACTCCCACCATTACCATTAAGCATCATATTAAAATAATACATATGTACAAAGTGTACAAAGCTATGGCAGCAAATATAGTATTTATCTGTCTCTTGTTTTAATTTAATATCTGCTGAGTTTATTCAACAGATTTTAAAAATCACACAGTTTAAAGGGTAACTGTGGTCTCAAATTCCTCCAAACTAGGAAGAATGATATAAAAAACCTTCCATCATACCTTCAAAATAAAACCTAAACCACATCTCTAGATAAAATTTGTGAGTTATTGCTGCAAAAGTTCAGCAATGTAACTTCCTGGTTGAACTCTTCCTGTTTTTAGCCATGTGACAAGCTTGTAGTTATGTGACCAGCCTCTGTCTAGATTAATAGGCTCCCCTTCTCAGTTTTCAATTTTTTCCTCAGGTACTTACTGATTTCCCCAGCAATAAGTCTTAACTGAGCATGCTTCTCCCCTGGGGGGAAGGGGCCGGCAGAGGTCAGGTGATGTCACTCAACCTACTGGAAGCAGGAAGTTTGAACATTCACCTCTATATCATTTCTCACAGGGTGAAGCCAGAGATGTGATTGTTGGCTCAGTGTAAAGGAAATTCTGCAGGCTTTCATTTAATCCTAACTTGTTTTGAGACCACAGTTGCCCTTTAAAGAAACTACTCAGGATGTAGTAAGAGACTAAACTAGGTTTTTCCTCTTTCTCTCCATGTTCCTGTATTTTTTATGGAACAGCTAATAAACAAAATCCCTCATAAACAATGACAGATTGGACATTCAGAGAGCACAATAGAGGAAAATATACACATAAGGCAATGCAACATTTGCTTTGTATTTTGCTTCCAAGGCACTGAATTGAAGGTAAGCTAGTAAATAACATACAATTACAAAATATCAATACTATTCTGCACTTTTATGCACATAATTGAATTGTATTCCAAAGTACTTAGAGACTTGACTTTGGCATCTGTTTTAAAGGGTAGGTTACAGCGAAACGAAGCTTCATTAACATACGCTAATGCCTAAATTCCCATTCTGTCTTACATTTTTTTCAGAGGAAAAATATCAATATTTATATGGCTCTTGTATAAATTATACACACAGATGTACAAAGCATTATATAGACACAGCCAGATCCTGTTTTTGACTGGGATTCCTTTTCAGATCCCCCCAATGTTTAGTATTAGGCTGCATTTAATGGTAATCACTGACTGCAAGAATCCTTGTAGATTTTGTGGAGGCTACATGACACATACAGTATATGGGAAGTATGTCTACTTATCCCAGCATGAATTTTATACTTTATTCCTACCATGATTGTGGAGCAAGTGACCCTGAAACTTCACTGATCACAGGCTTGTTCATCTGTCCCCTTTGCAGGTCCTTAAAATAAAAGTAAGAACAAAGCCAGACACACACATTTTGTGTGTGTGTGTGTGTATCTATATATATATATATATATATATATTAATATATATTATATATATCTATTAATATATATTATAACATACTAAGCAAAAAGTGTGCCCGTTGGTGCACAGTGAGAAATATGTGGGTGTATGTTTAGCTAAATGTAGATACAGAGGATATAAAATCTTTATACACACTACTATAAAATTTAGGGATTTGTACACAAAAAAAAAATAAAGGCAAGATGTTAAGAATATAAGAAATCCTATGAAATATTGGCTCTATTAGTCTCACACCCCCTAAATGAATATTTTGATCTATTTATTGTAAAATTGTATAGTGTTATAGTTCAGTAGAAACACCACAGTGAAATACATCTGTTGTGCAGAGCTTGAATCAATCTTCCCCCTTAAATTTCCAACCAATAATAGATCAATAGGAGATCCATTGGATCATTCTATAATTAAAGTTATCAGTCTGTCTTTCAATACTCACCCTCCCCATTAACTCACAGCTGTCACCAGGGATTCTGTTAGAGAGGGATCACTATTGGTCAATGTGTTAGATAGGGATCACAATTGGTAAATGTGTTATAGAGGGATCACTATTGGTAAATGTGATGGAGAGGGATCACTATTGGTCAATGTGTTAGAGAGGGATCACTATTGGTCAATGTGTTAGAGAGGGATCACTATTGGTCAATGTGAGGTCCTATAAAGAACCCAGACTATCCTATCATGTTTTAATCTTATTACATTTTATCAGTTCAGGACACAGGTTCATGGCTTCTATGGGGTCTATTGCTAAAATAATGTAATAAACCTTTAACAAACTCACTTCATTGTCTCAGAGAAGTGGGAATGGAGATGTTTTCCTTTCAGTCCCCCTATTATATATAGCAGGGATAAGCAACCAGTAGATCTTCAGATGTTTGATAACTACAACTCCCAGCATTCCTCTACAAGCACTCTGTAGTTCAGGTATTCAAACTACAACTCCCAGCATTCCTCTACAAGCACTCTGTAGTTAGGGAATTCTGGGAGTTGTAGTTTCCAAACATCTGGAGCTCTACTGGTTGCCTATCCCTGATCTATAGATATCCCTTCCTATACAGCAAACAGCAGCTCTCCTTTTTGTCTATTGAGAGGGGAGGGGTGGAGTTATGTGGAGTGAGAAGAATTTTTTTACTAAGACTGTCACATTTTTTTTTTACTAAGGAAGTGACATATAAGTCTTGCAACTTACTACTAACACTTCCTACTTCCCTACTAACACTCAGAAAATCTTTTGATTCACTAACACTGCTGTCAATCTAATATTAAGCACACCATTGGATACAACACTAAAAGGGAAGTGAGAAATATGTTTCTATCTAGGCTTCCATTGCCTCCCTGTAAAACTTCCTGGGGTGTGGCTTAACAGTCCATTTTGAAGATACCATTACAAAACAGGAGTGGGGGATATACAAGTACTTTTATTTATTTATATATTTTGCATTATTTACATTTCTATATACTTTAATGTAATTACTACACATTTGGCAATATTAATATAACTATTTATTTAGTGCTTAAACAACACAAACACTGTCCCTATGTATATTACTTTTACCCACCCCACCAACATAGTACATGTACCAACATGTATTCCCCATGAAATTATAAATATACATAATGTTTATCTTGCATAATTGGATCTTTCAGGAGCACCCTGGCAGCAGTTGTACCTAGGAAGTGAGTGCCAGTCTCTACTCACACTCACTCACACTCTCTCTCTCTCTCATTGTGGGAGAGTGCTTCACATCCTGATGCAATGTGTAGTGGAAGTGGGTGGGCGTGGCCAAACAACACTGTCTGCCTCTCTCTCTCTCTCTCTCTCTCTCTCTCTCTCTCTCTCTCTCTCTCTATATATATATATATAATTGGTTCCAAGGTGAAAGTAAATCCTGCATTTCTACACCAGCAATTCCCATCAAAACTGATACAATGTTATAGTGACTCTTCCCTTCAACCACCTACCTAAAATGGAAAAACAGAATAGGCATACATTTGACAGAGGGACAATCGCAGAGCATCTACCTGAAATCAAGCAAATGTTCCTCAAATCTCAATATCGGGGAGAGAGCATATGAACAGTTATATGATTGGTATACAATGCCAGAACTAGTAAATAAATGGGCAACCCACAATCCATCATTATGCTTTATGGGATATCGGTAAACAGCTGATCAGATTCATTGCTGGTGGAATAGTGTAGAAATCGACGCTATCTTGTGAAATTGCCAAAAACTAAAATTTGACTCATTGCTGGCCCCCTCCCAACCCTAACAGCCAGGTTTAAAACTTAAAAAACTGTCCAGAAACAGACTAACCAAGCTTTGTTCCCTCGGCTCACTCAATAGCCAGCAGCCACGACTGTGATTGGCTCATTCTCATGCAGCTGGCAGTCCAGCCCCTATTGCTACTCCATTCCCAGAAGTAGCAATAGAGGCAGAGTCCGAATGAACGAAGGTTGATAAGTCTGTTTCTGGGCAATTTATTACGTTTTAAACCTGGCACTACAAAAAAAATAGATTTTGGGGTGGAGATACCCTTTTTGCCTATGTGAAAGTTAACACTAGAGAATAGAAACCGGCGAGTACCAAGTATGGTAACTTATTGTACATGGCACCTGGGAAATGTCAAAGGAACACGTACGAATCACCAAAACGAATTTCCTACAAGCAAGCTGTTTTCGAGCTTCCGCATGTATATTAGAGGCTAGTTTAGGTAACTCTCTAAAGTAGTCTTGTGGTTTTGAGGGTTATGCAAAATGCAGAAAGTTCCTGATTCCATCTCTACCAGAGAACCACTACCCATCCAATATATATACACTACCACAAGTTGACTAATAGCAGCATCCTTAAAGGGTCCCACCCCTTCTAAAGCTGAACTTATAGCTAAGATACGGTGTATTTACCATAGCCAATAATTGGTCTCTTATGTAAGATCCATGGATTGTCTAAACCTCAATTGGGTAAGAAGATGGAGATAACCCTAACATTTCTGACCAAAAAAAAGTCAGCTTTAAAGACTTTATTTCCAATCTATTCATACCCTTATTACCAGTAGAGGTGGAGAGAAATAGACATTGCAGTGTTCTCCCCAGGGTCTTTTAGCCAGGCGGCCCACCCGGCTACTTTTTCATGCCACCCCGGCTGGAAAAAAATTCTTGAGAGAACACTTGTGATTTAAAAGAATTTAGACGTAGGTTTAATAGGTGTACCAATAGGTCAGTAAAAACTCCCACCAAAACTGCCCAGTCCAGACCCCTTTTTTACACTTTATTTAGTGTAACACATGTTAACTAGCTTTTCCAAGATCCCTAAGGCCACAAAATGGTGGCACATGTGCTTGTGCAGCCATCTTACATATGGGTTAATTTCAGATGTTGTAGCACTACAACTCCCCACAGATGTTGCCGAACTACAACTCCCTGAGATGTTGCCAAACTATAACTCCCTGCAGATTTTGCCAAACTACAACTCCCTGCATTCTACAACCACGGAATGCTGGGAGTCATAGTTTTCAAACATCTAGTTGGATGAAAGTTAGACATCCCTGACCTATATAATGAGCATAAGGCAGTGCACATTTTTCCCCACCACCAAATCTCCCCATCCCACCCCACCCGGCTACTTTTTCATGCCACCCGGCTGGAAAACAATTCTGGGGAGAACACTGCAATGGATATAAGAGGTTAAAAACTTTGACAATCCACAGAAGAAAACCCTGGACTTTCTTAGACAAGAGATTTCTCCCTAATACTAAAAGTAAACAGACACTATTAGGGTTATTCAATAAAAATTCTTATCGTTTTAAATGGTGCTAATATTGCCCCAACCAATCAGATGTTAGCTTTCAAATGTTAAATAAGATTTGGTTGGTTGGGGCAAAATTAGCACCATTTTAAATGATAAAAAAAACCTTTTATTGAATCTCCCAGTCTATGCTTAAATACATACTGTATCCCAGCAGTTAACAGCATTATTGTATATTAATGTTTCATATGAATATCATACATTAAAATTCTGATTTATTTTACTATGTCATTATTAATAAAAAGATTGGGGGAAAAAAAGAAACATTGATAAACTGTATGGCTGTTTACAATGAGTATAGGATTTTATATCTGTTGTATTCAGTTAAAGCAACTGGACTTTGAGGGCACGGCCACACTGCGCTGCAAACTCGATCGCACGTGCAATCACACGCGATTGCGTATGCGATTCTGCTGCGGTGATCGCATGCGATTGCGTATCGAAAACACAATCGCATCCGTTGCCGCGATTGCTGTTGGAAAAAAATAGCATGCACAATCGCAAAAAAACAAACAAAAAAAAACAAAGCGATAGTGTGACCTAGCCCTCAGGTTTAGTTCTTGAAGACATTTTGCTTGTCACCTGACTGTTTTTCTCAATTCAGAATGACTTATACAAGAATCTGTTGCCAATAAACTCAAGATTCTTGCACAAGTTATTCTAAATTGAAAAGCCAGTTGGATGACTTTTGAGATGTATTCAAGAACTTAAAGTCCAGTTGATCTAACTAAATACCACAGATATAACATGACTTGGATGAACAAGAACCTTCAAAAGCACTATAGTATAAAGTATACCGTATTTATAATGCTCTAACTTTTTCAGTCCGGATATTCCAGTCTAGACAGTTTGCTTCACCTGCAGCCAAGCCTCCGATTGCTGGGACACAAGTGCAAGGTATCTGAACTGAGGCCTGGGACACCCAAGAGTAAAATAGAGCCCTGAAGTTACCCTTATTAATTTAAAGGGGAACTGTGGTCTCCATACACGTGCTCCACTGCATAAGATATAAAGACATTACAGACCAGAAAGTTAATGGTTGGGAGGATGACATGTGACATTCCTAAGGCTGCTCCATTGAATACCATGCATGTGAAGTACATGAAATTTACTATACAGATTTTCTGTTGTACTATATACTGTAGCTACATAGGGCCCTTCATAAAAAGGAAAAAGTCCTTATAGAAGTCCTTTATTGTGATCACTAGAAAACAAGGGATTTATTCCTACTTACCAAGATTCTTGTTTCCTGGTCATTGAAAATGGCAACAGTCATCAAAGGGTTAATCTCCCTCCTGGGCCCACAGACAGGAAATATGGTATACTTTAAAATGACTCCTCCACCTCTAGTAGATGTCTTTCATTTCTAAGCTCTGCAACAAAAGAGAACCGAAACCCCTACATTACAGAAGGGAGGGATCGTTGGTGACTGTTGCCATCTTCAATGACCAGAAAACAAGAATCTCGGTAAGTAGGAATAAATTCCTTGTTTTCCCTGGTCATTTCTGGCAAAAGGGATCTAAAAAGCTACTGAGAATGAAGGGAGGGACACAATTCTTGCTTACACACAAAATTTATTTGCTAAATAACTGCACTCAAAACAGTTCTGCCAAAACGTAAATCTTTTGAAACCTTCATTTCCAATTTATAATGCCTTGAAAAAGTGTTTTCTGACGACCACCTTGCTACCTTGCATATGGTCTGCAAGGGCAACTTCGCCTCTGCTGCCCATGAAGTGGAGATAGCCCTAGTAGAATGGGCTTTCATACCCAAAGGGATTTGTTTGCCTCTCAAGCTATAGGCTTTTTGATACATTGGATCACCCAGATGCTAATGGTTCTGCTTGTTGGGGAACAACCTCTTCTTACACCTCCTGGAATTATGAAAAGATGATCCGTTTTTCTCCAACTTTCGGTCCTCTGTAATTATATTGACAGAGCTCTTACTACATCCAATTTATGCCATCTTTCTTCTTATACCGAAGTTGGATTAGGATAAAAAGACGGCCCTGTCTTTATACAAAATAGCATCTGGCTCTTTACAAGAAAGGGATGCCAATTCCCCCACTCTGCATGCTGAGGTGATTGCCACCAAAAACACCAAACACCGACCAATCAGGAACGGACTCTAATGGTTTGAACGGTGAATCCATGAGGACTTCTAAAACCAAAGGAACATCCCAAGGAACCATCTTTGTTGGTTTTTGTGGTTTTATTCTCTTTAGAGATTCAAAATATCTTCGAATTAGAGAGTCTTTGGAGAATTCCTCTCCCGTGATTGATGAAATAGCCGACACCTGCCCTCTTAGTGTATTTACAATAAGACCCTTTAGAAAACCGACATATAGGAATTTTACCACTAGAGAAGCTGCTGGTTTTATTGGATCCTTGTTTTGTGATGGTGTATAAATAGAGAATGTATTCCAGATTTTATAATATTTCTATGTTGAAGGCTTTCTGCATGCTAGCATGAATTGGAATGTTATCTTGAAGATCCATCTGGTCTAGTCTCTACCTTTCAACCTCCAGGCCTCCAAGGATAACCTCTCGGGCCCTGCATCAACCAACCTGGAGTTGGTGTTATCTGAATAGGCTCCTCCACTGCCATCTCGCTCAGCAATGGAAACCATGGTCTTCTTGACCATATTAGAATTATCGCTATTACGTCGGCTTTTTGTCTCCTTATTTTCTCTAGTACCAACCATATCATCGAGGAGGGTGAGAAGACATATAGAAGACCAGTTGACCAGTCCTGCGGCATTGCATTCACAGCTTCCGCCTGAGGACACGGGAACCTGGAATAAAATTTCTTGCATTTGCTGTTCCCTGGGGCTGCCATTAGATCTAGAATTGGACAACCCCATCTGTCCGTTATCTCCTGAAAGATTTTCTGGACTAGACTCCATTCCCCTGGTTGGACTACAGATCGACTGAATTAAATTTTCGTCCCCTGGTATGTGTATTGCTTTTAGACCTCTCACATTCTTCTCTGCCCAAGCGAATATCTTTTCCGCTTCTACTAGTAACAAATGGCTTTTGGTTCCTCCTTCGTTCTTTAGGTAGGCTACCGCCATGGTATTGTCTGATCTTACGGTTACAAATTGTCCTGCCAGATCCTTGGCAAAGGCTATTAGTGCCATTCTTATGGCTCTTAGCTCCAACAGATTTGATGGTAGCCCCCCTCCTGACCAATGTCACGGAGCGATCTTGGTCCCGAGGAACGCACCCCAACCTGTGGACGATGCATCTGTTACCAGAACTGGACCTTCTGCTTCTTTTAGAGGACGACCCCTCTTTAAATTTTCTAGGGAGCTCCACCAGCGTATCTTTCTTTTTACCCAGATACAGATAGTATTGCAGCCACCTCATGTGCCATCTCGCCCACATGACTACCTGTATGGTTGATGACATCAGTCCTAGAATGTGTAGGATGTACTTTACCGTTACTGCTTTTGCTTGTATGAGTAACTTTACAGTCTTTTTTATTTTTTTCTTGTTTTGAAAATGGTAGACAGGACCCCGTCCACTGTTTTGAAGATTGCACCCAAATCTTACATCTCTTGTGCGGGTACGAGCCTGCTTTTTTCTTGGTTGATAATCCAACCGTGAAATTCCAAGTATTGTTGGTCTGTTGGCATGCTTCTTCTCTTGACCGGGCTACCAGCAAGATGTCATCTACGTAATGATATATTAAAATACCTTGCATCCGTAGATTGGTGATCAATGGAACTACCACCTTCGTGAACACCCAGGGAGACTGGGAAAGGCCAAAAGGAAGGCATTTAAATTGGACCTGACCCCCCTCCACATGAATCTGAGGAACCTACTGTGACTAGGAAATATGAAAAAGTGAAGATATGCATCCTCCAGATCGATGCTTGTCAACCTCCTGAGACTTTTTTAATTATGTTGGTTAGAGTTTCCCCAAACAACATTTCTCCTTTGAAGGCTAATTGACACAGGTTGTTCTTAGAAGGTGCAGCCGCATTCCAAAACCTCAACCACAATGCCCTCCTCGCTGCCACCTAGAGGAAAATTGACCTTGCTGAAAACCTCACCAGGTCCATAGAGGCCTCCGAGAAGAATTCTGTCGCCATCTTCACTTCCTTCAACATATCCATTAAACTGGATCTTTTAACATTAGATTGAATAGCTTCCTCTAACTCCTGAAGCCACAGCTTTACGCTCTTGAAACAGACGTCAGGGCAACTGCCGGGCGACATAATGCTCCTGCCGCCAGGTATTATTTTTTTAAGGTAAATTTCATACGTTTCTCCATCGGGTCTCTGAGCATGGCTGCATCATCCACAGGTAAAGTGGTTCGTCGGGCCAGTCTCACTACTGGTGCGTCCACCTTGGGGGGAGCATCCCAAAATCTTGATTGAGCCTGAGACATCAGGTATTTTTTCAAAAATGTTCCCGCAGTGGAGAAACACAGATGGAAATAGCCTGTTTTCTATAGAAGCTTTTGGTTCTTCTTCAAATAAAGACAGTGAATTTCTAACAGCTCGGATGAGAGACTCAATAATAGTAAAATCAAATGATGATTCTGTCTCCACTCCTGTCTCCTCTGTATCTGACATTACTGAAACGACTTCAGAGATAAGTTTTCTTCCCCCAAACCTTCTGATTCAGTCATCTCCTCCATAGACCACTGACCTTGGTATCTTCTTCGACTCCCTCTCATCCATTGTCTCAACGACAACTTCCTTAATCAAATTCACCAGTGTAGCAAACTGTGAAGTAGATGGTAACTCAATGGCTGGGGAAATTCCTGGTTCAGTTGTGCCCTTAGCTGTTGAACTTGCAGCCTTAGCGACTTTTTCCAAGCTTGAGGCTGAAACCGAAACAAAAGAGAGCATAACCTAAATTAGCGCCACCTCTCACCACATTCTAGAAGGCAAAAGCCTGGCTAAATTAGCCGCACGGCTTACCTAGATCCCTTAGTTGCTTCACGGTCTGAGCTTACTAGGCTAGACACCTTAGTGTGTTTCTTTTCCTCTGATGACTTCTAGTCTTAGAAGACTATTTTCCTGAGGACTCCTGGGTCTTTCCACCAGTTCTGACCTCTTCAGTAGACTCCATGCTGCGCAAACTGCTACCCTATAGTATAGCATATAAAAGGAGAGAGAGAGAAGCAAAGTGGCAGAACCTGCAAAAATAAAACTTATAGGCAGGAGAGAGCTGACTTACCAGCAACCAAGTAGACAGTGTCCCTGCTGTAGCAGACCAACTCTGCTGCACAGCAAGAGCCCTCCTCTTCATGCTTCCTAAATAGCCACCAGCTCCTTCCCCAAACAACTCTCCTACATACCTGCAGCCAGCATAGGTAAATTCCTGCACCGCAAGCTACTTAATAGTAGCGTCTATGCGATCCTCCTGAAGGGGTAACTTACTGATGATGTCCTCCGAGCACACAAGCGCCTACCATGTGGCCTCGCGGCGTGCGTGACTATGTCACTGCGACTCCCAGCATGCCATGCTACTGCAGCCACGTTCCCCTTCTGGCCTGGGGATCTACAAACCGCAAAGGTGGAGACCTAACCCTGGACCTTACCCAGACAGCTCCAAGTCCTGCATCCGCCAGGAGTCTACTAGTTCCACCAGCCGGGCAAGTAACAAAAGCATTTCTATCTTCTTACTCCTGTTCTTTCACCAAAGGGAAATCTCCTTCATGGGCCAAGACAGGAAATAAAGGACATCTACTAGAGGGGGAGGAGTCCTTTTAAAGCTTAAAAATATTTCCTGTCTGTGGGCCCAGGGGGAGATTAACACTTTGATGACTGTTGCCAGAAATGACCAGGGAAAACTTTTGCTGTAGCCATTATACTGTAGTGTGGTTTAACATGATACAGATTAACACCATTGGAAAGAAAGCAATTAAGAAAAAACTTAACATTATTTAACAAAAGATGCAAAATTTTGTATATAAGCAATTCATCCCCCGAATCTTAAGAGATGTAAATCTAACCTAAAAAAGCTCTTTTTGCATCCTGGTTCTTCCAGTTAACAGCTGTCAGTGACTGAATACTATTCTATACGTAGTAGAAACAAATTAACCCCATCCTATAGAAAGTATGTCATGTTTTGAACTATTATAGTTTTTTTTTTTGGGGGGGGGGGGATTACCAATATATTATGTTTTTATTTGAGGGGTGAACATGACCTTAATCTGCAGCAACCAATCAGACATTATTAAATGTCTCATAACTGTAGTTTACTGTCAAAATTTATCATCTGATTGGTTGCTGTGAATTAACAGCCCAGGAAAAGGCTTGCACCTCTTATTAGGTGAGCCAAATAAGCATGTTACTTTCCTACAGACAGTCAATAAAAATAACATAACATTTTATGTTACATAATTATACTTACAGTAGTTAGTAATAAAAAGTTGAGCAGGAAAGAAACTGCCCACTGTCCCAGGATTGTGTCCTAAAATTTCACAAAAGTAGAAGTATTTATAAAAATACATCCCATTATTCTTTGTAACTTCACAAGGTCCCATGCTTCTATTGCTGTTGGTCCACCATACCCCCCAGGGCACGCACAGACAGCTCCTTCTTTTGTCTACAATAGAACCCCGTTTACCAGTGCAGCAGGAGTATCTTTATATAAAATATATAAGGGCATGTCCAAGCTCCATAGTTAATTTTACACATAGAAACAGGACCCCCCTAAACTGTAAGATCACAATACGTACCTTGATTCCTGGTGTTCCTGAAAAAAGTTGGTCCTTTGACTAAAGGTTTCCACCTCCATAATGAGCTTTACAATTTTGTACAGCCACAGAGTAATTAGCTCGGGTAGACACCATCAATCATTGTTTATGACTTCTCCGTCACAGCCATGACTGATGGCTGCTACCAGGAAGGACAGGGAAGGAAGAGGAGGGACAAATGAATTGTTGGGGTGGACATGCCCTTTAATATTTGGAAATTTTGACAATACTCAAACTATAGTATACAATACCCTCACCTTGTAGTACCTAGTGTGAGGGCCTAAACCTCTAGCACCTCACCTCTGGGTTCCAAATAAGCTGCTTGTCTAGCACCCTGCAAAATGAGTTGGGACTTTGACATATGCTAACTTTACAACTATTGCAGCTTTGGAAGGGGTGGGAGGTTAACCTATATATAAAAAAAAAATTATTTGAGGAGAGGAATTGCCATAAAAAAAATCTATATATATTTATCGTTGTGATATCAATATCTGCCCACACACCTTATTGAAAAATTTGCATCATTAGTGGATAGTTGTTGAAGCAGCCAGACCATCTTCCTCCAGAAATACTCTCCAACTGTAAAGACTTACCCAGTAAAGACTTAAATGACTAAATATCCTATCAGCTTTGTACTAGACGAGAGTTCTGCATAGGGTCAAGTCACCTATTTGAGGGTCATGCCCAGGCCACCCATAACATAGCTAAGTAGATTTGAAAGTTGGGTAGTGAATTTGCAGGTACAGGTCTACAATATTACACAGCTTTTAAAACCTTATATATGTGGACTAGAGTGGTCCTGAGCATGTCTCTAAACAGAGCAAAACAATGTTAACCAAACACTTAAAATTAATTTGTTGTGTATTTCTTCATAGAGGATGTAAATATCTCACACAGAGCAGGTTTTAGACAAAATTAAATGCTTTAATATCCATGACTTTCCTTTACGGTTTTAATAAAAAGCTGGAAAAAATGCCTGAAGCCTAAATAGAAAATAGCAGGATGGGTTTCCTAATTTCCACTCCAGTCCACATTGCTAAGGTTTTTTTTAAGTTGTATAATCAAAACATCTCTCTCTCTATAAGTGAAAAGCTCTAGGAATTGTAAGTAAAACACATATCTCACTGTTTATTGTTTTCCTGTCTTTTAGGGGCACCTCCATAGCAAAGGAGCACAGATAAAAGAAGTTGTTTTCTTTTTATGTTTTCCTGTGTGCTGCTGGCTGCATAGCATTTTCTATGTACAAGTTAATGAAGTCTGTCTGTTGTGGATAGCGGCAAAGCACTAAAAAACACCTGCATTACTGTTTCATCTTGGCAGAAAATTCTTTGGTCTACCAATATTTGAAGATAAACTCATACTCTGTAAACCACTGCATTAAAGTACCCGAAAGACTTGCAGCACTTTTCAAGACTGTGTTGGCGATAAGATGTCATGGGTGATAAGATACCAAAATATTGGTAAGTTTCTGAAAATGTTCATATTTGATGAAGACTGGTTGTGTTTATTAAGAGGTTTACACAAGTAGAGATATAAGCTAATCAGTTTGGGCTGCCTAATATTTAAGGTTCCCTTACTGTCAGAGGGACTTGTTAGCCATAAAGTGGGCATTGTGCATTTATTGATCAACCTTTAAATACTAGTATACCTACCCTTCATATAAACAACTCTTATAAATTCATATATTTTTTTTCCAGTAACCCTTGTATGCCTATTTGGTTTTCTGTATTTAAAAGTTGTGTGCCACTTGGTTTAAGGAGGGGTTTTCCATTTTTGATAAGACTATGAATTAACAAGGGCACAAACTTTAAAGGACAACTACACTGTAAAAATGAATGTTTTAAAAATTAAGGTATTATGGTATTAAGGTACTTTTCATTTAACTGCTTTTTAAAACTGTATATGCACTATAGTTCTCCTCTATGTTGTCTGCCTATTTCTACATCATTTTGTTCTAATTATATGTAAGTCTGAATGATATATTTTGAAATCCCCGAGTTTTAAAATACTGTATGATATTCTGGGCTTAATATCATACTAATGTTTTTATTAGGAAAACTTATGTGCAATCAAACTACTTAGACATTTATAGGTGTAATTGTGATCTTGTCATAACAAAACTTTATAGTAAGATGATGAAAAAAAGTCATATTGCATGCCACTATGTTTAGAAACAAAGCATTGGTTGGCCGTCCTATCTGGTATTTTAAACTCACTTAGATATCTGAACTAATTTATATTGATGTACATGCTGAAACTGGGTAATCTAACTTTAAAACACCACAGCATTAGGTTCTGACTCCTGAGCTATGTAAGAAACAAGATATAGCTTACTGGTCAGTCAATCTAAAGTAAACCTGTCCATTGTTCATATTTTAATGCCCTATGCACGTCAGAAATAAAGTACAGATATAGTATTGATATGTTCAAGATATAGAATTTCAAAGTAATTTTCCTGCAAGTAAAATACTGTTTAAATCATAATTCTATTAAAGAAAATACATTTTAACCCATATTCTGTTTTTTTTAGATTTTAAATCTAGAGCTGTAGATTCTGAGAAAACATCATTTGAAATCACTGCAGTTACAGGGAAAGACCTGTCACTCCGGAAGCAGAAATTATAGTATGTGACCCATCCCTGACCTCTCAGACTACCTGCCAGCACACTTTCTGCAAGAAGGAGCACTCAATAAACATTAATAATTTAATAAAAAAACAAGCACAGATAAAAATGCAAGTTCCACCATTTTACTTCTCTCAAATTGCAGTTTCAGAAAATATAAAGTTGTTTCAGTGTGTATAGTGACCCTTTAAACAAATGAGACATGAATGCTTAATCAATATTTAAACTCGACAAGCAGTATAGAAAATCAGTACCAAATTAATTTTATTAACTTTGCATAGAAAATATGAAGGCCTCACATGCAAAGAAATTATAAACACCACTTACAGTGAAAACGTATAAATAGTTGAAAATAAGATACAGAATTTGGAAATTGCATTCAATAACATAAAGCCCAATAATTATTACAAGTTATTAAATCTTATGCAGCATGTGCCTAGGAATAAAGTTGGCAGTATATTTATTACTATGGGATATCAAGAGCAGATCTTATCAATAAAGGAGGACTGTTTAAAGAGAGGTACTGAATTGTAGTGTTCATAAATGGTTTCAAGGGCTAACCAAATTAAAAAGCCTTCCTATTGGCCTCGTCGCCGACGGGGAGGAGGGGGCGGAGCCTACAAGAGCAGCGTTGCTGCAACACGCTGCTGAAGGTTTCGTGAATCCCGGGGTGAGGACCTAGCGGTTCAGGTCCTCACCCTGGGTAAAAGTTACTACATGAAGATCTGGAGCGGAGGGAAGGTGAGTATAATTGTCCTTTAACCAATGGTTAGTGTTCCTCTCTTGTCAGTTGGTTCAGTCTATTTTGTTTCCATCCTATTAAATTGCAGTCTGTCTATTGAGCCAACATGTTACTTCAGCTGATCTTGAATAGAAGCTTAAAGCATTTCACTGGCTTCTTAAACCCAATGGCCAAACAAATGGATCTATGTAAGTAGCTTTGTTAACTGTGTGTGGGCAAATTTTGAATATTTAACATTACAAATTAGTAAACAGACAGTTAAGATTATAGATTCATTATAATAGTCAGTTTACAATACAGTTATGAAACATTTGCATGTTTTCTTATTTTAGGAATTATATATTCTCATATATGGTTGTAGCTACTTTATTTTATTTGCATAGTGCAGCCTCAAAAAGTGTGACATAACATACAATTTTGATATCAATACCATCTTTTTTTTTTTTTATTGCTCCCACCATAGAAAATATGGTATTAAATGGGTTAAATTTATTTTCTTTGATGTTTTTATATGTAACTAATGCATAGCAGCCTTTTATCAGACTGCTCATTGGTACAAATATGTATAAATACACACGTGCACACATATACACATACACAGTATGTCTGTTCACCCTAATGGTATTGAATCAGTTGTGCAATAAGAGACTTTGCCATGAAATGTTGCTGACTTTTCCATTCTTCATGGACAAACAGATAATTTGCTAGAGAGCTCGCAATCTTGCCAGGAGAGCTTCAACTTCAGGAATGGACTCTGTTTTATCTGCAGAACCACGATTTGGTACATTCTCTCTATTGATTTCTGTGCTACTAGGCTCTTTCCTATTTACAGCCTTGATTCCTTTGGTTGAAGAATGAGTTTCCATTTCGTAACTGAGTTCCTTAGCAACTGGAGCCTTTGCTGTATTCGAATGGATATTTGGTCGTGATCGTGACCTCTCAAATTGAGGTTTTTGGTTTTCTGTAAAAAGAAAAGGGGTAAAAGCACAATGTATTGTTACGATATTTTATAAAGTTACATTTGCACTGGAACACTGTATGAATCAACACAGCTCAAAATGTGTCACGTTATTAAGCGAAATGTAGAATAAATTTGAAGGTTAGCCGCATACAAAGAAGCACAAAGGAAAAATACTGGTGTTAAAAAAGGCATAGGCTGATGAAAAAAAGCAAGTGTGTAAGTAGTTGTTTATAGCAAATGAAGCTCAAGAGACAAAGATAGTGACAATGGTAATATATCCTAATCATAGTAATTTGCATAGCCACATTAAATAGTTTGATAAGGAGAGCAGGTCAGAAGTAAATATATTTTTCTTTTTTATATTTTTTTTTATATCTTTTTTATAGGCCAGAGTTGCATCATTTGTTCTAATGTTTAATGTCAGTGACAAAATTTGCATTTGTAATTAGAGAAGCACCAACACATTGGGGCTAATGGACAAAGCTTCATGCAGAATTTTCAAAATTTTGTCAGTTCCATGTTGACATGTAATTGGGGTTTCCGCCCAATAAAATATCAATGGGGAGCTTTTAGTTTTGAACCGGAAGCATGTTTAGGTGGAAACTACCGTACATCCCTATTTGTAACCGCAGGGACACCCTATTTTTCACATACTAATCCACCCTTCCAAGAGACAATAATTAGCAAAGATTAATTAAGAAAACAACACTTTATGTAGGTATGTACTTATAAGATGGCAGTTCAAGTGGGAAGTTGTTTCTTTCTCTACATCTATTTTTTTTTATTTCATCTATTTTTCTTAAAATATATATTACATATTTAGTTGACTAAAAAGGACTGAAAATAGCTTCAGAAAACATGATTTTTTCCAATGTTTTTTGTTAGTCACTAAAAGATGCACTATCATGTCAATAGTAATGACTCTAGAGCTCAAGCAGTCACTCATGACGATGTGTTTTATGCGAGTGTTGAAAATTCCTACTGGAAACAGCTTGTACATTAAAAAGTGGTTGCTGAAGATATTTACTGCATTGTCATTTTTTGACCAGGGGCTCAGAGTGATGGATGAGTATTTTACACGGAATCTTGGACAATCTTGACAGCTTTCAGCAGTAAGTTTTCCTTCTGGCTACTGGGAAATGAAAATCCTCTTTTGATCACAAAGTGACTTGAATTCATGTAATACAGTTTGGATTTAAAGTTAAACAGAATGGATTACTATGATCACAATTCCTAATTCATTCATTTTCTTTTTAGAAATAGTTTTGTTCACTCGGTCAGATACAACATAAGTTGCATCATTATTACTACAGCACTCATATACCTATACTTGAATGATAGTTTTTTTGTATTTTGAATTGTACATATTCACTGCATAAAGCATTTCTAAATATATAAAAGTAACTAAAGTGAATATATATAATGTTTTTACACAAATCTCATTATAAAACAGATTGCACTGTTCAGAGAGAATAAAGTCCGATCTTATCGTACTGAGGCCATATCATTCCAAATAAGCAAACAAGGGTTTAATTTTTTTTTTATGTAAGGTCAATTTTAAATAAATTATGTCATTACAAAATAAAGCTGTTACAGGAAATACTGCATTATTGAAATCCATTTGTTAAATATCCTTCTAATTAATATAAAGGTTAAGTCTGTTTACTTTGGTAGGTGAGAAAAGTTAAAAAGAACACTTCACATAAATGGCTTGTGACTTTTTGAAAATCCAGTTACAAATAAAGCATAAAATGTTTTATATAATTACACATTTAATATAATTTAGAAATAGATAAACAATATAACAGTGATAACAATAATCTTAAAGGGCTTCATTTAAAAGAGCGCTCTCATGCCTTTCAAACAAGCCTAGTATGATGACTTTAGCTTCTCTGGGTCTTAAGTTAAAGGCTTTTAAAGTTACACATTTAGACACGTCAGAATAAACCACTACCACCTGCCTATCCATCCTAGCCCCCAGTTCTCCCTCCCTTGAATTGGAGATGGCCATCATCTGGGTGCTCAAGGGAATGGCCTGGTCCATATATGCTACGTCTGAGCCGTCGTCCTCCACATCTACACGTAGCACAGTAAATCTGTTGGGATCTACTAGCTGGGAAGAAGTGACCCTACCCATCCTTCCCTACTTCCCCTGGTGACCATTACAAATCTATATTCCTTTACCACCTTATCTGCCCCATTTCCACCCTCCATTTTATTGGACCCTGCCAGTACCTGCATTTCCCCCAGGATTGTCAAGCCCTGCAATGCTGCAAGTTTCCCCTTTAGATTCTCCACTTCAGATTCTAAATGGGCAACCCACTCACATCTGACACATACAAGGGTCCCTTGGAATGCTGTTCCAAGATCCCATACATGCTACAGGATGCACATTGCGTGGCCCCAACAAAACTGTCCATACCAAAACAGCAATACACTACAACACAGAAGCAGCAATACACAACAACAGAAACTGCAATCTTGTTCTTAAAGCTTTTGTTTCTTAATGCGCACCTTAAAAACAGACAAACCCCTTTAAAACAGAAAATCTGTTTTAAAAAAATTGCACAGAAATCGCTCAGCAAACAGGACTTATATGTTCAAACCCAAATGCACTATAGTGCTCAGGCAATTTTAACAAATTGGCTACACCCCCATCCCATCAGAGAGAAAGAAAAACATGCTTTTCTTTTGTCTCTTACCAGCCCCCACCCTACAGGTAGTAATGCAATTGAAAACAAGTATTTATTTTAGGAACTCAGTGCCTGAAGTTTACTTAAACAATTCCCACCACCTTTCCCCAGTATTACGCAATAAAAAACAAAAAGTGATTTTATTTATTTACACTTCAGGCACACTCCCAAAAATAAATAGTGCTAGCTTAGTACATTTACTCAGACTGCAAACCAAAGTAAATAAATGCTTTTGTTCCATAACGCACCTCTTAAAAACAGACAAACCCCTTTAAAACAGAAAATCCCTTGAAAAAGAAAACTGCCCAGAGCTCAAGAAATCTCTCAGTAAACAGGAATTAAATATGAGGTTCAAAACTCAAGTAGTAAGGAAGATATAGGCTTTCTGTACAAGTTAGTTTAAAGCCTTCTCTCATGTTTATTCTTCTAAATGCAAGGCCAAGATATACAGCCAAGGATATACAAAATTAACAATGGTAATTCTTGAGGTTTAAATGGACAAAACCTCTGAAGAGCCCATCCAAGCAATCTGTGTTCCATTAATGAGAGTGAATTTGTAAACTTACCTAATATGGACACATGAATTTTGTACTGAATCGGTCAAGGCCCTAAATATGTCTGCAAGTCTTCCAACAGCCATGGTAGATTACATATCAGTCAGCTAGATGTTTAGCAGTTTACAACAATTTGCCAACTACCACATTATAGTACCTGAAAGCTTTAATTTATATTGAATGTGACTGTCAAATCCCACAATTTATAAAGAATGGACTCGAAAACTTTAAATGGCATCTCTACCCCTAAAACTATTATGGTTCTTTTGCACTGCTTGTCCAAAGTCCAGGAAACTGACCAGGAGCTGTGTTCCTGTCCAAAAGGTTTCTGCCTCTGATCTGTCCTCAGTAAAGACAGTGGCATGCGCAATATATCCCTCCCCCCCTCCATATTCCCCCATGGCTGCTCCTCACCTAGTATAATATGCTTTTAATATGTGGTAGCTCTCACTTTCCCACCCCCAACCGCCAAGTTTGATCAGAAAAAAAAAGCTGCAGAAACATACTTACAGCCCTTCGCTCCCGTGCCTGTTTCCAGTTAGCAGAGAGGGGAGAAGATAGTTGCGGGAGTGAAGGGGATGTAAGTATGAATCTGCAACTTATTTTTTAGATCTACCTCTGCGATTGAGGATAGGAAAGATTGGGGATGGGAAAGGGAGAGCTACCACATATTAGAGGTTTACTTTATGGGTGGAGGTACCCTTTAATAATAATAGATTCAACATAAAATATCGCATTTGGTATGTCATCAATATGATGCAGGCCATTACCTCTATTATTATTTAAAATTGATCATTTCCTCCACCACTTACAAGGCAATTGTATCCTTCAGAGTATCCCCTGCTACCAAGGGTGAGGACCTAAACCATGTGGTCCTCACCCCTGGGACTTACCTTATTACCTAGAACGAGCCCTGCAAGGTCAGCTTTGTGAGCAACTTGCAGGGCTGTTCTTCCATAGTCCCGGACTATGATAGGGCTGATAAATGGGAAGAAGAGCTCTTGCCATAGGTTTGCATACATTGAAAGGAAGTGTCCAAGGCTGGTTTCAGAGGCTTCGTTCCTCATATTTAGGTTAAACCCAGGGGTAAGGACCTGGCAGTTTAGGTCCTCAATATAAAATGACCTATGGGCAGATGCACAGCTTCTTAAATCACCAAGTAGAACACTTTTTAAAGTGGTGCCCAACGGGGATAATATTACAAAAAAAATTACCAGGAAAAAGAGATTCCCACTATACAAAGATCCCTCTAAAAAGGCATCTGGTTTAATCAGTACAAAAAACATTTATTGGTGATCATATATACCATAATAAATAAATACCCTAAAGTGCTACTCCAAACGGCCCCCTAGCTTCCCCCAATACATTGTACATAGAAACACTAATAGCACCGCCAGGCGTCCCTGACTAAAGCTGTGAGAAAGGTACACGCTGCCGTAGAGTCCAATATGTAGCGTAAGTGAGGGGCTTTCTTAAGTCACAAATAGTGCATACAGTACTTACGAACTGCGGGACTTCGCGTGAGAAGCCAAGAATGAGGTCGGGTAAGACACTCCCGCACCTCAAACGGACCACACTTTTCACCCGCCCAGTCAGTCATTCGGATGAAGAACGGACTTCCCAGTAGTCATCCAGATCTATTCACCGTCTCGGTGGAAACAAAGTACTGTGTGCTCACGTCCAATTCAGTTCCGCTACACTCACGGCGTGCCTATGCAATCCTCCATCAGCTTACCAACACATGTTTCGCCCTTAGCCAATAGCGTACGGGCTTCAGTTTAGGTCCTCAACAAGCGTACTATTAACTGGGGAAGGAGCGGGGAAGTGGACGCCACGCAGAGGGTTACTGCGAACACAGAGTGTTTATTCAAACTACCATACAAAAAGGTGAGAACCACACAGCCACCCTTACAAGAGAACAACTACTTGTTAACAAAAACAAAAATAATAGGACTACCAAAAAAACTCCTACATTTGTGTCCACATACAACCAACACAGTCGCACCATCGAAAATGTCCTGAAAAGACACTGGCCGATACTCCAACAAGACTCTAAGTATGGACACCTGTTTCAAACACCAATAAGATTCTGCTATAAACGCGGTAAAAACATCAAAGACAAACTGTGCCCGTCTGACTTAAAGCGGAACCACCAAAACCCCCGAGACACGAAACGTAAAGGAACATTTCCCTGTATGAATTGTAACTGCTGCAGCAGCATAATAAAGGGGAACCACATACACCACCCAACCAGGGGGTATAAAATACAGCTAAACAAATACGCTACTTGCGTGACAAAAGCTGTGATCTATATGTTAAAATGCCCATGTGGTAAAGTGTACGTCGGGCAGACAAGTAGACCCGCAAAAACACTCATCCAAGAGCATAAATGCAACATTAGGAATTTTGTGGCTAACACCCATACGGACACTTCAGTGTCCAAACATTTCGCAGAAATGAAACATAATGTCTCACAATTACGGTGGTGTATATTAGATACAGTAAAATTAACCTTAAGGGGAAGTGACCTCACCAAAATGCTATTGCAAACTGAAGCAATATGGATCAAAAGGCTAAATAATAGCATGCATCCAGCAGGATTAAACGATTGTTGGTCTATAAAACCGTTTTATGATATATCACTGATATGTGTTCTTTATGTCCCCTCAGGAACCCATATGTCTGAATACGCCTGCAGTACCAACATAGATTGGATAAGTATAACAGTTACTGTTAGAGTTGGTACTATGTATAATGTATATATGTATATAATATAAGATGATCTTTTAGACTGTCACATGGCTTTTTCTAATATTCTGAGATGTCAACTTATTGTGTTGTATAATATCATCGTATCACGGTTTAGATTGTTTAGCTGTCCAGGTGGTTCACAGACGCTCGGACATCTCTCACGTGGTGGTGGATTGTTTGCTACAATGGACATTTATTGGGCTTTTGGATCTGGCTCTCTAGCCAATGGAAGGGAAGGGGCGGGTACTGTGGGAGGATATAGGGAGGTCACTGTACAGTGTTTGCATACACTTGATAAAGACCCGGCTGTGGGTCGAAACATGTCGGTTTGAATAAACACTCTGTGTTCGCAGTAAAAAAAAATAAATGGTTTGAATAAACACTCTGTGTTCGCAGTAACCCTCTGCGTGGCATCCACTTCCTGTTTATATGTTGTAATTTCCACACTGCGGGGAACGGAGCAGTAGGAAGGTGTGACCCAACAAACAGCAGCCTGGCAGCGAAGTGTACAATCTTTGTGTTAATTCGAATGAGCGGGGGAGCCAGGCTGGTGGCAATAATTGCCCTTTAATATACAGGGAAACCTACATTAACTTTTTTTTTTATGGCATTTCCAAAAAGATTGTAGCAAATAAATATACACATCAAATGTAGATATCTTGAAACTTCTATTATCTGGCAACTCATAAAGATATTGATTAAAGTGCTTATGTTTCACGGAGCAAATGAGATGACTGAGATTATTTCAAAGGCAAAAAGCTCTTCTGTTCAATATCAGGCTATTGTGTGGGGATGACAAACTCCAAAGGAAACTGCAAAATTACTGATTTTATCACCAACTACTCATATAACAAGCTGAAAACACAGTCTGAAAAAACATCCGTTAGGCAATATAAAACCATTTAAACATTAAAGATTAATGTGTGTGTGTGTGTGCATGTGTGCACGGAATGAATGAATGCAGACACATCAGGATTGGAGATATTTTAAGAATAATAAAAAAAACTGGCCTTAATATAACCAGATAATATAGTTCCTGAACAGATCTGTGCTAAAAAAAGATTTTAGTGCTACATATGAAATGTATAAGTGCTATTAATCCCTCTGTGCAAATTTTCTTTACATATATCACAATGTTTTTTAATATCATAAATTATACCACAAACATATCTGTTAAGATTTATAGTTTGTTTGCATGAACAGAAAAAATAAAATAGGGTTACATTTAAAAAGTTAAAGGATAACTCCAAACCAGAATGTGTTTTACTCCATTTATGCTGAGGAAGAACCATGCACCCATGGCAAAGATAATCCTGCACTGTTTGACGTTATGTCCCTTAAAAGGAATTGCTAATTGTTGCAAACTTTGTAAGAAATACAGCATCATACATTAAATACATAACAGCACATACAAATGTTTAAGTGCCGAGTAACAACCTTCTTTTTAACTTATACGTATAATTGTAATGCATAGGTTTGAGGCCCTACTGAAAGGCACAAAAAGTGTATGGCCTAGTGATTTGTGTCTGCTTACAAGTATATCCATTTGTGGCAGCTTTTCCCACGCGCTTCCATAGACTTGTATTTAGTGTGATTTTGAAAGAAATGGGCCAAAAATGGTCACTTGTTAGAAAATTGCAACAAATTGCAGTGCACACAGTGGTGCCTACATCCCACAATTAACATCAAAAATAAAATATCATTGTAAATAACAAAATGCAGCAGAATTGCGTCAATGGGTCAGAGAGCTTACTATTCATTTGTATGGTAATATTGAGCGTTGGGGTATTTTGTGGGTTTTACAAAATAAGCAGTGGTGTATTCAACAAGTTGTTCTCTGAACACCATGTACCTATCAACCAGAGTAAAATGGAAATGGTTATTATAACACCAAGTTCTCAAGAGGATTTTTTTTTTAAATACTTGCAATTAAGAAGTGCAAGTTTGGTTACTGCTAAATAAGAAACATATTGGTGTATGATGAATGAAGATATATGTCCATCCAGTTCAACCTTTTATTATACCCATGATACTTACATGAGTAACAGTTGATCGTGGCAAAACAAATAACCTTACTCACTCCTTGTCTGAAAAGGGAAAAAAATCCTTCCTGACTTCAAATGGTGATTGAATGAGTCCCTGGATCAAAATATCTTTTTGTAATAATACTGTAATAGCAACTTTCAATATTATTTAAAGAACTAAAGTCACCAGACAGCATTCTCCCAATACACAGAGCACATTTACAATAATATAACAAACTGTCTCACATCTCCCTTTCTTGTGGCTTTTGAATGATTTATGAAACTAACCTGCAGGTACTAAGGGTCCGCTCCCATAATTCAACTCTATAGATTTTCTGAAAGTCTTAAGTGTATGTTGTACACATTTGAATATGCACTCTAGTGAACAGAAGATCAGTGTCGGACCTGACTGTTGGGGTCCACCAGGAAATCTGAGTCCAGGGACCCACCTAACATACATAATGACATATATGTTTTATTACTCATTTACGCATCTATTTTACTCCTACTGACTCCTATTGTTTATTAAAATGCATGTCTTACTGTCCCTTTTACTCTGTATTTAGATTTCAGTAGCTTTCTCTGTTTGCTTGGAAATCCCCTGTAACTGCAGCAGATCAAACCAAGTAAGAAATAGGCTGTTCTTCCATCTAGAAGCCGACAGCCAATCATGCTATAGAACATACATGGACTGTGTTAGGCACAGATCATGTTGCAGCACACAGATCTCAGACACATAACAGGGATTTTACAGGTGTGTTTGCAAACTTTTTCCTTTAATCCATAAATATAAATATCTACATATGTTAAGTTTGTAAAGTAAGTCGGGGTATTTCAACCTGTAACCTTAAAAGATATTTTTCTTAAAGTAAATCATTAATCCAGTACCCACCAGAGCTAACAAATAGAGAATAAGTACATTTAGAAATTATCAGGGAGATTAAATAAAAGTTCTTATCTTTAAAAATGGCCCCAACCAATAAGACCTTATTTAACATTTGAAATCTAACATCTGATTGGTTGGGGCAAAATTAGCACAATTTTTAATGATAAGAACTTTTATTGAATCTCCCTGTGTATCTTTAATCAGAATAGATGCAAATAAAAATATAAAGAGGGTAAAAGTAGCTGACAATTTAGTATTGTTTCTAGTAGGCTGTTCTTTGTGTAAATCATGCTGGCTGGAAAGTAAACTGCACACCAACAGCAGCTTTCAAAGTCTTATTAGAGGCTTCCATATTGGTATGGGGACATCTGTATAATACTTTGAATAGACACAGTAAATACTGGGGTCAGGGACATGGCACACAAGGATTGTGTTAGAGAACAGGGATGCCTGTGACCATGTTAGAGAACAGGGATGCCCGTGTTCTCTAACATGATACATTATGAGCCATTATTTGTTAAAAGTAATCATATACCCATGCAAGAGTATATCATTAGTTCCAAGAACTTCATTTATTTTAACTAGGTTCCCTTATATGGCATACAGAGGTTTAAAAAAAAAGCGCTCATCTTTTTACTACTAATATAAACTTCTAGTCGATTTTATAACTTTATTAACAATCATATCTGTTGTATTCAATTAGATCAACTGGACTTGAAGTTTAGTTCTTGAAGACGTTTTGCTAGTCATCTGACTGGCTTTCTCAATTCTGAATTGAGAAAGCCAGTCGGATGTCTAGCGAAACCTCTTCAATAGAGATGTCCGAACTTCGAAAAATCCGGTCCGCGCGAGGATCCGCGGATTTTCGGAAAAATCCGTAAATTCGAAAATCCGCGAGCGGACCCGTTAAAACGTATTAAAATGAAAGTTCGGCAAAATCCGCATTAAAAGTGGTCTAAATAGCCTTGGTAATGTACACTTAATCACACAGGGACTTGGGTAATGTCCTTAGAAACACGTATCAATGCCTACAATACCTAAAAATTACAGTCCGCTAGCGAGAACGGTATTTTTCTAAAATACGAGGATTTCCGTAAAAACAAGGATTTCCGTAAAAACGAGGACCTCCGTAAACCCGCGGATCTCCGAAAAACGAGGATTCCCGTAAAAACGTGTAATCATGTTAGCTGCCATTGGCTAATTTGGGTCATGTGGCTTGCTCCATCTTGAAAATAATCCCCAAAAATTTGAATTTACAAGAATTTCTCGTTTTTACGAAAATTCTCGTAATCACGAGAATCCGCGTAATTACGAGGATCTTCGGTTTTTCCTGGTCCCGGAAGATCGCAGATTCTCGTAATTGTGGAGATACTCGTATTTTCGAAAATTTTCGTAAAAAAAAAAAAACCCGCGGTTCGGAAGTTCGGAAAATCCGGAATAATCCGCCGTTCGCGGATAGGATAAATCCGCGGCGGATCCCGGTTCGGGTCCGCGAACCGGCCATCTCTAGTCTTCAAGAACCAAACTTCAAGTCCAGTTGATCTAATTAAATATAACAGATATACCATGACCTGGATGAATGAGAACCTTCACAAGTTTATTAACAATCCATGTTTATTGCTGTTAAAGTGAATCTTTACTCTTTAAATCGAATTTTCATAAATTGTAACTTTAGATCTCAGCAAGATCTCACTGCTCCAAACTTTTTTCAGATTTTAAATCTGAGCTGTAGATTCTGAGATATCATCATTTGAAATCACAGCATTTACATTGAAAGATCTGTCACTCCAGACCAAGCAGAAATTATAATATGTGGCTATCCCTGACCTCTTACTAGGATCTTTGTCTGTATGCCAGCACACTTTCTGCAACATTTAAGAGATGCAGCAGAGAAAAGAAAGGAGGGGGGATGTGTAATCAGAGTAGTGTCAATGGAGAGTCTGTGCAGAACTTAGTGTCACAGACACTACAAGAAGGTAGTGAGTAAGGGAGGGGGCAATTAAGGGCACTCACTAAACATTAATAATTTAATGACAAAGCAAGCACATATAAGTATGGGATTACCACCATTTTACTCTCAAATTGTAGTTTCAAAAAAGTAGTTGTTTGAGTGAGTATAGTGACCCTTTAGGATAACTTAATTGTTCTCTTAAAAGCCTTACTGCAGTTTTAATAGTTTTTAAAGGACTGTCCTGTTACATCTGACATTATAAATGTTTTTTTTTTTTTTTTAAACTTTACCGTAGAATTACGCCACATGCAGGGAGATTCAATAAAAGTTCTTATTGTTGAAAGTGGCACTATTTTTTACCCAACCAATCAGATGTTAGCTTTCAAATGTTAAATAAGATCTGATGGGTTGGGGCAAAATTAGCACCATTTCTAACGAAAAGAACTTTTATTGAATCTCCCTGATGGTGTTGGACCTAATCATTTACATTTGTAAATTAAAGTGTAATAGTTAAATATACCTATAAAGATGACCATTTCTGTTAAGAATATTTTCTATAGAAAATATCTCCTAAATACAAGTGCTTAAGGGATTTTCTTTTGGACCAAAGTAAAATTTTGTTTCCTGAAGTGAAATGAATTTCTTAAAGGTCATGCCCGAAAACCAACTTTCTTTTTACTTACTTTCATGCACCAGAACATACTTACAGGACTGAAACCCTTGCCACTTGGGTGCCGCCTCCTGCTGCTGTTGCAAGCTGGGTTTGAGCAAGCACAGCAGCAGTGAGGGTCTTCCTGGTCATGGCTGTCAGCTTTTGGCTGTGACATCACGGCGCACCTTAGACTAACAGCAGCAATCAGAAAGAAGAGCTGCATAGAGCAGCGAGGAACCGGGTCTTGTAAGTATGCTCAGGTGCATCTTTGGGAAAGGTAAGTAAAACCAAGGTGGGATTTGGGATGCTGCAGCTATATGTAATTTTTTATTTTATTGGTGGACATGACCCAGTGCACTATTGCGTTTCTTTATAACGTGAAAATATATTATGGTCACTCATAAATTATTTTTAAGGACATCATTTTACATTCAGCATCACACTATCCATTCTATATGGCTGTTAAGAAGGAATTCATACTAATTTTCTACATTTACTACTTAAAAGGTACAGATGTACCTGTCCTGTTTCTGCAAAGATAGCATGCATCTCGTTCAGCAAAAGCATGATAATCATATTTTAGGTACATGCTTTGCTGTAGAATACTGCCTAAAAAACAGCAAATTTAAATATTAAATCAAAAGATGTAGAATCATGCAACATAGCAAAACCACTGCTCCTCCCCAGTATAAAACCGAATCAATAGAGGGCACCACTATGCAACAAAGATAACCAAAGCATAGACACAAAATCCTGTATAATACATTATGTGTAATATAAGGGATGACTACCAACTGGAAAAGTGGTTGAAGGAATAAAAACACAGACTTAAAATTTCATTACTGAGTATTTTTGTCTTTGCACCAAATAATTACTTCCAACACGTTCTTCCATTCAACTCATCTCCTACGTTATCTAAAGTTTAAAAAATGTGAAGATGTTAATAAAATAATGAAAAAAACTTGAAAAAACTAAAGGACACATGGGACAGCAAAACTTATGTCCTGTGGCATGGAAGTTATTTGAAAGCAATGCTTTAATATAGTGTTCAAGTTTTTGTTCTTTAATATATTGTACCTTCCTCTAAAACATATTTTTTATAGGTAGTGTATATAATACACAGGGGAGCACTAAACAAACCGAGGCTATACAAGCACAGCTGGAGAAAGTGCAATCCTCACTCTCAAAAAGCCTGGAAATACAACAGCAGGATACCATGAAGGGTTAGCGAAGATGTAGTTAGAGGGAAATCTATCAATGTTTGAAGAACACAGTCTGACAGTATGTTTCAAAAACAGCATAGTCTAATTGAATGCCCTGGGAAAGCTCAATGGGACTTTTTTTTTTAAAAACTGTTCTTCATGAAACCAAGTATATAATGTCTGAAATTTTCAAAATGTAGCACTTGACACAGAAAACTGAATTTTAAGTATTGAACTTAAAAAAAATATTTTATTAATAAAACAAGACTTTATCATTTATAATAGCATTAGAATCATTTTACAGTCTCAAACTTGTGAAATATCAGTTAAAATATATATTAAGACACTGCCATAAATAATGAAGCTGAAAGTCTGAAAAGAGACTTTTTCCTAGAACCCATGCAATATTACAATGGTCAATTCTCTTAGCTGGCAAGGCTGCATAGGCATTCTTTATGTGATGAAGAACCCTATGCAGCTTCAAATGCTTATGAAACTAAGTTTATTCAATAAAAGTTCTTATTGCAAAAAATGGTGCTAATCTTGCCCCAATCAGATGATCGCTTTCAAATGTTAAAAAAGATCTGATTGGGTGGGGCAAAATTAGTACCATTTTAATCAATAAGAATCTCCCTAGGTATCTTATTTTGCTTTTATGCTGATCCATTAAAAGGCACAATACCCTGTACTTGGATCAGTGGTGGACTTCCTTGTGGATCCTCACAGGTCAGTAAGGCAAAGTAATAAATATTATAAGGGAAGACTTAGAGATTCTAGTAGAAAAAATGGTAATTTGATAGGTACAGACAAGTAGAGCGCAGCTTGCCAAAACACCCCTGTACATTCCAGTGTTTATGCCTGAACTGCATTTTTTGCATTGTTTAACTTCACTAATGGGACCTGCTTTCTGTAACTTCATAAGCAAACTATTTTGTATTGTTTCTGGTAGACTGTGTGAATGTCATGCTTGCTGGAAATAAACTCAATGGTAAAAAGCAGCTTTCAAATCTTATTGGGGACATCCATATTGGTGTGGAGACATATGTATAGAAAATCTGTGCATAGAAAATAAATAGTTGGATCAGGTCCAAATGGTAAATATGCTTTTTTTTTTTCCAGTTGCACTGGAAACAATATAGAATTCTTAGTTATAAAATCTATTTTTTAATTACATGTATCAAAATGCATCTTACTAGAGAAGAATCTTATAACGTATAGGTGTTCTTGGGAGAAAAGCTTTCACATTAACATAAAAAAAAATGTAAGTTTAATTTTCCTTTATACATTTCTCCTGATTGCACAGATACTTTGTCCTTCACATGGAGCCAATCGTTCTTTATCTGCACTGAACATGCAACATAAAATATCAAAGTATTTTTTTCTTTTAAAATGAAAGGGTTCACTTACAAATGTATCATAAGATAATAAAGCAATCTTCTCTAGTTACACTGGTACATATAGCTTACACATATTTACATATGTGCCAAATAGAGTCCTGCATGGGTCCAATTTTACAGACCTGTACCCGCAAAATTACTACCCTCACACAAACCACACAACCAGGAACTTGTCTGACCCACACTCAAAATTAAACAGACCCACAACCCAACCCATTACCTGAGCAGTTTACCCGAAAATGACCCACAAATTGGGTAGCCCAGGGGCTCATTATTATGCAGAATATCATTACACACAAAATTCAGAAAACCACCAGCAAAAGGACCAGAGCGGTGTTCTCAATCTTTATTAACCACATTCCGGATGTTTTTCCCAATTACATTATATTATTCAAATTATGGTCCAGTAGCTTGCATTTAAACATAACATGTATAAATAATAAAACAAACAGAAATGTATGAAAATTAAATTACTACTAACTTCTACTCAAGTCTGGCTTTTCTGTGTACCAACAGTCCTCTCTGGAATGATTTTTGCTTGATTCCCTTGCAAAATATATTTATATAATACAAGCAGGGAAGAGATTAATGGAAGTGTCTTAAATTTTCCATTTCCTGCATCAGAGGATATTCCTGTGTTTATGAAAAATGTGTTTCATAGTAGAGCAAATAATTTACTGTATATGACAAACATCACACATACCAAACATTTATGCACCTTAGTCTAGATATCATTAGCTGTTACAGTCTCAGCCTTTTTTATCTAGTGCATTCCCTGGATAAACTTTATATTCATATCCTTCCTGTATTTCTTGAAATGCAAAAAAATTTCAATATCCACTTTTGAATTTACTGAAAGCCAAAAGGTTATTTTGATTTTTCATCTTTCATTTTCTGTAGTCCCACAAAAGGGTGGGACACATGTAAGTTAAACAAGCTCGTAGCAATGATCGATGTTGCTAACAAAAAAGTCTACATGTAAGCTATATTCATTAACTCAACAACAATTATCATTATGTTCTTATCAAAATGATGCCTGGTGACAGTGACATCACTGAAACATATAAATGTGCCTGCACTTGAATGGAGTTTTAAATTATACCGTAACTATATCTGTAAAATGGAGTACATGTTCTCTCACAGAATTAGAGGTTTTGTTTAAATTTTAAGGTCTATGGTATAATTGCTTCTTTAATAATAAATATATATGCAGTCATTGCAGCAAGAATGCTTAAAAGACAAGAAAACAAAACCCCAAAAAACAACATTATCTCAGTTGCCCAGTCTTAATGAGCTTACAGGCCCATGGTATCCTTTGGGCTAATCCATTATAAAACCATATCAGAAAAGAGGCAAACTTGCACTACCAATCGAAATGATACAGACCAATACCCTTTTTTACTGAACAAATGTAAGTGAGTGTGTGTGTGTGTGGGGGGGGACTTGCTTTCTAAAGTAAACAGAAAGAAATAAGCCAACACACGATAACACATTTAATTAAATTGTTGTCTACTTTTACCAAATGTTTCTACGTTTTTTTAGAATGTTGTTTAACAAGCTAATGAGATGCAAATGTGAATTATTTAATTTTGTAAAAGTATATGCAAGAGAGTTAAATTGCAATATCTAGCAGTAACATGAGTCAGAGCAGAAGCTGTTAACCCTTTGGGTAGCACTGCAGTAATGTTTGGGTCTAAAGGGAAAGTTGGACACAATTGTTATAAGGTACACTTGTAAAAACAACAATAGCGCAGAACTGCAAGTGCAGCATAATGAAGTGAACCTGATCTAGCATAATGAAGTAAACCCGATCTTACCAAATATAGCATAAATGAGTTAGAATTAAATATTGTCAAATTGCAATCAGTGCAGCCCTGCTAATTACATTTATTGTGCTGCGATCTGCTTCATGGTGCTGCTGATCAGGATATTAGATGTCACTGAGGAGTTCTGTGTCAATATAAAGCTACAAGGACACAGACTGAGTTTTACAGGGAGCTCTGGGTACCACTCATGTATTAGAAGGGATACTGTATCACCTACTGTAAATTATAAGGATATTAGAAGTCACTGAGGAGTTCTGTATTCATATAAAGGTACAATGACACAGGCTGAGTTATAAAGAGAACTCTGCGTACCACTCATGTATTATAAGGGATAATGTATCCCCTACTGTAAATTATAAGGATATTAGAAGTCACCAAGGAGCTCTGTCTCAATATAAAGGTACAAGGACACATACTAAGTTACACAGGGAACTCTGGGTACCACTTATGTATTATAAGGGATAATGTATCCCCTACTGTAAATTATAAGGATATTAGAAATCACTGAAGAGTTCTGTGTCTCCTTGGCACTCCAGTGGTTTAGGAAACTACAATTCTCAGTCATGCTGGGAGTTGTAGTTTCTAAGCATGAAGACTGACATGACATCACTGACATGACCACAGTGATGGAAGTTATATACTGTCCATCATGGTTAGGGGAAGGAGCTGTAGGAGTCCTATTCCACACACTAAAATGTCACACAAGCTCCACTACACGGTCCTCAGCTTTATAACATTTATCCCATTAAAAAAATTGAGTGAGAAATTCAGACAAATGTCACTTTATATTAGTTATGGCAGTACATGCGTACGGGTCGTGGAGCGCGCACACGCACACATCACCATAGTTAGGCGAGGCTGATTTGCTATTGGCTGCCCGCACTTTCTCAAGGCCACAGGTTCGCGACTGCATTAGTCGCACATTGCGCAAAGCGGCGTGGACGGTCGCTAATATCGGCAGGGGCCGAGTGAAGTTAAGATGAAAGAGAAGGGGTGCCCATCTATCGGGAAAGATTACTGGGGGCCTGCTGATCAGATTGAGAAGCTGAAAACAGGTATGGAAGCACTAAGAAATGTGTTTTGTGTTGAGACTAAGTTGTTTGAAGCAGTGAACTGTTCCTTTAATAGAACATGTATGCATCCACTCCATAGAAGCAACATTGTGTATTGCTGTAAGGAGCATACCCTCCAACATTCCCCTTTAGGAGATATATTTATAGAAACAACATGATGCAGAGCTACCACTAGATAAAAATATTATGATCCTGACCTTAGCACAATTCTGTGCAAGGCATTTCTCATTTAAAGGGTATCTCCACTGGTATAAACAAAATTTGGGTATTTAGTTTTATTGAAGAAAAGGAGCTGTAAGCAGCGTAAGTAGCTTACCTTCTCTCCTGGCTCCTGCAGTTTTTATTGAAGAAAGGGAGGAAAGACACAGCTCCTTTACCTCCGGTTCTTCAAAAAAACTAAATACCAAATTTTGTTTATACCAGTCAAGATACCCTTTAAATGTAAATGTTGGACAGTGGAAGACAATAAGTTTACTTGGGTACAGTTCTGAGCAATGCATATTTTAACATCTATGTCACGAACGCCAGTTCGCTGGGCGCGTGATATGACCAATCAATCTGTACTTGCTGCAACCACTTTAAGTTAAACACTCTTGACTCTCACTGACTATGCACACCCCTGTCCTGGCAGCTAAATGGTTACCACTACACCATTCACTCCAGCAACTAACTCGTTAATTAGCATCAGTCCTTCACAAGCAGTCACAGACTTATTAGCATTTACACTGCAAAACACTCCATTCAACCACATATAAACTTATCAGAGGCTAACTGAGTTCTTTTAGAGCATCAAAGACAAAACTTATTAAATTTTAGATTTAATATTCCAAAAGGTGGACAGTGCATATAATACAAAAATAAAAGAAAATGGTTTTATAATAAAATGACATACAATAGGTACAACAGTTATATAAAATAAAAAGGATAAAAACATTCACAGACCCTACTCACTAGAAGAAGTCCTGTATCCCGGGGCGGGAAGAAACATCGGGTCCATACACACAGTTTTAGCATGTCCCCTCAGTATGAACAAAGTTATAGGGGCTACAAGGATTTTTGAACCATTTCATAAACCACCCCCCTTCTCTGGCTATGCAGGAGGTGAGAGTGTCTAGCAATGTACAGATTTACGACTAGCCAAAAGCATTCATTCCCCCTCAGTTAGGCAGATTCCATATAAATGTATTGTACTGGAATATTGACCACATATTTCTCTCCAGTATTAATTATCAATTCCTCCAATACCAAACATGACCTGTGTGTAATCCATATTTCCCAAGATATTAATAACTTCCTGCCAGATCATTTGGTCTAGTGGGGACTGTTAAAAATGATTATTGTGAGTTCTCATCATTATTGCTATATATGCACCTCTGTCTACCTCACACTGACACACATACACATTTGTAACACACATACCTACATACTACATTCATCCCACATTTTTATTTTATTTGAATATTGTAAGCTGTCAATTATATGTTTGATTGGCTCTATAATATGTTTTGTCTGTAATATTTTGCACAATACCAAAATCTATTCCTATGTGAATGATGTTTTATGACCCTATAACTTACACAACATATGCAAATATAGACGCATGTATATTTTCTACATGGACACACATAATAAATGTAATTAGCATGGCTCCACTGATTGCAATTAAGACCTCATACACATTAAGGGTAATTGTCGAGTTTTGTTATCGGTTATTTGATCCGATTTGTGGATCTGATTTGCATCCAATTGAATAACATAAGAATTGATGATAAGTTCAGAGTTTCGAAAAATTAAAAAAATTCTCTGTGCATTTTCAAATCCATCAGTTCCGAATCGGAATCAGGGTTGTTTAGAAATGAATTTTGGGTAAAAGGGATGATAGTTCACCTAACTCATATTGTGCATCAATTATTTATCTGACATTAGCGGTACTTTTTTTTTAAGTCATCATGAACAATTTCTCCCCAACTTCAAACAGAGTAAATGTTGCCAATAACAGGAATCAAAAAACTTAAAATAGTTGATTTTCAGAATTCTTTAGTCTAAATTAGATTGATGACACATTCTGAAAAGTGTTTTTGTGCTACACATTTCATTAGAATAATTATGAGAACAAATATCACATTTAGAAAAGGAGTCTGTAAGCTATAAATTTGTTATTATTAGAGACTGGGTGGTGCCAGAAGAAAAAATCACAAAATACAAAACTATAAACCAGTAATGAAATAATTGAAATAAATAAAATGTATTTAGCCATCTCATGAAATCTTGCCTGCACTATTAAAAGATAAATACTTCTTTTAAGGTCAACTTATGTGATGTACTGAATCACTCTTTCATTTTTTTGTTGTTACAATTTTTATACATAAGCTATTATGAGAACTACCTTTACAAAATGTAGAATTGCACTGTTTATTTTCCCTAACTAAATACAATAACATTTTGGGGGAAAAAAAATAAAGGCTTTTGAGTTTTGACTGGGCTGAGGATCTTTGACACACACCCTAGTGAACCACAGGAAGCTGGAGTATGTGTAGACCGTCCTCCACTGTCAGCATTGTAATCAGAAGATGGTATGGCACATCTGCTAAAGCTAAATGCACTTAGTCCCCTAACCCTTAGTTTTTTAACATTTAAAGGATATCTACACTGTAAAACCAACTTTAGTTGCCCGGATAACAGTGGCTTTAAAAGTAAATATGTCTATTTTTTTCCCTTAACCCCCCACCACCACCCATAGCCTAATTTAATGTTGCTGGCTTTCTCTTTTTGGATATGGCTGCTGGAGCTCCACCCCATGAGATCTTTTAAGACTTTCTCCATCTCCGGGCGGTGGAATCAGGTAAGGCTTGTGTAGAGCATGCCGGTGCCGTTCCCAGGAAAGTGCACACGTGTGACATCATCAAGGGTGCCTATTCACGGAAACGGCTCTGGGATGCGCAGTGACACCACGTCGCATGGGCCGTGATGTCCAGAGTGTGCATGCTGCACACAAGCCTTAAAGAAAAAATACACATATTTACTTTTAAAGCCACAGCTATCCGGGCATCTAAAGTTGGTTTTACAGTGTACATATCTTTTAAGCATCCAAAAATTTGGTACTTTAAAAAAAAAACACAATGTGCTGGATTACTTGGATATGTACTTAGAATTTAAAATGTTTTAATGGCATGTATATATGAAATAGTACCATTAACAGCAGCATATCTAATCTGAACATGCAGAACACAATTTGATGAATAAAACAAAGTAATAATAAATATATTCATAGCATTTTCCCTGTAGTAAACATCAGATATGTCACAGCTGTTAACTCCTTTTTAAAAAGACATGCTTGCCTGAATGTCATCAAAATTAGTTTGTCTAGCACCTTCAGTACACAAGCACAGCCGTGATCACTGATGCAATCATTTCTGATCTGGCATTTCAAACAAAACCTGAGCAAAAATAAATAAACATCGAATTGAACAAAATAAATAGAAAAGCCAAAAAAGGAAATCTTTTTGAAGATGATAATATCAGGCTTGCAGTACAATTGATATTATGTAATAAAGTAAATGTAGATGTATTTAAATTTATACTAAAGGGAAAATGGGAGGCACTCAATGGTTTGTCTAAAAATACAGTAATTAAAAGAACATTTTTAATTTTTGGCATTAAATATTAAAACAAAAGTTTTAATGTTATAAAAGAAAACATGATCAATGTCAATCTTTGTAACAGGTTTAGTGATTTAGAACATTCTCTAGACATTAATAAGCACTGCTTTTGTAATGTCTGATATTGCAAGTAAAGTAAATTGTCCCTTGTGCAATAAATTTTTTGGTCTTTAAATTGCAAACCTGTTGAATGAGATGCAAAGGGCTGAAAATGAATAAAATATAATATAGAAAATCTTTTTTTTTTTTCGAGCACAGACTTGTTGATAAATGTTTGAATTCTTATTTAAAGGTACAAAATTAGCTAGCTTCAGGTTGCCCATTCTTCACATTGTTTGTATTACGTTTTCTGTTATTTATTTTCATGACATTCACAAGACATGCCCTTTTCTTTGTTCAACAGCCCATATATTCAGGCAGAAGTGTTTCTCATTTCGCTAAATGGAAGTTTTGTAAGAAAACAAATGCTGCAAAATGCTAGACTTCATTAATAAGGGCATTGCTTATTTCTCCATTTTGTTTTTCTTATTCAGTCTTTTATAGTTAAGGTGGCCCCTCTGAGGCTAATATAGTACAGATGCAGTTGGGTGGAATTCTCAATTATATATAATCTCAAATGACAAATGCAAGCAACATTTACATGAAGACTTTTCAATTTATTATCCGGAAGCATTTATTACATAAATACTTGTTTCTGCCACATCAGAGGGGCTATTGATTTGCCTTTCTAATCACAGAGGTGGAATTGCATCTAGGTTATATATGCTAGTAATCAGACATAGCTATAGGTTGCTGTGGTGTTGTAAGAAAGAAGGCTGTTTATTTTAACAAGTATTTAACAAGTTTTGTAAATGTTTTAAGTCCTAAGTAAAGATGCACAACCCGTACTGTATAGGGTAAAAAAATTGTTTTTTAAATAGTTTTTTAACAAATAAACTCAAAACTATTATTATTCATTTAGGCAATAAAACAATCATTCATTTTATTAATATAGACTGTTTTTTTAGCCATGTCATTTAAACAGGGGGTCCACCCTAAACATAATTAAAGGGCATCTATAGTGAAAAAAACACATTGGCCCATTGCAAAGTTAAATTTATGTACTCGGTGCTGTCTTTATCCTATCTCTGTCAGTGACTTTGTTTTTCCATGGTGTCAGATCTCTGTGCAGCACTCCCCCCTTCCCCCTCCCCTCTGTTACCTCCTCCATGTCTCAACTCCGTCTAACCGACAAGCTTTTCATGTGCAGTAAGAGTTAAAAGTTCAACATCTTGAAAAACACACCCAAGGCCAGTGGCCAATAGAAAGCAAGCTGTCCTAGAGACATGGATCTCTGTGTTCTGATCTCTCTCTTTGTGACCCATCATCAATCAGGGAAGTCTATCAAGAAGGGGGCTCAAGTGCAGCCTTAACTCCGCCATCAAAGCTACATTTCTCCCCCTGCTAATGCTCTTATCTCTATGTTTATTACAGAACATGGAGGAGGGAGTGACTTGAGCAGGGAAGAGGATCATGTCACAGGGATTTGATTGACAGTACAAGTAGGAGTAGAGGAATGCAGTCACATATTCTTCTAATTTGTGTATCTCAGGACAGAGAGGGAATCTGAACAAAGTGATGACACTCTGGGGGTTGGGGAGAATTATGGAAAGAACTCATGGAAAGAACGAACAAAAGGTTCATTTTCCCCACTATAGATGCCCTTTAATATGGTAGATATCCCCTGCCCACCCCCAACAGCTTTGTCTACCATATATATCTACCACATGTTAAAAGGATTTAATGCTAGAGGCTGATGGCAAGTAATGGATGGATGTGGATGGTAGGAGGGAGAGGGGGAAGGGCTCCCCTGTGCATGTCACACTACCTTCTAGAGGCTGCAGAAGACACCTTCTATTCTTCACTTTCCTGGACTTTGGACAAGCACTGCAGGAGAACCATAAGGAGCCGAGATGTATAGCAGAATAGTGTAGTATTTAAGGTTGAATAAAGACATACGTCCATCCAGTCCAACCCATCTAGCAATTCCCCTTATTTCCTGCCTAACTGTTGATCCAGAGGAAGGCAAAAAAAAACCCACCAAATTTATGAAGGGGGAAAAAATTCCTTCTTGACTCCAAGTGGCAATCGGAAATACCCCTGGATAAACTCTACTATATATATCAATACCAGTTCTTATTTGCAGAAACTCATCCAGCTTTTTGTCCAATGAACCTGCCATAACAACATCCACTGGAAGACAGTTCCATAGCTTTACCGTTCTCACAGTGAAAAACCCTTTCCGAACTTAAGGCCTAAACTTTTTTTCTTCAAGTCTTAAGGGATGTCTGTGTGCCCTCTGACATGCTCTATTGGTGAACAGTGCCCCAGATGGCCGTTTATGTATTTATACACAGTAATCATATCCCCACACAAGTGCCTTTTCTCTGTAAATAATTTTAACTTATCCAGTCTCTCTTCATATCCAAGCTCCCCCAAATGCCTTATTAATTTAGGTAAGGATTTTTTTTAACTTCACTGTGGGGGCAGTAGTGGGTTAAATTTTAGTTTTGGGGGTGGACATGCCCTTTAACTATAAGCCAGTCAAACAACTTTAAGAGCCTCTCTAGCTTTTTTAGTTCCATTATTATCTATAGAAAACCCTTTAAAAAGTTGGTTGCCTGGTAAAAAAGAGCATTGCCTACTGGGCTTCTGGATTTCTCCAGCCTTGCCTTAAAAGGACAACTATACTCACCATAGCCCCGATCCTTTTGTTCAGCCCTTGGAAACTATCCAGGATGAGGACCTAAGCCACTAAGTCCTCACCAGTTGGTTCCGTTCGCAACCCATGCACTAACATGTTAAATTCCATTCCTCGGCTTGTTGTCCCTTCACTTCCTCCTTCTGTGCCACCAGCTGACCATTAGGAAAACACACTGATCAAAAAGTGCTTCTTCCTATTGGTAAAGCCCTGGGCGACGGGAAAGAGGCAGAGAGCAGCGCGTCCATGAGTAGAATTACAATAGGTTATTCACAAGCTGAACTAGGGGTAAGAACCTAGCAGATTAGTTTGTTACCCTGGGTAGTTTCCAAGTAACGGGGGTCCTCTAGGACAGTAAATTTGTCCTATTAAATAAACTGTTTAAAAGAATCTGCATTTTCCATCATCAGCGATCTTTAAAGCAGACTTTTAGCCTTATTAAATATTACACAATTATTTTAACATCTTATAAAAGTGCAACACATGCTCTACAGATTAAAACAGCATTTACTTGAAAAGCTTTTGACAAATCTTTTCCCAATTAAATTTGTCAAACTTTGTCTTAAAATAGTGCACCAAGATTCATATCTCATTAAAACTCTAAAAAGAATGTGGCTCAAAAAAGTAATGACATTCAAAATTGCTTTTCAATTTCTTAAATCATGCAATATACTGTTGCTGTAAAACAAAATACATTTTCCAAAGATGTAGGGTGTATATTGCAATTTGCACTTATAAATAAATTACTTAAATAACTGAGAAAATCAAAACAGAATGAAAAAAATACACACACAGCATTTAATAGTAATGATAGTTGAAAAGTAAGAACTAAAACTTTCTTATATAACATATCAAAGATGAAACTACTTTTCATCACAATCTGTCCATTAAGTCAAAATGCATTCAATAATGTCCAGGAGCAATCACGCAGACAAATTTAGGCCAAACAGTTATGGTTTTGCAACAAGAGGAACTAAAGTCTCCAGACAAACATTGTTCCAATACAATACATTTACAAAGATACAACAAGCTATGTCTCACCTCTCCCTTAGATGTGGCTTCTGGGTGATTTATGAAATTAACCTGTATGTACTAGGGGTCAGCTCTTGTTATTCACCTTAGCTGGGTAACACCCAGGGCACTCCTGGGGGCTTTTTAAACCAGCTTTTAAAATTTACACACTTTGTACACTCAGCAACGTTTTGGTCCTGGACTGTCCAATAATAGACACTATTAGGAAGTCAGTAGTTTGGAAGTATTTCTTTTTTTTTTGCGGAAATAATTAATTTTCTTTCTCAAAAGATATGCATTTGTGCTTAACTTCCACTCATATTCGAATCTCCCATGTGACATGGAGGAAATAGAATTATTAAAAAAATTATTTTCTTTAATCTACATACAAGTAGCCTATTTTTTGCAAAGATGTAAATACACAAGAAGCAGTGCCCCTTCTTGTTGAACATATTACAGGTAAAATGTAGATCCCACTAGCCCAGATAGCTGTGAGTATTCAAAGATCTCTTTCAAGCTAATTAGCATACCACAGATGTAAAAATTGGATAATGCCTGAAAAGCAGAACAAGACTGACATCATGCAGCGTAGAAAATAACTTATTACACCCAACTAGGGAACAGACTGTTTGTCTGAAGGATACTATTATTCTCAATAATGGCAGTAATAGCTCAGGCAAGGGTAGACAATAAGCAAAATAAATATAAAACCAAACACTTGCAACTACATAATTAGACATTAAAAATAAAATATAAGCAGATGCATTTTTTTTCTGCCAAATATAGAAAGTGCAAATGTATGATATGTACTTTTCTACAATTCTATCACTGCAGTTAATGAACACCAGATTTCCTGTTGGGTGACAATTATATTTGCCAGCGTATTTTGTACCTGTTCCTGAATTACCACTGTTTATGAGAATTATATAACGCATAATACACTACCTACAGTGTAATATAAGGATATTACACCACCGAGGAGTTCCATGACCATATAGAAGCACAAGGCCACAGACAGAGTGCTTTTATACAGGTCAGGGAACTCCGAGGTGAAGTAAATCCATATATTACACTGTAAGTATTGTATTATTTCTTATAATACATAAGGCCAGCCAAAATAACCTGCTCACTACCACTGTGTCTTCCCCTTTCTGTATTAGTCATTTATATAGGAATCCCTGTTTAGTGGATAAATAGTTAATTACTGTTCCTATTGAAAAGAGAAAGAAAGACCGAACTCTCGGGGATATTCAATAACGCAGCGGCGTTAACTTACCTTAGCCCGATCCTGCGATACAATAACTGACGTAAACGAGATTACGTCAGTTAATGCATCACGGGATAGGGCAAAGGTAAGGAGCGGCACTTTAACGCTCCATAATCCGTAGCATTAAGTTTCACGATACAAAGTAGTGCAAAACTTAACACTACAGGTTTTGGATGGTTAGCACAGCGCTATTTCCAAAAACATTCAGAAATGGCGCTGTGCTCGAAAATTCGTCCAAAACCCACGTTAACCCAAATTTTTTTAGGGTTAACCGAACAACACACTGAGGCAGCAATTGGTACTTTCGAAAGACCCAATAACGAAACACAAGAAAAGCGACATCATATACGCAGTGCAGTGAAGAATGCTCTGATTTGTATGTGGGGGAGACCAAACAGCAATTGCATCAACGTATGGCCCAGCACAGAAGAGCCAATACCTCGGGTCAAGACTCAGCCGTGTACCTGCATCTTAAGGATAAAGGACATACCTTTGAAGATTGTAATGTTAACATATTGGCAAAGGAATGTGACTGGTTCAAGAGAGGTGTTAAGGAGGCCATTTATGTGAAAATAAAGAAACCAAGCCTAAATAGAGGTGGAGGGGGTTTGACACCAACTGTCTGCCATGTACAATGCTGTTTTGACACCTTACTCTGGGCGTTCCTATAACACCTCTTAGCCACTATCCAATCACGCCCTTAACACTTGGCTGTGATATGCTAATTAGGATTTTCCAGGGTACATAATTGCCAAAGATTCTTGTACAATCATTCTGAATTGAGAAAGCCAGTCGGATGACTAGCGAAACGTCTTCAAGAACTAAACTTCAAGTCCAGTTGATCTAATTGAATACAACAGATATACCATGACCTGGATGAATGAGAACCTTCACATGCATTATAATCAAACATTCTCCTGTTAGAATTGTTACCTTATTTACTCTAATTGTTTGCTATATGTGCCGCTTTATATAAATAACAATTTTTATAGGGTAAATAATTAGTATTTGTATTTTACAAATAAACAACAATCTGCTTACCACCAGAAAAAAAGAAAGGTTTAACAGTCAGGATACATAATTCTGCTATGGTATCAAATATTAATGGCTGGGGAAATCAAAATACTTCCATAATTAGACAGTGCTAGCAGGCTTTCCCTGGTGGTAAAACTGTCATTGAGAGCATGCATTGATATTCAAAGTGTATAAAAAGTACATTTTCTACTGAAAATAGATACAAAACCTGCAAGCAGAATATTTCATTCAAATATTTGTATCTGTGTTTTTGTGTAGTAGTAATAATAAATACTCTGCTATGATAAATGGATTTTGAATTTTCAGTGAAATCCCATCAAAATATTAAATCTAAGGGGGCTTCTCCAAGCGGATCGCCCGGGCAGTGGCATGGACTAGAGGCTCCATGCTTCCAAACCCCATAAAGCCTGAAATACAGCCCAAAACCGCCAAATAACTGCACCATGGTAAAACCAAAAAGGGACAAAACCCCAAGCAGTAACCTCAAGCCGAGCCACAGCGAGCTGCATCAATTTTTTGGCAAAACGAAAATCGGACCAAAGGGGAAGATGGCGTCCGACCTGAACCTCCCGCCACAAGAGCCCTCAGATCCGGAGGAGGAATCGGTATGTGACTCAGTAGGAGAGGGAACGGGTGACCTACAGTCCTTTCTAAGGTCCCTACCGACCGAAGGAGACTTTAACAAGTTGGTCACTAAGGTAGAACAGACCTGTAAAGCAGAGATTACATCCTTACGCTCAGACATCAGAGACATAGCAAACAGGAAACTCCATAGAACAGCACGATACTGCTTTAACCCAAATAGGTACAGACATGACATCCCAAAAGGCAACCATTAGAGCCCTCATCAATCATATTAAGGACATAGAAAATAGAGGCCACAGAAATAACATTAGAATCAGAGGCCTACCAGAGACTGTATCCTCGACAGATTTGCCCTCAGCACTACAAAAAATATTTAATACCTTACTGGAACAAGATGAGAGCAATAAAATAGAACTGGATAGAGCACACAGAGCACTACGCCCTAGGGTTGCAGACGATACAAGACCACGCGACATAATATGTTGCTTCCACCACTATAATATAAAAGAACTAGTCATGAGAAATGCTTGTGAAGGTTCTCATTCATCCAGGTCATGGTATATCTGTTGTATTCAATTAGATCAACTGGACTTGAAGTTTAGTTCTTGAAGACGTTTTCCCCCCACCTCTATTTGATACCAACTGTCTGCCATGTACAATGCTGTTTTGACACCTTACTCTGGGCGTTCCTATAACACCTCTTATCCACTATCCAATCACGCCCTTAACACTTGGCTGTGATATGCTAATTGGGATTTTCCAGGGTACATAATTGCCACAGATTCTTGTACAAGTCTTTCTGAATTGAGAAAGCCAGTTGGATGACTAGCAAAACGTCTTCAAGAACTAAACTTCAAGTCCAGTTGATCTAATTGAATACAACGGATATAGTCATGAGAAAGGCCAGGGACTGCACAGAAATCGATTTCAACAGAGCTAAACTGAAATTTTACGCAGACCTATCCAGACGCACCCTACAACAAAGAAGGGCACTAAAACCCCTTCTAAACATCCTAACCGACAGGGGAATTACCTACAGATGGGGATTCCCCTTCTCCCTTACTGCTAAGAAAGACGGAACCACAGCAATACTAAAAGACTCAGAAGACCTACAATCTTTCTTAACTAAATTGAACCTCCCCACCATAACATTGCCGGAATGGGATCAACCCATTACCACATCTTACATAAAACCAAATGAACGATGGTATATCCCAAGGGCCGACAAAACCCAAAAAAGACACAACACCAAAACTGAACCACTGTGATTACTACCACGAGGCCCTAAAACAAACAAACATGGGCAATTCAATATTTTCCTCTAACCACACTAATTGGGGACTATCAGCTACCGATGAGACCCAAACAGGCTCAACCTCACAAGGGACAATATCCTCTGCGGGAAAATGGAGGATTACAAAACTAGACCTGAAGTAACTAGGGTAAGGTTACTGAATAGTGGGATAATGCTAAAACTAGGCACCAAGTTATGTCTTATCATGTACAGGAATTACAAAATAATGAGGTAAAAAATGTTTAAAGTAATTATGTACATAATGTTTATTTTCTTTGATCTTTTTCACATATTTGCCTCTCTCCCCTACCCCTCACTCCTCCTCTACTCCATCTGGGTAAACCGGGTAAACTAAAAAAAAAAAGGTCTCAAATACTTTATATGATTCACCAAAATAAGACAGATATTGTGATGTTCCAAGAGACACACTTCAGAGCAAATTCTATCCCTAAAATAAGGGACAAACATTACATAAACTGGTATCACAGCCCGAACCCTACCTCCAAGAGTAAAGGAGTAAGCATAGCAATTCACAAAAATTGCCCAGCACAAATCAAAGAATCCATACAAGATAGCGAAGGCAGATTTATCATGCTCAACATAGAAATATACAAATTCCAACTAACATTAGCAAGCTTCTATTTACCAAACACCTCACAAGTACCTACGGGACTATCACTCCTAATTAAATTGGCACGCTTTGCTACCGGACATATAATACTTGGGGGTGACTTTAAACTAACTATAGACCTGAAAATGGATACCACATCTGGCCACTCCCAAATCTCATATAGATCAATAAACACCTTGAAGAAAAAGCTATTTGACATGAAATTAATAGACAAGCCATAGCTCAACTAAAGATTACGCATTCTACTCTGCTCCACACAACACGTATAGCCGTATCGATTTATTCTTTCTTTCCCATCCGTTACTTTCATGGCAGAGTACGAGTACCATAAGCCCGATATACTGCTCAGACCACGCCCCAGTACACTCACACTCACAGTCAAGACCAAGATGGTCATGGAAATTAAACGCCTTCTCAAAGACCAAACTTGCATACAAGACGTTAATAAATCAATAGCAGAATTCAAACTATCCCACAGAACTGATATAACCTCTCCCTTTATTAAATGGGAAGCTCTGAAGTGTGTCATTCGGGGCATTTTAATTAAACATGACTCCCGACTAAAAAAAGAATCACAATACAAACTCCAAAAACTCATTGAGACAGTTCACTCCTTAGAGATTATGCACAAATCTCACCTAGACGAACTGACAAAAAGAAAACTGACTATCGCAAGAAGCGAACTAAATCAAGCACTGAATAATTATTATGAATATAGAAAAGATTTCTATAATATAATATATGTGTTTAGCAAGTGCAGCAGACCTTTGGCAAATTCCCTACACTCTAGGAGAACCAATACGTATATTATAAAATTTGTTTCAAGCACAGGGAAAATGGTACACAGTTTGGAGGACATCGCAAAAAAATTCCAATTATTCTACTCAAAACTATATTCTATTACACCACCAAACCCTCCACCCACAATAGGGAAAACCACAAGACTAGAGGCCATGGTACAATACATAAAAGAAACATCATTACCCATCATTACAGAATCCCAACGCAACACATTAGAGACACCCTTTTCCTCAATGGAACAGAAAACAGTAATAAAATCCCTAAAGACAGGAAAAAGCCCCAGCCCCGGCGGCTATACACCACTATTCTATAAATTCCTACAAAAAGAAATAGCACCTTCCTTACTAAAAGCTTTTAACTCACTGCAGAAAACCCCTTTCCACCACAAGCACTGGAAACACATATTACAATGATTCCCAAACTAAATAAAGACCACACACAGTGTGACAATCACCGCCCCATATCCCTCATTAACGTAGATATAAAACTATAAGCAAAAATGTTAGCGCTCCGTATACAAGAATTCATTGCCTTACTGATAAACAGGGAACAAGTAGGTTTCCTCCCAGGAAGAGAAGCCTGTGACAATACAATAAAAACAATATCATTGATATCCCGTGCACAAAAACAACAAATACCCCTATGTTTAGTATTCCTAGATGCCGAAAAGGCCTTTGATAGGGTTAACTGGGAATTCCTAAGGTTGACCCTACAGCAAATTGGAATAGGCCCCTCTTACCTAAACAAGATCATGTTGCTATACAAAGAAAACTCTGCCCAGGTCCAAATAAATGGCACAATTTCCAACTCCTTCAAACTTAAAAATTGAACAAGGCAGGGATTTTAAATTTTACCCCTTTACTGACCTCTGTGTCCTCCGATCTAGTCAGGTGGCACAAAAAACAATATAGTTGGTTGTTAAGAATAAATATACTGCGAATGTATCTGCGAATGTATAGAAACGTTCTACCCAGAGTATTATATCTTTTTCAAACCATCCCAATACAACTACCAAAGAACTTCTTCACCTTACTACAAGCACACATGTCTAAAGTCATATGGGGATACAAAACCCCAAGATTTAAATTTGCCATCATGACTAGAAACAAAGATTTAGGAGAATTGAACCTCCCTGACATCACAAAATATCATACAGCAGCACTACTGACTCATATAATAGACTCGATATACAACAAAAACAATAAACTATGGGTGGAGGTAGCCTACAGCCAATCAACCAATACCCTTGAAATCTTTACCACGGACACCTAAAGCAGAAAGAAATGGCAAGACCCTCCCAGAATATTTCATTAAACCAATCCTACTCATATGGGATATATACCTTCGATCAAAAAACTTTCAGGAATTAACTGCTGCATGACGCCTATCCTGCATAATGTAGCATTCCCCCCAGGAATGCTCCAGGAAACTTTTCTGAAATGGTCTCTCACTGACTCGCCAAACATCAGCCAAGTACTATCCCAAGGAAAAATAATCTCACTGAACTCTCTGATGGATCCAGCAACACAAACTGCAAAGTCAAACAAAACCGGAATACTGAGATACTTCCTGATTGCAGGTAGAGCCGTCTTACCGAGATACTGGAAAAAACCAACAAGCCCACCCATCCTCGATTGGGTAATTGAACTAAACCCTATAATGAGAATGGAGGTACTAACAGCGTTCCTAAACAATAAACAAAAAAAATTTGCTAATTGCTGGACAACATGGATAACGTTTAAAGACTCTGACAGATACCAACCCCTTATAACTTGTGCTTAACGCATCTTCTGGGCCCTCAGAGAAATGTAACCATAAGTATGTTGAACACAAGACAAATACTGAAAAAGTATAAAGAACAACTCAAGACTGTTTGTTATTAAGAAAATTAAAAGCATTAATATGATAAAAATACTCGTATGAAGAAATCCCTTCCCCCCCACCCTATCCCCATAATCTATACTTCTATATCTGCCCTTTATCCCTTTCACCTTTTGAACATTGTTTTTATGAAACCTATCAGAACGGTATAAAAAAAAAAAAAGGGAAAAGGACATAAAAAGTAATGTAAAGATGTACAAAAAATCAATGTTTATTTACACATATTATAAGGTCAAACAATGTCAAAAGTACACTTAATGTTTAACCAAATAAAAATTTGAATTAAAAAAAAAAAATTTAATCTAAAAACATCTCTGTAGTCATCATGACATCTTTGCAAGAGTATTAGCAAAACAATAATTTTCCGTTATTTCATATAAATACTTTTGCAAGGTAAAAGCATGTGTTAATGTCCCGCACACAGGCAGACAACTTCAGCCAATCAAATCATATACAACCTGCTCTTACACCCAATGATCATGTCATTAAAGGGGCTCATACACACAACAATACCGATTGTGTGATCATCATGTGATTGTTATTGGTCTGTATTGTGAGTCTAGTATGCCACACACATTTGGACATCTTGTATATATTGTATGGTCATACAATATTGGGATATTCTGATATCATATGATTGTTATTGTTGTGTGTATGGGATCCTTAAAGGGCAAGTCCAGCCCTAAAATGAAAACTTACATACAGGTAAATCACCCCCCTAAACGGTAAAAGTTTGAAATCTGAAATATATAAGTGTAACCTGAAATCCTGCACAATTTCCTGTTTCCCCTGATTCTGTTTCCTGGTTCTTCCAGTTAGAAACTGTCAGTTAAGAATTTGACAGTTGACATCACAGCCAATGACTGAATGTCAGTCCCCTGTCTGCCTCTTCTGAGCATGCCCAGGCTCATTACAAGCTCAGTACAGGTTTCTAAACTGCTTAGTTTCCATGAGGCTTCCAGAAGCATAGCAGACATACAGTAATGAATTCATAGGACAAAGTATGATATATCAACATATTTTAAAGAGGCCATTCTGTCTAAAAGATGTTCTTAAGATGTTGGAGTTGTCCTTTAAGGTTAAGCACACATTGGTTAATAACTGCTTACATTTTTCTGACAGATCTAAGCAAAATTGTGCAAAATTATGGACATGCCCAATTCTGAAAAATTGGAAGAAAATATTGGTTGCTGCAAAAAAACTTTGTCAGTCCAAAATATTGACCAGTGTGTTTCAGAAATTTGCTGGATGTGTACTACCTAAAGGCCCACACAGGCAATATAAGAGTTCCATGATCACATCTTACTAGACTGGGCAAATTCTAGATGAGAGCACATTTTTTAGCCAATCTCTTTCTGCATTTTAAAGGCCCAACCTTACAAATGCTCACTGTGTTTAAATCCTACCCCATGGCTGTTGTTATCATTAATGAGTGGCAGCAATTATTGCTGGGGTAAAATCCACCCTCAGCTACATTAGCAGAAATTTCTTATGTCTAACAAGATGAAAAATATTTCTATAGGTCCTACAATTCCACCACAATTACAAAGACATTCAGATATGCCATATCACATATCAAGAAAGCCACATAATTTAACGTTATAGAAAAGAATATAACTTTGCTCGCCATCTTTTAAAAGGGTATGTCCATCTCAAAATAAAAAATCTGCCCACCTTTCTGCACCGATCTACAAACCCCAAACACTCCAATGCCAGCATCTGAAAAAAACACAAGCTGTGAGAAATTGTCTCTGAAGCCTATAGAAAACTGTAGGCTTTAGCAATATAAAATACTATTCAAGAACTTATAGTCCTCTTGGAGGGTGCTTGACCTATTCTTTGTAAATGACAAACATCTTTATTTAGTCCTCTTTACGTTAACGGTTAATCACTTTCACAAAATGTTAGGATATGTAATTTTTTTCTCATTTTTCAAATTATTTTTTCTTCTGGGTTGGAAAGAAAGTAGTAAGATGAATTTCCCCATCTGTGTGGAATTTTTACATGGCAATGAAGGTTGAATAAAAACACATGTCCATCCAGTCCAACATTTTTTGGATTACCCATGCAGCCAACAGTGGATCCAGAATAAAAGGAGAAATAAACTCCATAACTCTGAATGGAAAATGGAAAGGACGCCATGATCAACAAGAACAGTTTGTATTAATTTTAGATATTTGTACAGCCTTTTCTTGAATATATCCAATTAATTTCCATTACCATATTGCCTGTAAGACAGTTCCAGTTTTATTGTTCTTACTGTAAAACAACATTTTAAAAAATGTGAAGCTGAAACTTCTTTTCTAATTATATTTAAAGGTGATCTACATTGCCACAATAGAAAAATGACATTCACAAAGATACAAAACTCAGTGTCTCACCTCTCCCTTTGCTGTGCTATGGGTACTAGTGGTCAGCTCCCATAATTCACCTTAGCTGGGAACACCCAGCTAAGTGTATGCAGTACACTTTATAGGAAGCTGACAGACAATCATGTTAAAGCTAAGAGATCATTCCTCCCTCTGACAGAGAACTCAGATTTCAATGCAGTTTTTGTGAAAACACATTACAAATGCTCCTGTCCCTAACAATGATAAATTCATTTGCTTTTCTTGATTACTTTTCATTAAAAAAAAAAATATATTTCTTTGCTAGCATGAATTCAAGAAACAGAATTATTAACATTTGAGTAAAAATTAAAATTAAAAGTACCGGGAACCGAATTTGCAACCTTCTATACTGTGCCTTGCTAAAAAGGTGGAATATCATTACATGTATAATCTTTATCATTTTTCTAGGAACATAATAGAAACAAAAGAAAAAATAAACCTGGGGAATTTAACATGTGTCCCCATGGTCTGTATGTTTCCAAAACCAGCACTTTAGCAGTGCGCCACCACTGCACATGCAGAAGACAAGTACATTTCAGTATATGTCAGTATAATCAGTTCACTATTTTGTATTGCTCTAGGAAGGACGTCATCAAATTCACGCTGGTTGGTAAATAAAAAAACAGAGCTGTTATATATAAAGTTTGTACATATGTAGAAATGTTATATTTTTCTAAAAAACATGATGGAAAAAAACAAACAAAAAAGCAAATTAGGGGATTTGATCATGTGTTTTCTTTTGTTGTGTGTTCCTAAAAACTTGGCATTTACATGGTGCACCACCAGCAACTCAACAATGAAAACAGGTACATGTAGAAACATGTTGTGGCAACAACATGGAAGCCTTCTTTGTTTTCAGAATCTATTACTTAAATGTACAAAATGCAACTTACTATAGAAGAATCTTATAATAAATAGGTGTTCTGGGGAGAAAAGCTTTCACATTAAGTTTTTAAAAAGATTAGTTCTCATAGCCACAAGTCATTTGGAATGATTTATTGGTAAACAATGTACCAAAAGGCTTATTACATGCCCCCCTGGTGTCTTTTAAACATATCTGCATGGAGTTTTTATGTTCTATTTGTGTTTGCGTGGGTTTTCTCTGGGCACTCCAGTTTACCCCAAAATCATAAAGCCATATTGATAGGTTGCATGTATAAGATTAGATTGTAAGCACTTTGGAGAAGGACCTTATGTGGATAGATTAAAGGGGAACTGTGGTCTCCATACAAATTGATTTTAAATGAAAGGCCAGATTACTACCTTTAAAACTCTCTATGTGCTACACAGCCCAAGATATAAAAAAAATTACAGACCAGAAAGTTAATGGGTGGGATGCTGACATGTGACATTCCTAAGGTTGCTCATACACCTCGCAGCTGGCGAGCACAGCCTCAGACTTCAGTGAGTGAGGGAGACAGGTAGTCCCTCCCCCTCCCTGCTGTGTGAAGATCCCCACAGAGAAGGTAAGGGAACCTACAGCCCTACCCTCCCACTATGTGAAAACATTCTTTTCAGGCAGAGTTCTCACTCTGCCTGAAAAGGGCATCTTCACAGTTTTCAGTAGGGAAAGGGGTGTGTGTGAGTGGGGAGGGGCCTACGGTACCCACAAGTGGGCCAGGCCAATGCACCCACAAGTGGGGGAGAGGGCAAATGGGGCTGTAAGGGAAGCCTGACAAGGAGGGGCCATGGGGCCCATGAGTGGGAGGGACTAGGGGGGCTGCAAGGGCAGGAGGAGACATAGGGCAGAGATACTGTCACATGGTTTCAGAACAGGAAGTGCAGGGGACCTGGTGATGTTGCTGCCATATCACACACAAAAATGTAAATATCTCCAAAACTATGCAAAATAAACAATGGAAAATTGCAAAAATTCCCAGGAGAGCAATTCCTATCAATTTACCTAAAGTCATTTTTGTATCACAGTTCCCCTTTCAATAATTGTAAAGTCATCCCACAGCTGACAACAATAGTTCGACCGTCAAGGGATAGGCCCATTTTATAATATACACTTAGGGTCATATTTATAAAGGTTTGCCAATAACTCTGTTTTGTTATCGATGCACATTGCCATGGTAATGTACGATGTCGCATATTTATAAAGCAGATTGTTTATGCAAGCATCTCCTCTTTTCGTTGTGATAAAGAACTAAACGCAATAAATATAACAAAGTTGCTGGGGCATATCAGTGCAGCTTGAAACCAGGACCGCCATTGGCTCTTAACAGAACTCCCCTGTGGCCCATACAAAGGCCTTTGTTGGGGTTCCCGCACATCGAAATTAAGACCCCCACTGGCTCTTAACAGAGCCCTTGCATCCCTCAAAAGTGCCATTGAGCAGTCCTGCTCGAAACCAGGACCCCTGGCTCTTAACAGAGGGGTGTCCCGCACCCTTTTCAGTCAGTTATCAGCACTTATAACTTTTGTGGTGAAAAGTTGATGCACCTTTATAAATATGTTGAATTCTTTTCGATTTGACATGATTTTTATTTTATCAGCCATCTTTGTGCCCAGCATAGCCATAAAACTATCAAAATTAGACCATATAAAATAAATCTGATTTATGTGCATTGGCCAGAAATGAGTGCCATGAAAATCTAAATTTACGTGCCCTTTTAAAAATATACATGTAGCCATGAAAAATAATAGGAACCTGAAGAAAATTACTTTTTGTTGAAGATAATGCATCAAAAATATATGAAAGGAAAAATACATGATTGTCACAATTGTACAATGAAACTTTGTCTCTTGTGAAATGCTGAAAGGTTATTCTTCTGGAAACAGCTGGAGAGCATGCAATAACAAACAGATTATAAAAAACTTCAGTCCTATCTATTTTTGGAGGGGGGTTTGAACAAAAAGAAAGATGTGATGACTATCCTCCAGTTTATTGTTGTCATACAAGAATTATTTGTGTGTGAGATTTTAACTTTGTCTCTATTGTAAGGGAAAAAACCTTGTCACATGTAATTTTAAATGTGTTTTAAAAGCCTGGCTTCTACCCTGTAATATAATGTTTCTAATGTTATTTAACTCTGGCTTAAATCTAAAACCTAACCTAACTCTACAGAGAGCCAACTCATGCCAATCCTACGCTCCAACGGTAGGGCATGTTGTCAGAATCGTTCCATTTGTGTTTAGACTGGTGTATAAAAATTTCTGCTGTTTGGTTAAAGGAGAATGAAACCCCCCCAAAAAACTAAATTTGAGTATGAAAGTACTCACCTTAGCAACCTTCTCAGCGTGGAAGATTCCACAGGTGACATTCCTTTTCCACTATAGGTTCATTTAGGTTCTCTTTGTTGCCTAAAGCTGAAGGTGACATTTTACCTTCCCTTGCCTTTATTACATTTTGTGCACATGAACGATTTCAACCCCCACCTATTAACCCCTATGATTTAACAATATATTAAATCAAAAATATTCAAATCCAAGACACACTGAGAGGTGCAGGTTTTTTACTGAGATTCACAGATTTGAACATTCCTAGTAGCAGATGTATAAAATATCTGTATGCATTATGAATAAAAACCAACATAGTGCAGAGCTGCTTCCGGTTCTGGCGAGAAATGTAGAGACAGCACTTGAGATGCTCTGTGCTACTCCCACAAAACCGGCTAAAAATCAGCTAGCTTAACCCAAACTGACAGCAATACCCACCAACACAATATCCAGAGCCTCTATGGATAAATACCTGAAGACCCAACCGGCTCGTTCAGCCACCAAACAGGAAAAAACAAAAGAGAAAATGTGAACAGCCTCACCTAGCTAAAATAGCGGCTTGATGACATTTTACACGCCTCAGAGGAGCAAGATGAACAATGTGACCATCCTCTGCAAAGTTCTAAGATCACAACAGAGGTTGCAAACCTACTAAAAATGGATATAAGAAAAACTATTGATCGATCCTAAACACAAGAAAAGCGACATCATTATGCCATGCAGTGCGAGTGAAGAATGATTTGTATGTGGGGGAGACCAAACAGCAACGCATCAAACGTATGGCCCAGCACAGAGAGAGCCAATTCCTGGGTCAGGACTCAGCCGTGTATCTGCATCTTAAGGATAAAGGACATACCTTTGAAGATTGTAATGTTAAACTACTGGCGAAGGAACGTGACTGGTTCAAGAGAGGTGTTAAGGAGGCCATTTATGTGAAAATAAAGAAACCAAGCCTAAATAGAGGTGGGGGGGTTCGACACCAACTGTCTGCCATGTACAATGCTGTTTTAACACCTTACTCTGGGCGTTCCTATAATACCTCTTAGCCACTATCTAATCACACCATTAACACCTGGCTGTGATATGCTAATTGGGATTTTCCAGGGTACATAATTGCCACAGATTCTTGTACAAGTCATTCTGAATTGAGAAAGCCAGTCGGATGACTAGCGAAACGTCTTCAAGAACTACATTTCAAGTCCAGTTGATCTAATTGAATACAACAGATATATTGATCGATCCATCAATAAAATAGTTCACACACTCCAACAAGAACTTAACTCCCACGCCAACCAATTAGAAGAAGAAAATAGAATCCTCGTGCTAGAGGAAGACATGGACAAATCCGAAGCTATCATCTCTGAACTGCAACAAAAACAAACTGTTTTGATTGATCGAGTTGTGGACCTAGATAAACGCTCAAGGAGGAACAACCTTCCATTTGTCAGGAACTTACCTGCTGCTCTGGTCCCACGTTGCACTGCACTTCCGGGTGCACAGCGTCGGAGACGCAAGGGTTTAAAAGCCAGCGTCCTCCTGGACCCGGCGCCCGATCGTAGCGGTTGCTACCCCAAGCTCCTTTGGAACTCACCTCTCTGGTTCCAGCGACTACATTTCCAGTTCCAGAGGAATACTTATTTGGCAGTTTCAGAGGAATACTTACCTTGCCAGTTCCAGAGGAATACTTACCTCTGGATACGTAGCCTCATATAGACCCATTAGTCTAATCAACCAAGATATGAAACTCATCTCCAAACTCATGGCCAACAGACTGATACAATTTATACCCCAACTAATACACCATAATCAAATAGGCTTCATTCCTGGGGGGGGGGGTGGTGGCCAAGATGGCTTACTGAGCGGACGCGGGGAATAGGAGCTCTCCCGATCCCACTAAATTAAAGACCTAAACCAGGGCTACAAACGGGTGGAAAACCCTGCACAGCACTGAACCGGCCACCGGGAAAGAAGGATGACCAAACACGGCCAAAACAAGAACAGCTACACTGCCAAACTCGGTAAATATGCCCATCAGGCAAAAGACCAGGCCGCATCGGCCTCCTCGCGGGCGGACCACGTGGCCGCCCCCGAGTCTCCTCAAACGTCCCCTTGTCCCCTGATGGAGGAATCGCCCACCGCAATACCTCCTCCGTACCCAACATCAGCCCAAATCCTGGCGGCAACTAAGACTCCAAAGCTGATCGAGGAGGTTAAGGTGGATGTAAGTTTCCTGCGTCAGGACGTGCAGGCCACGAGGCAGAGGGTTCGAGACTTAGAGGACCGGGTTTCAGCGGTGGAGGACCAAACCAGACCACTGGCCGATGAGCTAACCACCCTCAGGCAACAACTTCCACACAGCAGACTCGGGCAGAAGACCTGGAAAGCAGGTCCTGACGACAGAATGTAAGACTAATCGGGATCCCAGAGGGAAGTGAGGGACGTGACCCAGAGACCTACCTGTACACCTGGCTACGAGAGTTTTTTGGAGCCTCCAGCTTCTCACCAGTCTTCACAGTGGAGAGGGCACATCGGGTCCCTACAAGGCCACTGCCGCATGGCTCCAGACCCAGGCCCATGATAATGTGATTATTGAATGCACGAGACTGGGATACCAAGGAAGACATCCGTATTGGCAACTCAAATATTATATTCTTCCCGGATTACTCGGAACTACAGAAAAAGCGAGCGACCTTCCAAGCAGTTAAACCACGGTTGCGCTCGCTGAACTTACCTTACTCGATGAAGTACCCAGCACGCCTCCGGGTGCAACACGCTGGAACCGCAAAGTTCTTCGACAATCCAGTATACGTAACAGAGTGGCTGGATCACCATATGGGCCCACCGCATCGAGACTAGGCCCAGTCAAAACAGCAACACCCAGAAGCACACTAAAGGTACTAATACCCCGGCCAATCACACCTCTGCCCCAGACAAACACATTATTTATCCCAATAGCTTAAATTATACATCTGTCCACCATACTTCAAATGTCCAGGCAAAAATGAACACTCGCTCCAGATTGCCCCCTTTGCAACTGAGTCTGAACCCAGAACCCCTCAGACTTATCCCCACACCATCAAAACCATGAACAAAAGTAGACAATGTCTGAATGTATCCCCCCAGCAATACATTACCGCTAACTTATAATCCCCCTTCCCTGGGATGTTTGTAAACTGGAAAAGAAACCACTCAGAGTTTGGACAAACTAACCCGCCAATTTCATCCACCGCCAAAACAATCTAATGTTTGTGGAAGGGATCGGTAACTCTAGATGGAGTGGGTGGCATTGGGAACGGTAAATGGTATAAATGTGAAATGTACTAATATATCTGTCAACCTACAACTAACTGTACATATACTATATAATGTGAATGTCTTTAAATCTAATGCTGGATCTGATTGCGGGGTGCTCCCTCCCACTTATACTTTAGCCACTAACTTTGCTTTGACACCTGACAGACACCTCTCCCTGCAGTCACCTCCCTCTCCCCATAATGCTAATCCACCCCCTAAAATGCTACTGTACACCCCAGGAGCACCGCCGGCGGTCAGGTCTGGCAGTCCTGAACAACTTTATATTCAAACGATTGCAGATTATCTCTGTGCACTGCCAAGCTGAACTAGCTGTGGAGCAGGTAAATATACACGGATAGGAGGGTTAGGCCCCCACATGCCTCAAACTGTAAAACCTGTTCTGTCGTTGCCTGGCTCTGTGGCTACTAAAACGCTAATGAATGATATATACCCCACCAAAAGCATAGACAAAGATAGACAACGACAAGTATACTCCGCCCATAGTGTCGCTGTCTCTAACTCTGAATTCACCCCAAACTACAAGTAAAAGCCTCCAAACAAACAGTTAGACCCTATATGGATGTGATAGACAGATTAAACTGTGTGAGCAATGCTAAAATGTCGAATAATATGGGTACGAAGTATATTATAATAGTTAATATTACCTCAAAGATATGTATACTAGCTAATGCAAATATTTTCTGGTTGATTGAATCTGAACTCCTAGATGATGTCTCCCCCTTATGTGTTCAAAAACAGTATCCTAATAGCTTAAATTATATAACTGTCCACCATATTTCAACTGTCCAGGCAACAATGAACCACACTCGCTCCAGATTGCCCCCTTTACAACTGAGTCTGAACCCAGTAACCCTCTGACTTATCCCCACACCACCAAAACCATGGACAAAAGTGGACAATGTCCGAATCTATCCCCCCAGCAATACACTACTGCTAACTTGGAATCCCCCTTCCCTTGGATGTTTGTAGACTGGAAAAGAAACCACTCAGAATTTGGACAAACTAACCTGCCAATTTCACCCACCACCAAAACAATCTAATGTTTGTGGAAGGGATCGGTAACTCTGGATGGTGTGGGTGGCTTTGGGAGCAGTAAATGGTATAAACGTGAAATGTATGAATATACTTGTCAACCTACAACTAAATGTATACATACTATATAACGTGAATGTCTTTAAATACAATGCTGAATCTGATTGCGGGGTGCTCCCCTCCCACTTATACTTTAGCCATTAACTTCGCCACGACACCTGATAGACACCTCTTCCTACAGCCACCTTCCTCTCTCCATAACGCTAATCCACCCCCCTAGAATGCGACTGCACTCCCCAGGAGCACCGCAGGCAGTCAGGTTTGGCAGTCCTGAACAACTTTATATTCAAACGATTACAGATTATCTCTGTGCACTGCTAGGCTGAACTAGCTGCGGTGTCGGTAAATATACACGAACAGGAGGGTTGGGCCTCAAACTGTAAAACCTGTTCTGCCGTTGCCCGGCTCTGCGGCTATTAAAATGTTAATGAATGATATATACTCCACCAAAACCACAGACAAAGATAGACAACAACAAACATTCCCCCGCCCATAGTGTCGCTGCCTCTAACTCTGAATTCACCCCAAATTACAAGTAAAAGCCTCCAAACAAACAGTTAGACCCTATATGGATGGGATAGACAGATTAAACTGTGTGAGCAATACTAAAATGTCGAACAATATGGGTACGCAATATATTGTAATAGTTAATATTTCTTCAATGATATGTATACTAGCTAATGTAAATATTTTCTGATTGATTGAGTTTGAATTCCTAGATGACGTCTCCCCCTTATGTCTTCAAAAGTAGACCCTACCGTTCTTCTGGGTGGCTGTCCGCCCCGACTCACCCCCCTGCGAGTGGAACTATAAATTAACCCCCTCAAACTGTGATCACTTACCCCACGACTTTGCCAACAGTTACACACAGCTACTTCAAACAAATTCAGACTGCACTATTAACCTGGGGTGGTACACCTGCACTCCCAAACTAATTTTACTAAAATATGGGTGGCCCTCTGGGAAAGGGAGAGATGGACATTTGAATACCCCACACAGTAAAACTTGCCTTGCCCCCAATTGCCACCCACCAGTATATGCTGTGTCACCCGGCTATAGGTATCTGGTGTCCGAATGTCTAGGGAAAGGGACAGGATGTTCCCGATATACTTACCCAGGCTGTGTGGCCGACCTGGCGGGGAGATGGGTATATACCCTCTACCTACTAACTAAAATCTACACTCTATACTATAATAAGATATACCAAGACCCTAACCCATGATAATAACGCCTCCGCTAACCCACCTATATGCTTCCCTGGGTTACCTCCCGATGTGTAGCTGGAATTGCCCCCCTGAGGTACAACTATGTGACCCAGGAAAGATGCCAATAGATAGGAATAATGATATACATCCTATGAGTTGTCGCCTCCCCAGACCATCCCATGGGTGGACCTAAATTTAAGCAGTGTAGGGTGGACAAACACAAGCAGGTGGGAGAGTAAAGCAATCGATTGCCATATACTGTAAAACCCACCTCACTTTGTGTACGGCGAACTAATAATAAGTAGTATCTCCCACTAAGATGTATATCTACATCACACCAATTTAGATACAACTAAATCTTCTCCCAAAATACCAATCTAGACAATGCTCCCTGTAATTAGCCCAAAATAACTACCAAAATGACCGGAAGGCTCCTCCCCGAAACGTCAACTGACGTTAAAGTTTAGAACCGAAAACTCAGTTCCCCCCCTAGCTCTCCACGACCGGGCGGTAATCGCCCAGTGGTGGCAGTTAGTAATTGGACCCTAAGGTCCACAATTATGTTAATTAATGTTTATGTTTTGGTTTTTTTTCAATTTACTGTTATATTATACCATAAATAACTGTCTACCACGTGTATCTGCTGAATATATATTTCAGGTTCTCCGTCGCTCTGCCCTCGTCCGCCTGGGACCCGTACCCTTCGTCAATCTGCAACCAACTTACCACAACCTAGATAATGGGTGACCAATCTAAGTCCCTCAAAATACTCTCTTGGAACATAAGAGGTCTTGGCCACTCCGATAAACGTACGCAGGTATTTAACTTGATTAACAGACACACACCAGATGTAATCTGCTTACAAGAAACACACCTAATCCAATCCACCACCAGATATGTCCAAAAACCGTGGGTCGGATGGGCTGCCCCAGTGTATGCTCAACCTACTCCAGAGGAGTATCTATCCTCTTTCGGAAATCACTGCGCTATAAGATCTTATTTGTCAAAACTGACCCATATGGCAGGTTTGTATTGGTTGCTACCGAAATAGAAGCTACACCAGTAGTTATATTAGGCATAGGTTTGGACCTAACAAAAGGAAGTTTCCTGTGAGTGTAACGAACTTGTGAGTGGCCCTTCCTCTTAAGGACCTTGCTCTCAAGGACATATAAAAAGAAGGACACTTAATCATTTGATGGCTGTATGGTGTGTGTGAAAGTTTGAAAATAAGGATTGTTTGACAGTTTGAAAATAAGGTCTGTTTGTACTGTTAAGAACTATGTGTGCAGGACTGAGTGTGCAGTAAGCAGACTAATCTTTCTTCTTCCAGTTAAAGGGGCGTGCTGGACTTCTATATTCTAGTATTGTACCTGTTGTAATCAACCCAACCGGCGTGAAAGGGTTAATAAGTGTTTGGTTTTTTTCCCTCTCTTTCTGGCTCTTGCACTAATTGGTGTGGGGGGTTGGGGCCTATTAGTTAATAGGATTCACAGTTGTTGGGCCTGTGGTTTGGACCTAACAAAAGGAAGTTTCCTGTGAGTGTAACGAACTTGTAGTGGCCCTTCCTCTTAAGGACCTTGCTCTCAAGGACATATAAAAAGAAGGACACTTAATCATTTGATGGTTGTATGGTGTGTGTAAAAGTTGAAAATAAGGATTGTTGACAGTTTGAAAATAAGGTCTGTTTGTACTGTTAAGAACTATGTGTGCAGGACTGAGTGTGCAGTAAGCAGACTAATCTTTCTTCTTCCAGTTAAAGGGGTGCTGGACTTCTATATTCTAGTATTGTACCTGGGGTCTGTATCACAAACAGGCTGTGAAAGGGTTAATAAGTGTTTGGTTTTTTTCCCCTCTCTTTCTGGCTCTTGCACTAATTGGTGTGGGGGTTGGGGCCTATTAGTTAAATAGGATTCACAGTTGTTGGGCCTGTGGTTTGGACCTAACAAAAGGAAGTTTCCTGTGAGTGTAATGAACTAGTGAGTGTCCCTTGCTCTTAAGGACCTTGATCTCAAGGACATAGAAAAAGAAGGACAATTAAACAAGAAGGGCAATTAAACAAGGTTTGTGCGTCACTGTGTTGGTGTGGTGTATTAGAAGGGACAGTTTTGTCAGTACCATGCAATGTGCATCGTGCCACATGTATAGGAACCTGGAGCAGACGTTCCGGGGAACCTATGTCTGTGTCAGGTGTGAGTGGGTTGCCCGTTTGGAAGCTGAGGTGGAGAGTCTAAGGGGGCAGCTTGCAGCGTTGCAGGGATTGGCAGAACTGGGGGGTCAGCAGGCACTGGCTGGGGCCAGTATAGAGGTGGGTGGAAGAGGGACAAGAAAGGATGAGGAAGGAGGTAGTTTTGTTAGGGTTACTAGGGGAAGTGGGGGACGGAAGAGTAGGGGGGCTTCTTCCCAGATTGTCCATCCCAACAGATTTGCCGCCTTAGGTAATGAAGTGGAGGAGGACACCTCGGAATTAGCGTGTATGGAGGGGGCTAGTCCCTTGAGCACCCAGGGGACTGCCATCTCTGATACAAGGGAGGAGGAACGGAGGGTCAGGAATGCTAGGCAGGTGGTAGTGGTAGGGGACTCCATTATAAGGAAGGTAGATAGGGTAATCTGCCGCCAAGACCCTACATGCCGAACTGTGTGTTGCCTGCCTGGTGCTAGGGTTCGGCATGTGGTGGATCGTGTAGACAGATTATTGGGTGGGGCCGGGTGTGACCCGGCGGTCTTGGTTCACATTGGTGCCAATGACAAAGTTAGAGGTGGAGGTGAGGTCCTTAAACATGATTTCCGAGAACTAGGGGCCAAGATAAAAGCAAGGACCTCCAGTGTAGTGTTTTCAGAAATACTACCGCAGCCACGTGCTAAGCCAGGGAGACAACGGGAGCTTAGGAGCATTAATGCGTGGCTAAGGGAGTGGTGTAAGGAAGAAGGGTTTGGGTTTATTGAGAACTGGGCAGACTTTGCTGTCGGCTACAGGCTCTTTAGTAGGGATGGGTTGCACCTCACTGATGGTGGTGCAGCTGTTTTAGGGGAGAAGATGGCTAGAGGGTTGGAGGAGATTTTAAACTAGGTTTGGGGGGGGAGGGTATTAGCAGTCTCACTGGGATAGATTGTCCAGGAGGAAAGCAGGGTGTAGATAGGCCAGTGGTGGGCGGAAAGGGGGTGGGGCTAGAATAGGGGATAGGGAGGAATGTGTATCAAAGTGTACGAATAAATTACAGGATCATAATCTAAAATGTATGTTTGCAAATGCGAGAAGCCTGGCTGACAAATTGGGTGAATTGGAAATGGCATTGAATGAAAAGTATGATGTAATAGGTATAGCAGAAACGTGGTTGAACAGTTCTCACGACTGGGCTGTAAATATAGAAGGATATGCCTTGCTTAGGCAGGACAGAAAAAAAAGGAAAGGGGGAGGAGTATGTGTTTATGTTAAAAAAGAATTGAAGCCAAATTTAAAAGAAGAGATAACTGGTGATATGGATGATAAAGTGGAGGCAATATGGGTGGAATTAGGCAACACGAAAGGGGGTAATGTCATTGTTGGTGTCTGCTATAAGCCGCCAAATGCTAGCAGAGAGGAGGTGAGTCAACTTCATATGCAGTTGGCAAGGGCTGCAAGTTTGGGGAGTGTGCTCATTATGGGGGACTTCAATTACCCTGACATTGATTGGTGTGGTGGAACTGCCATCACAGAAAAAGGCGATGAGTTCCTGAATTTGCTGCAGGATAATTTTCTCTCACAGGTGGTTGAGGTTCCTACTAGAAAAGGAGCTCTGTTGGATCTGGTAATATCTAACATTGTGGAGCGCATTATAGATATAAAGGTAACTGGAGGCTTAGGGAATAGTGACCATAAAATAGTAGCATTTGGACTTTGTTATCGAAAGGAAAAGTGCGCTGGGTTAACAAAGACATTTAATTTCAGGAAAGCAAATTTTCCCAGGTTAAAAGCAGCTCTTTAGAATGTCAACTGGGATAATGTATTATCAGGTAAAGGTACTGAACAGAAGTGGACTGTGTTCAAGGGGATTTTAAGCCAGTTCACATCTAAATTTATACCCTTGGGAAATAAATGTAAAAAAAATAAATCCGCGCCCATGTGGCTGAATTCTGATGTCAAAAAGCAAATGGAATGGGAAGAAAAGGCATTTAAAAGCTTTAAGTCTGAGGGAACGTAAAGGGCCTTTAGGGAGTATAAAAACTGTAACAAGGAGTGTAAGAAAGCAATCAAACTAGCTAAAATTAATAATGAAGTTAGGATAGCTGAAGAAAGCATCACTAAGCCTAGACATTTTTTTAAGTATATTAAGAAATAGGACTGAGAATGTGGCACCATTAATTAATGGGGATAATTTTAGTTACGGAGGATGGCGATAAGCAATGTCTTGAATAATTTTTTTCCCTCTGTATACACTATAGAAGATCCAAGTACATATCATAGAGTATAGTAGCAATAAAGGTAACAAGATCAAGTTTCACTTTGGTTAACCGAGGATATGGTACAGAAAGAACTAAATAAGGTTAATATTAATAAATCTCCTGGACCGGATAAAATACATCCTCGGGTACTTAAGGAGCTAAGTTCAGTTTTATCTAGGCCATTGTTTCTTATTTTTGCTGATTCCCTCATGTCCGGTGGTGTGCCTCTGGATTGGAAAAAGGCTGATGTTATTCCAATATTCAAAAAGGGTAGTCGTTCACAGCCGGGTAATTACAGGCCTGTAAGTTTAACTTCAGTGGTGGGGAAGATACTGGAAAGTTTAATAAGGGAACATGTTCTAGAGAATGTTTCAAGGACTGACATTATAAGTAGTAACCAGCATGGATTTAGGAGGAATAGATCTTGTCAAACTAACTTGCTTGGCTTTTATGAGGAAGTAAGTAGAAATTTAGACTCTGGTATAGCAGTAGATGTAGTTTACTTGGATTTTGCAAAGGCTTTTGATACAGTCCCCCATAGGCGACTGATGTATAAGCTAAGGTCTGTTGGTCTGGGGAGTCACATTTGTACATGGATAGAAAATTGGTTAATTAATAGGATGCAGAGAGTAGTTGTAAATGGGGCTTCATCATTATGGACTAAAGTGCTAAGTGGGGTGCCACAGGGTTCTGTGTTGGGGCCGCTTCTATTTAATCTATTTATTAATGATTTAGAAGTGGGTATTGTCAGCAAGGTTTCTGTGTTTGCTGACGACACAAAACTTTGTCGACCATTAAAAACTTCAGAGGATGTGCAATCGTTTCAAGGGGATCTAGATAGATTATCACATTGGGCTGGTAAGTGGCAGATGAAATTCAATGTTGATAAATGTAAGGTGATGCATTTTGGACTTAAAAATACTTGTGCTACTTATACTATAAATGGCTCTGTGTTAAGTGAATCCCTGTTGGAAAGGGATCTTGGAGTTTTGGTGGATAACAAACTTAAAGGTAGCAAGCAGTGCCAGGCGGCAACAGCCAGAGCCAGCATGGTATTGTCTTGTATAAAGAGAGGTATGGATTCAAGGGAGGAAAATGTAATTCTCCCTCTTTACAAAGCATTGGTAAGGCCTCATTTGGAATATGCAGTGCAATTTTGGAATCCTGTGTACAAAAAGGACATCTTTGAAATGGAAAGGGTTCAGAGAAGGGCAACTAAATTAATAAGGGGATTGGGGGAGCTTGAATATGAAGAGAGACTGGAAAAGTTACAATTATGTACGCTGGAGAAAAGGCGCTTGCGTGGGGATATGATTACTGTGTATAAATACATTAACGGGCCATACAATAAACTATCTGGGGCATTGTTCACCAATAGAACATGTCAAAGGACATGAGGACATCCCTTAAGACTTGAAGAAAAAAGGTTTAGGCTTCAAGCTCGGAAAGGGTTTTTCACTGTGAGAACGGTAAAGCTATGGAACTGTCTTCCAGTGGACGTTGTAATGGCAGGTTCATTGGTCAGTTTCAAAAAAAAGCTGGATGAGTTTCTGCAAACAAGGAATGTTGCAAGTTACTGGTATTGATACATAAAGTAGAGTTGATCCAGGGAAATTTCCGATTGCCACTTGGAGTCAGGAAGGAATTTTTTCCCCCTTCATAAATTTGGTGGGTTTTTTTTGCCTTCCTCTGGATCAACAGTTAGGCAGGAAATGAGGATATTGCTAGATGGGTTGGACTGGATGGACGTATGTCTTTATTCAACCTCAAATACTATTACTATTACTATATATACAACCCCTCACCACCGGACTACATGTCATGAAAACAATAGCCCCCTTTATTATACGATTCCCAGATGCATATTTTATATGTATGGGAGATTTCAATATGACCCTATGTCCACTAAAGTACCGCCTAAATATAAATGGAAGTCAACCTAACCACAAATACACTAATAAATCCCCCCTAGCCTCACTTATCCACACACGGACTGGATAGATGCTTGGAGACAAAGATACCCCAACACAAAAGAATTCACCTGTCACTCACCAACTCACCAACCTCTCCAGAATAGACTATATCTTTACATCAAAAAAGACTGCCCCTCTCATTTCACATATAGCCCACCTACCACGGGGTATTTCCGACCATTCTCCAATTTTCCTCCAAATGGTCCTTCCAAACACAAACGTCTCACAAACACCATGGAAATTTAACCTCTTCTGGCTCTCACAATTCCCAACACCAGATCGTAACACCAATCCCACAACACTGTGGGAGACACTCAAAGCCTACCTTAGAGGCCGACTCCAAGCTACTATTTCCTTTATCAAACACTCCTCACAACAACAAGAAGATAACCTAGCCAACTTGCTAACCCAAGCAGAGAAGGAATATGTAATTAACCCAACCCCGGCCAATCAAAATTTGTGGCTACACCAACAAAGGATATACAAACAGTTCTTCATCAAACAAAACTACTTTATGAATGGTGGCCAATCAGCAAAACTACTGTCCGTCTTGGTCAAAGACCACACCCAATCCAACAATATCACCAGCATCTTAACCCCGAACCAGACCCTAGTACATACCACCCCTCAAATCCTATCCACCTTCAAAGACTATGCCAATCTCTACATGTCTCGGCTAGACAGCACACAACAAGAAATTAAACAATATCTAGATCAACTGCCACTCCCCATCTTAACACAATCACAAAAAACAGCACTAGATGCTCCGATTACCAACACCGAAATTCTTTCAGCTATTGCGGAAATGGCCAACAGTAAGTCCCCAGGTCCAGATGGCCTTCCGATAGAGCTGTACAAAAGATACTCAGAACAACTTGCTCCTCAAATCCTAAAAATGCTCAATTAATCATATACCACGAATTCCCTACCCACTTCACTTCGTAAAGCTACTATAGTTATGCTCCCAAAACCAGGCAAAAACCCACAGGAATGTGCCTCCTACAGACCGATATCACTATTAACCTCCGATTATAAGATATTAGCCAAGATCCTTTCTGAACGCCTCAAATCAGTTATATCCAATATTATCCACCCCGACCAAACTGGCCTCATGCCTACCAAATCAACAACAATCAATATCCGTCGAACCCTCATCCAAAAGCAAATCAATCACGACAATACAGGAGAACGTATAATGCTCTCACTTGACGCCCAAAAAGCGTTTGATTTGGTCGAATGGCCATTCCTGTGGGAAACCCTCAAAAAATATGGTATTGGACAACGTTTTATCAAATGGGTTCAACTTCTATATACCAACCCAACAGCACAACTACTTATTAACGGCACAATGTCCTCGGTCTTCCCATTACAGAGAGGAACCAGACAGGGCTGCCCTCTCTCCCCATATCTGTTTTCACTAGCAATAGAACCACTGGCTATAGCGATCCACAACAACAACAATAAAGAAGGATTTAAAGTAAACCAACTAGAAAAAAAGCTAGGTCTCTATGCAGATGACCTAATCCTCTATATTGGCAAACCAAACCACTCCCTACCCATAGTCTTCAATCTAATTACCGAATTTGGAAGGTATTCTGGTCTACTAATTAATTGGAGTAAATCGGCCCTATACCCTCTAGATAATATCCCACCACAGAGACTCTTCACCCCCACACCCATTCCAAGACCGCAACACTTTAAATACCTCGGAATTGTAAATACCAAATCCCCTCAACAATTCTATTCTCTGAACATAACGAGTCTATTGGAATACACAAAACAGAAAACCCTGAGATGGAAGTATCTACTAATGAATCTCTGGGGCGAAATACAATTAATTAAAATGTTCCTATTACCTAAAATCCTGTACATGATCCAGCACAGCCTAAACTATATCCCAAAATCATTCTTCACAAAACTCAACAGTCTCATCCTATCCTTCATCTGGAATTACAAAAGATCAAGAATTAAAACATCAACTCTACAAACCCCCAAATCAATGGGTGGACTGGCCCTTCCAAACCTCCAAATATATTACTGGACATCACAACTCAAACATTTACAATGCTGGGTCAACCCGTCAATATCACCCAATATATCCGACCTAATGATGACAGCATATTTAACTGGCCCATTCTTGGCATACTTAGCTGCCCCCAAAATACACCTAATAGGCACAGGCACAGTACTACATAAACAATCTGCTAGAATCTGGTATCTCCCCAATGATCTCCTAAAGTTTCAAGGACATGCGGAACACACGCCCATTTGGGGCAACAAATTATTACCTGGACTCCACAATGGAAAGACAGGGGAATCCACACTCTAGGCGATCTATTCCAAAACAATAAAATAATACCATTCGCTGACCTACAAAATACATATAAACTTCGAAACTCTGCACACTTCCGATATTTGCAAATACACCATGCACTGAGTGCCACCTTCCCCAAACTACAATCTCCAAACACCCCATCATAGGTATTATATGCACACAGGGTATCAGAGGAATCATCTCAAAACTATACACTCATCTTATCACAGTTAAGTCAGCCCCAACCCTGGATATAATCAAATATAAATGGTCTCCCCATCTTGGGAACCTCTCAGAAGAACAATGGTTAGATCTCTACAACACCCACACAATGGTCTCCCTGGCGGCCAACAACAAACTAATACAATTCAATATCCTCCATCAGGAATACTATACACCGAAACAAATGAGACATATGAGCAGTTCCCACACCTCTATGTGCCCCAAATGCCATCAATTAGATACAGGCTTTATACATCTTATATGGGAATGTCCCAAAGTAGCTCAATTCTGGATGGAAGTCCTGCAATTTCTGATGGAGTTGACACCGCACCCACACCAGAAACATGTCTGTTTGGTCTGACAGAAGACGACATATGGTCCAATTATGAACTAAACTTTATTCAATCAACCCTATTCTATGCACGTAAAACAATCATCCTAAGATGGATGTCAACTAAAGCCCCCAAACTCAAAGCGTGGATCGGACTTGTCAACACCGATCTCCCATATCTTAAACTCACATATAAATACAGGAATTGTCCAAATAAATTCCAGAAGATCTGGAACCAGTGTTTGGAATCAACCAACACACTAAACTGAAAACTAACCACAAAACCCACTCCAGGAGCTGATTACCAAGTGGCAATCCACCACTATATACAACTGTGGGCGGGGCCCGGCACGGGCGGGCGGTGTGAGGCAGACGATATTTGACAGGTAACTCATATATACAAGTAGACAAATATCCTGATGAATATACTTTGCTAAATTTAAATAGTTTTATATGTTACTATAGATCCCTATAAACCTTAACCAATCACAGAAATTCTATAATATACCTAATGTATGCAACCTATGTTTATGTGCATCAATGGATAAAACTGCCATCTATGTAATGCAACAATGATTGGTTTCATTAATAAAACGTGTTAAAAAAGTAGGCTTCATTCCTGGTCGGGCAGGAGTAACTAACATTAGCAAGGTAATAGAAGTTCTAGATCATACTAAAACAACACAACAACTCCACTATAAAGCCCTGCAAGCTATCAATGCCAAAAATGCTTTTGACAATGTCAGATGGGAATGGCTATTTGCTGTCCTTAATCAAATGGGGTTTGAGGGACCGTTTATTAACCTACTTAAAGCAATGTATTATGAACCTAAAACTACAGTCATGACCAGTAATACCAAATCAACATCTATTCAACTTCAAAAGGGTACCCATCAGGGCTGCCCCCTCTCACCCTTATTGTTTAACCTAGCATAAGAACCATAATCATGTATCTGTTGTATTCAATTAGATCAACTGGACTTGAAATGTAGTTCTTGAAGACGTTTCGCTAGTCATCCGACTGGCTTTCTCAATTCTGATTGAGAAAGCCAGTCGGATGACTAGCGAAACGTCTTCAAGAACTACATTTCAAGTCCAGTTGATCTAATTGAATACAACAGATATACCATGACCTGGATGAATGAGAACCTTCACAAGCAACCATAATCATGATATCTTCATACGAGACCACCCCCACAAAGATCAAAATAGGTAATTCAGAGCATCTTTATATGCCAATGACCTTCTTCTATATTTTGAGGACGCTATCACAGATATTCTTAGAGAACTTCGGGATTCGCTCTGGGTTCCGTATAAACAGATCTAAATGTGAATGTCTTTATTTAGGAAAAGACAACAACAAAGCAAAAGCCCAATGTGTCTCCACACCCCCACATCTTTTATTACATACCTGGGAATGCGCAAAGGCAATGATCCATCCACAATATATGATCTTAACTACAATCATTTATTTAAAAAAAATAAAACAGACACTAATTAACTGGAGGTCCCTTCCTCTGTCCCTGATAGGAAGATGCTATCTTCTAAAGATGATAATCTTCTCCAAATTATTATATCCCAAATAAACTATTGCATAACTGCTCAGACATAAAGATATCACTAAAATACATACTTCACTTCATTCCTCTGGGCAGGGAGAAAACCTAAAATATCATTAGCCAAACTTCAACTCTCTAGAGCAATGGAAGGCATGGCCTTGCCCAATATCCAAATATACAACCTAGCAGCAATGAATAAACATATCAAAGGCACTGACACTACCTTCTTTACCAATATCGAACTAAAACAATTATCCCACCCACCATGGTCCTTAAAAACTATTCTCTATTGTAATCTTAAATGACTACCAAACCCAATAAAATTATATAAAATATTCAGAGATACAATAGTCACATGGCAAGAACTCCGCAAGAAATGCAAAGCCCCAAAACATATAGCCCTTAATGGGCATGTCCACCCCCAAAACTATAATCCCCCCCACTACTGGCCCCATTGTGTAGTGTAGTTTAATCCTTACCTTACATCCCAGCTCCATCTGGTTCTTCTGCTATCCGCCCTAAAGTCCAAAAAATTGTCCTACATTGAAATCAATTTAGCTTGTAATTTGCATTACACTTCTAAATATATATTGCTGAAAAACACGCACTTCTACAAATAGTACAGTAAAGCAATACAGTCAAATACGAAAGGGTTAAAAGGTTGCTTCATAAATACATATGAAAAGGCTAACAATGTTAATAAATGTAAGGTGATACATTTGGGGTTTAACAATCCTTTTGCTACCTACACCATAAATAACTCTGTGTTAAGTGAATTTCTAATGGAAAAAGATTTGGGGGTTCTGGTAGATAACAGACTTAGCTGTAGCAAACAATGTCAGACAGCAACTGCTAGAGCTAGCAAGATATTGTCTTGTATAAAGAGGGGAATAGATTCAAGAGAAAAAATGTTATTCTCCTTCTTTACAAGGCACTGGTAAGGCCTCATTTGGAATGTGTGGAATTTTGGAATCCCATATACAAAAGGGACATCTTGAAAATGGAAGCAGTTCAGAAAAGGGCAACTAAAATAATAAGGGGAATGGAGGGGCTCACTATATACCTCCCACCCCTTTTAGCGTTTTTTTTTTTTGCCTTACTCTGGAACAACGGTTAGGGCTAGGCCACACTAACACGTTTTTCGCACATGATTTCATTAGTGATTTAAATAACAGAATTGCGGAAGTCCTGCGATTTCTGATGCGTGTGCGATTAAGCATGCATGTTCGTTTTGTTAATGCATGTGATCACCAATTTTTTTCTGCAATCGCATGCCTTTCCATAATGGAAAATAACCAAATCGCATGCACAAATGCGAGACAACGTACAGAAATTGCACGCGGAATCGCGTGCACGCTTTGGTGAGTTTCAGTGTGGCCTCAGCCTTAGGTAGGGTTAAAAAGGAGGGTGAAAAGTTGGACTTGATGCATGTATGCTTTATTCAACCTCAATTACTATGTTTCTATGTAGTGTGGATGTTTCCAGATGATTGAGGTATAAAATCATTGGTATAATTCTTCTTTAAAAGGAATGTCCACACAGTATACAAATCTATCCACTTCCTATGTTTAAGTAAACCCAAACCACTCCCACTGTTTAATTTAAAACATCTCCTATAGCCTGCACAAACCTGACAAAGTACCGTTAATAAGATAATTTCCCAAAATCTAAAATTGGTCTTACTAGACATCAAGCTTAAAATGTTCCTAAAACAAGAATGAATAAACTTTCACACTGAAAATATAAATGTACAATTCAAACTACAGATGATTCGGTCTTGCGAATTGTTCATAGATATTACAAATCTTATCAGGAGATCAAAACTTTTTTTTTTTTTATTGGTTTTTAATTAAGTCTTTGGTGCTGTATTTTGTCCAAAGGACCGATATTGATGAATACACCTCACAACAAAATTCTAAGCATTTCCTAGTAATAGCCACGACGCTTCCTTGTTATGTGACATTCTTGCAAAAGTACACTACCACAGTCCTCTATTAGTCCTTTCAACTAAATTCTCAAAACAATTATAATAGTCTGCCTCAATCCTACATGTGGACAAAATGATTGATAACAAAGCCTGTCTATGTTCACTTCTGTTCTGACAGCAGCAAAACAGAAGTTGCCGGCTTTTGTTGGCATTTGTCATAAATCAATACCAATTTCATTATTCTGAAAAGGCTATCTGCTTTCCTCAGTCCATCTGCTTTCACTTTTGTTTTATACCTTTAAAGCATAACCAATCAACAAGGTTAATGAATAAAAGTCTTGATACATCATGAGCACGGACATTAACAGATGTATAATCTTTCCAGACTAATACAGTATTAATTAACAAGATTTAAACATGAGATTAACAGGTTTTTAGATGTAAAGCATTTATGGGCAAATAATATTCTGTACACTTATAAATAATAAGGAATAAAGTAAAATCACTTATTTTAAGATCAGAGCCAACTGAACCCATAACTATTCAGTGCTGTGATGTATAAACATATACAGTAGGTAATTTAAGCAGAGCTGCAATGTAATGAAAAACTTGTGTTAAACTCACATTAATCAATTTACATTGGCTATGCTGTGGATGCATGGCTTTTGAATAGTCACTCATGTATGTGCCCCAAGCAATTTAACATTACATTTGTGTCAGTTTTACATAGGATGACTGACCTGGAACTTACAGTGCGCTGCTAGAGCACCCGGGGCTCTCCCTATTATTGCTTGCAAAACTGTGATGTACCAAATGGAATTAAAGGGGGTAGGAGGCACAATATTTTACTTAAAGATTTAATAGCCCCCATTAAAAGATGGATAGTCCAGGTGTAACTGACGAAGAATGCATACAGGGCTATGTACGGAGAACTGTTATCACTCTCTATTGCCCTCTTGGTTCAGTACCTTGGTTGCATTAGTTGTGTCTTAAAGTCATGTTTACCTTTGGTACGTCGGTTAACTTAAATTAACATAGCCCAGATAGTGTTTAGTGTGATTATAATGTGTTCACATGTTAATGTTATTAAGTAGAAAAACAATAAGTGACAGATTAGGGTAACAGTCTGGATAGCCATAACCCAAAAATGTCCTTCTATTTCCTAAAACATGTTGGGAGATCTGGATAAAAGCCATGTCTCAAGATTGTAAGAAGCATTGAATTGCTGAATTCAATATGTCCCTTTTGTTTAAAAGTGGTTAAAATGAATCAATTGTTCATTTTCTGTACATTTAAAATAAATGATTAAACACCACTTTGCTTCTGTCCAAAGTTCTTTAATATAAATGGCTAAAAATTTAACAATCGCAATGAAGTCCTAATATGAGCATTAAAGGGTATGCCATGAGGCATCCAGAAGAATTGCAGGCATTCAGTAATGAATTCATAGGACAAACTATGATATATCAGCATATTTTAAAGGGCATGTCCACCCCTCAGAACTAAAATGTAACCCTATACTGGCCCAACTCTGTAGTTTAATAAAATCCTTACCTTACATTTCTACTCCAAATGGTTATCCTGCTATGCCCCTCCAAAGTCCAGGAAACTGCAGTGTAGGATCTGTCCTGCTAATGTGTCTGCCTCAACCTCGACAAGGTTTGAGGCATGTGCAGGAGAGCCCTCCCCCCCATCCCACTCGCTTTGGTCTCCCTCCCCCTAGCGTAAATCCGTTTTTATATAATATAGTTCATGTTCCCCCAGCCCCAACTGCTATAATTTTATCATCAGAAAGCCCCCCGATCATTACTTACCTTACCTCTCTCCTTCGCCATTGTGAGCAGCTGGCAGCCACGTCCGTGATTGGCTGCCTCTCAGCCAATAACAGACACGGCTGTCGGTCCCGCCCCCTGCTTGCCGGCAAGTGCGGCGAAGGAGAGAGGTAAGGTAAGTAATGATCAGGGTACTTTCTGATGATATAATTATAGCGGTTAGGGCTAGGGAAACATGAACTATATTATATAAAAACTTTTTATAAAGGGTGGACATGCCCTTTAAAGAGGCTATTCTTTCTAAAAGATGTTCTTATGAGGGTGGAGTTGTCCTTTAAGCAGAAGAAGGTTGTGAAGGTTCTCATTCATCCAGGTCATGGTATATCTGTTGTATTCAATTAGATCAACTGGACTTGAACAAGAACTAAACTTTAAGTTCAGTTGATCTAATTGAATACAACAGATATAGGCAGAAGATACATTTCTAAATAACTAGAAATTTGTTCAGTAACGTGAACAACACCAGTAGGTTAACTAGAGTTTCCATCATTTTACCATTTTCTAAAATCTTTTCCATTAAAGCTTGCCCCAAATTTGCCTCTACATTTTTTCCTACATCAAATAAAAATTAAATTAAATTATAAAAATAAATAAAAACAACATCTTGGAAGGACGCCTCTCTTATTAAAACCTAAACAAAGAGGAGTTAAAGTGCCACTAACCGATCAGAATTGACCCATAGGCACAAATCCGGTATTAAATATCCAAAACGATTGTGGCTCTGCGTAAACGAGCCTCAGAAAGTTCTTACTTTTTACACAGATGGAAACACATTTTTTGCTTAATAATAAATAGCCTGCCAATTTAAAATGATAACATATTTTCTTGTGGTTGTGGAAGGATACTCTTGCACAGAATCAGTAGCCCCAAGGCAGATGAGTTATGCACACCATAAAGATAATAAACAGACAGAGTCCTTTTCATTAATGCCCGCTGACACCTTGATTTTCTATTTTGAACAATAAAATTTGCTGCTGCAGATTTTAATCTATCAAAATCACTGCAAGGGTGCAACTTATAAAGGGACTGATACTCAATGTCATTAATCTTTCTGTAAGTAAACAAGGTGTTATGTAAAGAAACAGAATCATGCAAATGAAAAATATTTCAATGCCAGATTTGATAACACTGTTACCACATACCAAATATTATTTCCCATATCTATTCCACTGGTGGTACATAACTAATTTGAAGTCAGAGCTCATGAGAATTGCAAGTATACCCTTGGCACTTCAATACTGTGTTTAAACTTAGATAAACATTTGCTGAATTTACAAAGGATGCATTGCTGGAGGGTTGGTATCAAATTAATATTCATATCAGCGGGTCCCATTTTAGCAATTTTCAACAGCTACTAGCTTCCTCAAATCCCTTACCAAGAGTTGTCAGTGCTGGAGATGAGATGCACTTCTGCCTATTTAGTGCTACCCATACTATCATTTGTACTTTAACGCTCGTCTTTTATTTCACCCTAGAGCAAGCCTAAACTGGAACGCTTTGGGGTTTACAGCATGTTGTTTACCAAGAGATGCTAGCAATTGTGCTAACTAATGTGAATGGCAGGAGGAACAACAAATGGCTACAATTAGCATTCGCCCTGCTCCTTGAAATAGAATTTAGTTTCTATGGCAACCTAAGCCGTCCAGACAACACAAGGCTATAACTGAGACGAGTGAACCGCATTGTAGCTGTTTGTATAGAACAGTTGGCATACAGACTTATACCTCATTGGATCCTGGGTGTTTATAGCATTTGCTTTCAATAGCAATATTTCACATTTCAAATTCCACAATTGCTCTGCGCTTATCCCAAGGATTATTAAAATGACAAATACACAACAAAAGAAACAATTCTGTTATAGCCACACATTTTTCCGTTTTCAGGAAATATAATTATTTTATTTCATCAAACATATTAAAAAGGCATCAGCTTCAAAACAGCGACAGTCGCCATTATTATTATGGTCTTTAAGTCACGTTAACTGCAGTGATATAAGTGATTTAACAATGCAATGGTGTCACTTTTGATCAAACTTTTCTAAAGTTGGGTAAGAACTGAATAACAATATAAGACACACATTTATAAATTGCAATAAAAGGGGCAGTACCCGCTGATAGCAACTAGGTACATTGCACTGTAAGAGAGCAATGGAATAACATACTTTAGCTTAGGTGGGTAAGCAAAATGCTTTTCAGTTAAACAAGAACTAAAGTATAGAAACAATGGACTTTTTCAATGTGAAGGTCCGTTGCAAGCACATCTAAGGTACTGTGCCAATTGTCAATTTAGCTGGTCAAACGGTGTCACTATCATCAAAGAAGCAGCAAGTATTATCTTTAAAGGGCATGTCCACCCCCAAAACTATAATTTAACTCACTACTGGCCCCACTGTTTAGTGTATAAAAATCCTTACCTTACATCCCTGCTCCAAATGGTTCTCATTTAATGTCCCTCCAGTCCAGAAAACTGACCACCAGGAGCCTGGCCGAGTCCATAAAGGACTCTGCCTCCTGTCTCTCCTCCGGGAGAATTTGCACATGCTCAGTGCAGCCCCCCCCCCCCCCCCTCCCGTTTCTCTCTCCCTCCCCCTAGCTCAAATCCCCTTTTCTGTAGTGTAGGGGTCCCTCCCCCAACACCAAACACCATAGTAATTTGAAGCAAAACTCCATCGATTGTTACTTACATTGCCTTACATTGCAAGTAATGATCGGGGGAGTTTTGTGACAAATTACTATGGCGTTTAGGGTTGGGGGAGGGAGCCCTACACTATAGAAAGTTTAAAAAAGGGGTGGACATGACATTTAAAGGTGAAATACACTTATTTTTTTTTTCTTAAATCCTAATGTGAAATTTCCCCCCCAAAAAACACCTTTACTCATACATTGTAAGATTCTTCTCTAGTAAGTTGTATTTTTTACATGTAATTAATAGATTCTGTAACTAAGTAGGCTTCCTTGTTGTTGCCAGTACAACTCACAGTCCATGTAGTCTTCGAAGAGCCTTGTGAGCGTTTACATCTGACACCCGCTGACCACGCTATTCACGGTCTCAGGGCAAGGCCACACTACAGCGCAACGGAATTGCACTACACAATTATTTCCGGTGCGATTTTGCGCATTTGCACATGTGAGTCGTCAATGTTGCACTATTGTAATGCATGTGATTGGGCATTAAAATGGTGCTTGCATGCGTTATGAAAATGTAAATGGACTTTGCAAATTGTATTGGAAATCGCAAAACCTTTTTACTTTTTCTTTACAGATTTCTCCACACCAATATGGAAATCTCTGATAAGATTTTGAAAACAGTTGATTACCCTGCAGTTTATTTACCAGCCAGCATTGTATTGCATACAGACATTCTGGGGCAATACAAAATAGTCAGCTCATTTTATAGACATTTGTTTTAATTCTGTTCCTAGCAAAGGATACAACTTCTCAATGTACCTGTAGTCTTTGCATTTAGTGGTGGCTCATCAGTCTAAACTAAGGTTTTGGAAACACCTATCCCAAAAGGTCATGGATTCAAATCCCCAGTTGCTTCCATTATGTTGCTAGCAAAAGATAAAAGTTTCTAGATGTACATATTTCTTTATGGTAGCTCTAATGTGATAATGGTATAAAGCTTTGCTTCTAGCAAGACAAAATACATGAGGTTGCAGGTTCAGTTCTCCATACCTTTTTTTTTACTGAAATGTTAATGTTCTGTTTCTTACATCCATGCTATCTAAGAAATATACTGCAAAGATTACTTTTCCATTTTTTGTATGAAAAGCAAAGGAATACGCGCTGGTATATGATTGGATGTCAGCTTCTAGGAAACAAGACTGCAGCTTCCTTGTTTTAATCTGTTGAGCATAACTCTGCTCTGTTAAAGGGGAAATGTCTCCAGCAAATGTGATTTAAATGAAAGGCCAGGCTACCTTTAAAACAAGCCATCAACCACCTCTCTACGTGCTCCACAGCCCAAGATATAAAGAAATTACTGACTAGTTGATGGATGGGAGGATGACATGTAACATTCACAAAGCTGCTCCTCCACATTGCTTGCGGCAGAACACAGCCTCAGGATTTACAGTGTGTGAGGGAAACAGGAAGTGGGGACGGGCCACGACACCCACGAGTGGGCCATGGGGCCTATTAGTGGGAGGGGCCAGGGGGGCTGCAAGGGGAGGAGGAGACACAGGGCAGAGTGACTGTCACATGGTTTCAGAGCAGGAAGTGCAGGGGATGTGGTGATGCTGCTGCCCTATCACACACAAAAATGTATCTTCAAAACTATGCAAAAAAACCCCAATGAAAGTAAATTGCAAAAAAAACCCAATGAAAGTAAATTGCAAAAAAAACCCCAATGAAAGTAAATTGTAAAATACCCAGGAAAATACCCAGGAAAGCAATCCCTATCAATTTACCTCTTTTTGGACCACATGGGCTGTGAGCAACATCAGGGAAACATTCTTATTTACAGAATCTATTTCTCACAATTACTAAATGCAACTTGCAAGAGAAGAATCTTCCAATATATAGGTGTTCTGGGGAGAAAACTTCACATTAGGTTTTAAAAAAAATGTAAGCTTGGTTCTCCTTTCAGATTGAATATCGATCTTCAGTAACTTTAGACAGTTAAATATTGCAGTCTAGGGTAGCATGCCCTTTTTTTAAGAAACTTCTTTTAAACAGCTTTAGTGCAGAGATTAAAGGGCAAGTCCACTCAAAAAAAAAACCTTAAGCTAAAAATGTAGATTACCCCACCAATCCAAGGTTTTGCATTATTAACTTATGTCAAAGATGCTCCTGAACTTCCTTACTTAACCCAGTCCTTCGCCATCTAGGTGTACCCCCCTGCTCCTGTTTCGAGCAAAAACAGGATCAGAGTGCTTCTGTGCTGACAGCCGCTCCACTTCCAGGTCGCAGCTGTCAGGCGATTGGGCGAGATGTCATGTTGTGCTTTTACTGACAGCCGCATCCAGAAAGTGGAGTGGCTGTCAGCAGCAGCAGCAGGTAGTAGGAGCTAGGTATTAGAGTAGGAGTGGTGAGGGACCAGGTCAGGTAAGTAAGTTCAGGAGCATCTTTGGCACAAGTTAGTAATGTGAAACCTAGGTTTGGGTGGGGGTAATCTACATTATTAGCTAAAGTTTTTTTTTTTGCATGGACATGCCCTTTACAGGAAAGCGTTGTGTAACTTGCTATAACCCACCCCTTCCATTGATCCCTATGGGCATAAACTGCAAAAAATATCCCTATAATCGGCACGCTACTACGCAGTAGCACGCCGATAATAACACGGAAGTACCTGGAAAAAGTACCTTTGATCAAATGAAGAGCCGTATACGCCGGAAGCAAGTATGAGAAGCCGGTGTTATGTGAGATAATCCAGGAGGAAGCAGAAGGGGTGCTGTTAGACTCCGGCCGGAGCACTGAAAGCAGCAGGTGGGTGGGACTGCCAGGAGGAGCAGGGGTCAGCTGACCATATGCAGAAAACTACGGGGCAGGAGAGGAAAGAAAGAGTGGTATGTGGAGTGGTGTGTGTGTGTGTCAGGTGTGTGTGTGTCAGGTGTGTGTGTCAGGTGTGTGTGTGTGTGTGTGTCAGGTGTGTGTGTGTGTGTCAGGTGTGTGTGTCAGGTGTATGTGTGTGTGTGTCAGGTGTGTGTGTGTGTGTGTGTGTCAGGTATGTGTGTGTGTCAGGTGTGTGTGTGTCAGGTGTGTGTGTGTGTGTGTCAGGTGTGTGTGTGTGTCAGGTATGTGTGTGTGTCAGGTGTGTGTGTGTCAGGTGTGTGTGTGTGTGTGTCAGGTGTGTGTGTGTGTCAGGTATGTGTGTGTGTCAGGTGTGTGTGTGTGTCAGGTGTGTGTGTGTGTGTCAGGTGTGTGTGTGTGTGTCAGGTGTGTGTGTGTGTCAGGTGTGTGTGTGTCAGGAGGAGAAGGGGTCAGAAAAGAAGAATCAGTAGTGTGTGGTGAAAAAGAAGAATCGTAGTGTGTGGGGTGGGGACGGAGGTAAGTGTGTGGTCATGGTGTGTGTGTATGTGTTCAGGAGGAGAAGGGGTCAGAAAAGAAGAATCAGTAGTGTGTGGTGTGGGGACAGCAGCCTGTGGACTGCACAATAACCATGTGTTTGTTTATAAATGAGGGTGGGGTGGCTGCACAATAACCATGGGTTTGTTTATAAATGAGGGTGGGGTGGGTTATAACGGATAATGTACCGTTGTGGCAAAAAGTCTTTAAACCTAATTGGTGTTTTTATAAAGAAAGTGTGGCAAAGTATAAATAAAATTGTATTTTGTGGCATAAAAAGCAAAATCCACCTCACCAAACACTTCACAACTAACAAGGAGGTTCCACGTTCCTCACTGATTTTTATTTTAGGAGCAAAGTTAATTAAAGCCATGAGGCATACAGGTCAATTACCCAGGGTCTCAACCACTAAGTGGGCCCACAATCCAAAAGTTTTAAATTGGTCAAGGTTTATGGGGGGGCTTTAACACCATGTTTTGACCTGGATTAAACCAGCTTTGCAACTTAAAAACTTTAACTGAATGGAACATGCTTTCTTAATATTATATAGTAAAGAAAATATGGCAATATATATATTGGAAACACTTTGAGATCCAGAACATGTAAATGGGGCCTAGCCCTAATGGACATAAACAGGTTAAAAACATACATTAGAAATACAGTTTGCATTTATTTGGTCAGTAACTAAACAAACATACTGTACGTCAGCATAAAAAATATAAATAGATCAATAGACATATATTAAGAAGATGCAATCATATCGATTACAATACAAAATCGGTTCCATCTCAGGCAGAAATAAGGATTATGAGACATTATCTAAGATGTATGAACACAATAACTGTACAGAGAGAGAGAGAGAGAGAGAGAGAGAGAGAGAGAGAGAGAGAGAGAAGTATTCTTTATTGACTTCAACACCTAATTTGTTTAGGATCTCAAAAATTACACAATCTATATAAGACAGTGAAAGGCTTTTAGCTCACTAGCTGTATATTGGACACATTGTACCAAACATTCAAACATCTCCTCTTCTGTTTACATAGCTGCATCAATTTATATTTACTCTCTATGAAGTGACAGAAATTGTTAAATTCATGTATGTTTTTCTAAATCATTTGTATGGTCTACTTAAACATATATGGGGTCATTTACCTGGGAGCGCTCTTTTCAGCCCTTAAAGTCGCGCAAACGGATTTACGATCGGTTAGCATGACTTTAAGCCTCGGTTTGCGGTGGCTGCTCGAGTACTAGAAAAGGTACTTGCACAGCCTATTTACCGCACACAAGTATTTAATGTCAGCTGATGGCGTCACACAGCCTCTGGTAAATCCTCTACGGGAGATTTGCCCTGAGCACAAAAACATGTGTTTTACCGACATGCACATTTTTATTTTAAAGAAACAAACCTGGAAAGGATGTTACATGCCTGGTTTAAAAATTAAGCAAACTATTGTTATTACATCACTGCCATTTTTCCTGATATTAACCAGCTGTCTGTCAATAACAAGGTACCCGATACACTTTTAAACACGGGGTGCAAGAATCAGAATTAATTGTACATCCGGTATGCATCAAGAATATGGCTCAGGCCATTATTGTTTAGGGTTGTAAATAAAGTAAAAACATTCATTATTCGGTGCATGGAATCCACGCTATTGAGTAAATGTTCTAAAAGCTATTACTATTAAAAGAATATTTCACAAAAAGTGAACTATTCCGTTAAAGCAGTGATTGAAGACCAGGAGGTAAAGGTATTCCTTACCTTCTGTTCTTTAATCACTTGAAGAGGATCGAAGGCAAGTATACTTACCTCAGGCTCAATCCACTGTGGCTCAGTTGGCAAGACCCAACCGCTTCCTGGTTTAGTTTCACTATGGTGCATGTGCGATAATGCCCGCTATAATAAACTAAACCAGGAAGTGGTCGGCAATTTTCAACTGAGCTGCGGTGGATCCTGCGCAAGGGAAATATACTCACTTTCGATCCTGGTCAAGTGATTGATGAACGGAAGGTAAGGAATAGGTCCTTTACCTCCCGGTCTTCAATCACTGCTTTAAAGGAAAAGTTCAATTTTGTGTGAACTATTGCTTTAAAGATTATAGGCATGTTTTCCAGTACACACATCAGTTAAAAACTTGCTTACAAGTAGATCCCCCTTCACAGGTGCCATGAAAAGTTTCCCTTCAAAATAAGCAGACTGGGGGGTTAAGGCTGTTAGCCACAAGTGAGCGCCATCTCACTAGTAACAAGCATGTACAGCTTTTGGAGGAGACATTTTTAGAAGAAAATAAACAAACAAACCATGTTGGAAAATTTTGTAAACACAATTTGCATATAAAATAAGTACAACACATTAAACAATAACATGAACAAATATTTAACCAATTGAATCTTACATTTTTACAAGAAGTAACAAAGGAGAAATTTGTTTAGCTAGAACTTAGGTTTTCCTTTTTTATTACAAAGCCAAGCAACAACATTTGCCATTTCAGATCTTTCTTAACAGCAAGTTTTCAATACTGCTATTTCACGACAACTGCTGTTAGGTGGATAAACAGAAACTGGGTTAACTCAGTAGAGAGTAATTGGCTGTGTCCTGTTTTCAGTCACTAAACAGAGAATGAACAGACTTGAAGCAGTGATGTAAGCTCAGAGACTGATTAGTTGGGAAGCTATTGCTAAAGGCAGCAAAAGCAGGAAGTATCCCAAGAGCCCAGCTCCTAGCAGTTTCCACTACCCTGTGAGATTCAACTGGAAATCCCTTAATGCACTATACCCTTCATTTATATTTGCTACTGGACATTTGAGAGCATTTAAGTGCGATACCATTTTTGGAGTGGCTGTACAATGATGGATTGCTATAAATCGAATGTTTTAATGTCATATGCTCAATACAGAGGAAGACTACCATCTACAGTACAACATTGAAAGTTTTGCAGTCCTTGCTAATTGCTTATGTGTATATTTTATCTGGGCACTTTTACTGTATATTGTACGGTCAGTCACTGTCTAATAAACAGTACACCGTACAGCTGGGAATAATATTATGTAGCAATTTAAAACAGTTTTAGTAACTGAAGGTAAAGCTGTATTGAGAACATAAAATCTGCTTTTGTGTAACACAGACATCACAAATTGTGCTGCAAACAAAAAAAAAGATGCAAAATAAGACTTTCCTTATACAAAGAAATGTTATAAATTTAAATATTAGATTGATATACTGAAACATATTATTATTATTATTGTGGATTTATATAGTGCTAACATCTTCCGTAGTGCTTAACAATTACATGTACACATTCACATCAGTCCCTGCCCTGAAGAGCTTACAATCCAAGCACATTTATTTGACACATACAACCTATCAGTATGTCTTTATGATTGTGGGGGAAACCGGAGTGCCCGGAGGAAACCCTTTCAAGCATGGGGAGAACATACAAACTCTTTGCAGATGTGTCCAAGGGTGGATTCAAACTCAGGACTTCATCGCTGCAAAGCATCAGTGCTAGCCACTGAGCCACCGTGCTGCCCAACCACTGAGCCACCGTGCTGCCTTATAGCATTTAGCATTAAAATATATGCATACAGAATGCACTTAAAGGACTACTATACTCTAAAAATCAAATTTTTGAAAATGAAAAGGACCTGAGGCAGGGAGGTAGGATTGATTATTCCTACTACACAATATAATTTTATTGAGGAGCTGCAACACATACACTTTTCATTTGCCAGGTTAGTCCTGTATAAAAGATACAGGGTTATTCAATAAAAGTTCTTATTGTGCTAATTTTGCCCCAAACCAATAAGATGTTATTTAACATTTGAAAGCTAACATCTGATTGGTGGGGGCAAAATTAGCACCATTTTAAACGATATGAACTTTTATTGAATCTCCCTGATAGTGCTTTAGCAAGGAGGAAGACTGGCAGAATCTGTTTTCTTTGGGCTTCAGTATTGGGAGGTAGGAATTTTCAGTCGAAAGTACTTTTTATTTTAACTTTTTAGAAAATACTTTATACACATTATAGTTCTATAGTAACAAATAAACACTTTTTTTCAGACCAAATTAAATATCCCTGACATGAAAATATTTAATAACCCAATATGAATGTACACTATTAACATTTACAATAAACAATAAATGTGCAGATATTAAAGGTGGCTAAAGGAACAGTCAATAGGGTAATTTTAATCACCAAATTACTTTCTATTACAGTCAATTAAAATGTTTATTAAAGTTTATACCAATCTGTGCACTTGTAAAACCCACACTGTACACCTTAGCACTAGTATTATAATAAGGCGTTAGGCTGGATTTTACACAAAGCATGGCACAACTGATGTTCAATAAAAACTTAAAGGGGAACTGTGGTCTCCAAACAAGTTGAGTTTATATGAAAGGCCAGTTTCCTACCTTTAAAACGAGCCATCAACCACCTCTCTACGTGCTCCACAGCCCAAGATACACAGAAATGACTGACCAGAAAGTTAATGGGTGGGAGTCTGACATGTGACATTCATGAGGCTTCTCCTGCACAGTGCCGCCGGCGAGCACAGCCTCAGACTCCCTCAGTGTGTGAGGGAGACAGGAAGTCCCTCCTCCTCTCTGTTGTGTGAAGGACCTGCAGCTGCAGAGAAGGTAAGGGAATCTACAGCCCTTCTCTCTCACAGTGTGAAAACAGCCTTTTCAGGCAGAGTTCTCACTCTGCCTGAAAAGGCTGTTTCCACAGAGTTTTCAGGGGGGGGTCAGAGTGGCTCTCAGCACCTGTCTTAGGCACATGCAAGTGGGCGGGGCCACATGGGGCTGTAAGGGAATGGGCCAAGGGGGGCCTGCAACTGGAGGGACCATGGGATCCATGAGTGGGAGGGACCAGGGGTGCTGCAAAGGGGAGGAGACACAGGGCAGATTGACTAACATGTTTTCAGAGCAGGAAGCAGGAAGTGCAGGGGACCTGGGTGATGCTGCTGCCATATCACACACAAAAATATAAATATCTTCAAAACTAAAAAAAATAAACAATGGAAATAAATTGCAAAAACTCTCAGGAGAGCAATTCCTATCAATTTACCTAAAGTCATTTTTGGACCACAGTTCCTCTTTAATGGCAACCTTATTTGGCTTTATTGAGCTTACTCCATCACCAAAGCCTAGAAAAAAATATACATGCAACAAAAAACAGTTTAGCTTAACCTGAAAACGAGGGCTTTACTAAATAAATAAATAAATAAATAAACATAAATACTATAAAGTTATCTCTGGTATTGTTTACCCCTTGTAATTTGAAACTTTACAACTATTATATATAGCTTGTAAAAGCTTAGCAAGTCAGCCCTCATAACCTTCCAAGTTCCTACATATCCACAATGCAGTTTTGCAGACTGATTACTTCATAACTGAGCATAGTAAAATAAGAAGCAGCGCTCTGCCATATTGCTTCTCACACTATATTATCACAAAGAAACTCAACCGCTACCGGCTTTAGTTACATTTAGCTACCTTGGTTCTGCAAAAGCCGACATACAAAATCTTGTAGGACTGAAGAGTTTTTTATTACAAAAAACTAATTAGCTATGTATGCAGTCAGGAAACAAACATATGTGGCTCATCTTTACAAAATCTTTTCAAAAGCAATCAATATCAGTTGCAATAAACCCGAATCACCCACTAGAAACAGGCCAGTTATTCAGCAGTGTCCCTACTCAGTGGCAAACATTTAGGGGCATATTTATAAAGCAGCAATAATACCAATATTACAGCCATTTATAAACCAAAAAAACCCAAACAAAACTATGAAGTACAAAAAAAAAAAAAATAGTGCTAGTATCGGCACCATATCGGATATGGCGATATACAGTAGGGATAAATATGCACAAGGAGGGCCCTGGAAGTTGTAAAGGATGTGTGATCCTCACTGACCAAGCCCTTGGAAGGTGGGTCCTGCAGCTTTAAACCAGGATCCCCATGGTCCATTGGGCCTAAGGGGTCCCATTGCTTGAAACTGGGACCACCATGTTGGCTCTAAAATATGGCCCTTGCAAGGTCCTGAAGCTCAAAAAGGGGACTTCTAGCTCTAAAAAGACCCCTTTAGTATAAGGGTGTCTCTAAGCTAAAAAAAAAAAGACCTTTTCATGCCTCCACTGTCTTATCTTCTTCTCTGATGGCACTGCCCTCTCCCCACCGCTGGCACATGACTATCTCTATGGGGCCCTTCAAAACTACCCCTGCTGGAAACCAGTCTTCTCCCGTTTCACCACACACTGTAGTAGGGTTTTTATTTTTGCCACGGTGCTCGCTAATAGTGCCCAAAAAATGGCGCACAGGATGAATTTTTTTTGCACTTTTATAAATAAAACGGTAATTTAAAGGGCATATCCACCCCCAAAACTAAAATTTGGCCCCACTGTGTAGTGTTAAAAAGATCCTTACCTTACTCCTCTGCTCCACAAAACTGCTGGCCCCACTGTGTAGTGTTAATGGTTGTCCTGCAGTGTTTAGTCAAATTCCGGGAAACTGAAAAGTAGGAGCTTTCCTGTGTGTGAAAAGGTTTCTGCCCTTTCCCTGTACTCCTAGAGGACTGTGGCATGCAAGCAGCGGAGCCCTTCCCCCTCTCCCTCCGGATCCCTTATCTCTTCACTTCATTTTGTAAAAATAAATTATTTTCTGTAGTGTAGGCACCCCACTTTCAACCCTAACTGCATGGTTTAAATAAAAAAAAAAATTTGCTTAGAAACCAGAATGCATTACTCTGGCTTTCTTAATAGCTGGCAGCCGTGTCTGTGATTGTCTGCTTCTCAGCCAATCACACTCGTGGCTGCTGGTCCAGCCCCTAATGTCAATCCGTATCTGGAAGTATCATTCGAGGCTATGGTCGAGGGAACGCAGGCTGGTAAGTTCCCTGGCACTTTTTTTTACAATTTAAACCATGCAGATTGGGTTGGGAGGGGGGTCCCTACACTCAAGAAAAATTTTAATTTTGAGGTGGACATACCCTTTGAGTTTCTTCACAACAATGTTGCGGTGATGTCCACAGCTATAGTTGTGAAGTGCAGATGTAAAAATAACACCTTTTTACCACTGCTTCTTTGAACACAGATGGCAAAAGCCAGCACTGTAAATAAGTACAGTTAAAAACACACACCTTGTGTCCCGCACACCCAGCCATTATACAGTATGTTAAGTTTAGTTTTGACATTTGCTGTTACAGCCTGGAGCAAACTAAATGTGATAGGTCTATGTCAGGTACAGTTTACACCTGGTCTATATCACCAGAGGAATAAGTAAATTTATAACACCAGTACGTTTCTAATAAGAGACAATTAATACTCAATACTGTTTCTCTCTAAATTCGTAATTAAAAATAATCTAGTAAGTTGTATGAACTAAACTCAGTGTGTGAATATTTATGCAACATTCCAATTTTATTGCTAACAAATTAAAAACATTTTAAAAAATGTGGATCAAAGTTGTACATTAATAAAAGTGAGCTAGGATTTATTACAAAGAAATGTACTGTTTTACTATTTATACCTGGACATACATAATTGTTATTCCACTAAAAAGGGATTCCTTGATATAAACTTTAGAATTTCGAAAAGCTATCTTCATAGACAGCTTGATTCATTTATTCAGTACTAGCCTTACCTAGCCAAATGTGCTAAATGAATAATTCATTTCAGATCTTAACATTCTGATCTCTGAAAATGTTGCTACTTTTACAGTCAAGAAATGCTCAAAGCCTATACTCTTGTACTCAATATAAACAAGAATAACCATAGGAAAACTAGCTACCTTCTGGAACACACAATATAATCAGCCAGATTGAGAAAATGTCTCTGATTACACAGCGTGTTAATACAAGATGTGTGAAAAAGACCATGTGTGCACTGGACTTCTTTTTTTCTATTATAGATATACTTTACAGCAACATACTCCCGGCTTATGCTGAATAAGGAGTAAAAATATGTACATCATGACTAGTGATGAATCATGGTTTCAATTATAAACAGCTGGTTTTGAAAATCCACAGATTCAACTGATTTTTTAAAAAATGTTCAATTCTCTAAACTTTTAACTTTTCATACAAAAATTGAAAAACGAAAACTAGAACATACCATTTGAAACATCGAAAATCTTAAAATTGAAAATGCTTTAAAATAGTATTTCCCTGCAAGGGGAGGAGGAGAAACAGGGAAGAGGGACTGTCACATGTTTTAGAACAGGAAGTGGAGGGTGATGCTGCTATCATATCACACACAAAAATGTAAATATCTTCAAAACTATGTAAAAAAAAAAAATGAAAGTAAATTGCACAAATACTCAGGAAAGGAATTCCTGTCAATGTATTAACTTATTTAAGTTATTTTTTGGACCACAGTTCCCCTTTAGCTTAAACCATGTGTGTTTTAGAGATTTGTTTGTCTGTCACATCTTTCCTCTAGACATACAGGCAATAGACACAATAAGGAGGGATTTATAGACAAAACCAGGTAATTCCCATTCTGCAGGAGGGATTTCTCTAGTTTCTTTTTTTGTCCAGAGAAAGTTTTCATAGGAAAATCCGCTAAAAAATGCTACATATTTTTGTTTGCCACAAAATATGAAAGCTTCTTTATGTTTTATCTCTAAAATGCACAGTATTTATTTGATCTAGCCAAAAACTGCAACTTTGTTTTCTTATTAAGTATGTTATTGGTTACTTCCTTTTCACTTTTTTATATTATATTTAAAAGCATGCAGTAAAAAAAGAATTTTTGGGTAAAGGATTTTGGAATTAAGGCATTAGTGTAAATAGCCAGCAAAGCAGTAAAGAAAACAGCAAATTGTCTTTAAAAAACATCATATTACCATAATTACAAGCCTTTAGAACAGGCCTTTCTGAAGCTTGATTTTCCTGCAAATCTGTAAAAATAGTGAATCAATATGACAACAGCTTAGTAAATGAAGATAAAATAAGAAAACAATGCATGCAAAATAGAAAAATACCCCAAGATCGATATTTGTAAACATTCCATATTCCAATATCTTGGTAGTGACCCCTCCACACTTGGTCTTCGATGCTTATCAAGTAATGCAGGATATGGGTACATCCACAAAGGAGAAAGCTTAACTCTCCTACTAGCCATATATGCAAACTCTATTTAAACAAATGCAATTAATATACAGTAAGTACTTGGAGAATCTGATTTGCATGGGGGAGCATTTGCTGAGTATATGCTGCACTTGTCTGTTATGCAGGAAGGGTGTGATGCTGGGAAAATAATTTGTAAAAAAGTTAAGTGAATAAAGATTCTGAACAAAGAAAAACTTTAAAATGTAAAATACAAATATATGCTTGTAAAGTAAGAAATTCTTTAGGAATATCAGCTAAAAGCATAAGACTACTTGCTACAGATGAAAGCTAGAAATAACTATAAATAGGAATAATGCTATGAAGAATAGACTAACAACAAGCTATACTATGGAATGGAAAACTTTTTATTTTTTATTGAATCAATATATAAAAAAACAACCATATAAAATTGGACCATAAGGATAAGGAGCAGCAAAAATTAAAGTGGGTCAGAATGAAATAAGGTGAGAGATGTACCATATATACTCAAGCATAAACTGAGTGATTTTACCTTTAAAATCATCCTGAAAGTCTCCCCTCGGTTTATACTCGGTTCTGGGCTGATCTGGATGCTTGAAGGAGCAGTTGGACAAAAACACATAGCCCATGGAAAACAAAGACTGTACCTTGTAACAGAGAATCCTCTTGATTTTGGTGGGTTAGGCAATTGTCCTGCTCACTCATAGATCAGCCCAGACTGTATGGGGGAAAAAAACATGATTCAACAAACTTCTTTAAATGAGGGATCTTTAAGTGTTCAGGCTGCACAGAAAGGTATGCAGGGCACATCTGTGTATGGGACTTTCTATGGGACAGTTTTCCTGGTTTATCAGTTAAAAATATGTACCTCAGTTGATACTTATAGTATATACGGTAAAAACACCTTTTAAAAATTGGGAGAACAACTGAATGAGGAGAAGCAAAATGAATGCAGACAGTTAAAATGTTTCTTGTGTTCAGATGCAGGCTAAGTGAGAAACTAAAGAAGCATAAAAGAAGGATAAAGGATTCTGAAATGGTAGAGCAATGGAAATTAGATATGTAATTTGCAATTTTCAATATATGTGATCTATGCTGTTTAACTAGTTGACTGATAGATGGAAATGTTTACCCTAAAACCAACATTAAAGGCATGTCAACCCTCAAAACTAAATTTATGCTGGCCCCATAATGAAGCAGCAGTCACCGGATGACACACGGACATCTCCTACTCTTCCCTTTCTGGGTCTTTGAACAGACACTGCAGGAAGCCTTAAGGAGCAGAAGAGTAAAGTAAGGATTTTTTGTTTAGTCTCTGGTTTAGTTGCCCTATGCACATTCACAGGCGAGGGTGTAGATCCTTCCAACCCTTACCCCAAAATGGTTAATCCAGTATGGTGAAATACTCATGGAAGATTGCACACCAGAAGAAATAACATGTTAACTTTTTATTGAGCCATCAACATCAGGTAGCACACAGCGTTTCAAGGGACTCCTCCTCCTTTAGGTGATTCGGGAAGGAGACCCCTGAAACATTGTGTGCTACCTAATGTTGATGGTTCAATAAAAAGTTACACGTTATTTCTTCTGGTGTGCAATCTTCCATGAGTATTTCCCCATACTGGATTAACCATTTTGGGGTAAGGGTTGGAAGGATCTGCACCCTCACCGGTGAATGTACATAGGGCAACTAAACCAGAGACTAAAAAAAAATCCTTACTTTACTCTTCTGCTCCTTATGGCTTCCTGCAGTGTCTGTTCAAAGACCCAGAAAGTGAAGAGTAGTAGATGTCCGTGTGTCATCTGGTGACTGCTGGCTCTCTATAGGCGGCAGCCGCGCCTGTGATTGTCTGACTTTCAACAAATCACGGAGGCGGCTGACGGTCCGGCCCCTATTGCTACTCGGGAATGGAGTAGCAATAGAGGCAGAGAGCCGAGGGAACAAAGGTGGGTAAGTTAATTTCCCTGCTTTTTTTTTTTAACTTTTAAACCTGGCGGTTGGGGGTGTCCAACACTACAGCACAAATTTATCTGGAGGTGACGATGCCCTTTAATCTTAAACCTCTCTGTGGTCTAGTTTAGGTTGTAGGAAAAATACAATATAAACAAGCTTTGGGAGGTTCATCCCCCACGTGTGATTGACAAACATTTTCCTTTAAAATTAAAAAAAAATTTTTTTTTACTCTCAATCAAGTGTACCATGGTAATGCCCTGGCAAAAACATCTCTTGTAAAAGTGCAACTCTTATAATTTGTAAATGCTGAAATTACTTGAATATGAGAAGCAATGCTTTACAAGTCATGGCAATTAAAACCATCATTCATTATTTTTATATTTTACTCACCAAGTAAATCCAAAGAAAAATCCCTAGATAATCATTCCAATATAAGTCAGTTATAATTCACAATAATTATTCCCCATTTTTGTCACCAGACTACAAGATCTAAGGGTCAATTAAGCCAAATACACTGAGCAAATTTTATTCAGATAAGAAAAACAAACTAGTTTAGCTGTTTATTTCATATGTATTACATATCTATATAAGCACAATGTGTATGCTATATAAGAATATCTGCCTCTAATTTTCTAGTATACACAGCTTTTGCAAATGTAAAAAAAAAAAACCCCACTACCCAATTTGCTACAATGTCAACAGAAATTTAAATGCCCATTTATTTTTGTAAAGTGCAATGTTGTATCTGGGTATTCGATGCACATGGAGTATTTTTTTAACATACTGTATGTTTTATAAACAAGGCATTATTACTATTACCTAATGCTAAAAAAGAAAAAAGAACAATGAAAGCATTATACTAAGTCAAACCTGAAATAAAGCAGACGTGACCGAACTGCCTGTGTGCTCCTCTCATCTTTATACTTACTGCATTAATGTTAGCATAACAAAATATTGGATTGTTCCTAAATCCATTTTAATGAAAACTCAGCCCAGCTACCGGCTGACATTTGGCATAATATGAAATAAAATGACTGTACATCCTATTTATTCATGCTGGTAAACACCCTAGAGATATGGCCCATATGGTTTGAAGACTAATCTCTTCATAATCAACAACATGTTCAGTGCAATGGTTTGTAAAGTGGTACTGACAACAGCCAACTGGAATTAACGTCTTTTCTGCCATTTGCCATTTGAGTGGAAGCATTCCATTTGCTGCTTGCACTGCTGTTCCTCCCGATAGTGCTGTAGTTTTGATAAATGTTTTAAAGCACTTACCCGTACACAAATTCTGAAATGATACTTATAGTAGGTATTTTAGTCACCTTTAGGCCTGGGAGTCCTTTTTCTTCTGTCTCTGAAAGCAGCGCCTGATTGCAGAGCCTCTAGCAGGCTATCCATCACTCCAGTCTCTTCTCCTTCTGTAAAAGAGATTGAGGGAATTCCATCAGCCCTGTAGGTTACCATAGAAATGTCAAAGGCACACAGACAGATAAAAAAAGATCACTCTGTTATGACTAAAACTGGCAATTTTCAAACTAGACAAGCTTTTAACCGACTCGTATATCATTCTTTTCTTAATAAAATCAGTCTCATTTCTTTTTTGTGTTGCTATCTAGTAAAGTGGCCAAAAGTTCAATTGATTTACTTCATGCCCTAGGCTTTATAAGAGAGACCGTAATCTCAAAAGGAATATGACTTCTGTCTTCTTTTCTGTTTTTTTCCTCAACACTTTGTGTTAAGGTCATTCATAAATCAGGTGTCCCTTGCGAAAAAGAGCTACTTTGTAGGTTTCTAAAATGGAATCAACCGTAGCTCTTTGTGACTGAAGAAAAAAAAAAAAGAAAAAAACTTAGGCCTGATGTGAAAGCGTCTGGCTAATCTTGTTCCTGCCCTGCAGTAATACCCAACTGGAATACCTAGAAACCATGAGTAAAAGGTGTATAAAATGATATATGGTGTTAAATATCATCCCATAGGTATATTTGCTCTTTGTAGATCATGAGTATCCCTTTAAGATTCTACCATCCAATATAAATCTACTGTTTCATATAAAGGAACATAGGCAGACACATATCCAAGGGTTTAAAAGTGATTTATCTTTTATTCCTAAAATCCTAGATGTTTATTCAGTCAGAATATAGGGCAGCTATAAAATCTTGATTCTCAGCAAATTGTTAATCAGCAGGATAAATATTTATAGACCAGTTTTGATATAGAAATTACATAATGAGAGAAGTAGTAAAGAGAATTAGGGTAACGCATAAAATTACTAAACTTTTAAGCTTTTCTGGGCACAGCAATATACAGTATAAAAAGGCTGCTGATTCGCTTTATCACAAAAAAAAAGGAAAGAAAGAATTTCATGAAACAATTTAGAAACCAAACGTGAGACAAATGTAAAATGGTAGAAAGAATGTGCCAGTAGTTTCAATACAACACAAGATTAGCGCCACTTGTTAACTTTTATTAACCGTTAACCAGTGAAGTAAGACATGCTGAAAACCCACCTAGCATTTCTTCATCATATGTAAGATTTAAAAAATTCTGCTTATATCAGTTTAGATCTCTGCATACATTCATCCCATTACATCTAAGTTTACTGTAACATTCCCCTCAAATCAGATGAGTCCTAGCTGTAAGAGGGCAGTTGTAAGCATGCCAAGGACAATATAGGGCTGATGCAATAAATGCAATAGTTTGTTTGTGCTTTTAAACGGCAGCAACTTATCAGATGTTATACAACTTCAGTAATCCAGTAAAAAGTAAACATGTGATTGGATTATTGCAAATTAATACCACAGGCAAACATTTGCACATTTTTTTTCTAGTTTAAGATAATTTACAGTATGTTATTGAACTACAGTGAATTTTGAGAGCATCAAATCAGTTAAACCAATAGGTATTCAGTATAGTTTAGGGGGTGGACCTCTAACTGATGTAAAGCTAGAATTCCCATCATCATCAAACATGCAAGGAAATGGGGAAAATACCTAGATCTTCAGCTAAAGAACACATTGACAGCCGCAGCTTGTATGTTCACAAGCTAAACATTACACACAGCACAGCTTTTCATCTCTTGCTATAGTCTGAGATACAGTAAATACATTTTTAGGTACTTGTGTGCCCTGGAAATGAATGTTGAATATGGCCATGGGGTGTTCCTTTAATTCATTTAAATGGAAAGAGGGGTTTGACTGTTTCTCATGACTTTAGTAAATGTTCACATGGAAGGTGTTAAAAGTAATGTGTTTGGGAGCATTTTACAGACATTAATTACCTGCCATGTTACCCAATTTACTTATTTTGCTGCGATGTAACATAAATGTTCTGCTTGATAAATGCAGCGAATATTCCACTGCAAAGACAGAAAATTCACAAGGATGTTCAGAGTAGAGAAATCCAAAAGATTTCTGCTCCTTCCAAACGTCTCTGATACGTCTCAGGAGCATCTAACCGGCAAGTGAAAAGCCTGAAAGTTGTTTTATTTAGTTAAGTAATATGAGTTTGTCATTCTTCACTGCTTCCTAAAATGCCTGAAACTGCCACAAGCTATTGCAGTCTTAATAACAACGAAACTTACTGTAATAGAATAACATTAATTCTTGACAAAATGATCACAATCAAATTTCACTGATCAGCAATATGCATCCTTACTGCAAGAGTTGAAAATATAGTATGTAGAAGACTATCAGTATAGTGTGAGGCATCAAAAAGGTAACAGGATAATTTCAGAAACATAACGCAATGTTCACTTTAAAAATGATACAAAAATATTGCCAAGGATTTATCCATAGTAAGCCTTAGCTACAACTGTTGACAAGGAACATTTTTTAAATCACGCACATTTACGGTTTAGGCAGTGCTTTCACATTAAAACAGTTGTGGAATCTCTTGATTCAGAGTAATTTGCATTTATATGAAGCCAATCATTAAAATAAAAATCCCACAGCTCTTTTCAACTATAAATTAGCACATATATTCAATGAGCAGAATGGTACTTTGGAAGAACACAAACATCCTCCTGTGGGGTATAATTTGGTAGTCTAGCTTAATACATATGAAAGATGATAACAGGAAGGAGCGGTACTATTATTCCTGAAAGGAAATTGTAAAATCAAAGAAGAACACAAAAATCTATGGGCAAGGAACTTACCACATGCAAAAAAACAACAACAACATCTGGTTAGATTTAATCATTTCAGTTCTTTTAAATGTTTAGCGTTGTGTTAGGTGCCATGTATCAGCAAATACATTAGATATTTTTTAAAAGAATACAATTTTTTTTTAATATACAGGAAATTGAAACAAACTATTAACAATAAACAGGTACAAAAGTTACAGTGCCCCCTGTGACAGACTGGGTGTGCTAACTCCACTATTCTTAAAAAATACATACAAATCATCTTGGTTTAACACCTTAGGGTCCAATGAGTCCAGCGTAAGGGTTCTACCATACTTCCCTTTGTCTGAAGATCCTCTGTTTGTCCCCACCATTCCAGGAATTGAGCTTAACCTGTTCAGATATATTAAACCTGAACTCGTCGTCCCTATGTCCCATCTTGATCTAATGTTTCTGCACACAGGAAGTTGTATGTTTTAACTGTATGGAGGACTTAAGTTGTGTTGTGCATGATTTCATTTTCTTGGCCAGTAGAGGGATGGATGAAATAGTGCTGCTTGCTCGCTCTCTCTTTCTCATATATATATAATCACATGAAGCAAGTATTCTAATAATAACTACTTTTTTTTTAAATTTAAAAATAATTTTAATAAAATCATATATTACAATTTCTCTTCTTTTTTCCCTTTGGATCAAAGACACTGCTAAACTAATGACAGCTGCATCCCATTCAACAAAATGTGTTCACAATGAATTGGAAGCATTACTATCAGTTTAAAATACACCTTCTGTAAGCTTCTTTAAAATGAATAATCCTTCTGAAAGGGCCTAGGTGGAAGTAAACTTAAAAGGTTCTTTTTTGATATGCTGAATATTAATTTGTGGCTAAGAATTTGGTGTAAGGAAATGGGGTTTGGGATTTTTGAGATCTGAGCTGACTTTTTGGTCTGCTACAGGCTCTTTGGCAGGGATGAAATGTACCTCAATGAGTATGGTCCAGCTGCTTTGGGGGAGAAGATGGCTAGAGGGTTGGAGATACTTTAAACTAGGTATGGGGGGGAGTGTGTTTTGGACTTCACATGAGTAAATATAGGGGTAAGGGATCAGGGGGCTAATGATATAATGGAGAAAGGATATTGTCTTGTCTTGAAAAATATTATTCTCCCTCTTTACAAGACACTGGTACGGCCTTTAGAATATATGGTGCAGTTTTGGAATCCCATATACATAAGGGACATCTTGGAAATAGAAGGTGTCAAGAGAAGGGCAACAAAAATTATAAGGGGAATGGAGGGGCTTGACTAAGGGACAGATTAGACAAGTTATGGCTGTTTCATTGGAGGTGCCTTTGATTGTGAGGGGATATGATCACTTAATATACATTTATTAATGGGCCATATAATAAAGTCTCTGGTGAACTGTTCGCTAAAAGGCCATAACAAAGGACTTGTAGACAAATATTGTGAATTACTGGTATTAATACATACCTATATATAATTTATTCCCCCTTGTTGGATAATGTTGTTTTTTTTAATTTGCCTTCCTCTGCTAGGTAGGATTAATGAGTAGGGTAAAAGTTTGGACTACTGTAGATAGACGTATTTCTTTATTCAACTTCTATTACAATATTACTATGTTGTAAACACTTGGATTTACACTCTTCAAAAAATGCATAGTTTAGGGTTGTTAGGCTTTAAAGGAGAAGTGCACTGTAAAATTAAGTTATGCTCAATTGGAAGCTGCAGTTTTAAAAATACATTTGACATTTTTTCCCCTAAGCCCCTCCAGAGCCTACCTTAGTAGATGTAAAGTTGCTGACATCTTGTTTGTCTTTTGATGAATAGTTAGCTAAGCCCCCTCCGAGATTTTCAACTACCTCCTGATTTGTTAGGCTCAATTGTTAAGTGTGCAATGCGCCAGCCGCGCGCGCATAACGTCACGATGCATGCAACGTGATGTCAGTTTGTGCACGGACGTGTGTGACGTCATCTTGCCGCGGGGAAAAAATTATGGCAAATGTATTTTTAAAGCTGCAGCTTCCAATTGAGCATAACTTCATTTTACAGTGCACTTATCCTTTAATGGAATAAACTGAAAATATAATCTGAAGCTCCATTCAGCTTTTCCCTGCACAAGGTGGAAATTTCCATAAACCTAGACATATAAAATATGGATGTATTAAAGAGACATAGGGTTAAACCTAAGATACATTAACTTTTAATTTATTGCAAACTACAGTACAGACACCGTGGCTGACCTTCCCACTGAGCACCATTATTTTCATTCATTTATGATCAAATAAGATGTATTTTAGTGCATTTACTCACGATAAGTTTATTTAAAGTAGAGAACTTCGTAAACATTTAAATTATTCAGGCCTGCAAAGTTATTTACAGTAAACTAAAGGATAACTTGGGAAAAGTCTACCGTAAATACTTTTACACCTATCAAAAGTTATTTTCTTATTAGACATGCTTTTGTCACCGTGGTTTTGAGACAGCTATAGATTGTAATGATTAACTCTAAACCTTTTTTTCTTCCGCTTTTTTGGACCGTATCTCCTCCCACAGTTTTTGAGCTAGAGACATGAAATTCGGTACAGACGTACGGGGCATATAGAAGTGTGCTGTTTTCTAGCTAAGGAATCCGCTTTACGGTGTTATCGGCGAACATTTTTCCCATAGACTATAATGGTAACAATCGTCAAATGTGGATATTTCAAAACCGTTTTTTTCATGGGCATAAATACAAATGGTAATACCCCCAACCCCCCACACAGACCCAGGTACACTCACCTACTGACCTACCTTTCCATTCCCATGGAAGCCATATTTAAAGGGTAACTAAAGTCAAAAAAACTAATTTAGATTTATTCTCAATAAAAAGATAGTTTTATGGTTATAAACACAAAAAAGACATACCCCATCAACCAGACCCAGGTACACACACCTACTAATCTACTTATCCATTACTGTGGCAGCCATACTATAAAGGGTAACTAAAGTAAAATAAAAACTAATTTAGATTTATTCTCAATAAAAGATAGTTTTATGGTTGTAAAGCAAAAAAGACATACCCCCTCAACCAGACCCAGCTACACACACCTACTGATCTACTTATACATTACTGTGGAAGCCATACTTTAAAGGGTAACTAAAGTCAAAAAAGCAAATTTTGATCAATAATCAAAAAACTTTGCTTTTTTAACCCCCAACGTGATACAGGTATACACAGCTACTGACCTACCCCTCCATTACTGTTGCAGCCATACTTAAAGGGTAACTAAAGTCAAAAAAACAAATTTTGACCAATCATCAAAAAAGTTTTTTTTTTAAAACTCTCAACCCGACACGGGTACACACACCTACTGATCTACTTATCCATTACTATGGCAGCCATACGTAAGGGGAAACTAAAGTAAAAAAAAAAAAAAAAACTCATTTTGACCAATCATCAAAAAAGTTAGTATTTTATCCCCCAACCTGATATGAATACACACACACCAACTGACCTACCTTTAATGCATGTGACATATTTAAAGGGTAAGTAAAAAACAACAATGTCCTCTTCATTGACATTATTGAGTTTTAAAATCTGCAGCACAAACACACAAATTCCCTTCCAAAATGCAGTCTTTCAAGCCAAATTTAAAGTTTATACTTAAACTTTCCCTTTCTAGTTGCTACTGAAACCTAACTCATCATCAACAATTCCGCACCCATTATTGTATATCAGCTATGGTTCCTTACATTTTAATAGTTTAGAAAATTTAACATATAAAAATTTCAGATTTTAAGCAAAGAGTTAAAGGGCATTTTAACCCTAAAAATGTATTTTTAATATATGGTAGGGGCCCCCTGCCCACCCACAACCTCCTTGTCAAAATAGAATTTTTTTTAAGATCATTACTTACAGCCCCTCGATCCTCCGGAGCATTGGCTCCCTGCTTGCTGGAACTTGCAAGCAGGGTGCCCAACCGTCAACCACTGCCGGTCAGCTAATCACACACGCGGCTGCCGTCAATGGAGACTCCGCAGGAACAAAGGGCTGTAAGTATTGATCAGATTATTTTTTTACAAAAATAACTCTGCAGTTAGGGATTGGCACCTACAATATAGCCAAAGGATTACACTCTAGGTGCAATCGCTGCCAAGGATGGATCCAGGGGGTGGGAAGGAGGGGGGAAAAGACTCCCCATCACATGATTTTAAACTACACAGCGGGGCCACTATGATGTTAAATTTTAGTTTTGGGGCTGGACATGCCCTTTAAGTGTGGTATATTCTAATTATTCTGATCACTTGAATCTGGAGTAAAGGACCAGTTATGTTGCTTAAGCTGAAATAACTTTTCCTAAAGTCTAAAGTGGAGGCCTCTAGTTATTGTGGTTGAAATATGTTCTGTAAGCCCACTAATAGAAAAAATCTGTTTCTGCAGGCAGAAAGTTTCCATCGTCCAAGGACCTTTAGGGGAATTCCTAAATGACAACTAATGCAAGAAGAATAACATCCAGTTGTATTGGGAAGCATCTCAAAAACTTGAAAATAGATTTAAAGAGAAAGGGTATAAACAGAAAAATATAAATCAAGCACAAGTGGAAGTCTCACAAATGGAGAGACAGGCATTAAGAGAAAGAAAATTAAAAGTAAAGAAAGATAAAATTGTATTTGTAAGTATATAGACCAAAGTGACATGAGGTGACACTTCAAAAATACTGGCCTGTGTTAAGACAAGATAATAAGTATGGCCATTTATTTAAGGAGTCACCCATTTTTGCATATCGTAATGGGCGCACGATAGAAATAGTGAGCCCAGCAGATTTATTAAAAACTCCACAATTAAAAAGCAAGCAAAAAGGGACCTATCCCTGCTTAAACTGTAATTGTTGCAGTTCAGTAATTACAGGAGATAATGTATTTCATCCTATGAACGGGTATAAAATACCAATGTATCATGTGTAATTGTGAAACTAAAAAAGTTATCTATATGTTAAAATGCCCCGTGGAAAGATCTATGTAGGGCAGACACGAAGGTCTGTCAAGTTAAGGATACATGAACACAAGGGAGTATAAGGGGTATAAAAAGGATACATATACAGAAACGTCAGTTTCTAGGCACTTTGCAAAAACTGGTCACCAAGTATCCCAACAGAAATAGAACGTCAAGATCCTAAACATGTTGCTAAGAACATTGAAATAAAACTTGTTTCCAGTGGATTACCGCGTCATTCTGAATTGAGAAAGCCAGTCGGATGACTAGCGAAACGTCTTCAAGAACTAAGCTTCAAGTCCAGTTGATCTAATTGAATACAACAGATATAAGTCTCCTTCCAAGTTTGTTTGTTGGCTAGATTAAGCGGACTCCTCCATCCCTGTAGTCATTCGAGGCTGCGACTGCTGACATTTACAACCAATGAATAACTGCAGATTCCCCTGCTGCCTCCTCTGCACATGCTGAAGCTTATAAAAAGCTCTGTGAGGCAAGTGTGGAGGCAGATACCTTTTCCATAATGAAAAAAAACTTACGATAAAATATCTAGTTATTAATGCATGTAGCAAACTGGTAAAATAGCAGTTGGGGTTGCAAGCAAATAACTGACAAGTCACCAGTTTTTTGTATTAAGGGTGGAGATTCCCTTAAGGACACCTGAGGTATCTGGTTTAAAAAAAAGAAGCTTTAATATGTATCAACTACAAAGAATGTCAGAGAGGATATTATGGACATAGCATTAAGCTATGCATGCTATGCAGACTAAAAATACCCTTTGGTGGTGGTTCACTACCAATGCCTAATATATAATACCGTATATACTTGAATTTAAGTCGATCCATGTATAAACCTATTTTTACCTGAAAAATTAGTAAAAACTGATTGACTCGAGTACAGAAATTATGACCTCTACTGCCTTCTGATTCTATATTGCTTTGAGGCTTTATTTGTCCTTTAAATGGACAGAAGAATTCCCATACAGTAGAGTAGCGTAATAGCCAAATCCATTATGGCTATTGCTGTATGGGACTACTGTATGAAAAACCTGCTGTCCATCTCAAGGGCAACTAAAGCCTCAAAACAATACTGAATCAGAAGGCAACAATAGATACCATCATCCTTCTGATTCTGTATTGTTTTGAGGCTTTAGTTGCCCTTTAAATGGACAGCAGAAATCCCATACTGGATTTGGCTATTACTGTATGGGAATTCTGCTTTCCATTTAAAACTCAACTAAAGCCTCATTCCTTGGCACTCCAGATGTTTGGAAACTACAACTCCCAGCATGCTTTAATAGCTGGGAGTTGTAGTCCCCAAACATCTGCAGTGGCAAGTACCCTCACCCCCCCCCCCCAGTCAGTGGAGAAGAGGGCTTACTGGTAAGTAATTCAATCCAGTCATTTTCTAACCGGCTGCCTCTTGCTCCTCAGTGCAACTTACTTAATCCGGAGGCCGCTCCTTGTGTACTGATCTGCCATCTGACGTTACTACTCGGTGCCGGGTAGTGAGATAGGTGCCAAGTATTGACATCAGCCGGGTTAACAAAAACTTTTGATTTCAGGAAAGCAAATTTTCCCTGTATAAAAATAGCTCTTCAGTATATCAACTGGGATGATATAATCTCAGGTAAAGATACTAAACAGTATACATGCAGCTTTAAAGATAAATTAAAAGAGAAATGGGATGACAATTGTTGTGTGGCAAGTGGAATACTTTAGCCACTTAATCAGAGGGAGCTGCTGAATAGAACTGGACTGTTTTTAAAGGGGTTTTAAAACATTTAAAAAATAGTTTAATTTATAACCTTGGGAGATAAATGTAAATAAATAAGTATACACCCATGTGGCATAATTCTGATATGAAAAGGGAAATGGAAAGAAAGAGAATGGCACATATATTCTTTAAATCAGAGGAAACAGAATGGGCCTTTAGGAACTATAAAAACTGTAAAAAGGATTGTAAGAATGCAATTAAGCTAGCTAAAATAAATAATGAAATAGAATAGCTGAACAAAGCAGAACTAACACTTAACAATTTTAAAGTATATTAATAGTAAGAAGATGGACAGAAACTGTGGACCATTAAATATTGGGGATAAAATAGTTACAGCGGATGCTGACAAAGCAAACGCCTTGAACAAGTTTTTTCCCCTCTGTATACGCGATATAACATCCAAGTACAGTATAGTAGCAATAATGGTTTATGGAAGTGGTTGCACTTTAGTTAAATAAAGATGGTTCACAAACAACTAAATAAGGTTAATATCAATAAAGCTCCTAAACCGGATAAAATGTATCCTCGGGTTCTTAGGGAAGTTCAGTTTTATCCAGGCAATTGTTTCTTATTTTTTCAGATTTCTTCATGTCCAGAAACATGCCTCTGGACTGGAAAAAAGCTAGTCATTCACATTCTGGTAATTATAGACTTGTGAGCTTAACTTCAGTGGTGGGGAAAATACTCGGAAGATATTTTATAGTATGTTTCAAGGACTAACATTTAAGTAGTAATCAGATAGAGTCTTGGTGTTATTTATCCTTTAGTGCGTTGCTATTAGTGCCAAGTAAGTGGTTGATAAGATGCCATCAGTACCTCTACCATCTATAAAACTTGGGCTAGTTCACACCTATTCAATTCCATAAAACATTTTACTGATAAATAGAAAATAGTGATATTACTTTAGAGGGCATGCCCACCCCCAAAACTATCATTTCCCCCACTTCTGACCCCACTCTGTAATACATAAAAATCCTTACCTTACATCCCAGCTCCAAATGGTTCTCTTGCAATGTTCACCTAAAGTCCAAAAAACTTTCCACTAGGAGTCCATATAGGACTCTGCCTCCTGTCTCCCGTCCGGGAGAATTTTGCCATGTGCACTGCAGCCCTTCTCCTCCGCTCCCTCTCCCTCCTGTTTTGGTCTCCCTCCCCCTAGCACAAAACCCTATGTATATATTGTAGGGCTTCCTTCCCCAGCCCCAAAAGCATTATTATTATGTCCAGAAACTCCCCTGATCTTTACTTACCTTCCCTCTATCCTTCGCCGTTATGAACTGCTGGCAGCCGCGTCCGTGATTGGCTGCCTCTCAGCCAATCACAGACGCAGCTGCCGGTCCGGCCCCCTGCTTGCAGTTCCATGCAAGCAGAAGGGTGGGCACTGCGGCAGAGGATAGAGGGAAGGTAAGTTAAGATCGGGGGAGTTTCTGGCCATAATAATAATGCGGTTGGGGCACCCTTCTAAAAAATCTTTAGAAGGGTGGACATTTAAATCAGTTTAAAAAGCAGTAAATATCACTTAAAAGCATATAAATATAATAAAAAAGTAAGTGTTCTTAATATATATCATTTTTAAACTGATATTAATGGGTATGACCCCTTGATTCTAATTAGAAGTGCTTTTGTTTTTCTTTATCCCTACCAATGTATACCTCACCTGCTCGAGTTACCTGCGCAACTAGATTTCATTTTAAAAGTTTTTAATAAGAGTGGTTTTACTGAGTTTGCTGCAACATAGAGCTACAGAGGATTCTGCTCTCAGTACCCATTAGGTACTGAGAGAGGTCTCCTTTATAGAGTATGTGAAATTGTTGCAGGCAGCTCTAGATACAGTGGTGTAACTAGGAATCCCTGGGTCCCCCTGCAAAACCATGATGGGGCACCTATCCATGCTTCATCCACAGTGGTTTTCTGAGAGGAGGATATATCTGTCATAGAGAAAATAAGATACGGGGCCCCCTTTGGTCCTGGCCCACCCTGCAGTTGCTCCCCTCGGCTCCCCTGGTAGTTACGCCCCTGTCTAGATAGGTTCCAAATAAATGAGGAAAGACTCAAAGGAACTCAATATTAGCACTTGCAGCGTTAGTCTATAATGAATCGCAATCCCATACTGATTGCAAGGAGCAATGTATAAAACTATATCTGGATTGCCACAAGTGGTAGCAGATAGTACAAAAAGAAAAACACAAGATATTTTCTTAAATAAAAAGGGGTATGGATTCAAGGGAGAAAAATATTATTCTCCCCCTTTACAAAGCATTGGTAAGGCTTCATTTGGAATATGCAGTGCAGTTTTGGAATCCTGAGTACAAACGGGCATCTTGGAAATAGAAAGGTTTTTAAGAGAAGAGCAGATAAATTATGGGAACAGGGGAGCTTGAATATGAAGACAGATTAGATAACTTACAATTATGCACACTAGAGAAAAGGCATTTGCATTGGGATATCATCACTGTGTATAAAAACATTAATTGGCCATACAATAGACTCTCTTGTGCATTGTTTACCAATACATGTCAGAGGACACGCAGACATCCCTTAAAACTGGAAGAAAAGTTTGGTCTTCAATTTCGGAAGGGTTGAGAACTGTAAGAACAGTAAAACTATGTTGGAAAGTTTAAATAAAAATCTGAGATGAGTTTCTAAAAACTCAATATCAGAAAAGTCACGTTACTTACCTTAGCCCGATCCCGCGATACAATACCTGACGTAAACGCTAAGGTAAGTAGCGTGACTTTAAAGCCCCACAGCACGTCCCATTAAGTTTCGCTCTACAAAACGCAAAACTTAACAAACTGGGTTTTGGATTGTTAGCACAGCGCTATTTCCAAAAATATTGGAAATAGCGCTGTGCTCTAAAATCCATCTAACGGGTTAACGTGGGTTTTAGACGGAATTGGGCCATATTGAATCTACCCCAAAGAATGTTAAATGCTACTGGTATGGATACATAAAGTTGAAGTTGATCCAGAGATATTTCCGATTATCACTTGGAGTAATTTTTACCCCCTTCTTACTGTTTTTGTGGGGTTTTTTTTGCCTTCCTCTGCATCAACTGTTAGGCAGCAAATGTGGGTATAGTGGAGTAGGTTGGACTATGTCTTTATTCAAACTCAAATACTATACTTTCCCACCTACTATTATTATTCACAACTTCCAACAACAAGCACTTCCAGGTGACGCAATAAAAGGTGCAAATGTCCGTGCTATTAATTTGCAGCAACTAGTCAGAGGTTATCTAACTGCAGTAGCCTAGTAAAAGCTAACATCTGACTGGTTGCAACGAATCTGTAGCCCAAGCAAACATTTGCACCACTTATTGCATAAGCCACTTAGGTTTGTCTTTGTGTACCTATAATTTGAGTAAATAAATTCCTTTTAGTATAGGGGCTGAGAGAGCTGAGGAAGGACGAATATCAAAAGATTGTCAAAACATTTAGTTTACCATATTATTCAGTGATCATAATCTTACTACTGTAAACATATAAACTAAAGTATTTTGGGTGTGTAATCAACTGAATTACTTATTAATACACTTAATGTTTCAGTGACAATACATGCATTGACCATACATGCATATGTTACAGCTACCAAACTGTTACCCCACACAACAACAGACACCAAGTTTAGTCATCTTTGCTATATACATTTTTATACTGGATGTAAATGAACAAAATATTTAAAGAGCAAAAAAAAATAGTCTTTAATTACGTTTTCTATATTCTGAGCCCATGACACTAATTGGAGTCACTGCCGTGACTACACTTATTAATGTAAGTAAATGTTTTTTTCCTCCTTACTTACCACGGTTCTTTTCTAAGAGACGCTTTTTCTTTAGCTGTCTTTCTAATTTCTCCTTTTCTGCCATTTCTTTTGCCTGTTTGACACGCTTCTGTTTTTCTTCTGCTTCTTTTCTTTTAATATTCTCTTTGGTTGCTTGCTGGAGAAAAACATTAAAAACCAGTAAGTTCAGCTGTGAGGCTCATCCAATAATATAAAATAAATGAGGCATTAATTACAAGGAAGATGTTTATGTCTTGTTTATATATTAAAATACCATTTAAGCACAGCTATCCTTATGCCCTTTAATGCAGGCCATATAAAATACTAAATTTTTTCATCAATTCAACATCCCTTTAGAAAAAAAAATGACAGGATGATATGCAACGGGCTAGACCATTTACTTGTACAGTAGTGTATGGCCAGCATAACGCTTTTATAAAAGTAGTATGAATGATGAAAACAATATACACAACTTAAAGGGCATGTCCACCCCCAAAACTAAAATTTAACCCCTTACTGGCCACATCAAGTAGTTTAAAACAATCCTTACCTTACATTCCTGCTCAAAATAGTTCCCCTGCTGTGCCCCTCCAAAGTCCAGGAAACTGCTGTGTAGGAGCAGTGTGTGACTCATGCTGTGCCTGAGACTTCCTCAACCTCATCAAGGTTGAGGCATGCTCAGTACAGCCCTCCCTGCCTCTCAGCCAATCACGGACGCGGCTGCCGGTCCCGCCCCCTGCTTTCAATTCCATGCAAGCAGAGGGCCTGAACACTGCAGCAGGGGAGAGAGGGCAGGTAAGTAAGAATCGGGGGACTTTCTAACAATTATATTAATGCGGTTGGGGCTGGGGGAGCATGCCCTACCACATATCAAAAGTTACATTTTGGGGTGGACATGCCCTTTAAAAAGCACTTTTTAATGTACCGTAATTTCCCCCCCACATAATTTAGTGAATTAAGTGAGCAACATCCACTAAAGTTACTTGGAAAAGAGCAGGGTAAGTTTTACTACACAGACCAGAAACAAACCCCACATCATGGCGTCAAGCAGAAGGTCCCAACATGCAACCAGAGGGAGGGCAAGCTTGTAAGAAAATACTTATAAACACCTTTATAAAATTGTCTCATAAGAAAACCTCAAGTTAGAGCCAAAGTTCAGGCATTAGGCAGTCAGGTCAAAGCAACCAGCCCAAGTTTGTCCAAGTAGTTTTACCAGATAGAGTAAGTCTTTAGAAAATCAGTGCACACAATCATGCTACAAAAAGGACCGGAAAATGGCAACAACTGCTAACATAGGAAAAATCTGCACATCAGCAGTTCCAGATGCGGTCTAAGAATTGAATCCACACCTTATGCATTAGCCCCAAGCCTCAAAGAGTGCCTATTGCAACTCAGATCCTCTATGCGCTAGCAAAGCACCATGGAACATCTTCACACAAAGCATTGTATGCAGTCATCAAGCCAGAAACAAAATAAAACAATGAAAGACCACAGGCTCTTGATTTTCTAGGATACAATGTAAAAAAAATATTCCCACCAGTGTCAAGCTGAGGTAGTGGGGATCACCAGGAATCTTTACGGTGCCCACTCAACATTTCAGATCTCTTTTCTGACTTGTTTATTTGTCTCTCTCCTTATGTATAACTTGCCATTTCTTATGCTAAATGTACCTCTGTATAACGCAGCAAAAGTTCTCTCTTATTTAATTGATGTTCTGTGGGTCTACCGGCTAATTCACGTAAGTCCGAACTTGACTCCCTCCCTCACAAACTTTTCTCCAGGATAAATCACATATTAATCACTCCATATCTAGCCCCACACTATGAACCCCCCATATCCTAAGGATGACATGAACAGAGTACTTCCCAAGACTTAACAAACCTGATCACGTCTACACACCTACACACTAGGGTAGGCTGAATAAATCATTGCAAGCAAACCAAAAACTCATCCCCCTTTAGAGCTGATATTCCCAACATGAGCATCTCGCAATGCTGTCTATCCTGTGCTATCCAGAATGGATGGTACTGGGGTTTTATATCACACGTGAAAAACTATAACCAAAACCAGGGGTACCAAGTTAGAGACCCCTAAAGCAACCCTCATTGAGCACTCACACACTTGTGACCTCATATAACAAAAGTTCACTTTATTGTCACAATAAATACCAAAATTACCCACAATATATAAACTGATACCATAGAATCATGATGTCCCAAACCATATGAATGGGGATAGTCCTGGGCCTGCAGGCCTAGGTAGATATCACCGGTCTTCCCCAGTGTGAAATGTGGATTCCAATAGTAAAAACACACACTTGGAGTATCCGGAGCGATAATCCCATACAAAATCCAAACCAAAAGACAGTCCGCAATAAGGACCTGGGTCTCTACCCAATTATTACCAATTATAATCAACTCCTCCCCTTTAGAAGATGGCCCAGTAATAAACAACCCACTACAGAAACTCCAGAAAAGGGAAACTATGGTGCAAATAAATATCCCTTTAAAAAGAAAAGGAGTGTTTTTACCTTCCAAATGACCCCTCCATTGTCTCTATCATACTGGATTTAAATATTGTTATTGAGGCTACGTTCACTACAAGGCTTCCCATTGCTGCAGAAACATCTCACTGGGATGTTGTTCAATGTTCCCCTGCGTTATCGCATAGCGGTGTCCAATGATTTTAATGCTTGACATCTCAACAAAACGTCCCTCAGTAAGAACGAGCACTAAGTCTTCAATGGCTCGCATAGTAACACCCAGGGGGCATTCCTGACTCTAGTCTGAGCAGTGCACGTATGGTCAAAATAAAGACATATATAGTATCTAGTCCAAACAGCAATATACAAAGCTATAGCTGTAGCCAATAAACCAATATACAAAGCTATGGCTATATAGTGTATTTTTTGTAACTGAGCTTCAAATATAAAATCTAAAAGTTCTATATAAAAATTAATCTAGGAACATCTAAATTTTTTAAATTTGTGTTATTATATTCCATTTATAGACATCAAAATTCTATAATAATAATAAATCCTGTGTCCTCCTGTGTTTTTGTAGGTTGATGGTGCATTGAATTGTGTTGCCTGTGAATTCTTTATTCACATAAAGCTAACATTACACAGTGAGCTCTGTGAACTCCAGCAGTGTGTCTGCATTATCCTCTTCTCAGCGAATTATGTATGGTAGAAAATTATATTAATAGCTTATTTAGTGTGAAAGTAGGAAGGTTATTTTTTATGAAGAATGGGTAAGGTCCACTTATATTACTGAAGGCGTAGAAAGCCTTTTGTGACCCTCTTCCTGGGAAAGCTATTGTACTGGTTTGTCATTTATGTATTATTTTTTTTAACTAGGGGAAAGATTATAACTGTACATATAAAGATTACTAGAAACAAAAACATGCTTACGGTTTACAAAATTATGCAAAGATATTAGTTTATCAATTTTCCTTTTTTTTATTAGACCTGATTTCCACAAAAATGTATTCACTAACCTAAAATGTGTTTTTGGATTTCAAAATGGAATCTCCTATTTGTAAATTAACTTTTTCTAATTTGCTTGTATGAAGCAACTGGAAAACAAAGGTTACAGTATTGACTTTTTAAGCTCTCTTTTATATAAAACTTTATAAGCATCACAAAAAGCAGGATGAGTATTGATAGAGCTGTATTTTATTACAGGAATAAAGAAGGAATATACTCCCACAGAAATTACATTCTCTGATTTATTTCAAAGTTGCAACATGTAACACAATTAATAGATTTCTAGATCAGAAGCTATACACCATGTACATACATCATATTACTTTTTCATGTGATGCATTAGATGCATAATAAAGTTAAAACTATGAAAAATGAACTAAAATGAAAAAAATGTCACAAAGCAAATTATCGTCATATCCATATAAATATTTATTTATTATGTTTAATTATGACTTATAAATGTTTATATTTAGCTCTGCAAGGCCCCAGGACTAACCACTTATTAATAGAATCCTGTATGTATGTATGTAAATACTTATTTGACAAACTAGCACTAATAAATGCACAGCGGCAGTGCTAAAATAAGGGATTTAAGATGAGCAAACTTGACTTTAACCCAATATTTGTGCTGGCTGTGTGGATATCGCACAACACCTGCGTAGTCTCTGCAAGCATTTTAATGGCGGCTTTGTGCCTTTTCCTTTATGTGAATTTAAAAAACAGCTATTAATTTAACCAAAGACGCTATTGAATCTCCTGCACAGAGATCAGGCTCTGGGTTAATCTCCTAGTTTGTCTACAACAGTAAATATATTACATTACTGCAAATAAATAGAAATGTAGTTTTAAAAATTACTTACAATGAACATGATCCTGAAGTTATTTAAATCTGTGAAAAAATCTTCTACCGAAATTTTCTTTGCATCAAGACTGTAGTACTCCATAAGGTTTTGATAAAGCTTCTCCATGTTTTCAAACATTCGTTTTAGTTTCTTAAATTGCTCTTTTGCATTTGCTGCAAAACTGTAGACTGTTATTAAGGTAAATACAAGTGTTGACCATAACAGCAAATACTGTAAGTACTATTCAAACAGATGTGGAGTATAATTGCAATTTTAAGTTGGTTCTCCAAAATAAAAGGCTAATTACATCTAAATAAAGCTCCCATCCCTGGATTCTATAAAATAACAAAAGTGGTTAACCTTAGCTTTTAAACTTTAAAACAATTCCAATGTTAGCTCAATTCTACCCTACCAAGCCCTGGTAAAGGGGTTAATTAGTATGCCTACCCTTTATTTAGAATGTAGTTCCTAATAGCCAACCCACTGGCTCATGACTGAGTTTGAATGTGCACTGGTAGAGGATGGTGCTGGTGGCACTAAGATTAATATAGCCACATTGTAATCAGCTTGAAAAAGGAACTAGAATGAAAGCTTGCTATGATTATCTTAGTTAACCAATAAAGGTATCACCTTTATACCACTTTATATCATTTTTTTTTTCAAAAGGGTAACCTTGTAAACATTCTACCTTCTTTTGGACTCTCTATGCTACAAAAAGAGGTTTAATATTGCCACATTTTGTTGACCTTATCTTGGACCAAGTTCCCCCTTTGCTTATTAGTGTTAACAGTAAATCCTTGCCTGTAAAGGTGTAGGACTGCCTGTCAAGCTTGATATTTAGCATCTTCTTAGAAAATGTTGACAATTGCTCAGTCCATAATGCTTTTAAATAATCTTCACACAGCAGGAAAAGTCAGTGCCAGTAAAATGCCTGCAAACCTACAGGTAAGAGTGGAGACAATATGCAGTCCAATACTAGAGCTGAACACATTTGTTCAGATTGAACAAATATATGTGTGTTTGGCAAACTTAAAGCACATTTCATCATATTAACAATTAGTTTTAAAAGTGTGTCACCAGCATTGTATACTAGTAAACGGTTATGTTAAGAACTATTAAAACTGTATGTTGTGTATATGTGACTGTATAAATCTGAATATGGACTATTTTTATAGGTGTGCCCTAAATATTGTCAACATACTTATAGCATTATAAACACAACCTATTTATGTTTCATACAGTTTGTGAATAGTGCATAGAAGCTGTTCAGAGATGTTGGCTTCAAAACAAAATTACCAACTAATTTAAAACAATCTTTCAATATAAAACAAAAAAATAAGCATTGTAAGAGTCTGGTCAGTAAATATTTTTTTTTTAAAAAAGCACCATGCTTCCTTTTCTGGATCTCCTGTTGCTTTTCTTAAGAAAAGTAATTTGATTTTGCCTTACTTAAGGGATTTAGATAGGTCTAGACCTCTACCTGCTTGACAGGATTATATAACATTTATATGAAACATTAATTTTCTTATTATTTCACTGGAAAATATGCCTCCCTGGGTATGTCTGTCTCTAATTAGTGAAATCACATGCCATAAATAGATGCCACATTCAGGTCTATAATAATCTTAAGTAACACACCTTACAGCATCTAATAACTTCTTTTTAATCTGTTTATAAATGACTTAGAAGGGAGCATTGAGAGCAAGGTATCTGTCTTTGCTGATGACACTAAACTATGCAGAGCTTTGGAAACTTCAAATGATGTGCGATTGCTGCAAGCAGACCTAGATAGATTATTAAAATGGGCAGCAGAATGGCAGATGAGATTCAATGTTGATAAATGTAAGGTGATGCATTTGGAATTTAATAATCCCTGTGCCACCTACACCATAAATAACTCTGTGTTAAGTGCATCTGTAATGGAAAAAGATTTGGGGGTTCTAGTAGATTATAACAAACTTGTCTGTAGCAAACAATGCCGGGTAGCAACGGCTAGAGCTAGCAAGATATTGTCTTGTATAAAGAGCGCAATAGATTTAAAAGAAAAAAAAAATTACTCTCCCTCTTTACAAGGCACTGGTAAGGCCTCATTTGGAATATGCAGTGCAGTTTTGGAATCCCATATACAAAAGGGAAATCTTGAAAATAGAAGCAGTTCAGAGAAGGGCAACTAAAATAATAAAGGGAATGGAGGGGCTTGACTAGGCAGGCAGATTAGACCATTTAGGGCTGTTTACATTAGAGAAGCTAAGTTTGTGTGAGGATTTGATCACTTTATACAAATATATTAATGGGCCATACAATAAACTTTAGTGCATTGTTCACTAATAGCTTCACTAAAAGGTAAGTAACTATCGGGGGACATTCTGAAAAATCTTTTATAGTGGTTGGGGCTGGGGGAAGGAACACTACTATGTGGCAAAAATGTATTACACGGGTGGGCATGCCCTTTAAATAGCTTTAAAAGTGACTAAAAATATATTCATGTTCTGGTTGAACCAGGGGTACCTTCCGATTGCCGTTTGGAGTTAGGATGGAATTCTTCCACTCACTTACACACACATCCCAACCCCCCCCCCCCCCTTTTTTTTCTTGTTTTTTTTTAGCTGAATCAACTTGGATCAACTTTTAGGTAGGGTTAAAAAGGAGGGTAAAAATGTTGGATTTGATGGATGAATGTCTTTATTCAACCTCAATTATTATGTTACTATTACAGCCTGTAACCGGGTGTATTTTTCTTGGGTGGAGTGCTCAGGCTCAGTTGGCGGTTGTTGACCCATCCTGCTATCCATAAAATAAAACAGAGTTGTCTTAAAAGCTTGCAAAGACAAAGATATATTAATATAAATATATTAAATACATGTCCTACCATTAACAATACAAGACAATACACTGGGTGGGCTGAGGACAGTACAGGAAGCAGATTATTTAAATCAATCAATATTTTAAATTCAATAAATCTATAGAAAACGCAAAGAGGTATTAAAAGCCAATTCCCCGATAAAAGGAATGTGCAATAAATCTAGAGTTTACTCCAATCTGCCCCTATTCCACAATACTTACTGATCTGAACCATTGTTTTCAGCAAGTTGGAGATAAGCAGGAACAGTATTTGAGTAAAAGCATTCTCCACCAGAAAAATAAAAGATTTCAATTTAGAACTTAATTGGTCTGAAGTTATAAAGAAGTAGACCCCCCATTCATTCAAAAACTTCTTTACTAAGCAGGTTAATAAAATTCTAGTATATTTCAACACATTTTGAACTCTGAATTCTACTGCTTTGCATTGAAACAAAACATGGAAATTTAATGTAACAGAACATCTGTTTTGCAATAAAATTTCATGGCAACATTTTGTTGGTAGTTGTAACACAAAATGTAGTCACTAAAACCAATTTTGAGATGTGTACAGCCCATCTTTAATATTTAGGAACCTGCAGGAATGGCAAGCATGTTAGTTTTTTTTGTTAGTTCAACATTTTTTGGTTTAGGTTTGCTAAACTGGAGCTGAGATTTAAAAAAAGAACTATGTGAGCATTTTCTGAGCTGTAAAAAACAGTAATAGAGTAAATAAAAGCTACTGGATTTACATTAAATGGATTCCTAGCATTATTAAAAGCATGCAAGTTATTTTTTCATTATGCTTAACACCTGACCATAGGACTAACTGTGCATACATAAATGTCTTAACATGACAAAATAAAAGCACAATAAATACATGTTTGAAATGCGCATGTCCTCTTTTAGCACAATAGATACTTTATGTTGGGCAGCATGAGCAAAGTCCTGAATGTGGGCTTGAGAAAAGGTGACAAGGGTGGATAAGAGATCATTTGCAGAGAAGAGTGTTACAATCTTCAGGATGGAATCCAAGAGAACCCCCTCTGGGCATGGAAGTGCCTGCAGGTCTTCTTCAGAGCCTCTGATGGTGAGGATGTTGCGCGGCAAACAGGCACCAGGTCGTGACCCCAGAGGATGGAACTCGCAGGACCCAATACCACATGTGGAGGAGGTCAACTAGCTAAGACCAAAGACAGGCTAGGGTCAAATAGGCAGAGTCCTCTTCTCTTTTGCTACTCTTCTATGTTTGTCCTGCAGAGCCTGATGAAAGTCTCGAAAACTGGAGTAGGAGCCTGTTTGTGTGTAATCCGCTTCTTCCTGCTCCTCGAAGAGGATTCTGCCATGCACAGTGGAGCTTCCCTTCCCCCTCTGAATCATATCAGCAGCTGCATCGGTGCAGCCACAATCCCTTACTACTAGTATCTAAGACTCTCACTTGTGATTGCACTGTATACATACTGCAGCTGCATGTGACATGTCAACAAAGGCTGACATGAAATGCATATGGGGAAAAATAATTCTTCCCGGTTTAAGTAAAAAAAGAATGTGCAAGGCATTTGCTTGGGAAAGCAACAGTAAAAATAATATGGCACAAAAATGGTTACTAAAAGTTCTTTGTTTGACCAAAATGTAATTTTTCTAAAAACAAAAAAATAAATTTTTTTATTATAAGGAAATATTTTCTTGTTGTAAAGTCTGAGTTTAATTCAAAAATGTTCACCGATTTACAGTCTCTAACTCTGTACTACTGGGGTTTATTAATAAGTAAAGTGTTAATAAATTCCTTATAGTTTTTCTGTTTGATTTTTACAAAAGTAAAAGGTGAAAATACATTTCTAAATATTGTTAACAAAATGGAATGTACGCACCACACACACACACCAAAAAAAAAAAAAATATAATATATATATATATATATATATATATATATATATATATACACTATTCGGGGAGGGGGGTCCTTGGCATCTTCTAGTATCACAGTATTTTACATTCAGATAACCTGTTTACTCTTGACAGGATATTTTTTGGGGGTCTAAAATGGTTATATCTTTCAAACACCAAAGCTGAAGGATATTAAAAGGTTACAGAAAAACATTTAAAATGTTAAATAAATCACAAGCTCATTCAACTGCATTCAAAACATCGTGTAGTTGTCAAAAGGATATGGACATTTTTGTCACAAACTTGTCATGCACATCATCAGAAAGGGGAAAGGTCTCCAAATCTTTCTCAAGCTGTTGAAGTTGCCGTTCCATTTGCTTCATTGTCTTTTCCAGGTTCTCTGCAGAGACTAAAAATTACAGAACAATTTTAAAACTGATAGTTACCGTAACAGAATAAATTACCAAAAGTAAAATGGCAAAAACACTACTTATATTTAACATTTAAACAATTGATTTATAAAGCAAACACTGGAATATGCTCATGGATCAAATATTTTCAACAAAAGGCAAAAATAACATTCAAACTTGCACTGGAGTTGAGGTGCAATCAGAAGAGGTCCATTAGATCTTTCCATCTCTTACAGAAGGATTGTTTACAACCAAATATTTCAGCAAGAAAAACATGCCTGCTCAGTCAACATCACAAAATTCATGTTACATTTAGTGCATGGACACATTATGAAACAGGGCATGGATGTGAATATTGAAATAGTGTCAGAACACCAGTTTTCATCAGTAATAGCTATGAAATTGGGTGTAATATCATCTGTGTGTATTAAGTATAAGCAAAGATGCTTTGCTACTCAAGCTTAAAGGGCATGTCCAACAGCAAACTGGCCATTTGTCATTAATTTGTATCTAACCCCATTATATTCAGCATTTATTTAAAGGCTGCAGCCTTGTTTCCCTGCTCAATAAGATTTTAGGAATTTGAGCATGTGCATGAAGCAGCAAGAGAAAGAACAGTCTATCGTTCCTGTGATGTGAAAAGTCACATCCTCTGTTGATTGCATGAAGGAAGGAGCAATCTTACTCTGTTTAAAATGGAGGCAATAATGATCCATAAGCATCTGGTAAGTAATTTTAATAATTATATGCACAATCCCTTTAAAAGTCAACAAATGTAAGTTTTATTCCAACCAACCCAATAAAGTGCAACAAAATTTTGGATTACAGAAATAACGTGAGAAAATGTAATACAAAACAATCGCATATTAAGACTACTTATAACATGATTGGTGCATAAAATAGCCTATTAAGACTCTACAAGATGTCATAGCAAAAAGATTGGGCGTCCCCAATCAGAACCAGTCTCCATAAGATTGGGCCTAAAGTTACGATGAAGTGATGAAAATACATAAGGTGTCACTAGTCACCCTATATTAGATCACTATAAATCATACTCACAGAGGGCATCAAATTCAATTGCTTAGGTATTACTTGTCTTCTTGGCTGTCCCCATGGGTAATTATTATGTTCACCTGGTCCCAACTCTCCCTGGACTTGCACTTCGAGACGGCCATAGACATCACTTGGTGTCTCTCAGACGAAAGGAGCAACAAGTCGACTGTGTATTTTGGTTTTAAAGGAGAACCAAACTTAAAATGTTTTAAACCTAAAGTGAAAGTTTTTCTTCCCAGAACACCTACACATTGTAAGATTCTTCTCTGGTATGTTGAATTTAGTACATGTGAGTAATAGATTCTGTAAATAAGAAGGCTTCCATGTTATTGCCAGTACAACCCACAGCCCATGAAGTTATCAAAGAACCACACCCCCTGACCCCAGGATTCATTGTCTCAATGCACAAAGTGTTTTCTATACAGATGTCTCCTCACCAATATGGAATCCCTGATAACACTTTGAAAGCTGCTTGTTACCCTGCAGTTTATTTACCAGTCAGTGTGAGTTGTTGGTAAATAAACTGCAGGGTAACAAAGAGATTTCAAAGTCTTATCATTTGTTTTATTATTCTTTTCCTAGCAAAAGATAAAGCTTCCAAATGTATCAGGATTCTCAGCTTATTCAATGTTGGCGCACCGGGTAAGGCACCAGGTTTAAAAAATACGCAGTTCAGAAGGTCACAAGTTCAATGCCCCAGATATACCTCTTTTTTTGTTTATATTATATTCCATGCAAAAGATAAAGCTTCTAATTGTACCTAGGTTTTTAGCTTCTTCAGTGGTGGCTCACTGTTATAATTTCTTCAGGAGAAGGCCGCTATGAGACCCCTTCTGGATGCGGAGTCTTCACCAGAGCCTCTAATGGGGAGGATGTTTCGTGGCGAGCAGGCACCAGGTCGCGGCTCCAGAGGAGGGAACCACAAAGGCCAATCCCACAATGTGGAGAAGCAATTGAGATGAAGATTGGAGTAAACAGGAGGTAGGAGCTGAAGGGAGATAAGGACACCAGAGGTACCTGGAGGTAGGAGCTGTAGTAGATATGGAGACAGGAGGTAACTGGAGGTAGGAGCTGTAGTAGATATGGAAACCGGAGGTATCTGGAGGTAGGAGCTGTAGTAGATCTGGAGACTGGAGGTAACTGGAGGTAGGAGCTGTAGTAGATCTGGAGACCGGAGGTAACTGGAGGTAGGAGCTGTAGTAGATATGGAGACAGGAGGTAACTGGAGGTAGGAGCTGTAGTAGATATGGAGACCAGAGGGAACTGGAGGTAGGAGCTGTAGTAGATATGGAGACCGGAGGGAACTGGAGGTAGGAGCTGTAGTAGATATGGAGACCGGAGGTAAGTAGAGGTAGGAGCTGTAGTAGATATGGAGACCGAAGGTAACTGGAGGTAGGAGCTGTAGTAAATATGGAGACCGGAGGTAACTGGAGGTAGGAGCTGTAGTAAATATGGAGACCTGAGGTAAGTGGAGTTAGGAGCTGTAGTAGATATGGAGACCGAAGTAAACTGGAGGTAGGAGCTGTAGTAGATATGGAGACCGAACGTTACTGAAGGTAGGAGCTGTAGTTATCATAGGATTTAGATAAACTAGAAAAAGGGAGCTAGGGTTCAGAGTCCAAACACGCTCTGAACTGGCAGCAAGATGCCGGCTGCCAGGAGGGGCCTTAATAGGCCCAGAGGACGTCATCACTGATGGGCGCGCGTCCCCGTGTGCGCGCCGGAAGAAGATTGCCTCAGGGGGTGCCGCCCACTTCCCTGCATCATAGAAGACGCGTGGACATACGTTCCGAGTAAGAAGCGCGCTCCTGCACGTGACCGCAGGCGCGCGTCCCCACGCTCGGGCGGAGGTAAGTATCTTACACTCACCTTGTAAGGCGCCAGCTTTAGACACAAACAGTTCAGAAGGTCACAAGTTTGAATCCCCAATTTCTAATACTAGCTGATACTACCTACTTCTAAGCCATTTATAAACAGAACTGATTAAATAAAAGTGGCCACAATACAGAAACCAGACAGAATTTAATTTCTATCTTCACATAGAAAACAAGTTATCTTAAGATCTATTTGTTATTAATCAATTCTGATTACTACTTTTAAGATCAGTTCAGATCAGTAAGTCCAGAATATGATCCCCCAAAAAAGATTCCATTATATTCCCTACCACTGATGATAAAATTACAGGTCTATAGTTACCAGGTAGTGAACGTTTATTATTTATGAATATTGGTATTACATTGGCTTTTCTCCAACATAACTTAAATGGTATGTCCACCCTAAAAGAAAACATATGATAGGACTTTCAAGACCACCCCCCAAAAAAAAAAGTGTAAAGAACTCTATTTACAATCCTTCGATCCCCCAACATTCTAAACCGGGACTGCAAGCAGGGGGCTGGACCGCAGCCCTGTCTGCAATTGCCTAAAAGGCACACAATAACAGACACGGCTGCCGCATACAAAACTTAGGGGGAACAAAGAAGTGTTAAGTAGAGTTTTATTCTTTTGTTCAGTTTTTGTAGAAATGGACTTGGTTTGGGGTATGCTAGGGTGCCCTACCATATGTTGAAAGCTTTTTTAGGTAGGGCACCCGGCAGCAAAGATAGCTACGGAGGGATGGAGAGGGCAGTGTTCCCTCTAAGGTGTGCGCTCGCATACAACTCTGCAGGCCTGTGCACACAGGTTAAAGTGGTGTGCACACAAAAATCTGCTGGAAAATAAGTGCTGCGGTATGTAGCACACACAATTTAATTTTGTATGCGCACAGAAAATGTATATCTGCGCATGCATACAATTTCCAATTAGAGGGAACATTGGGGGGGGGGGGCTCCCCTGCGCATGCCCAAGTAAAGCTGACAGTGAAGATCCAGACTGTGCAGGAACAGATAAGGCACTGGCGCATGGTGACGTATACTGGCTTGGATTAACACAGAGATTCTCCTGCTCTGCAAAACTATGATAACAAAAAGGGAAGGATCTCAAGTCTCAAGTTTGAATTTTGGGTGAGATAAAACTGAATTGAACTCTGTGTATGTATTTCATCAGGTCCTATGACTATATTGATATTTACTTTGTCTAACAGTTTCTGTACCATACCCTTTGACATCCACATTGAATATTCTTTTACACGATTATTAGGCTGTGTACACACCATGCAATTTTTCGGCCCGATTGACCGATAGTTCAGTGATCAGTTGATCAGAGGGAAAATATTGCATGGGTTTTCGGCCGACCATTCAACATCTTCTATAACACTCTTAGCCCCATTATTTAATGGTCCCACTTTCCTTGTCCTCATCTTTTTACTAATGATATACTTAAAATTATACTTTTTGGGGTTGGTCTTGCATAGTTCAACTATCCATTATTCTTTTCTATTTTAGCTATCTTAAATGCTTTCTTGTAATAAAGGACATACCTGGGAGATTTCATACACTAAAATGTCCTTATCTTTCACTATTCAAAGTTCAATGGTTGAATTTCTACATTCCACTATTTTAGTAATTTTCCACACTTTTTCTTAGCTCTGCTTCCAGTAACACCTTTAAACTTGACGAATTGGAGCACCAGCTCTCAATTAACACCCCTAGCTGCAAAGGAACATTATAAATGGGAGGCGGCATTAAGATATTGCAAATCTTTTTTTTTTAAAGTCAAACATGCTTTTTTATATTTCAAACGGTTCCAAACAAAACATGAAAAGTAGAAACAACAGTAGTAGCTGCTGAAATCACTTTTCGATTCTTCACTTAGTGGGTTATAGTAATTTATGTATAAAGGCTTAAAGGGCATGTCCACCCCCAAAACTATAATCCCCCCCACTACTGGCCCCATAATGTCCCCCCCCAAAGTCCCAAAAACTGCCCACCAGGAGGATGGCAGAGTCCATATAGGACTCTGCCTCCTACCTGGCCTCCGGGAGAAGTTTGGCATGCGTACTGCAGCCCTTCTCCCCCTCCCGATTTGGATTCCCTCCCCCTAGTGTAAAACCCTTTTTAGCAAACATTGCCCCTGTCCCCCCATCTCCAACCGCTATGTTTGTAATATCAGAAAATGCCCAGAACATTACTTACCTTCCCTCTTGCCTTAGCCGCACCGAACTCCCGGCAGCCGCGTCCGTGATTGGCTGCCGCTCTGCCAATCACAGACGCGACTGCGGGTCCCGCCCCTCCGCTTGCATTTTCTCTCAAGCAGAGGGCCGGCAGCGCGGCGGAGGCAAGAGGAAAGGTAAGTAAAGTTCTGGGCATTTTCTGATATTACAAACATAGTGGTTGGGGCTGGGGGGACGGGCAATGTTTGCTAAAAAAAAATGTCTGAAGGGTGGACATACCCTTTAAGCTTGGTACACCCAGTACCAATAATGGGCAGATACCATCGCTTCCAAAAAATGAATATGGGTTTCTGCATCCTTTATAAGAAAGCTGCCACAGGAAACCAAGCTCAGCATTTTGGCTACTACCTTGCAGTATACAAACTTCATTTAAAAATAGATTTTTTGGATCCATCCTTAGGCTGATAACACACCAATGTATTGGCATCTAAAATATATTACCATGCACAAGACCACATTTCTAAGCAACACTGTCCCATAAGAATTAAGTCTTTTTAGATCAAAATTTTGTGTATTTGTGACAAAAAATTAAACACCTAAATAGGTGTTATAAGTGTGTGGATGGGTCTATAAAACTAACAAAGCAAAGATTTAAAAAAATAAATAAATTTAAATAATTCTGTCAAATACTTTATGCAAAGGATCACATTGGTTTTTAAAGTTTATACCAAATCTAGAAGTTTAAGACCAGTGCCACCTCTTCAGCTGTAGCAAAAATAAGCCTTGCATTAAGCCAGAAATTACTTTCAGTAAATCAATGTCAATTAATAAAATTACTATAGCGAGTAATGAACAGATGCATCTTTAAAAGGCCATAACGTGGTACATATTACAATGGCACACATAGATAAAATAATGGTCAAAAATGATTTTCTTTGAAACACTAACAGCAAAGCTGCAAGTCATTACCTTTTTGTAAAGCAGTAATTTTAATGAAGCAGATCTTTAGAACTAGTGATATGGGCTGCTCATTAGCAGAAAAGAAAATTCCCCCTGCTGAACCAGAGGAATATAATGACCAAAATCTGTTATATCTTTTAGCCAAAGGTACAGTATTCTAAAACTTGTATGACTGCTAAAAAGCACAACTGCAGGAAAACAACCTTCTTTACACTGTACCATAAAGGACCAAAAAAAAGTAATTATGCTTATATAAAGTGAAAAATGCAGACTCAAAAAAGATGAACATAGTAATCATTAACCAAGAGAATTGTTGGAACTTTGTTTTGGTTGCCCTGATTCTATATCAGGATAGCACGAAGACAATAATAAACATACATTAAGACAGCTGGAAGGGGGGGGGGACACACTGCAGAGGTCTAATTTAAAGAATCAAAACAATTTTGAGCAAAAACCAAGAGTAACATGTATTCCTAAGTTATCATTTTGATACAAGGTAATTAAATTGGGTATTAAAACTAACATGGGATTTCATTTACATTAAGGATGAAACGGATTACTTCATTTTGGCTATTCTCAGCAGTGCTTTACTTACATCTTCAAACCTTCTAAAATATATTAGGTTCAAGGCAACATTTAGGGCACAAAGCCCCCAATTAGGAATATTATAATATTGGTATAAAAAAAACGCATGTCACAATGCTGCCTAAAGTGTATCTAAACTGTAAAGATTTTTTTTTTACAGGAAACTATAATTACATCTCTTCTGTCAAAGTGCCTTGTTATCATAAACTCTTCTGCTGTGTACAGTTTTGCTAGAGCTCGAATGGTGACAGTTGGTATGTGTGTATTGCATATTATGAAATTCCTCTCCTGTTGAATTAGCATGGTGGCCACACAGATAGCAAGATTAGTCAGGGAGGGGGGATACTGAGCATAACAAGTACTTGATAAGTGCTAGGCCACACTGCCACAATTTTTTGCTGCATTTTGTTCACGCGTTGTGATCAGCAATGACATTTTAAATGTAAATAGTGGGAAGTACAGGGGCACTTCTAGGCTTTTTGCTGTCTGATAAGGGGAAACAAAGGAGTCGCTAAGACCTCAGTTGGGGAGTGCAGGCAAAGAGACGCTCTCCGTCGCGCCAAAGCATAAAAGGAACAAGGAAGAAGCCGCACGCTGTGTGCATGCCGGTTGATATTTTTACTATTGATCCAAAATAAAGTTTGCTGAATTTTGAAGGTGGTGAGGTGCGGCTTCTTCCTTGTTCCTTTTTTGCTGTCTGAGCCAAACTTTTGAATGCCGCCCTTGATTATTTCCAGACGCGGCACGAAGCGTGCCACCGCTGTGTTAGATTGGGTGTGGCTATCTCGGTGGCCATGGTTTGTTGGTGGACATGGCTAAAATTTTACAATTTTGACATTCCTATCATATAGGTATTTAAACAGTTCCTCAGACAGTCATTTAGCAATAATGTAAATTACTAGAAACAGATATTACATCCCTTTCTCAAACAGCTTGTGCTGCCACTACCATATTGCTCCTTTCAGGTTTTTGTTGTTCAAATCAATATAATTTATTGTATAGCCTGTGCTATACATGTTGGTACAACTGGTACAAAGCATTAGAAATGCCATACTTTCTGTAGCATAAAAGATTTTAGCCAAAAGATTTGTAAGCCTGCCACCATGTCAAGGTAAACTCTTTCAGCAGGGCCCTAACTAATCTTACTAGTCTAACCAAGCCTAACAAACTAACTAAAGCTAACCTAACCATATAAAATGATTTTAACAATATCATATCTGTTATTAGGGAAAATTCCTTTTTTTTCTTGACCGGTCAAGGGAAAAAAGGTTTTTTCCCCACTACTGCCTTTCTTATTCAGTGCAGGGGTGCCGCCTGAGACAAATGTCTTACTCTGCCTAATGGTAGAAGTGACCCTGGGGAAGTAGGCCCAACTCTGTCTGCTGTGATCTGTTGTGATTTTGTAACTTATATGATCACCATTTTTGCACATCCCCTCCTTTTTTTTTCTTTTAAAATTACACTTGATATAAGTCTATGGAAGTGCATTAAAAAGTGTAACTCACACATATTCATTTATTGTAGATGAGGCCAAGTATTTTTTTTCCAGTTTGTATTCGCTTTGAAATGTTTCAAGAAGCATTTCAGTCCCTAAATAAAATATTTTTAATGTGTGTTTTATGCTAATTGGCATGATAACTTTAATAATTTTGTAAAAGCATAGTGCTAATAATTCATCACTTTCCATAGCAGCATCAGCCAATGCAAATAATTCTGTTTTTTTGCAAAGGAAATATTTATTAATCAATGAATTGTAAACACACATTTCATACTGCATTTGAATGCCACAAAGCACTTGGCAGAAGTTCTAAAGATCTTGTGGGACTATTCATGACCAATTTTATTATAGTTTAGAAAACAAGCAAATTAAAACTATGCAAATGAAAACACTTATGCAAACATTTGGCATAGTTTACACTTAAATAATAATAAAATCGCTCCTAGCTGCATTCTTAAAAACAGGGTAAAAGTGTAAAAGGTATGGAGTATAATATATTTGCCATAATAACTAAAATAGTCAAATCTACGGGTTACTTTCCAGCAGAGCAAAACACATACAAAAAATATCATCTCATGCTAAATTATCTTATAGATAACTCTATCATTAAAGGGCAATTAAAGTCAGTGCTTGCTCAATATTTAAAGGGCATGTCCACCCACAAAACTATAATCCACTACACTACTGGCCCCACCATGTAGTGTAGTTTAATCCTTACTCACACCCAGCTCCTAGGGTTCTCCTGTAGTCCCCCCAAAGTCCCAAAAACTGCCCCACAGGAGGATAGCAGAGTCCATATAGGACTGGCTCCTACCTGGCCTGGGAGAAGTTTGGCATGCATACTGCAGCCCTTTCCCTCCCCTCCCCCTCCCTCTCCGGATTCCCTCCCCCTAGCATTATCACCGTAATAGAGCCTTCCCCCTGGTCCCCCAGCCCCAACCGCATAATTTTCATTTTTGGAAAGCTCCCCAAACTCTTACTTACCTCCCCTCTTTCCTCCGCTGCACTGAATGACCGGCAGCCGCGTCCGTGATTGGCTGCCGCTCAGCCAATCACAGACGCGACTGCCGGTCCCGCCCCTCTGCTTGCATTTTCTCGCAAGCAGAGTGCCAGGAGCGCGGCGGAGGAAAGAGGGGAGGTAAGTAAAAGTTTGGGGCACTTTCTAAAGATAATAATGATGCGGTTGGGGCTGGGGGACCAGGGGGAAGGCTATATTAAAAATTAGATTTAAGGGTGGACATACCCTTTAAAGGGCATGTCCACTCTTAAAACAAATTAAGGCAATTGTAAAATAGGGGTACTTAAATTGCTCCAGAGACTGCCTATGCACAACATTCTTATTTATCAGGAGTGGGCCCTCGCAAATGTTGGAGGCAGGGTGTTGCTGAACTACCACTCAGGTAGAATGCAATAAATGGGCACCAGTGGTTCTTGAACTTAACAGTATCTATTTATTAACAAAACAAAAATAATAAAGCATTACGCATAGAACAATAGAGGTGACATAGCATGGCACATATATCATATAAATACTCACAAACCAGAGGAATCAGAAACAGCATAAATAACAATCAGCTTGTTAGTGCCACCCCAGCTGGAATATTATACCCCTTATGTCTGCCCCTATGTCCCTATTCTTGGGTGGTATAACCAGGAATCTAGTCCTTACTCAATCTCCTTGTTGGAGCTCGGGGGGCTCACTAGCTACCCTACTTCTATCTATCTATCACTCCTGTAGTTATCTGTAACAGAATATAAACGCACATTAACTAGGCCTATTTGTTATTTAAGTCCCAGGCTCCTCTGGGGAATCTCCAAGTCAGAAAGAGGCTGAGCACATGTCTGCTTCTCTTTTTATACTTTACACAGTGAGCTCTACTGGCCAAATCCTGAAGGGATTTATTAGTTCCCTACACAAAAAAAATTGGTCAGATGTCTGTTGCATGCCTCCTACCCCAATTCAGAGCCACGGTCATATTATATTTTTGTTTGTTTACTTATCGCCCAATGTGTAACACTTTACACATCAGCCATGGAGATTTGAAGTAAAGTGAAGGAGAGGCAGTGGACTCCCTAGCCAATTGGTCAAATTTGGCCAATCAGCCTCATCTACATAAGCGACTTATTAGTGGGTAGTACCGTGTGCAGCTCCTTTCCGTATGCTGACTGCGACTCAGCAGACAGAGGTTTATCTATCTTGTCCAGAGTGTCAGCAGCTGAGTCATAAGAGAGACCTACCTCTATCTTATCCAAAGCATAAGCAGCAAGAAGAGAGGTGTGTGTGTCTCAACTTTCCCTATTTTCCAGGTGCTCAGGGATACCATCACCTGCCTATGATATGTGCATAGCTATGAGTGAGAGAGTGTGTGTGTGTTTTTTTTTTTTAATGCCCTCCTTGTTTGCAGGGCCCTCCTAGTGTGAAAGGCCCTCCTGACAACAACCGCCGACAGAAGACAAAGGACAATATCGGCCTATTTTCTTGTTGATCTGTGACAGGGATAGGTAACCAGTAGTTATCTAGATGGTTTAAAAACTACAACTCCCAGCATTTCCTCTCAAACCAAGGAATGCTGGGAGTAATAGTTTTCAAACATCTGGAGATCTACTGGTTACCTATCTATGATTTTATAACTATAACCTGCAGAATATACATTTCAATCTCCACCCAATGTGTAAATGGGTTATGGGAGACAGTAAAAGTAACAATGAGCAGGCACCATAACAGCAAAAACCACAACGTTTCCGGGGGATACCCCCTTCTTCAGGTGATGAAGAAGGGGGTATTCCCCTCAAAACGTTGTCTTACGTGTGATGTGTGGTTCAAAATAAATTTAATTCTTATTTGGAGTGCGACCCTCAGTCTTTTGATTCCTGTAATAGTAGAAACTTACCTTGCATGCGATCCTCCCGCAGTGGAAATTCCCGACCTCTTCCTGTTCAGAGTAACCATAGTGTGCATTATCAGGCATATGCGCTATAGTTACTCTGAACCAGGAAGCGGTTGAGACCTGTCAATGCTGCTACGGTGGATTGCGTGTAAGGCAAGTTTCTACTATCTTTGTCCGTTGCTCCAGGGAAATTGATTGAAAAATGAGAGGTAAGGCATTCTTCAATCAATACATTGAGTAAACTATTCCTTTAAAGTTAGCTGTCTATATTTCTATCCACAGTGGCATCCTGTATAACATGCTAAGCACATTAGAACTGTTGATAACTCAATATTTACCCAGCCAAAAACAAAGTAAGAGGCTGGGAGCTTTTGCATCTATATATATTTGCCCTTTATCTGCCATAGTGTGATTTAGTGTAGCTGCTATACACACTGCACATTGTCTTGGATTGATAACAATGTATTCTCAGTTTCAGTTATTACAGACAGATCCCTCTTCTTTTTAAAAGAATGGTTCACTTTTCAAGGTGAAATCTTATCAGGTGACTGAAATGCATGCTGTGTTCATGTGATTGGAAACTCAATAGTAAAACAATGTGAGACTTTCACATGAGTAAATCTACTTGCACTTTTAAAAACAACAACCGATTTTTATTTGGTGATCACTCATTTTTAAGGCCTTGATCAGTGTTGATTAACATTTCTGTATACATATTTACCATAACTTATAATATTACGTTCAACTAGATCAGGGATGTCCGATGTGCGGCCCTCTAGATGTTTGGAGCATTCCTCCATTGCAGAAGAAACAAAGGAAAGCTGGGAGTTGTAGTTTTCAAACAACTGGGAGGGCCGCAGGTTGGACATCCCTGAACTAGATAGATTTTGTATTTTTAAAAAAAGGGAGGGGGAGGATTTCTTCCTGACTCCAAACAGCATTCGCAAAGTATCCCTGGATCAACCAGAACTGCAGTATATGTATTAATACCAGTAATGCTCAATATATTTTAGTTTTCAAAACTTATCCAGACCACATTTAAAGCAATTCAATGAACTTGCCATTACCACATCTGCTGGAAGACAGTTCCACAGTTTCACCGTTCTCACTGTGAAGAAACCTTTCTTAACCTTAAGATGAAACTTCTTTTCTTCCAATCTTAAAGGATGTCCACGAGTCCTCTGATATGACCGATTAGTAAACAATGCACCAGAGAGTTTATTGTATGGCCCATTAATATATTTGTATAGAGTGATCATATCCCCATGCAAACATCGCTTCTCCAATGTAAACAGCCCTAACTTGTCTAATCTGCCTGAATAGTCAAGCTCCTTTATTCCCTTTAGTAGCAGTTACAGCAGCAGCCACAGCAGAAAAAGTAGTATATCTATATTATATGGGAAAATTTCCTTACTCCCCCTTCTAAGTGCTGGTAAAAACACAAACGAGAAAAACATAGTATATAAGTAAAGTTACTGTACATTAGTCTCTTAAGTGCATTGTATTTTCACCTTTATTATTATTATTATTGTAGATTTATATAGCACCAACATCTTCCATGGCGCTTTACAGTTGCATTAATATACATAAGGAAAACATACATCATGTCACCTTAAGCTAGGTAATAAGTTCTCATTATACATATACAAGCAAAAATATAAATATTTACATAAAAAAACAGGGCCGTAAAATGTTATAAATTTTATTTTATGAATGAATGTATACATATGGGTGAGAGCTGCCATATTGTTTCCCTTAGACAGTACAGTATGAGGGTTTAGCTTATTGTGTGTACAGAACATTCTTCTCAATATTTATAAATATGGGTAGGGAGCTGCCATATTGTTTCCATCTCTGTTCCCGATATGGTAAAGTAGGAGGGGTTGCTGGGTAAAAGACGAGCAGCACCATAATTAGATGTGCCTAAAGACTTGGAGCTGGACTACCTTATGTGTCTCCTACAGGAGTCCCTGTCCTAATTAACGTACATGCAATCAATGTAGTGACAATTTATTTTTTTTTTAATCAAAAGCTCGGAGTCGTGATTTCAGTGATACAACACCAAGTGCACAAATGTGCAAATGGTTTAGGATCCATAAGCCCATAGCTGTTAAGCCGTAGGGCTAGAGAAAGGCTCCATATGTCCCTTTGGCCAGTAGGCATCAGGAACCTTTCCAAACTTGCCCTCTCTTTGTGCTCCCAGCTGCCACCAAGAAGCATCGGAGGGGGGCTTGAATGGGATAAGCCTAAAGGTCCTAAAAATGACCCAGGACATGAACAAAACCCACAAAAAACAAAGAATAAGTGCTAATTGTCAAGAAATAAATAGTGAATTTCATAAGGGTGGACCAAATAGACCCTAGACTTTCGGCCATGGAGTAAAAAAATTTTCCCCCATAGGCAAAGCTATGGCATGAAGTGAAGAGAGTGCTATAGACATGTGCTAACCAATGCACAGTAGTGAGAAAAGGAAGCCTGAGCTTTCAGACCCACTTGCCTCAAGGCTGCGTCCAAGTTCTAACCCCCCAAACTGGTCTAGATGCCGGGGTTACACTCCCTTGCAATAGGGTCCTCCTTCTAGACATCCACTAACTAGCAAGAGCAGGTACTTCGCCTAGTCTTATTCTGAAAAACAGGGAAGAGAGATTCAAACCAGGGAGCATGGGAGGATCAACCCCTGACAGGCAAAAAGGGTTCTCCCTTCTTCTCCGTTAATAAGAACAGATACTACACTTGATCTTAGTCGAAAGGCCGATCAATGGGGTGACAGATGTCACAGCCAAATCTTCTGCACATCCAATGTTACATACTATCCCTATCTCTACATTTAACCCCAGAGGATCCTGGAAAAATCCACTTAGGGAGAGAACATTTAATTCATTTATTCTATGTCTCTCACTGGGATATTTCCCATAATAATTCTTTTTTCTTTCTACATTAACTATAACGCTGCATTATGGGGAAATTAGCTATGAAAACTGCTCTGTATGCCATTGGCCCTTGTAGCTCCACCCCCATCTCTTATTACCAGCCAATGACTTACTTACAGACTTTCGCTCCTGTGACGCTCTGCATTGCTGGCAGCCAATCACAGCTTACTAACCCCCCATCATTGGTATGGGGGGTTAGTAAGAGGTATAGTTACCATGTAAAACCATGAGGTATGAAGTTTTACAAAGATCTAACTTGTGGGGATAATAAAGATAATTTGTTAGTTATTTTATGTTAAACCTTAAATGGTCTTAAATATTTTGATTTGGTGAAATATCAAAGAGCTATCTTTGTTTTGGGGTAGACAAGAAACGTGGGGTACAATAATTGACTAGTTTCATTGTACTCAGTAAATGAATAATAACATTTTTGTGTGGAAAAATAAACTCCAAAAAAGCTGGAAAATCTGAACTGAAAGGATGTACAATACTGTGCATACATGTTGGGCAGCAGTGAAAAAAAAAAATGTTAAAAATATAAATTTGAACTATTTATCAATTTACAAAATGCAAACCGAACTAACAAAAGATAAATATTTATCAAAACAGGGTTTTGCCTGACTAACCTTTCAATTTAACCCACCATTATTTTTTTTATAGGGACACTTGAACATAGCCAAAGATTTTGTGTAATTAAGCAATTATACCAAACAGGTGCTAATGATCATCATTGTCATGCGTAGGTTGGAACATTGTTATTAAATTAAACAAAAACATCTGTGTGGGAGGCTTAAAACAGGATGAGGAAAAGCCAAACTATGTTACCGGGGTTAGTTAGAGGAAAACAGTTTCTTTTTACAGATCAAACTCCATGGCCAATAGTTTAAAAAAATTTACTATATAGCGGGCATAAATATTCGCCAGCAGAGACATGTATTTGTGGGTGCAATGCACCCATGAATACTCATGAAAAAATAAAGGCAAAGAGAAAGACAAGGAGAACGGGAAATAAAAAAGAAGGGAATAGGAGAGAGAAAAAGGAAACTAGAAAGGGAAAGTTTAATTATAAACTGAATTTGGCGTTTGTGCTGCAGATTTTAAAACTCAATAATGCCAATGATGAGGACTTTTTTTTACTTTATTTTATTTCATATGACAAGATTAGAAAGTCTACTTCAGACAAAGATTTCAAATCCCACTGAGGTTTCAAGATGTGCTGTACAAGTTATTTTGAAGAAGCACAAATCACAGCCAGGTGTCAATGCATTCATAATGTCATTAACACCTGGCTGTGATGTGCTAATTGGGACTTTAAAGGGTACATAATTGCCAACGATTCTTGTACAAGTCATTCTGAATTCAGAAAGCCAGTCGGATGACTAGCGAAATGTCTTCAAGAACTAAGCTTCAAGTCCAGTTGATCTAACTGAATACAACAGATATTGAAGTGGGATACAGATATTTGTAAGTGTGATTCTAGCAAGACAAATAGGAAAGCGGCAAAAAAAAAGAACACAAAAGCTTCCTCTAAAATAAAAACATACTCCAAACATTTCCTCTTCAGGTTTCCCTCAGGCTTGCTTGAGCAGACATTATAAAGGTAGAGGGGTGTTTGCCTCACCACATACAGCATCGGTTGATGCACATGTTCCTCATTCCCCGGTAGACTGGGAATCATCTTCTTCAGAAAAAGGGAGACTTCGTGAATTACAAATGACCAGAGTCAGCCCCCCTATACAAACTCTTTTGTCAGCATTGGGCTTTACCAGAATCTATGGAGGTATTAATTTTTACCCTGCTGGCATTTACAGTCTCTGACAAAAGTCTTGTCGCCTGTGTATTTTGCCTGCTATTAACCTGATTTTTAACTGATCAATTAGTGTTAGAAATAGCTCATATGAAAAGCTAAAGCTCTCCCAAATAATAATAAATGTACTGGTAAAAAATTGTTTCACTGAAAAAAGATTTATCATTTAATCAAGACAGAAAGGTCAAAATGTTGCAAGACAAAAGTGTAGTCAACTATACGGAAAATTATTTACTTTACAGCCAATCTAAAAATATGTCGGCAAATTAAGTAGTGGTGCTGTGAGATCCAAATTTAATATCTTGTTTGACTTCCATGAGCTCGAAGGAAAGCATCCATGCGGTTTGGCAAGGATTCATGCAATTTATTGATGAAAACATCAGGAATAGCCAAGAAAACAGTCTTGCATGCCTCCCAGAGTTCATCAATATTCTTTGGTTTCGTCTTCTATGCTTGCTCTTTCATCCTCACCCACATATGCTCAATGATGTTTATGTCAGGTGACTGGGCTGGCCAATCCTGGAGCATCTTGATCTTCTCCGCCTTAAGGAACTTTGATGTGGAGATAAAAGTATGCAATGGAGCACCACCCTGCTGCAGAATTTGGCCTTTTTTATGGTTGGGAATATATGAGGTAGCTAAGATTTCTTGGTATTTTACACTATTGATGTTGCCTTCCACCCTGCAAATCCCTCGCACACCCCCATACTGGATATAACCCCAGACCATGATTTTGCCTCCAACTTCACTGTTTACTGGGTGGTGTGTGCCACATCAGCAGTGGATTTGGTCTTCAGCCTCTTGATAATCAACACTTTAGTCTCAGGGTGAATCTTAGGCATGTTTGCAGAGGTCTATTTGCAGTTAATGTGAAGGTCTAGTGTACTGGGGTTCTTTTTATACACACCTGACACCTAATTGATACATTATTAGTCACAGGTGAAGCCCATATGACAAGGCGACAACACTTTGTCTTTGCAAAAATGTACTCAATGGGCTTTACCAAGCTGTGTAACATAGTAATTAAGGTTGAATAAAGACATACGTCCATGAAGTCCAACCTATTCACCCTCTTTTTTTTAACCCTACCTAACAGTTCATCCAGAGGAAGGCAAAAAATCCAAGATAAAAAGGGGGGGGGGGGAAATTCCTTCCTGACTCCAAATGGCAATCGGAAAGTATCCCTGGATCAACCAGATCTATATGCATTAATACCAGTAATTCTCAATATTTGTTAGTTTTAGAAACTTATCCAGGACTTTTTTAAAGCTATTCAATGAACTTGCCATTACCACATCTGCTGGAAGACACATTTTCACCGTTCTCACTGTAAAGAAACCTTTTCTAACCTGAAGATGAAACTTCTTTTCTTCCAACCTTAAAGGATGTCCACGGGTCTTCTGATATGACCTATTAGTAAACAATGCACCAGAGAGTTCATTGTATGGCCCATTAATATATTTGTATAAAGTTATGTCCCCACGCAAATGTCGTTTCTCCAATGTAAACAGCCCTAACTTGTCTAATCTGCCTGCATATTCAAGCCCCTCCACTGCACCGCATATTCCAAATGAGGCCTTACCACTGTGAATATTAGAAAACTTTTTGTTAGTTTTGTTTTGCATTGAAACATTTTTACAAAACCTGTTTGGGGTAAAATGAGCTTTTCTTGAAACAAAATATGCATTAGAATTATTGGTATGCGACACTTTAGGTCTATTTGTACACAAGCGACAAGACTTTTGTCAGAAACTGTAGATCCAGGCTAATTTAAAGGATATGTACACTTGGAAATTAGATTTTTTTTTAAATTGCTTAATTAATGGAAACTATAATTCTTTCCAACTATCACTGTACCATTTTTTTGTTGATCTGTCCCCTATTTCTTTAGATATCCAGTATGAAACATCTTACATTTTAGCTGTCAATCAAAAGCCTTAGTATCATAAACTCTTCTATTATGTATAATTTTATTTAGTGTACAATTGCTTTAAAGAGGATAACCGTGTACTCAAAAATAAGTTGGACATTTCAGATATGCAGACACTTAATGCCCCAGAATTGGACCCCGCATTGCTGTCCACATGTAGCGAATCTTATCGCTCGACTAACTGCCTTTTGATAACATTTTATTAAAGGCAGAACAAGGTGGTGACATTGCTTTAGTCCACTCTGTCCACTCCTTGTTAGACTCAAAGACAACTAGCAGAGCTGACCTAATAAATCGGATAGGCATTTAATTATATCTCCAATATTAGGAGAGCTTACTGGCTAACTTCATCCAGTATGAAGTAAAGGGCAAATATAGGGCAAAGAAGTACTTTGCAGAGTTTAGGAGGCCCAGACCCACAACAGCCCTTAGAAAGCCCTTTCGACAGGAGGGATGTCACGCCAGATGTCATCCCGTGATAACGTACAGGGCAACCCAAAAAGATATACAATAAACCAGTATACAGGCCAATCCACCTTCCACCCTGGTCACAGAGTCTTGGCTTGAAAACAGTTAGGTACCCATTCAACTTTGCAAGTAATTCCTTCAGCACAGTTCTATTCAGCCTGGGAAGAAATTTGCCCAAACCGTTGGGTTCTCAGAATCATAAAAAAAGGGGTCTTACGCTACAGTTGAAGAAATTTCAATATGTTCAGTACCCCAAAAGCTCCAGTGAGCAGGGATCTGGACAGTAACCAGATCTAAACGTAAAAAAAATCTTAACCGGTTTATAAAGCCAAAGAGATTCAGACTCGAGAACCTCTTCAAACTGCATTTTCTTCTTCAGAGAGAATACTACTTAATGAAGATGCCTTTCACACTATACACACTCTAAATAACACCAGTGCTTACTTTAGTTCCAGTGGAAAGGTTTGTATCTACCATTTCAACTTGATGGTGTTTGGCCTATCAAACATCCCATATAACTTAACCAGAGTTCTAAAACAAGTGATACACAGGGTTTTTCAATAAAAATTCTTATCGTTAAAAATGGTGCTAATTTTGCCCCAACCAATCAGATGTTAGCTATCAAATGTTAAATAAGATCTGATTGGTTAGGGCAAAATTAGCACCATTTTTTTTAAAACTTATTTTTTAACCATATATAATATTTCAATACAGATCCTGCAAGTTATTGACATGGTTTACAGTTTTGTTTTATGTCAAGGGTAGTTTGAACATATTAAACACAAAAGGAAAACACTGTTTTAACTATTTTAGCAGTTATGTCTATTATCTTGCTGGTTGATGACAGTTGTAAATTGAGGATTTGCCTATTTCTGGTAAAGGGGGTAGGGAGGCGGGGAGAGGGAGTAGGGAGGGAGGGAATAGTGTGTCCATCACCTGGTCCTGGTCTATTTATTTTGCTTGGAGGGATATCTTGAGGGGTGTTTGTCAGTCTGTGGCTTCAGAGTTTAGTGGGGGTTTAGCCAGGGGCTCCATACTTTTTTGAATTTTTTGGGACACTTTGTGGAATGGAAGTGGAATGGAAGTATATTGTTGATTTAGGCTATCCATGTATTAGTGAGAGGTGGGTCTGGGGCCATCCACCTGAGGATTATAGTTTTTTTTGCCCAGAATAGGGATTCTTGTAGAAAAGTTATTTGAAGTCTTCAATTTCTAGTGTGTTTATTCCCTGTAAATACAATTTTGGGTGTAGTGAAAAAGGCCATGGGAGCATCCTAGACAGAAGTTGTGTAATTTCATGCCAAAATGTCTGAACTAGGGGGTAGTCCCAGGAGAGGTGCTAGAAGTCGGTTGGTGACATTTCGGACAGCAGTTTGTATTGGTTGGGGCGAGTAAGGTAAGCTTGGTGGGTTAGGTACAGTTGGATAATTTTGTTGTTGGCAGAGGGGGCTGCATAGATATGAGCAGAGACCAGTCCATTGTAGTCTTCCATTGTCAGGTCAGGCATGTTGTCATTCCAAAGTTGGATGAGGTGTTCTCTTTGTTGGGGGAGGGAGGGTTTGGCTGCAATGAGTTTGGTATAGATGCGTGATATAAGGCCGTGTAGCACTTTGGTTTTGAGAATCCCAATGATGGGATGTTTGTTCAGATGTATTATTTTGTTTGGGAATTCAGTGTGTAGACAATGTCTCAGTTGGAGGTATCTATAAAAGTAAGAATGTGGTAGGTCGAACGCCGCCTTTAGGTCTTCGAATGTTTTCAGATGGTCGTCTGATATGATTTGTTCAAATCTTTGGATTCCTTTATTTTCCCAGTCAGTTGAGTTAGGGAATGATGCTAGTTGAGGGTAGGTTTGGTTATGCCTCAGTGGGGCTTCATGTGGTGTAACAGTGTATTTGAGTATTGCACTTATTTCCCTTTATATTTTGTGCGCTTGGGTGTGTAGTGGAATAGCTGTGCCAGTAAAGTGTCTTCCTGGGGCTTCAATTGTGGCTAGTGGGTGGCTCGCACTGTAAAATCTTAGCATTAATTCTGCTGGGTTTGGGGTTTCGTTGGGCTCCACCTATTGTTTTAAGTATTTGATTTGTCTGGCTAGATAATACAGCTGGAAGTTTGGCAGTGCTAATCCAGCTTCATCTTTAGGTTGTTGAAGTTTGTTAAGTTTCAGGCGTGCTCTTGCATTGGCTCACATGAATGAGGTTAGGCAGCTGTTGATATTTGTGAATAGCTAGCACCATTTTTAATGATCAGAACTTTTATTGAATCTCCTTGTTTACGTTTTTCAGACAAAAGGGCATAATGTCTCTCATTTATCTAGATGATCTCCTAATCTTCATTTTACAGGAATCAACCATTATCAATTACAGGGACCTATTTATTTCCTCCCCAACAAAATAAGGTTTTCTGAAAAGTCCATCCTAGTACCTATAAAACTCAGTTTTTATAGAATACAGTTTTTGGAATTCCAAAAAGATAATCAGCACTTTACTATACAAGTTCCAAATTTTCTCTACAGGTTCGGTCAGATGCTTCAGTTAAAACCTGGTCCCAACACGTAAAATATTAAAGATTCCTCTACTTTAGCCTTGCCCATTCAGGCCAGATCCCCCTCACTTAACAATCACCATGGATGCGTTCCTACAAGAATGGGGAGTGTTTACACCACACACTGCGAACAAAGACAAGTGGTCCAACAAGGAGTCCAGTCTACACATAAACCTCCTAGAACTAAGGGCGATAATATCAGCTTTGTAGAATCGTCTGTCAGAATCCCTGGTACAGTCAGACAGCCGCACAGCTGTGTCCAACATCAACAAGATGGGGGACAGGAAGTCCAGACCTCTGTGCTTAGAAGCCCTGAAGATCTGGTAGAGAGCTCTATCCTCCAATACCAATCTACTAGCACACAATGTTCCCGACCAAGCAAATTAACTTTCCAGACAACAATTGTCACTCTCAATGCAACTCAAACCTTCCCTATTTGCAAGGATAAATCAAACCATTGGGAGGGGTAAAAAGACTTGTTCATGACAGAGAGGTCTGCACAAACACCAATGTTTGTATCCAGACACTGGACCAAGGGACACATGGAGGGCAGACACCTTATCCTTTCAATGGACAGGTATACATCACCTTTATGCCTCCTACCACCCCAACTCTAATGCCTCAAGTGCTCCCTAAGAATGTGACAGACAGAGTACAGAACTTAGTGTAGTCAGTTTGGCCAACCAAACCATGGTTCCCCAAGAGCCATCCCTTGATCATAGGACAGAAAATACCATTATGAATGACTATGGAGTGTTTTCAAGGCTCCAATAACCTTCTATCCAAACTACCGCAGTTAATGTGGATCGCAGCACAAGTCAGTTTTTCTGTTTAGAACAGTAATTCATAGAATCCAATAATAAGAATCCTTATTGACTCATCCTTACAATGGAGAACCATTCTAAGATATAAAAATCTGATTTCAGAGTTCCTAGTATGGATTGAAAAGTCACAGTTCGAAACACCCCAGGCTTTGTGGGGAGCACTAGAATTTCTATCACACAAATTTCATTCAGGCCTTTCCACTTCCACACTATGATCATGCGCCCCGCATTAAAGTTGCTGACCATCAACCCCCTGTACATATACGATTGTTAAAAGGGGCACCTCTGTCAACCAACTCCCAAATACAATTATACTTGGGATATAGACTTACCTAAGGTTCCTAAGCACCTGGGAGTTATCATCCCTTCTTCTCTTGAGTAATAAGGGATTACTCTGGTCTGTCTACTAGTGCTAGCATTTGCATCCAGAGCATCAGAACTTACTTTGATACACATCCACCAGCCATGTATGACCTTTACCCCTGGAGGTGCACATATACAGGGAGATATAATATTGTGCTTTCAGGGGTAAAATGGAAGGAACCTTGTTTGTTTTTGCGCTACTTTTTAGTGTATTTTCAATGGTGCTGTTACCTCCAGCAAACTTGGAGAGATACTTTTATTTATACTCCAGTGACAGGGGAGATGTTACCCAATTATTCATCACATCCAGGAACATCCTCAGGCCAGTTCGCCTCACAACTATAAAAGGCTGTATCCTATATGCTATGGAGGCATCTGATAAAGACAATTCTACATTTCACTCTTACTCAATGAGGGGCGCTACATCTACTAAAGCAGCATAATAGAGTCATCCTCAACAAACATTTCTCAACATAAGCAGGTAGGTGACAGACAGGACCTTTGTTAAGACTGAACTTGCAAGAGCAACAACCAGATGTGTGCTACTCTGCCCAACAGCTGTTTCTCGGTGGCTGCCTCCCGTGGGACCAACAAGGGTTTGCAGAAATCTATGTACTGCAAACTACATTTGTCTTAGGGAATAGGACACCTACCTAGTACCTAGCAACAGCACCCAACCCTCCCTCCCAGGAGATTCCATATATATAAAAACATAATACAGACACTGACTCATCGAGGTTTATCCCTATTTATTTGCAAAGATATTCAACCACAGCTACAAATTAACAAGACTTATAAATAAGAAATAGATGCTTTGCATTTCTGGTGTAAGATATATTTTCCCACTGCCATGCTTAAACCACTTTTTATTCCTTACGACATTAGAAGTTCCTCAGACAACAAAAGTCGGTTCCTAACTCTGAAACCAAGAAACTAATACTACAACCTCAACCTGTTCCAGTCTCCAGTGGGATTAAATTTTTCCAACTCATGTTGTCCTTACCATATTGTTACAATCGTTCTTATATTACAAGTACCATACCCAATACCACTAATCAAATCTCCCCCCAAAAAAATTCTAGAGAAACTACCAGTTGGTTTTATGTTTTCAGATACCTAGTTTTATTTACATACTGTATATGATACTACAGTTCAACCCTTGAGGTGTCCTTTTAAATCATCTGTCCTATCTTTGATAGGACAGCCATGTACTTCCAGAAACAAATATGAAGTTGCCACCAAGTCTTGCAAGATCTCGGACATGATTCCGGTTCAGGCACTTAAATATCCAAGTAATCTAATATTTTCTAATACAAATGAAATATGGGTAAACTGCAATGAACATTCTTAAAGCAAGCACTACATCACCTGAAAGTATTTTTGTGAAACAATTTTTTGGTAAGAAAGACTGAAGATACAAACCTTTACTTGCTTTATCAACTGACTGTAAATCTTCAACAAACATTAGGACATCAGGGAACTTCTTTTCACATAAATCGGCTAAGAAGTGAAGTAGTGTTGTTTTCTGATCTGTTGATTTTGTATCTTTGAGCTGCAAGCAGAATATAGAAATATGTTTAAATAAGAATTAAATTAAAGGGCATGTCCTCCCTTAAAACAACTTGTCAATTGTAAGTTACCTGCCCCCAACTAATATATTTTGCACTTTATTATCTGCATTACTTTCGAGATATGTATGTATATGTTTATTTATATAGCGCCACTTGGGGACACACACTGTACAGTATTAGAATACAATAAAGTCATACAAGGGGAATAAATACATAGATAGTTCAGTACCTAAATATTTAACTTATATATAAGTGCTAGAGCTTTGCCACAAGAGGTAATGAGGTCCCTGCTCCATAGAGCTTACAATCTAGATATATATCTAAATATTTAAGGATAATTATTGGCCCCATTCTGGCAGAGTAAGATGGCCCCTCCCTCCATGCAGTCAATCAAGGCCGTGACTGCTGGCATTACAGCCAATGATTGAATGCTGTTTCACTTGCTGCCTCCTCTGCACATGCTCAAGCCTATAAAAAGTTCATTGAGCAGAGGGGAGAGAGTCAGGAAACTTTGCCAGAAAGGAATATAAACTTTTCATTCTAAATCTTGTTACAAATGCATGTAATAAACTATGTAACATGTAATAAACTAGTAAAAATAGCAGTTGGAGTTGAGGTCAGATAACTATGGGTCATTTTTATAAACTATCGCTATTTACCCATTTTGCTACCGCAGGCCATTGCAATTTTGGGAAATTTTTTGCTGCAATGATGTGTAGTGTTAGTATTGGCAATGAATGTGCAGTGACAACTTCGCCTTATTCATTGCGTTATTGCATATTCATTTATTTAACGCTATTTATAAATAGGTGATATTTTGCCTTTTTTGCCTTTTGCTGCATTTTAGCTGTTTTACTAGAATATTAGCCAAACAAAAAATGGCCCAGAAATGGGTTCTTTTACTTACTGGAATGTTCCATTTATATGACTATTTCTTACACAGCACTATTATACAGTATGTACCTATATTAATGTAACTGGTTTCTTAATTAGCTGCAGTTTGCTGAAAATAAGCAATACTAAAAAATGTGTCCTATTAATAAAATAGAGAAAATTTGCATGGGTGAGTTTTGCACTATTTATTAGATCCTATTAATAAAAAAGAGAGAATTCGCCTGGGTGAGTTTTACACTATTTACCGGTAACATATTTGCTGAAAAGAACACGTTAGGCAATTTTTAAATAACAAAGATAGGTGTTCAGTGTGTCTTAACCAATTTAAAACTACTTTGAAACCTACTGTATTTACCATTAAATGCATTTTGACAAATTTTCAACATTATTAGTGCTACTTTTTGCTATGTAAGTTTCGCCTTTGAAGAAAATTTGCTTTTTAATAAGAAGAAAAGTTGAAAGTTAAACAATTTGTGAAGTTTGGTGGAAAAAAATAGAGAAAATAATGCCCTGTATAAATATTTTTTTTTATTGGTAAATAAAGAAAATCGGAACCTTAAAAGAGTGATCTTAGTAAATCGCAAATCGTATTACATTAAAGCTAAGAACACACCATACAATAATTCGGCCCAACTGACCGACATTTCAGTGTTTCACTTGGTTGGGCCGAATTATTGTACTGGTTCCTTGTGGCGGCCAAGACCGACCGCCTGTTCAAATTGGACAAATGCATGATTGGACGGCTGGTAAAACCATGGCCGATTGTGCAGTCCTCTATGGGACTGTACACTTGGTTGTGGTTACTGTGTTGGACCTGGCTGCTTTTGCCGCGACCAACAGTCCTTCTTCCTGGCCGACCAGTCGAAAGTTTCAAACAGTCGGTCAGGAGGAAAGTTTTATGGTGTATAGCAGCCTTTACACCCCCCTGGGTATTTATTAGTATTGTTTCAGATTATCTCTAGATGTCTCAGCCAATCACAGGAGACACTGCCGGTCTGAACCCTTTCACTTGCTTCTGTGCATTGAAAAGTCACAGAAGCAAGCAGAAGCACGCAGATTGAAAGAACTCCATTTTTCTGAGGCCTGCGCCTTTTCAACATTATTAGTGATACTTTTTGCTATGTAAGTTTCCCCTTTGATAAGAAGAAAAGACGACAAGAAGAAAAGTTGAAAGTTAAACAATTTGTGAAGTTTGGTGGAAAAAAAATAGCGAAAATAATGCCCTTTATAAATATTTTTTTTTATTGGTAAATAAAGAAAATGCATTGAAAAGTCACAGAAGCAAGCAGAAGCACGCAGATGGAAAGAAGCCTAGTAAGTAATGTTAGCAGCATCTGATTACATTAAAAACCTTGCAAGGTCAAGGTTTGGGGGGTTCTTAACACAATGAAAAAAAGTTTTTTTTGGGGGGTGGACATACTCTTTAAAAAACACAAAATAGCAAATCTATAAGTTTTTAAAATGTATTATTAAATTTTTTTTTTTTTTAATTCTAATAAAGAGATATTCCACTTAAAGATAGAAGTCACCATTGTTTTTGTTTGTTTTAAGGGTGGACGTGTCCTTTAATGGGTTACACATGTATTTAAAGGAGGAGTGTAAAATACCAAATTGACCAGATTACCAATATAACCAGATAGGAAAGTGTGCAAACACATATAATAGTCAGCTTTACTATGTGAATATATTTTCTGTGTATACACAATTAAATGGTTTCTAGAAACAGGCATATCTTATCAGTATTCAGTTTTGATCTAGTTTATATAATCTTTTTAAAAACACATATGTATATAATAACATGTATATGTATAATGTAAGTTTGTGTAGATCTGGCTTACAGCTGTTTAGATAAAAAAATATTAACCAAGAGACATTGTAAGTAAACGTTAAAAAAAAATGCAGTTAAGCATTTAGGTAAAAATAACACAAATGCTAGTTACACCCTAAATGTTAGGAATTGACTTTATAGAAAATGACTTTAGAGCTAATGTGGACAATAAACATTTTAACTATAAGCTGTTTCAATGTAACTCTAAGCTGTGTCAGGCAGTTTTGGGCACAAAATCCACAGAAAGAATTTAAATGAACTGGACATGGTAAAGAGACTGGCAACTAAACTGATAAACACTGATTTGGGGTTTTTTTTGCGAGGGGATATGATAACCCTGTAAAAATATTAGGGGGAGCTACATCCAATTAACTTCCCTGAAGACTTCAAAAGCAAATCTCTCTATGCTGACTTTTCCTATAAGGGTCAGGATCTTTTCAGTAGCAATCAAAGGGTACAGTTAGACACAACATAAAAGGGACACTAAAGTGTACAAAAACGGCTTTCCTTTATCCTTTTCTATTCTTTTAGTGCGGTCATGGAACTTGATCCCCTTTTGCTCTCAGTGCTCTCTGTCACTAGATCTCCTCATGTCCTGTTCCGCTCACTCCTAGTTAGTATGCATGACTCCTATCTATGTATCCACCACCTCCCAAAACTGGGGCACAGCTAAAGTGTGGAACATGTGCAGTGGAGATGATCTGTGCCCTCATACAACAAATAGCATTCACCCAGTGATTTTTAGTTATAGTGAAAGGGAAACCGATTTGCTATGGGAAGGTAAGCAGCACTGACAGCTGTAATAACTTCTTGAATCAAGTAAGATTTCTTTTAGCTGAAGGAATTTGAAGGTGTGTGTTTGTGTAATTGATTACTTAAGGAATAGTGCTACATTGGGAACTCAGTAACAGACAGAAGCCAACTGCAGGATTGTGTTAGCTGTAGGCACAGAAAAAGCACAATGCAAGAGATAATGCTTAAAGAATTAAGCTTTACTTTTATAGAATGGATTGTTTGTACATGCAACTTTCCAGGGGGAGGGGCTGGGTGATTAATGGTTCTAACTAGCTGTCCCAGAGCTAAAAAAAAAAAAAAAAAAAGAGGGATAACAATGCCAGAGAAGAAAAAGAAAAACAGATTTAAGATTGGTGGTAATTAATACTTATTACTTAGCACAGTTTACATGTCATGTTAAAAGTAATTTTAAAAATTTGAATCCTCTAACAAAGGTACTCAATAGTATACCTGTTAAATATATAAAATAACTCTATTCACAGCATTCCCAAGATTGGGAGCTTCTAGAATAAGCATTATAGGCATAATCTGTTGCAGTTCAGTAATTTACAAAGGCAATACAAGACTGACAGTGTATGTATACTGTATGTGCAGTAAGTAAAACGTGAATAAATTTATTGTTAGCACACCTGTAAGTATAAGCTATGGTACATACTAGCACTAATAACTAAATGAGCTTTCTGACCTAAAGACATTTTTAGTTTTTTTGCCTTTAAAATACAAATGCGTTTGGTAAAATTTAATTGCAAGATAATACCTATTAACCCTTTTTACTGTTCTAAAAAGTAAAGCCAAATTTTTTAGTGGGGCAACGAAAATCTTTTCAACTTTTCAGCAATATCTTGATTTGAGGCTTTCCGTTTTCATGGTCAAAATTACAAATCAAAAGTAAATGTAAAGCTCAAAAGTACTTCAGAAAGGGGAAATATATTTGTAGAGAACAGTAGCTCAGCTCTTTTGTAAAGCTTTCATGACACATATTGAGGTGTTCTGACAGAGGTGACCATAGTTTCTGTTAGGAGACAACTTTAAACAGAACTCAAGAGAAAAGCAATATGCCTTGTAGCAGCAGTAACAGAGATAAAAGGTTTTATTTCAATTGTCTGCTAAAATGAACAAATCTGCAAAGCACAAAAGTTCAAATTATAATGAAGTGGATGGGATTTTTAACTCCATGAAAAGACTAGCTTTCATATTTTTAAACGTATCATGGTCCATAGCTTTTGTTGGGCTGTTAATGAGGAAGATGTCAGCAATGGGCCACCAACCAAGCCATCCCACGGGGATAATATGGACCGAAAAACTGTATGCTTTCATGGAAGATTCTATTCGCAAATATTTCAGTTCCCATTCTAGCTCAAGGAAAAAAAGACTTTAAAACAAGGAAATATCAATGTTTATATCAGAAATCCGAATATCCTTCTATTTTACAATTGGTGGAGTGTTATTTAATGTAAAATAGATATTAGGCTCTGTCAAAGATCAACTGCCCATTAAAAAAAAGAACAGTTAGAAATAAATAATACAAGAACTAACAAGATATTGATACTACTGTAAGACTAAATAAAGTAAAATACTTGGAACAATGCAGAAAAGATGTATATATTATTATGTAGGAAAGAAATTACCCCTTTCTATGACCTTGTCTATGTCTGAAACTCTCAGACTCTGGCCTTAGACTTTTATATTCTCTTTTTATGTATTATATTTCCTTATATAACACAGTAAGGGGCTTATTACCCCTTTTTACACAATTTTAAAAGTTTAACTTCTATAACTTGTAGTATTTCCAAAAATATTACAGAACACTAAATTGAACACAAACATTTTTTTAAACTTTTAATTACAACAAAGAAATTTCCTGATTTTGCTTTTTATATACAATGCACATTTGCAATGTTTCCAATATCAGCAAATTAAAATAAATTAATTAAAAGCATTTCATGTAAAAAAAAATCTCACTTTGCAGAGGGAACACAAGCTAAAGCCAAAAGTTTGTGCATTCCGAGAACCAGCATTCAAGTAGTTTCCTATTAGCAGCACTATTTCCAGTAGTTTACTGAAGCTTTTGCTTTTTTTTATCTCTTCGCATGCTTCACTGACAGACATAATATCTGGCTTGATGTTGTTTACTTGCTCTTCAAATTGAAGGCGAAATAGAATAGCGTTGAGACGTGGAATGAGCTTCTTTACACTGCTCATCTGTTAAGAGAAAAGGGTGTCGTTTATGGAAAAGCAATATAATAATTTACTACTTTAAATAATTTTTTGTATATGCAAAGTAATGATGATTACTTTTTTCTTTATAAAAAATATATGACTAATCTAACAACAAAATCTTTATTATGCTTGTACTATGCAAAATTTGGTAATAAAATGCACTACACAAGTGCTAAATTTATCTGTATATGGTCTCAGATCTGTTGCTTAAAAAATCCTAATGAGATATTTCTTAAGACTATGTTAGAACTCATTGTTAAAGGTGAATCATACTTTTCTCCATTAACCAGAGCTACTTTAGAATTTGGTTTTCTACTCTCTTGTCTTGCGAATTTTGTAGACTAGCCAAATGGATGTCACCAAAAGAATTTGGAATAGGGAGAGTTCAGAATACAGCTCCATGCTTAAATGCAATTAAATGAGAGAATTCTGGGTACTTTTAATATTTCCAACTACTGCCTAGTTTATCAAGGTTTAGTTTCAAGGTACTTTTGAGGGTTAACGAATAAACAAGGCTACTTTCAGTAACTCTCAAAAGTAGCTTTGTATATGTAAACCTCGATAGGCTACTTTTTTAGGGCTACCACATATTATAAGCTACTACAACCGGAAGCTCGAAAATAGCTCACATGAAGGATATTTGATTTTATTTAAGGTGCCTAAGCCATCTACAGTAAGTTACCAAGCTTTATTTACCCTTACTTTACTCAGAACTTTAAAAATTTTTCCCCTATTGACTTCAATGGGATCGTTTTTGAATTTTCAGAAAATTTCGAAAACATAACGAAACTCGCTAACATCTCTACTTTGCAATACTCATGAAGCTGCCACAGACAACTGTTTAGTGTGCCTGTAAAATGTGGGAAGGGAAAAAGGGAAGTTGATATCGGATACCATTCCAGAAGAAAAAACAATGATTAGGAAAGCATACTCACCACAACACCAAATTGCTCTGGTTCAGATAAACTGCTGTATTCACCTTTCATTTTTGCCAACAAATTAAGCTGTGTTTGCTCTGGCATATTTTTTATTAAATTCTGCATAAATAAAAAAAAAAAAAAAAAGCAAAACATTTAAAAACTTTTAAAAACTTAATTAATAATGCACTTCTACTACTAAGGGCACATATTATACTGGCATGGCAGAAAAGTGAAAATTCTTCACTTACCTTCAACTCCTACTTTCAAACAGAGCAAATGGAGAGGCATATGGACAAACACTGTACAGCAGGGGGGTCTGCAGGAGTGTACAACCAGGTGGTACAACAGTGGTTGGCTTCACCCACATTTAATTTAATGGGCCTCCAACACTCCCCTTCACCCACCTTGCCCTGTACCAGAATCAGCTGTTAAAAGCAGCTGATCGCAAACATCTGTTGAAGTTGCATTTAAAAGGTATATTTACCTGCCCCAACTTACATACAAATGTAAGGCTACATTCACACAACCCGTTTTTTTAGCGCAGTGGAACATCACTCTGGCAATTTAGTGCGATGTCCCGCTGTATTAACAAATAGAGGTGGGTATTTTCAATGGCACCGCTGTGTGTTTACTCTTGACAACATAGTTACATAGTAATTAAGGTTGAATAAAGACATACGTCCATCAAGTCCAACCTATTCACTTTTTTTTTTTTTAACTCTACCTAACATTTGATCCAGAGGAAGGCAAAAAACCCCAGCTAAAAAGGGGGAAAAAATTCCTTCCCGACTCCAAACAACAAACTACATTGCAGTGATGCAGTGTGAACGGTGCCCTTCACTTCTATTGCACATGCGTTTGGTGCGATTATTTTGCATGAAATTGCACAAAAATGCAGCCTAGTGAGAATCAAGCCAAACTTAAGAAGAAACCCTCAGAACCTACCTAGTTCATAACCCAGGGAATGTCTTTATGTATTTATTACACTGTTAGTTTCCTGGAATCCGTCGTGCTCGCTGGGAAGATGTGCTTTTTCCAAAGTGCATCTTCCTATTGATAAGGCATGAGCAGAATCTGTAGATGGGACAAAGCAGCCCAGCGATAAAACCAACTACAAATTGGTTTTCTGGATTGAAGGTAAACCTAGAGGCAAGGACATTTTAGGTCCAATCACCCTGGATACTATCAAAATTTGTTGTCCTTTAAATACCACAGGTGCCGTATAATCCGTTGCACTTTTATTTTTCATTGAACTTCTTACTGAAGAAAACAAAAACACCAGTAAGGAGTAATCAGGTAGCACATTTCAAGTGACATCATGCTCCCGTCGGTTTTATGCGAAAGAACACAGAGATATTGAGATGTTAGCCTCTGTATAGCCAAAAAGGTCCTTGGGCATTTCACCCAAGGAAAATTTTACATGTGTACTTTCCCAAATTATACCAGCGCACACTATCCACATCCACTTTTGAGTCTTTGTGCTGGGTGCTGCTAATCCACAGGTACATACATCCAAGTACATCCAAAGTATCGGCGCACACCAGAATTGTAACAAACCTGGTTTTATTAACACGTGATGTTTCAGTGACATAATGGCACCTTCTTCAGACTTTCTCGTAAAACCAGGTTTGTTACAAGTCTGGTGTGCGCTGATACTTTGGATGTATGTACCTGTGGATTAGCAGCACCCAGCGCAAAGTCTCAAAAGTGGATGTGGATAGTGTGCGCTGATATGCGCTGGCCACACTCAATCGAGGCCAGGTGCAATTTTTCTTTGCTAGAATTTGCACCATTATAAATTGCATCATAATCCTCAAAGTACAGGGGGTGCAAGACTCCCCTAAGTGCTCCTTTTACCTTCCAACAATGTAGTAATCACTTAGACAGATTTACTGCATCACGGAAACAAGGAAGATCCGGTTCACTGGTATAAAACCTCCATTACAAAGTAGCACAAAAACCTTATCAGCCATAGCGCAATTAGCTGTTACTGATCTAGGTTTCTAACACCTGGCTGTCATATGCTAATTGGGACTTTCCAGGGTACATAATTGCCAACAGATTCTTGTACAAGTCATTCTGAATTGAGAAAGCCAGTCGGATGACTAGAGAAACGTCTTCAAGAACTAAACTTTAAGTCCAGTTGATCTAATTAAATACAACAAATATACCATGACCTGGATGAATGAGAACCTTCACAACCATATTTAAGGGAGATTTTGATGAAACTGAATGGGATTTTGCAATCGCATGTCGGTTGCATAGAAGATTGGGAGAAGCGGTTCCGGCAGGAACGAATGAACGAACGTCACGTGAGCGCTCGGTCGGGTAAGTAATATCGGGTATATGTATGGCCACCTTTTACTCAACACGTACTTGCCTGTCACATAACAACTACGTGCCTGTAGCAGCACATGGCTTTGTTTACTTAAACTGGTGACTTAATCCTCATCACAGGGTTAAAGGGAAGTAAATTGATATGATAATATCTTGTGACTTAAGCCCCGCTCCTTTTATTAAAAAGGAATATGCCACTATAATTGTCCTTTAAGTGACAAAAATTATACTCTCCCACCTGCATAGTAAAAAAGTCGCTCATAGTAGAAATAAAACACCCAAAACACCACTCACCCTTGTTACTTTCAGTAAAAAAAAAATCCACTCACTCATAGTTTTCTCTACCTGTGTGCTGAGCACACAGGTGAGTCAATTAGGCCAGTAGGCCTGACAAAAGGGGCTCTGTGTGCTCATTCTGGGTCTGAAAGGCTGAGAGGAAAGAGCTGGGGAAAGGATCTTCGTTTGTAAACTGCCCTGTTTATAACAAATGACTGTAACTGCTTTACGTTTGGTTAGATAGACAGTTTGTTAAGTATGACAGACAGGAGCCAGACGGCTGACATTTATTTTGTGTTTTGTTTATTGTTTTGGGCAAGCTTACAATAAACTACAGGCAGCAGCCTGTGTGCAACAAACAAACTCTCCTGCTCACTTCCTTGACTCCTGCGGGGTGTGCGGCAGGCTACAATTGGTGGAAGATGCGGGCATAGGATCCCTTACCAGCTGCATAGCAATTGTAAAAATGGAGCATCTGGTGCTACGACTGCAGCGGGAGACAAATGCTAGGCATCAGGAAGACAGTCCGTTTAGTCAGCGCTCAGTGAATTATCTGACGCAGCTGAGTGGGACAGACGTAACCAAGCAGAGGCTGCTGAGAGAGATCGGCAAACTTATGCCGAAACAACTGCTGCATTGGCTGAAGCTGTCAGTAGAGATAGAGAAATGCTGAAAGAGGTTGTACTGCAGCTGTCTCAAAGAAGCGAGAAAAATTTTCCAGGTGGTACTGGACATGTTGGAATAGTCCAAGCAAGTCACTTCCTACAAAAAATGACGTTGCACGATTATGTGGAAGCGTTCCTCCATACCTTGAGCGCACGGCCCTCCGAGAGAACTGGCTCAAAGAACAGTGTGCAGGTTTGGTTGCGCCTTTTTTAACAGGTGATTCACAAAAAGCGTATTTTGACTTGGCCCCAGAAGATGCTCAGAATTATGAAAAACTGAAGCTAGAAATTCTTTGACGTTTGGGGGTTACAGTGGCAGTACGGGCCCAACGAGTTCAACGCTGAGCATATGAACAAGAGAAATCCCCACAATCTCAAATGCACAATTTTCGTCATTTGGTCCAGAAGTGACTACAACCAGAGACACTCACTGCGCCACAAATTATGGAACTAGTCACTATGGACCGCTTCTTGACCGCTTTACCACATAAGCGAAAATGGTTCAGCCATGCAGATCCACAGTCGGCTGATCAAATGGTTGAAGTGATTGAACCTTATCTGGCAGCAGAGGGGTACCTAGCAGGTGAACAAACTCCGGGGAACGTGGTTCCAAAGAAACGATTGCCTGTACCAATTGAAAAGTTTCCTGTTGCACGTGATGCCCGAAACAGCCAGAAGCCGGTAGAGAAAATCAACTCCTCTGGCACCTTAACAAAGAAACTGTCAGGACAACTTACCTGTTGGTGGTGTCGAGGACCAGGGCATATAGCAGCCAATTGTCCTCTCACCAATGAGACCCCAATGGAATGTAACACAGCTCAGCGATTTTCGTTCTTTGCCCATCCTGCATACCTTTCTACCCCTGGTATTTACTTAGTCACTGTTAAATTGGAGAGAATACAGTCCAGGCCCTTCTGGACTCAGGAAGCCTGGTCACCTTGGTCCATGCAAACATTTTGAGCCCAAAACAGGTCCAAGGACAGTCCATTGGGGTACAGTGTATTCATGGGGATGTCAGGAAGTGCCCCACTGCAGTGGTTTAGACCAACTGGGGGGCTGTTCCTCATGTTATGGGAGTGTCCAATGCACTACGCTATAGTGTTATCCTGGGACATGACTTTCCCTTGTTTTGAGAGTTGTGGGAGACCAGAGACTCTACCTGTAGACATAGTGCAGATGACCCAAAGGTTTCTGGCTGTGAAAAGGACTATATTGATAAAGAGGACTCGGCTTTACAAATGCCACCTTTAGAGTCCGACAATTCTTCCCTAAATGTGTTTGCTAGAGAGTCTGAAGGTTCTCCAGAGGCTCAGGAAAAGCCATCTGTGCTCGAGCTGAACTATCCCCGAGACCAGTTTGGTGCTCGTGCCTGGAAAATGTGTCAGTTGTTAATTGGGAATCTCAGTCTCAAGGGGCTGAGAAGGTCTACCCACACTTTGCTGTAAATAATAATCTCTTGTATCAGGTGGTTACTTTAAATGGGGAGGTGCTTGAAAAATTGCTTGTGCCTCAGTCACAGCGCAGGGTGGTGCTAAACCTAGCCCATAGGAACCCCCTTGGTGGTCACCTTGCTGCTGAAAAGACTCAGCAGCAAGTGCTTTGGAGGTTCTTTTGGCCTGGGATCTTTGCAGAGATTAAGGATTATTGCAGTTCATGTCCGGAGTGTCAGTTGACGTCCCCAGCACCCCACTACCGAGGTCCCTTGGTACCTCTGCAAATCATAGAGGAACCATTTGAGGGTGGCGGTGGATCTGGTGAGACCTTTGGTAAGGTCTGCTAGGGGACACCAACACATTCTGGTAATTCTGTATTATGCTACAAGATACCCTGAAGCAGTGCCTCTGCGAAACACTTAAGCTAAAAATATTATTAGGGAACTGTTTCTTATGTTCAGTCGAGTGGGAATCCCCAAAGAAATTCTTACAGACCTGGGTACCCCCTTTATGTCAAAAGTGATGAAGGGTTTGTGTAAGCTTTTGGGTATAAAGCAGCTAAGATCGTCGGTTTACCACCCCCAGACAGATAGTCTAGTGGAGCGCTTTAATAAGGGATGCTTAAAAGGGTGGTAAAAGCCGATGGAAGAGGTCCTAGACATAGCTAAGGAATCCTGGGAGGAGGAGCCCTTGCCCTATCGCTCTGTGGTGGAACATGTCTTGCAAATGCAGGACCGAATCACTGCAGTGATGCCCATTGTTCGGGAGCACGAGACTCAGGAGGCCCAGAAACATATTTATAATCAAGAGGCTAGGGTCAGGGTCTTTCGTCCAGGAGATCGGGTTTTGGTCCTAGTCCCAACAACAGAGAGTAAGTTTCTAGCAAAATGGCAGGGACCTTACGAAGTGATAGAGAAGGTGGGGAATGTAAATCACAAAATTCTCCAGCCAAATAAAAGGAAAAAGGAACAAATATACCATATCAATCTAATCAAAGCATGGAAAGACCCAGTTACACCAGTAAACATGGCATTACGCAGTATTTCATGTTTGGCAGGAATCCCTGAAGTAAAAATTTCAGAAACTTTGACTTCTTCACAGGTCCAGGAGGTCAAGGAGTTGCTCTTAGGAATGCAGATTTATTTTCAGAACTGCCTGGGTGTACCCACATCATTAAACACGATGTCATTACAGACCCTCTGTTGCGGGTACGTGTAAAACCGTATCGCATTCCGGAGGCTCATAGGCAAGCAGTGGCTGAAGAGGTCCAACAAATGCTGGAACTTGGAGTCATTGAGAAATCCCGTAGTGAGTGGAGTAGTCCTATTGTCCTCATCCCAAAGCCAGACGGATCATTGCGGTTTTGCAATGATTTCCGTAAGTTAAACAAGGTTTCAAAGTTTGATGCCTAACCGATGCCAAGGGTAGATGAGTTGATAGAGAGACTGGGGCCTGCTAGGTTTATAACTACACTAGATTTGACCAGAGGATATTGGCAGATACCTCTCACACCAGCTGCTAGAGAGAAAACTGCATTCTCCATGCCGCAGGATCTTTTCCAGTATATCAGTATATACCAGTATATTTCAGTATAGTAAAAATTCAGCAGAGATTGGGAAAGTCATCTTCCAAAAGTACAGGCTGTGCTTAATTCAATTAGACACGCCAGTTTGACAGCCAACCCAAAAAAATGTTCAATAGGTCTTGAGGAGGCCCAATACCTGGGGTACATTATTGGGAAGGGCCTCATAAAACCTCAAACCCAAAATGTGCGGGCCATTAAGGAATGGCCACAGCCCCACACAAAGAAACAAGTAAGAACATTTTGGGCATGGTTGGATATTATCAGATTTGCCCTACTAACAGACCTAACTAAGGGCAAAAGTTCAGGGGGCGTCTCCTGGAACAGGGGTACAGAACGTGCGTTCAGCGAACTCAAGGAGAATTTGTGTAGAAGTCCTGTCTTAATTGCTCCTGATTTTAAAAAGGAATTTGTTGTACAGACAGACGCCTCCAGTATAGGGTTAGGGGCTGTCTCGTCTCAATAGGTGCATGGAGAGGAACATCCAGTTGTTTATTTAAGCAGAAAGCTAACACCAGCCGTGCAAAACTAAAGTATTGTAGAGCACGAGTGTCTGGCCATCAAGTGGGCATTGGAAACCCTGCAATGCTATTTGCTCGGTGGGGGCTTTCAATTGGTAACAGATAATTCTCCATTAAAATGGATGTCCCAGGCCAAAGGTAACAATGCAAAGGAGACACATTAGTTTTTGTCGATGCAGGACTATAATGCTGATGCACTCTCCCGGAAACATTGTCTAATTACAGAGAGTGTCCAAGCCCACGGGTTCGAACAAAGGGGGGGGGGGGTGATAGGGTGTCAGTGTTTCACAGAAAGGGTGCTCGATGGAAGGTATATTGCACCCAGATTCTGGCACTTCGTGTGTTAAAAGGCTCCAGGTTTTCTCTACCTGTGTGCTGAGCACACAGGTAAGTTAATTAGGCCAGTAGGCCTGACACATGGGGCTCTGTGTGCTCAGTCTGTGTCTGAAAGGCTGAGAGGAAAGAGCTTGGGAAAGGATCTTCGTTTGTAAACTGCCCTGTTTATAACAAATGACTGTAACTGCTTTACGTTTGGTTAGATAGACAGTTTGTTAAGTATGACAGACAGGGGCCAGACGGCTGACATTTATTTTGTGTTTTGTTTATTGTTTTTGGCAAGCTTACAATAAACTACAGGCAGCAGACTGTTTGCAACAAACAAACAAACAAACTCTCCTACACACTTCCTTGACACCATGTGTAGCTGAAGGTGTATAAGTTTGCTGTTGTTTTTAAAGGGCATGTCCACCCCCCAAACTAAAATTAAACCCACTACTGGCCCCACTGTGTAGTTTGAAAAAATCCTTACCTTACATCTCCGCTGCAAGATGTCTTTCTATTCAAAAGGCTTCTGCCTCCACCTTGTCCTTGGAGAGGACAGTGGCATGCGCAGTGGAGCCCTCCCTTCCCATTCTTCCATGGCTGCCCTTCAGCTAGCTTAAAACATTTTTAATATACATAGTAATTGAGATTGATAAAAGACATATGTTCTTCAGTCCGCTTTTCACCCTCTTTTTTAACAATCCAACACTTGATAAGGTTCAGCTAGAACAACTAGGTATGTGGACCTCCAGATGATTGTCATTTAATACAGACAGGGAAAGCTGGGAGTTGTAGTTTTTTTTAAAACAACATAAAACATCTACACCCATTTAAAGGTGTAGATTTTTCACTGCAGCTCTACCGCTCCTACCCACAATCCTCTCTTGTGGCACTGCTCATTGTAACTTTTACTGTCTCCCATAATGCAAGTTTAGACAGTGGATGTAGATTGAAATGTATATTCTGCAGGCCATAGTTATAAAATCATAGAAAGGTAACCTGTAGATCTCCAGATGTTTGAAACTATAACTCCCAGCATTGATTGACTATGAGATGAATGCTGGGAGTTGTAATTATTAAACCATCTGGATAACTTTGCTTGTGAAGGTTCTCATTCATCCAGGTTATGGTAGATCTGTTGTATTTAGTTAGATCAACTGGACTTAAAGGGCATGTCCACCCCCCAAACCAACTTTGGGGATAAGGTAGGTACCCCCTACCCACCCCCAACCGCCACAATATTTCATTAAAAAAAATCCCCACATTTTACTTACAGTGCCTTATCTCCCATGGCGAACCGATCCAGCTTCCTGCTTACAAGTAGATTTTTGCACAAGTCTTTCTGAATTGAGAAGACAGTTGGATGACCAACGTCTTAAAGATTAAACTTTAATCCAGTTGATCAACTGAATACAACAGATACATCTGGATAACTACCGATTACCCATCCCTGTCACAGATCAACAATAGTTGTAAATAAAGATTTAAAATGAGCTGCGGACCATGGGTAAGTAGAAGTTGGGGACAGTAGAGCCCATGGGTAGTATAGTGGACAGTAGTGGTCCATGGTTAGGTAGTTGGGTACAGTAGTATAATAGTTAAGACATTTGGATGCCTGCAAGTTGAAGATCCCTGCTATATATTTAGTGGTATGGTGGTTTGGTTTCTTATGACATTTTTGGTTATAAATAAAACATTTGAACTTTTAGCCTTTTTTTTTACTTACCTTACAGATTTTAGGAAGAAAGACCAGAATTGGGTTGGGTCAGTTTTCAGTCTGAAACTGGCGGGTCGGGGGTATGGATTTTTGGGGTCGGATTGGGTGCTGGTCTGGAAAATTAGACCCCACAGGACTCTACCGTCAAGCAGGGAGCCGCATCAGAGCACCGCTGGAGTGAGGGGCTGTATGGAGTTGATTCTTTTTAGCAATCTACATAGCGGTTGGGGTGAGATGGAATGCCCTACATTATATATATAATAAAAAAAAAATAGAGGGTGGAGATGCCCTTTAAGATTGAATCATCTATTTGCTTCATTTTTTTCAAAAAATCTCATAAAGTGTGAAATTTTATGAAGAACGGCATCATAGTATCACTTTTATGGAAAAAAATGGCACCATTATGTAGATTACGGTTTGTGGATTCCAAAAATATATAATTTTGGGGTTGATGTGATGGAAATATAAGAAAGAAACTTGCTATTTGAGAAACAGATGGGAATATGCAGTGGATCAAAATGTTTACGACTGGTTTCTAAAAAGAACCATGCATAAGTTCGAGGTTATATAAGTATCTTTAGAAAGTCTAACATTTCAATTAAGTTACATTTTTAGAGCTATTTTAGTACCTTCATATGTTTGTAAAGTACTCAGGAGAACCAGAACTCTTATTAAAATCATATTGCTTCTAAGTAAACTTAATGGAATATTTACTCAATAAGTGACTATTCCGTTTTTGCATTAATTGAAGAACTAGGGGTAAAGAGCTATGTCTTTACAGCCGTTCTTCAATAAATCTACAGTAGCCGGACTGAAGATTGAAAACTGAAGACGGGGGTCCCTACTACAGCAAAAAGTTTATTTTTTAGTCTATCACTGCAGAGACAAGGGATCCAGAGGTGAAGGGCGGCTCCCTGCACATGCCACAGTCCTCTAGGGACAGGGAAGGGGCAGAATAATTTTTGCACTCAAGAATTCAGTTTCCTGCACTTTGAATAAACACTGCAGGAAAACCATATGGATCAGAGGAGAAAGGTAGGATTTTTTTAAACATACACATGTTTGTGGAGGTTTTCTCATTCATCCAGGTCATGGTTATCTGTTGTATTCAGGGTAAGGGGTTTGACACACACTGTCTGCCATGTACAATGCTGTTTTAACGCCTTACACTGGCGGTCCATAACACCTCTTAGCCTCAATGCAATCACACCTTGCATTCATAATGTCATTGACACCTGGCTGTGATATGCTAATTGGGACTTTCCAGGGTACATAATTGCCACAGTTTCTAGTACAAGTCATTCTGAATTGCGAAAGCCACTCGGATGATAGTGAAGCATCTCAAGAACTAAATTTTTAAGTCCAGTTGATCTAACTGAATACAACAGATGGACACTACACAGTGAGGCCAGCAGTGGGTTAAATTTTGGTTTTGAGGGTGGACTTGCCCTTTAAATTCAGAAATAATGATTATCATCAAAATTATATTGTGCACACTTCCTTGACACCATGTGTAGCTGAAGGTGTATAAGTTTGCTGTTGTTTTTAAAGGGCATGTCCACCCCCCAAACTAAAATTAAACCCACTACTGGCCCCACTGTGTAGTTTGAAAAAATCCTTACCTTACATCTCCGCTGCAAGATGTCTTTCTATTCAAAAGGCTTCGCCTCCACCTTGTCCTCGGAGAGGACAGTGGCATGCGCAGTGGAGCCCTCCTTCCCATTCTTCATGGCTGCCCTTCAGCTAGCTTAAAACATTTTTAATATACATAGTAATGAGATTGAATAAAGACATATGTTCATCAAGTCCAAGCTTTTCACCCTCTTTTTTAACAATCCAACACTTGATAAGGTTCAGCTAGAACAACTAGGTATGTGGACCTCCAGATGATTGTCATTTAATACAGACAGGGAAAGCTGGGAGTTGTAGTTTTTTTTAAAACAACATAAAACATCTACACCCATTTAAAGGTGTAGATTTTTCACTGCAGCTCTACCTGCTCCCTACCCACAATCCTCTCTTGTGGCACCTGCTCATTGTAACTTTTACGTCTCCCATAATGCAAGTTTAGACAGTGGATGTAGATTGAAATGTATATTCTGCAGGCCATAGTTATAAAATCATAGAAAGGTAACCTGTAGATCTCCAGATGTTTGAAAACTATAACTCCCAGCATTGATTGACTATAGAGTGAATGCTGGGAGTTGTAATTATTAAACCATCTGGATAACTTTGCTTGTGAAGGTTCTCATTCATCCAGGTTATGGTAGATCTGTTGTATTTAGTTAGATCAACTGGACTTAAAGGGCATGTCCACCCCCCAAACCAACTTTGGGGATAAGGTAGGTACCCCCTACCCACCCCCAACCGCCACAATATTTCATTAAAAAAAATCCCCACATTTATACTTACAGTGCCTTATCTCCCATGGCGAACCGATCCAGCTTCCTGCTTACAAGTAGATTTTTGCACAAGTCTTTCTGAATTGAGAAAGACAGTTGGATGACCAACGTCTTAAAGAATTAAACTTTAAGTCCAGTTGATCTAACTGAATACAACATACATCTGGATAACTACCGATTACCCATCCCTGTCACAGATCAACAATAGTTGTAAATAAAGATTTAAAATGAGCTGCGGACCATGGGTAAGTAGAAGTTGGGACAGTAGAGGCCCATGGGTAGGTATTAGTGGACAGTAGTGGTCCTGGTTAGGTAGTTGGGTACAGTAGTATATATAGTTAAGACATTTGGATGCCGCAAGTTGAAGATCCCTGCTATATATTTTAGTGGTATGGTAGGTTTGTTTCTATGAACATTTTTGTTATAAATAAAACATTTGAACTTTTAGCCTTTTTTTTTAACTTACCTGTACAGATTTTAGAGAAGAAAGACTAGAATTGGGTTGGGTCAGTTTCAGGTCTGAAACTTGCGGGTCGGGGGTATGGATTTTTGGGGTCGGATTGGGTGCTGGTCTGGAAAATTAGACCCGCACAGGACTCTACCGTCAAGCAGGGAGCCGCATCAGAGCACCGCTGGAGTGAGGGGCTGTAAGTGGAGTTGATTCTTTTTTAGCAATCTAACATAGCGGTTGGGGTGAGATGGAATGCCCTACATTATATATATATAAAAAAAAAAATAGAGGGTGGAGATGCCCTTTAAGATTGAATCATCTATTTGCTTCATTTTATTTTCAAAAAATCTCATAAAAGTGTGAAATTTTATGAAGAACTGCATCATATGTATCACATTTATGGAAAAAAATGGCACCATTATGTAGATTACGGTTTGTGGATTCCAAAAATATATAATTTTGGGGTTGATGTGATGGAAAATATAAGAAAGAAACTTGCTATTTGAGAAACAGATGGGAATATGCAGTTTGATCAAAATGTTTACGACTTGGTTTCTAAAAAGAACTCATGCATAAGTTCGAGGTTATATAAGTTAATCTTTAGAAAGTCTTATACATTTCAATTAAGTTTACATTTTTAGAGCTATTTTAGTACCTTCATATGTTTGTAAAGTACTCAGGAGAACCAGAACTCTTATTAAAATCATATTGCTTCTAAGTAAACTTAATGGAATAATTTACTCAATAAGTGAACTATTCCGTTTTTGCATTAATTGAAGAACTAGGGGTAAAGGAGCTATGTCTTTACAGCCGTTCTTCAATAAATCTAACAGTAGCCAGGACTGAAGATTGAAAACTGAAGACGGGGGGTCCCTACACTACAGCAAAAAGTTTATTTTTTAGTCTATCACTGCAGAGACAAGGGATCCAGAGGGTGGAAGGGCTCCCTGCACATGCCACAGTCCTCTAGGAGGACAGGGAAGGGGCAGAATAATTTTTGCACTCAAGAATTCAGTTTCCTGCACTTTGAATAAACACTGCAGGAAAACCATATGGATCAGAGGAGAAAGGTATGGATTTTTTTTTAACACTACACATGTTTGTGAGGTTCTCATTCATCCAGGTCATGGTATATCTGTTGTATTCAGGGTAAGGGGTTTTGACACCAACGTCTGCCATGTACAATGCTGTTTTAACGCCTTACACTGGGCGGTCCTATAACACCTCTTAGCCTCAATGCAATCACACCTTGCATTCATAATGTCATTGACACCTGGCTGTGATATGCTAATTGGGACTTTCCAGGGTACATAATTGCCACAGTTTCTAGTACAAGTCATTCTGAATTGCGAAAGCCACTCGGATGATTAGTGAAGCATCTTCAAGAACTAAATTTTTAAGTCCAGTTGATCTAACTGAATACAACAGATGGACACTACACAGTGAGGCCAGCAGTGGGTTAAATTTTGGTTTTGAGGGTGGACTTGCCCTTTAAATCAAAATAATGATTATCATCAAAATTATATTGTGCAAGAAAAATTGTCTGTTTATGTTTAAATTTAATAATGGATTTTGGATATTAGTACCGTATATACTCGAGTATAAACCGAGTTTTTCAGGCTGAAAAATACTCGAGTCAGGAGCTTACCTGGGCATTCCGGCAGCCGCCGCGATCTTTTTCTGTACTGGCACGCCGCCTGACGTCACTGCCCGGCGCCAAGCCCAGAGCCGGGCAGTGACGTCAGCTGGCGCGCCCAGTACAGGAATGAGCGCGCGGCTGCCGGATGCCTGCCAGAATGCCGATACAGGGAGAAGAGAGCCCCAGAGGAGAAGGAGCCAAAGAGAGCCCACAAGAGAAGAGCGCCCACAGGGAGAAGAGAGCCCACAGGTACACAACTGAACGGGGGGGGAGGGGGGCATTCAAGATGTTTGGGAACTACAACTCCCAGCATGCTTTATTAGCTGGGAGTTGCAGTTTCCAAACATCTTGAATGCCAAGTGAGGGTGGCATTCAAGATGTTTGGAAACTACAACTCCCAGCTAATAAAGCATGCTGGGAGTTGTAGTTTCCAAACATCTTGAATGCCAAGTGAGTTGGCATTTCTACCCTCAGTTTATACTCGGGTCAACAACTTGAATTAGGATTTTTAGCTGAAATTTGGTGCCTCGGTTTATACTCGGGTCGGTTTATACTCGAGTATATACGGTAATAGCTCTTCCTTTGAAATAGGCTGCATCTCTTCAGTTCTGTAGATTTCTATCTTTTCCAGAAAAGTCAAAAGTAGATTTAGTTGCACATGCTTAGTGAGGTTGTGTTACTAGGTTAACAGATTTAATAATATTGGGGAAGGGGGCAATGTTTAGTTTAGGGACATGTCAGAGTAGTCTGCAAGGGAGCTCGCTCATGGGTAATTTTTTAATCTTCGGCTCCAGATCATAGCTCCTTTACCACCAGTTCTTAAAGGACAACAATATCAAAAAAATAACATTACTCCCATTATATGTTCAGACTTTCAGCAGCTAAAATCGCTTACTTTCATTTACAACCATGCTGCCCTCCCTTAGATATCACACAGCAAAGATGAGTGCCCTCCTAGACGGCCCAGGGCCATCGTTAACATATCACTTGCCATTGGCTGGTTGGAATGTCTGTTACAACCTCTCTCCTCCTGCTCTGCCAGTCAAACAAACTTAAACTGTTCGATTGCTAGGATGTACAGCCTAGATAATCAAGCTGATCAAGAATGGGTGGAGGAGTGATTTCTCGCATGCTAGCTTTGAGTGACAGTTAGAGGCAGATAGAATTGTTACACCCCCTTCACAGTGTGGCTAATTCAAGGCAGAGAGAAGCTCGAAATCAGGAAAAAAATGTATGGGGAGGGCTGCAGACCTTTACTCTTTTGAAAGCAGTTTTTAAAAAAAATGCATTGAGGCAATACAGTTATCCTTTAACCCTTTTACTGTCACAGTTAAACTGCCCCCCTAGCCCCCTCGATCCCCCTCGGTTGTGTCCAAATCTGAGGGGGGATCGTAAGATATCCCTACCTTTAGCCGGGTCCCCCAGGCTGAAGCCGGTCCCACGTGGAGGAAGTAGTTGCAGAGGAAAAGGAGACCCCGGTGATGTCACGGAGCTTCCTCCTTCATCGGGGTCTTCCCTAGAAGTGGTAGGAGACTGCCCCTGGTGGTCTAGTTGAGGTACTGCACTGTGATCTCCATTCAGATCATGCTGCAGTACCTGGTATAGTAAAAGCTGTCATGCTGACAGCTTTACTATACATTTTGTGAATGGAAATCAAAGTTCCATTCACAAATAGGATTTTTTCTAATGAAAAATCACTTCCTGGAAAATGATTTCCGGGAAGTGATTTTTCCGATCGGATTACGAATTGGAAAACAGGCATTTATGCCCGTATTCCAAGTTCGGTATCATTCTCTAAGATGATTTGATGATCATCTTTGGGAATGATCCCCAAAAAAAAACGAAGGGGAAATGCACACAAAAAAAATCTTAAAGTGATTCACACACATCTTTTTTTTTTTTTTTACCCTAAAAACTATAAATTAGCAAAAAACTTTGTCTTCTCCAAGCTTCCCAATGTCCTGCGTGATATCGGTAAGTAAACGCGGATCATTATGTTGTTTGGATTCAAGGGAAACTAAGCCTATTTTAGTAGGAAATTTTGCAGAGGTACCAAAAAAAGACCGGATAGAATTTTTAGGATCAGTAAAGTGCAAAAACTTGTGTGACTCTCCGTACTAACTGCTACTAAAATACCACTAAAAGGGGGAGTGGGGATAGGGGTGGGGAGTGGGGATAGGGGTGGGGGTGGGTTCTGGCATTTTTAAATTTTTTCTTGTAATTGCAATTGCGCGTGGATCCCATTTGAGCTAGTTGGCGGTCTCTGTTTGCACCCACCCATATGGCATACCGTTTGATTCAGGACATGTGGGAGATTGCCATTTAGTGGGTTTTTTTTACTTGCCAAGTGGGTTTAGGTAGGATTTCAATCATTGAGTCCTCTTGTTTTATTTTTTCACAAAATCTCCTAAAAGCACGGAGTTCTATGAATAACAGCGTCTGGAATTCTTTATGTATATATGAAAGCATGATACCATCACGTAGCTGAAGGTGTGTAGCTTCCAAAAATATATTAGTTTGTGGGGGGTATTTCCAAGTTGATTAGGCTGTTCAAATTACAGAACACTTTGATTTTTTTTCTTGTAATTGGACTTGTGCATGCGTCCCATTTGAACTAGTTGGTGGCCACGTCTCTGTGTGCACCCACACATATGGCATACCGTTTGATGCAGGATATGTGGGAGATTGACATATAGTGGGGTTTTTTGCTTGTCAAGTTGGTTTAGGTAGGATTTCAATACTTGAATCATCTTATTTTATTTTTCACAAAACCTCCTAAAAACATGGAGTTCTTTGGATCACTGGGTCTGGAATTCTTCATGTATGTATGAAAGCATGGCACTGTAACGTAGCTGAAGGTGTGTAGATTCCAAAAATATATAGTTTGTGGGGGGAATTTTCATGTTTCAGGACTGTTTCCTTAGAAACTAAGTGCAGGCTGTTCAAATTGCAGAGCACTTTGATTTTTTCTTGTAATTGCATTTGTGCATGTGTCCCATTTGAGCTAGTTGGTGGCCACGTCTGTGTGCATCCACGCATATGGCATACCATTTGATTCAGAACATGTGGGAGATTGATATTTAGTTGGGGGTTTTATTTGTGGGAGCATTTAACTATTAGTTAAATATTTTTGCCGTTTCTGATCCATCGTGCATTGTCTCACTTCGTGGCTTTTCGCTTCCACGTCCACGTGCGTAACCACACATATGGCATACCGTTTGATTAAGGACATTTGGGAGATTGATATTTAGTAACTTTTTTTTAGATTCCATGAGGTTTTGGCATGATTTCTACCTTTTGAAGTTGTCTTTTGTTCATTTTTTCAGACAAATGCGAACTTCTACGAAGAACTGCGCCCACACCATTGATGGTATGAATGAAGAAACTACAGTGTTACATAGCTGAAGGTGTGTACATTTCAGGAATATATAGTTTGTGGGGGTTATTTCTAAGTTACGGGGGTGTTTTGTGGAAAAAACTGCAGACTGTACAAATTCGGAGTTGGCTAAATATTTTCGCTGTTTCTGAGCCATCGTGCATTGTCTCACTTTGTGGCTTTTCGCTTCCACGTCCGCGTGTGTAACCACACATATGGCATACCGTTTGATTCAGGACATTTGGGAGATTAATATTTGGTAACTTTTTTTTACATTCCATGGGGTTTTGGCATGATTTCTACCTTTTTGAATGTTGTTTGATGTTAATTTTTTTGGAAAATCTGGTAAAAGTGCAAACTTCTACGAAGAACTGCGCCCACACCATTGATGGTATGAATGAACGAACTACAGCGTTACATAGCTGAAGGTGTGTAGATTTCAGTTTTCAGTATATAGTTTGTGGGGGTATTTCTGAGTTGGGGGGGTGTTTTGTGGAAAAACTGCAGACTGTTCAAATACAAAACTGACTAATTTTTTTTTGCTGCTACTGACATTTGGCACTGGTCACGCTCTGGGTTAGTTGGTAGCCATGTCTCTGGGTACACCCATGAATGTGGCATACAGTTTTATTCGGGAGGGGTTAGGCTTTCATATTTGAGATGCGTTTGAACTTTCCTCCACAGTTTTTAGCTGAAATTCGCATTTGATTTTGTCTCTGATTTTACAGTTGAGGAAAAAAAGGAAAATGTGAGAAAATAACTTACAATTGGACGAAGAGCTGTGTCCGGGTATCTGCATTTTGATCAAAACTAACCTCAATCATAAAATCTTGTGGGTGTGTAGTTTCTAAAAATATCTCACTTGTAGGGATATTTTAGTTAATTTGGTAGATATTCTATGTTAACTGTCAGTAGTGGTTATACATTTTAATTTGGTGTAATATTCTAGAAGGTGCAGTTTTAGTTTGGGGGGGTCTCCTATACAGGAAAAGTCGGGTACCTACATATATCTGGTATCGTTGTACTCGGGAGTATCAGAGCTTTTAGAAACAGTAAGATTTTTGTGTGTTACCTTAAGATAACTAAAAGTAAAAATGGAAAAAATCCACGAAAATTTGCAAATTTGCATTTTTTTTTACATATTTTACCTATAATTCCAGTAAAATTTCCAGAAAAATTACAAAATTCTGTTACCATGTTAAAGTACACTTTGTGCTGAAGAATACATTGTATAATATTCCTGATTTCCTGCAAGGTTTCCTACTGTAGAATTAGTCTAAAGCGATTAAGGGCAAAATCCTGAAAATTCTTCTGGCAGTTAACGCAAAAAAATTGAAATTCTTCTGGCACTCAAAGGGTTAAATTAGTGCAAATACAAAATAGTTCACTTTTTAAGTAAATTATTCCATTAAATTTACTTATAAAAACATATAGCTTCTAAATTTTCTGTACTAAACATCACTTTTAAATCTTATTTTGACAGTGCATTTGTAGCTGTTATTTAGTATCAAATGTTTAACATGCTTTCTAGGTCTTGACTATCTTCTTGTATGGTAACCTACATGCTTGTTTTTGGAAAATGCAACACTTAAATTTTGCATTATCAACCTGTTGCTACAAACTCGTAGAAAACTGTTAGCTGTGTGCACCAATCAGTGTTCCGATCATACTGTACATGCAGCTTGACATTGATCCAAAGATTCTTCTCCTATAGATAATGTGAAACAGAGATTTTAATTTAGCTTGAAGAGCCCGATTACTGTTCTTTCTATTTCTTTTTCTATTTACTTCTTCTGCTTTTTTGGACTGTAACTCCTCCCACAGTTTTTTAGCTAGAAACATGAAATTCAGTACAGACGTGTAGGGCATAAATAGGAGAAGTGTGCTATTACCTAGCTAAGGAATACACAGAAGTGTTATGGCGTTATCTGCGAATTTCGTTAATTTTTTTTCTATAGACTATAATGGTAACAATCCTCAAATGTGGATATTTCAAAAGAGTTTGTTTTATGGTCACAGTTTGTTTTATGTGTGGTGGGCTGATACCCCCAGACCCTCACACAGACACAGATACACCCTTCTACTGACCTACCTTTCCATTCCCATGGAAGCCATACTTAAAGAGTAAATAAAGTCAAAAAAACTAATTTAGATATATCCTTAATAAAAGTTAGTTATATGGTGATACATGCAAAAACACATACCCCCCAAACTCACATGGGTACACACACCTACTGACCTACCCTTCAATTCCTGTGGCAGCCATACTTAAAGGATAAATAAAGTTAGAAAAACTAAAATCCCCAATAAAAGTTAGTTTTATTGTTGTAAACACAAAAAAGACATACCCCCTCAACCAGTTCCAGGTACACACACTTACTGTCCTACACTTCCATTTCCGTGGTAGCCATACTTATAGGGTAACTATAGTCAAAAAAATGTTTGACTAATCATTGAAAAGGTTTGTTTTTATAACCCCCAACTTGACACACACCTACTGACCTACCACTCCATTACTGTTGCAGCCATACTTGGAAAAAAAAAATTGACCATTCATCAAAAAAATTTTTTTTTAACCCCCCAAACTGACATAGGTACACACACATACTGATCTACTTATCCATTTCTGTGGCAGCCATATTTAAAGGGTAACTATAGTAAAAAAAAAAAATATGACCAATAACTATTCATGTGACAGCCATAATTAAAGGGTAAGTAAAAAACAACAATGTCCTCATCATTGCCATTATTGAATTTTTAAATTTGCAGCACAAAAACATACATTCCCTTCCAAAATGCGGCCTTTCAAGCCAAATTCAAAGTTTCCCTTTTTAAGACACAATGAAGTAGGATCATTCTAAATTAAAAAACTTTGTTAAAAAAAAAATTTAACTTAAATATTAAAACAATTTCTCTTAAAAATTTATGCCATAAGATAGCATTGTGAGATACCACTTAAGCAAGGCGTCATAAAGCTACTTTATGATTGGCTGATATAAAAAAGCAAGGAAAAAGCATAAATAGCTCACATCATGTGAATGCATGAATGTTCCATCAATTTAAAAGGAGCTCTTGCTTGTCAGGATAGTGCCAAAATCCCATTTATACTATTTCTACTAACTTACACAAGACTGTCAGATAAGAAATCTGATTACCAGCTGTCAAATTTTGCAAACTACAACCAATGTATTTCTACAGGTATTGCATAAGATTAGGAATATTTATAAAACTTGTATTATTTTATTCTTTTCTGCACATTGTAGCCTTTAAGGACTGCTAAGATTTGTTTTAGTACAAAAAGGTATCACTCGTAAAGTAGATAAAAACAAATTTACACCCATTAACAGAAGTAGTTAAAATAATATTATGTTAACTTCATAGAATACATGGAAACTACCATGTCTGTACATATATATGCCATGTGTATGCTGTGTGTCAGAGTTACATTTAAGTAAATAGTCTGAAAATACTTAATGGCTTAGAAATAACTCTGGGTGTGCATAACTCCTAAGTATTGACGTGTTTGTCATAATACCAGCAACTTTGTATTATACTATTTTGCCAAGTATTTTTCCACTATAATTTTGAAAATCAATTTTTGTATTGCATTATTCATTTTACCTGAACCATGGATTCTGACAACTGGGTTTCATCAATTTCCATTATAATTTTTCTTATTTCTTCATAAGGTAATCGATAAGAACCCAAGAAGATAGCTGAGGGAAACCAGAACAAAGAAAGTAAAAACAGTTAAAGAAAAGCATACCGTAGTAAAAAAAAAAATAGTATAACATAAACTCACAGTAGAACAACAAATAATACAGATAAACATGAACACTGCAGCATTCCAATCATCCGGGTGTTTCCCAATAGATTCTGAGCCACATCAGGGCGGCACAGTGGTTAGCCCTGATGCTTTGCATCCGCAAGGAGTTTGTATGTTCTCCCCGTGCTTGTGTGGGTTTCCTCAGGGCACTTCCCCCACAATTATAGACATACTGATGGGTAGTATGTGTCAAATAAATGTGCTTAGATAGTAAGCTACAGAAGATGTTGGCATTATATAAATCCCCAATAATAATTTAAAAGCTTTTTCCAAATGGAAACCAATGCATATGGCAACTATAACTCAATGACATAGATAAAACCCTCCTCAAAAGGACCACTGTAGCTTGGTTCACTTTAACTTCTTCTGTACTTTGTTGTCAGAGAAATAAAAACAAAAGCACATGCTCAGAATGCCTTTCTAAATGTAATAGAACTGGCAGACATCATTTGTACCATTCCTCTTGTTTATTCATGGTGCAGTGCGACAGAGATCTTTTTCCCATTGCACCTTCCTACCCTCCAACATTCCCCTACTTATTAGAGATGCATTGTACAGAGCTGTGCCAGGATCAAGTTCAATGTCATTACCTTGTCACCTGCAACTCTCACTCTCCTTTTCCTCTATAAGCTTGTTCCATAAAGCCAAGGCTGCCATTTTACTTTCTCAGCCAATAACTTGTACCTTCATAATGTCATCTGCATGTGTGATCTCAACCCCCACCTCTTAACCCCCATGATGTATAAATATATTAAATAAAAAATATTCAAATTGCAAAACACATTTGAAGGTGCAGAGAGCTTCACTGTTTTGCACAGTTCACCGTTTTTCACAGAAGCCCTAATATCATTTTTGTGTTACAATGTGCTCAGCTCTGTGAAATGCATTTGTCAATGATTTACCGGTAATGATAAATGTTGGAGGGTAGGAACTTACAGAAACAACAAATGCAGAGCTGCAGGGAGTGAGGTAATAACAAGTCTTCCGTGTTGAGAAGCTTGCAGAGAAAAGTACTTTCTTACTCATATCTCCGTGTTTCGGCGTTTCAGTCTACTTTAAAGGACAAGTCCAACCCCAAAATGAAAACTTACATACAGGTAAATCACCCCCCAAAACCCTAAACGGTAATAGTTTGAAATCTGAAACAATGTCCTGTTTCCGCTGTTTCTGCTTCCTGGTTCTTCCAGTTAGCAACGGTCAGTTATGGATTTGACAGTTGATATCACAGCCAATGACTGAATGCTAATCCCCTAGCTGCCTCTTCTGAGCATGCCCAGGCTCAGTACAGGTTTCTAAATTGCTCAGTTTTCATGAGGCCTCCAGAAGCATAGCAGGCATACAGTAATGAATTCATAGGACAAACTATGATATCAACATATTTTAAAGAGCCCATTCTTTCTAAAAGATGTTCTTATAAGGGCGGAATTGTCCTTTAAGCAAATAATGTAGTATTCACCTTTAGTAAAATGTCTGGTTTGTGCCAGCTTCTAAATGTATGATTTCTAACATACACCAAGGTCTGCATACTGTATATGGCTTCTGTAAGTGTGTGTGTGTGTGGTCAATGGCATTTTTTGTTTATACAGTGTGGAGAAATAATTGCCAGTTTAGCTGGAATGGCAATTAAATAGCTTTGATATAAAGGAATGTTGACTCTATCTTCAATTGCTTTGATGAACCTGTCTGGGGGATGACCATACTCTGCCAAGAGATGGTATGGAATGAATTGCAAGTTTCTGGACTTGGATAGGTGTTGGGGGAACAATAATGAATGTATGGCCCATCATTATGAATGGCCTCATGACTGCAGCATTTACTTCTGTATACTGTACAGGAACTTTACAAGATTTCTCATTGCCCTTTAAAAAGGTAAACTTTAAGGGCTAGGTTCCACTATTGCGTGTCGGAGCGCGATTTGCGCTCCATTCACATTGCCAGTGCAATGCTACCGGGTGGGTCCCACTGTGTGCACTGTGGTCCGGTCCGTTATTGGTTTGCATGCGTGCACGACTTTTCGTGCGTATCGCATGGGTGCCAATAACATTATTTGGCCCGGAAAGCAGCACACATGGAGTATCACGCACAGCAGCGCATTGCAAAAATCCTGCATGTGCTGCTGTGCGTGATAGTGGGACCTAGTCCTAAATAATGTTTTTTAAAATATAGAAAGCTTTGTACTCAAGTCAGTCCCAGTATTTACAGTTAAAATGACAGTCATGTACTGTACAGTATTACTTTCCTTGAATACAGTAATTGCAAAACATCTTCTTAAATAGGATATATCATAATTATCTCGCAAATTAATTCCTCGTGGGTTAAGTTTGGAATCAAAATACAGATATAAGGAATTATTTGGAAAACAGGTGAAAATCTAGTGTCGTTATTTTATGAGACTACTATTTACAGATCTAACCTACCAGCCAGCCCCAGTGCTGCCACTCCAAAGCAGCCCATATACTCCATACAGAAATGTACCTACTGGTTCACACTTAAAATGTATAAGCAATCAAAACAATATATATATATATTTTTTTTTTTTTTTACAAGTGGGGTAATAAACAATAGCTGAAAAACTTTTCCAAAATCTTTACATATCTATGGAACAAAAACCATCACTCAAAAATTAAACCAGGGATTTGTATTTAATCAGAATATTAATATATCAATTTCAGTAAAAAATTAATCCGGTTCTGAGTAAACTTTGTGTCTGATGTTTTATTAAATTTCTAGCTTAAGTTGCCCTTTAATCATATATATTGTAGTCATCACATAGAATAGGTTGGACACATACATATATGTAAATTACTAGGAGATAGAAGCAAGAATTTTTTTTACAATGTACCTCAATACTTACACAAGTTCTGAGCAATTTTAGGTTCTAGCACTTTAAGTTCTTTAATTCGTTTTTTGATGGCAAATTTTTCTTCAAAGTCATCATCTTTCACTACTGTTGGGAAAATATGAAAGCATCATAAAAAATGTGAAATATATAAAGGAATTGTTTTACTAGCTGACCATCAATATACGAGTTGCTTTAGCTGTTTACAAGATTACCTCCAGTAGAACACTCCCTTCATACAGTAGCTCTAATTTACAGGTCTTCTAGCAGTTAAATACAACGCATATTGCACAGGTCCTATATGGCTTAGATTTTTTACGCGAAATGTCCATATTCATGTACATCAAACAAATTTTCACAAATGGGGATGCACAAAAATATACTGATTTATATGTGAACACAAAGGCATTACAATTGTAATTGAAATAACTCTAGCCTCGAAATAACTTCATATTTGAAATGATTACCCCGCAAAACCCAAGGTTTGTTAAATTCTTAACTTCACCGGATGCTCCCAAGCTGAGGAATTACAACTTACAGAATTGCAATGCCTCGCTGTAAGTCCCTCTTCCTCTGCTTCTGTTGGGAGATGGTTATGAGCTTGTAACCGCTCAACCAGCAATGGCAGTCAGCCATTGGTCATGACTTCACAGTCGCCGCCATGACTGAAAGTCATTACCAGGAAACAGAAAGGAGACCGTTTGGGGATCGCGGTTGCCTGGGTTGTCATTTCTCGGTTTGGGAGCGTTGGGTGAAGGTAAGAATATAACGAACCTGGGATTTTGGGGGTAATCATTTAAAATATAAAAAAGTTATTTTGAGGCAATAGTTACACTTTAAAAACATGAATGGTCTTTTCATACAATTATGTGATCCCTCCATTTTCTATAGCTACAGTAACTATTGAAGTTTTATTGATAATTTACTTGAGCAGACAGTGGTAGAAGTGGTTTGGTGGTGGATTTTGTGGGTGGCACTGCCCTTTAACATTGTGAACAGACCAATATTTCAAAGAGAAAGAAGCATAAGTAAATAGCATAAGTAAAATGCCTTTTTACTAATGCATTTATAGGACGAATGCAAGAAACGTGCTTTGAAGTAAATAGTTGATATAGGCCTAATCAGTACCATATAGCATAACCCCAATCTACAGTAAAGTTCCTCATGTTGCACTTGCAACAAACTTTGCTGTCATGGGTTCCTCTGGGAATTCAGGGATGATCGTGTTTAAACATGATGTTACCCAGGAAGAATTTCCAGTTGATGACCATGGTTCTTCAATGAATACAGTAAGTGACATACCTCACAACTTTTGGCCTATGATGGATTTATTTGCACCTTTTTAAAAACATATAAAATGGAAGTCTTAAACACACAGAACAGCAGGGATGTGGAGTTGGGGCAATGTTTCGGACTTGGGGTCTGCAAATATTTTACCAACTTTAAATTGTGATGAACAAATATGCCCCCTTTAGGCAATGCACTGAGCTGATAGTGGCTCTCAGTGCATTGTGACTGGAGTTTGCCTTTTGCGAAACTTTGAAGCCAGCTATAAGCTGGCGTTAAAGCTTGGCACATTGGCAACATGACTTTAAGACACAAATAGCCGATAATGGCTCGCAGTACATGATTTTGCCCTGATTTTGTTTAAAATGGGCAGAAGAGTGGCAGATGAGATTCACTGTTGATTAATCTATGGTGATGCAAAAAGATTTAGGGTTCTAGTAGATAACAGACTTAGCTCTAGCGGTTGCTGCCTGCCATTGTTTGCTACAGCTAACAAGATATGGTCTTGTATAAAGAGGGGAATAGATTAAAGGGAGAAAAATATTATTCTCTCTCTCTTTACAAGGTACAAGGTACTTTGGAATATGCGGTGCAATTTTGGAATCCCACATACAATGGGACATCTTAGAAATGAAAGGAGTTCAGAGAAGGGCAACTAAAATAATAAGGGGAATGGAGGGGGGATTGACTATGCAGGCAGATTTGATAAGTTAGGGCTGTTTTCACTGGAGAAGTGGCGATTGCGCAGGGATGTGATCAATTTATACAAATTTATTAACAGGCCATATAAGAACCTCTTTCGTGCATTGTTCATTAATAGGCCATATCAGAAGACGCAGGTACATCCTTTAAGACTAGAAGAAAAAGTTTCATCTTCAGGTTAGGAAAAGTTTCTTTACTGTGGAACTATCTTCCAGCAAGTTAATTGAATAGCTTTTAAAGTGGTCTGGATTAGTTTCTAAAACAAAACAATATTGAGAATTACTGGTATTTATATACTGTAGTTTTGGTTGATCCAGGGATACTTTCTGATTGCCATTTGAAGTCAGGAAGGAATTCCCCACCCCCACATTTTTCGCTTTTTTTTGCCTTTCTCTGGATCAACCGTTAGGTAGGGTTTAAGAGTAGGGCGTAAAGGTTGGACGAGATGGACATATGTCTTTATTCAACTTCAATTACTTTGTTACTATGTTAAAATCTCCTATTTAATATATATCAGTTATAGGAGGAAATTCAATATAATTAAAAATAGCTGTTAAGCACTTCTCTGTTGTAAGACTTAAGCCCAGTGTGTAGTTGTTTCACTAGTGTAATGTCAGTTAAGCTATTATAATAAGTTCATTTGAGTGAAAACACGTGTAACAATTGTCAGCTCTAGGATCAATTCTCACATGAATTTAAAACTAATTTGCTTGGCTCATAAAATAAATTAATTTTATTTAATTAATTTGAACATAACAGACTTATTTATAGCTTTTAAAACAACCCATTTCAACAGTAGCAAAGCCGCAAAAGGATGAGGTGGTATTGGAATTTAATACGAGGTGCATGCCATATTAGGTTACAATCACTCACAACTACTGCTTCAAGAATTTGGTGAGAGTAATAGCAGATCATATTGCATTATAGGAATTGTGGCGTTTGTGATATAGATTATTTAGGTACTTTTACAAATAAATTGCTAGCAACATCTCGGCAAACCCTGCAGTGTACTTGAATTTAATATTTGTTAAACATATCAAGATCTTTACGAATCATTCTGAATATGAATGTGCAGCTTGACTGCATTTATACTGTACATGTCCAAAATATGTTAAGTCAACAAATGAAAGTAACTGAAAGGGCTGGACTAGATACATGGGTTAGATTCAAATACTTCACATGAAGAGGTTTAGAAGAATTATGGGAGTAAAGAGACTTCCACATAAAGCTCTGTTTTAGACAGCTTTAGAGAAGTTTCAACATCAAGGAGGCTTACAAATACTTCACAAATTGTCAGAATTAAGTTTTAGGAATATTGTAATTGGGCTACTGTGCCTACCATTTTTTATGGGCCATGAAAATCCCCAGAACTAAAAGAAGGATAGTACTGTAGTTAAGCAAAATGTACAGGGCTTAAAAAACCTTTAGTTATAGAATTGCGGACAGCTTTCATTTTAGGTGTTCATGGTAATTATGTCATTGATAAAGAAAAGGACACAACATTTGAACACAAAAAGGAAGCATATCTAATGCAAATTCAAAGTCTCCATATATTATCATGTTATCTGTGTACTTGCATAGATTATAAACAATGTTTACAATCATAAAAATGAAATTCCTTAAAACTACAGCAGGGTAACCCCAGATTGGAAGTTCCTAACTAAACGTGATTGCTTTTTTGGGGGGGGGGATCATCACCGGATTCTGTATTAAGTTAGGATAAGTTTTGCTTCCTGTGCAAGGGCCTTCATGATGAGAGAAAAAGCCTTTCATCCAATGCTTTATAGTAAGAGCTGGTATGGGGGAGTTCCTACACTACACATTGAAGCCTCACCAATAATAAAGGATATACAATAGTGGGACTTCGGGAGAAATCTTTAGGTAAAATTACAATTAAGTGCTACTGATCTAGTCAAAAACTTTAACAAGATTAGTAATAATTCCATGGGGGAGATCCAAAGCCGGGCGCCGCGTTACTTACCTTTGCCCAATTCCGCGATACAATAACTGACGTAAACGAGATTACATCAGTTATTGCATCGCGGGATCGGGCTAAGGTAAGGAGCGCGACATTAACGCTCCTAAACCTTTACCGTTAAGTTTCGCGCTACGAGGTAGCGCAAACCTTAACGGCAGAGGTTTTGGATCGTTAGCACAGCGCTGTTTCCAAAAACATTTGGAAATGGCGCTGTGCTCTAAATTCCATCTAAAACCCACGTTAATTTTTTTCGGGTTAATGTGTGTTATATTGGAAAATATAGCAGAAAAACTGCTATATTGGATTGGCTATATTAGATTTTACCCTACAACCCTCAATAAATTTTAATTTATTAATTCACCTTATAAAAGTAGTGAATTAAATCAAAATTAAGTGCAAATGGTAAACCATGAGTTCAGATTATTTAAGATCTGAATTAGTTTAGTAAAACATATTACAAGCTTTACGCTTTTATAGACATACAAAACGTCCTTTTATTTTAACCCAACTAAAATATGCAGTAATAGGACTTGAGGGGAAAAAAAACACGTTGAATGGGTTTGAAGGCTTGCATAAAAATCAAAGGTAAATGTGAGACATGGCTTATCTGCTACCAGTTACCATGCAGGTTTGCTATGGCCCTCTGCTCAAGGTGTGATCAGATTGTTTGAGTCTTCTGTTTCCAACCTGGGTTTATTTCCTGACCTGTCTTGCTTACTGCCTGTACTGACCCTCTTCCTGTGATGCCTTCTACGATTTTGTATTATTACTCTGTACATTGCCAGTTATGACTGTCTATGCTCCTGATTATAAACAAAACTAGGTTTCCTTTGTACCTAGTTTCAGTTCTGTGGACTGCCTGGAAAGTGATTTTTGCTGTAAGAATGGTAAAACTATAGAACTGCCTTCCATTGGATGTTGTGATGAAAGGTTCATTGGTACTATCAAAAAAAGTTGGATGCGTTTCTAAAAATAAGGAATGTTGCATGTTACTGGTATTGATACATAAATTAAAGTTGATACAGGGATATTTACGATTGCTAGGAAGAATTTTTTCCCCCCTTTTATAATTCTGGTGTTTTCTTTTTTCCTATGAAAGAAATTGCTAAGAAACTGAAGATCTCACAGAAAATGTATAATAATCCTAGCAGTTCAAAAATGTCTCTAGCTGGAAAGCTAATGGAGGACCTGGTGCACAGCCAAGCAAGATGATTAATAAATCGGGAGTTTGTAGTTTGAGAAACAGGTCTCTAAAAGGTCCTGAATTGGCAACTTTGTTAGATAGTTATAATAGCAGAGAAAATGCAACTTTGGAATGCTGGTCTGGAAACAGTCAGCTCGTATTCTGTATATAATAGTAAGAGCAGTTATAAGTTCTCAAGCCTAAAATTGATGAGAGGTGAGTTATGAATCATAAGTTAAAACCTCAATAACCTTAGGAGAAATTCAATATGTATAGATTGCGGTAATGCGTGATCCTGTGATACAATATGTAAATAAGATTACGCTTGGTATTGCATTGTGGGATTTCATAAAGGTAAGACTTTCTGTAGCGCCTGAAAAAGGTCCCCCTACAGAACCCTGTTAAGTTTCACACTACAGGGAAGTGCAAAACTTAAGGGTTTTTTTTGTATCCATTTGGAAATGGCGCTGTGCCCTAAAATCCGTGATATTACTTCAGGTTAACATGGGTTTTAGATGGATTTGCACCATATTGAATCTGCCAGTAAATGTCTTCTGTAATGTATGAAAAGAAAGGATTCCTTGAAAAAAGCAAAGTTTGATGGACAGTAATATTATTTGCAAATAGGGGGTGTACAATGAACCAGAGGACATCCTAGACTGAAGGAAATGTGTTTTCAGCTTAAGAGGCATAAACGGTTCTTCACTGCGACAACAGAAAGGTAGTGGAATGCTAAGCCAGATTGTTTTCTGGCATAAACTATAAACCCCTTCATGGACAGACAAAATATCTGTTTGTATGAAAATTATTATAAGAGGTCCAAAGCGGGGGCAGTTAACCAATAAAGGACAGACTCAACTCAACCAGACTACAGTATCCTCAGAGAATAAGAACCAAAAGTAACCTTACTCGTTTATAATCTCTCTGCTTATGAACTTCCTGCTGCTGAATACTCCCGGTTGAAAAGAGGGTTAGGATATGTACCTGAATATTCCTCTGACTACTATACTTGGGAAATACAGTAGAGTTTTGTAAATTTATTAGAAAACTTAAATTGAAAATGTTCTTCCATGAAAATACTGTTATATTAACCAACCCTAATCGGTTTAAAATTAAGAGTACCCTCTCTTAAATGTGACTCACTGGAATGTTTTGAGAGGCTTGTTTGTCAGGAAGTTAAAGGGCATCTATAGTGAAAAAAACACATTGGTCCATTGCAAAGATAAATTCATGTATTATGTGCAGCCTTTATCCTACCTATGTCAGTGACTTTGTTTTTCCATGGTGTCAGATCTCTGTGCAGCACTCCCCCTACCCCCTCCCCTCTGTTACCTGCTCCATGTCTCAACTACGGCTAACCGAAAAGCTTATCATGTGCAGTAGGAGTTAAAAGTTTAACATCCTGAAAAACACACTCACGCACAGTTATCAATAGAAAGCAAGCTGTGCTGGTCACACGGATCTTTCGGTGTCCTGATAAAATACGATCTCTCTCTTTGTGACCCATCATCATTCAGTGAAAGCTATGAAGGGGAATCAAGTGCAGCCTTATCTCTGCCATCAAAGCTACCTCTCTCCCCCTGCTAATGCGGTTATCTCTATGTTTTATTACAGAGCATGGAGGAGGGAGGGACTTGAGCAGGGAAGAGGATCACGTCACAGGGATTTGATTGGCAGTACAAATAGGAGTAGAGGAATGCAATCACGTATTCTTCTAACTTGTGTATCTCAGGACAGAGAGGGAATGTAAAGACACTCTGGGGGTTGGGGGGAATTATAGAACACATGAAAAGAAAGGGAAAAAAGTTAATTTTCCCACTATAGATGCCATTTAAAATGCTGTTTAATGATGCCACACACAAACACAACCTGACTAAGACTGAACACGAGGCTCTCAGAAGGGGAGGAATAGTAATGCAGGACATGAAAGACTATCTTAAAGAGGCATACAAACAACTCAATTTTCCAGAACGCTTCACAAACACCAACCAATCCCATTGGGGAGATACAAAAGTTTGTTAAAAACATAGTTCAGGAAGATTGCTGTAATGGTATCATAACCAAGGAGTGATTTTCTATGTATTGAGTATGCACATATACCCATCTTGTATTTGCTCCATAAAATACAAAAATCACTTGTAGAATAGGCAGTCCTATTGTTTCAGGTATAGGTCTATCTTGGGGCCCCTATAACAATACAGTAACAGTTTCTTACAACCTTTGGTAAGAAACATTCCTGTATGCCTTAAAGACACCAATCAGCAGGTACGTATGTACTTATAGTTCATTTATAAAGCGCCACTTGGGGACGCAGCGCTGTACAGTTACAAAATACAATTAAGTTATACAAGGGGGATAAATACATATAGTTCAGTACATAAATATATAAATAGTGTTAAGTGCTAGAGCTTTGCCAAAGGAGGTAAGGAGGTCCCTGCCCATAGAGCTTACAATCTAGTTAGGTGGGTAACATACAGATACAATGGAATTGGTATAAGTGCTGGAGTGAGACAAATGCAGTGCAAATAAAACAATCATACACTGTGCTGGTTACCAGATAGGTAGGATGTAAGGGTAGATTTAGCTTAATTCAAATTAAGCTAATTGACGTTTCTTGATGTAGAGAGGGGAATAGAATTCCAGAGGATGGGAGCCACAAGGGAAAAAGGTTTAAGGCTAGAGGAAGAAGTATGAGTGGGGAGGTTTGTACAGGAGCTGGTTTTTGCAATAAGAGGAGGGTACGGGTAGGAACATATAGGGAGACTAGAGAGGAAATATAAAGAGGAGGAGTAGAGCAAAGGGATAAATGTTAGGAGAAGGATTTTGTATGAAATGTGCTGTTTAAGGGGGAGCCAGTTTGTTGTCCGGTTTATTAGAGAGCGAAACAATATGTGTGGCGGAGTTAAGTATAGACTGAAGGGGAGAGAGGTGGGAAGCAGGAAGATCAGAAAGTAGTAGGTTGCAATAGTCCAGGCGTGAAAGGATGAGAGCATGCATAAGCATAGCGGTGGTTGGGAGAGAAAGAAACCTGCAGATTTTGGCTATATTGCGAAGGAAAAAGCGTCAGGTAAATGAAAGCTACTCACACTGCTCTTAGGATTATGTTAGGCTCTCAGTCTACACCACTCTGTGTACCATGGTCAGGATACAGTCAAAGAATAAAGGTTGGTAGACAAGCCTTAGGGCACGGCCACACTGCAATGTAAACGCAATCGCACACGGAATCGCATGCGATTTCATGTGTGATTTTGTTGCGTTTGCGCATGCTTTTTTTCATTAAGTTTTTGGAAAACGCTTGTGATTTAAAATGCGGAACGCAAATCGCAATCGCATCCGAAAACGCGCGTTTTCGGTGCGTTGCCGCAATTACAATGATTTTAAAAAACTGCAAGCGCAAACGCAGAAAAATCACAGCAGTGTGGCCTAGCCCTTAGGCAGCATATACTCTGCAAAAAACTGTGCATTCAGCAACATGTTATAGAGCCGTGTGCTCCTTTATCAAGGCATCTTGCTTGATGAAGGGAGCACACAGCTCCAAAACGTGTTGCTGAATACACAAAGTTTTTTGAAGATTATATGCTACCTGAAGCTCGTCTACAAACTTTTATTCTTTGGCTGTATACCTTAAAGAAACCACTGATTTATTAAACAATCTTGTAGGGGTTGACTGTAATCCATTGATATTCAAACTCTCTGTACCACAGGATAAGGGGATAACACGCGATGAGGAGGCCCTTCTTGAAACAGACACCTCCACACCCCTCATCTATTTCCTTATCGACTGTCTTGCACTCAAAAGAAGGCATATCGAGTCCCACTAATAGTAATCAGGGGCCCACACACCCTACCTTTTTAGTTACACCAAAAAGGGTACTTTTCCATGCATGGAATTCATATATTGCTCCTCGATAATTAGAGGAGACTCTTTATATCACCCAATGAGTAGCACTAAGATCAAACACACAATGTTGCTACATATGCTATATGCTGCTTGTGAAGGTTCTCATTCATCCAGGTCATGGTATATCTGTAGTATTCAATTAGATCAACTGGACTTGAAATGTAGTTCTTGAAGACGTTTCGCTAGTCATCCGACTGGCTTTCTCAATTCAGAATGACTTGTACAAGAAAAGAACACGAATACCAACAGTGAAGGGGAAAAGCAAGACAGGAGAAAGAACATGGTCATCCCATATGTAGCAGGGGTCTCCGAGAAATTAAGAAGAATTTTCAAAAAACATCGTATCCCTGTCTGCTTTAAACCGAACAACACACTGAGGCAGCAATTGGTACATCCGAAAGACCCAATACCGAAACACAAGAAAAGCGACATCATATATGCAGTGCAGTGCAGTTTGCTCTGATTTGTATGTGGGGGAGACCAAACAGCAACTGCATCAACGTATGGCCCAGCACAGAAGAGCCCATTCCTCGGGTCAGGACTCAGCCGTACTGCATCTTAAGGATAAAGGACATACCTTTGAAGATTGTAATGTTAACATACTGGCGAAGGAACGTGACTGGTTCAAGAGAGGTGTGAAGGAGGCCATTTATGTGAAAATAAAAGAACCAAGCTAAATAGAGGTGGGGGGGTTCGACACCAATGTCTGCCATGTACAATGCGTTTTAACACCTTACTCTGGGCGTTCCTATAACACCTCAGCCACTATCTAATCAACCCTTAACACCTGGCTGTGATATGCTAATTGGGATTTTCCAGGGATACATAATTGCCACAGATTTTCTACAAGTCATTCTGAATATGAGAAAGCCAGTCGGATGACTAGCGAAACCGTCTCAAAGAACTACATTTCAAGTCCAGTTGATCTAATTGAATACTACAGATATGCTATATGCTACATGCAAAACATTGAACGTTATCTACATGCTAAAATGGCCCTGTGGACTTGATTTCTCTGCTGGTTTGGCTTACATAGACAAGATCATAATCAAAGATTATTAAGGTTATATAAGAAACTTAAAACCTCAGACACAGGTGTTCGGTTTTAGAGGGGCTAATATACACATTCTAATACAAAAAGAATCCAATTAGATTAAAACATTAGGGACTCTCACTCCAGACTGCATAAATGACTAGAATATTAAATGCTTTTTGCAATTGTAATGTTTTGTATCATATGTTTACGCTACATTTATGATATACTTACTAACTTACTTCTCTTTCTCTCATTTTACTACTCTCCATAACTAACTTTAGAATTCTTAAAGATTTCTTCTTGTAGCTAAAGCTACTTGTATCACTATGGTATAGTACACTTTTTAGCCTTTTTTAGGTAGACATTTCATGTATTACCTGGGACTATGTGTATCATGTAATGTTTGTATATTGTATATTGATTAATATAAATTATATTTTTTGGTGTTTTAATGTGTTTTTACCTCTATATTATTTTACTGTGATATGAGGGAAGAGGTGGAGACTGACTTTTACTGCCCTCTGTGACCTCACTTTCTGTTGTATCTGTTGAATTACAGTTTGTACCTGTCACTTATTACACTTGAGAAGGACCCATTAGGGTTGAAACATGTTTTGTGTCACACAATAAAGCACCTCAAGAAGACTGTTGAGTCTGTCCTTTATTGGTTACCTGCCTCCATTCTGGACTTCTTATATGTTACTACACTGAAGGGCTACAGTGTTTGGAGCTTTTTGTGACCACCATTACATTTGGTGTAAGAGGGACTACTGCTACACTGGATGGAGTTTTGTGTTCTTTTAACTGAAAATAATTAAATGTTCAATTAAAAACAAACAATTTTTAACTTTGCCCTAATCATTTTACTATATTTCCTATTCAAATAGTTTGTGTATGTTTTCATGGAAAACAGTGAAAATGCCAGTGACCCCAAACATTTGAAAGGTAGGTAAAACTAAAGAAATTATGAGAGCTGTCACTTTACCCCTTTTAGCCCTTTTCTTTGGTAATTTAACTTAATAAATAAAATAGGACGTTTCCCCCAGGCTAGTGCAGGATATTTATTCTAACAGTTACCAGATACTGTAGGTAGGATGTAAGGCAAGATTTAAACTTGTTAATTGAGGTTTCTTGACGTAGAGAGGGGAATAGAATTCCAGAAGATGGGAGCCACAAGAAAGAAAGGTAAGATGAAAGGAAGCTGTGCGAGTAGGTGGTCTATACAGGAGATGGTTCTGTGATGATGGCAGGGTGTGTGCGGGAACATATGGGATACTGGAGAGGAAATAGTATATAAAATGTGCTGCTTAAAGGGGAGCCAGGTTGTTGTCCGGTATAGAGGAGATTTGGCATCCTGTTTATTAGAGAGCAAAACATACGTGTAGCAGAGTTTAGTATGGACTGAAGGGGAGAGAGGTGGGAAGCAGGGACACCAGTAAGTAGTAGGTTACAGTAGTCCAGGAGCAATAGGATGAGAGCATGCATAACCATAGCGCTAGTCGGGAGAGAAAGGAATATGCAGATTTTCACTTTTTTGCAAATTAAATAATAGATAATTATCGCAGTGTGCCGATAGGATAGGGAAAAGAAGGGTATTGTCAACAGAAATAGAGAAAGATGGGAGAGGACCAGGTTTAGGTGGGAAAATGATCAGTTCAGTTTTAGAAAGATTTAATTTGAGGTAGCATTAAGACATCCAGGAGGAGAAGGCAAGGAGACAGTTGGAGACATGTGATTGGATGTCAGGAGTTAGTGCAGGGGGGGACAAATATATTTGTGTATCCTCTGCATATAAGTGATGTCAAAAGAGGGAGGTAGAGGGAGAACAATAAGGGTCCAAGAACAGACCCCTGGGTTCGATTTGTTGTTATTTGTTGTTGTTATTATTTTAAGTTTCTGGTAGTAGTTTTGTTTTCCTAAAAGGAGCCCAGAGCCGAGACACTGCAGCACGAACTTGTAATGGAAAAAGTCAGCCTTTGTATGGGACTTTCTCCAAGCATGTTCAACAGAATGCGTGCACCTGCGTATAAAATGGTAACTGGGGTTATGTATTTAAATTCATGCATCACATAGTCGGTTTCACATTAGAAACACAGCACAATATTATGCCATTTAAACTGAACTTGCCAAGCACAATAGAACATTTATTTCTTCAATATATATTACATTAATACAATTTACCCACAAGACATTTTTACACTGTACCTATATCAACTAAGAGTAAAACAAGACTTTTCCGCTTTAAAAATTTAACATCTGCACTGTAGTTTCATATTTTATAGATTGTGCTAAAACTGCAAGTCAAATGAGGTAAACGCTACAACAACTACGACAAAAAGTGCACCTAAGAATTTATGTTCCTAATATCTACTCTGTAGACTAAAAGCAATGTACTATAAAATGTGTTAGGCAAAGAAAAGGGAATCATACAGAAAAGCAAAATGACAAAGCTATAATAACAATAGGACAATGCCACTTTTTGAGAACTTACAGAGGTTGTTAGATAACAGACATTCTTTAAAATGTCAGCCCATAAAAAAAAAAAGTTACTGTTACTCATACAATGTAGCTTTGTACGGCATTCCAATTTACTTCTAATGCTTCGTGCGTGTACAAGTACCCAAAGGCTATACTTCCCAGGAGGATTAATTCCCCTTTTGTTCTAAAGACCTGGTATTTACAGTCAAAAAGGGGAATTTTTTCATTTTGCATTTTAAAAAAATGCATGTATAATGATCATATTTTGCTACAATATGGGCTGGTACACTAAGCACAATATTTTGTCCCAGTTAATTACCCAGCCTGATATTTCCTTCAAATCAGCTGAAATCTTTGACATTTTCTGTAAAATCAATCAAATATTTCAGAAAATCTTATCTATACAATAGGTAGGGCTAAAGAGAATTACTGGGCCATGTGTACCAGTCTTAACATTTCAACAGTACGACAACCTTAAATAGGACACAGCATTTAGTAATATAAGAGATTTCACAAAAAAGGGAGGCCCTAGGAATTTTATTAAAAAGAAGCAGACTTAAGGTGGCCATAGACACAATGCTCAATGCGTGTTGTGGCAATATTTTTCTAGTATTGTACCACATTATCATTCACAACTGAATTTCAGTAAAATAATCACCAAATGTGACAGAAAAACACAAGGGGAAGAGACATATTTTACTTCCTACCCCTGGAAATTTTTAAAAAAAACTGACCTTCTGGAACTGTGATGTAGATAATTGTAGGTAAGCAGAAGCAGCCAGCCAAAAGAGCGTTTTAATAAGAAAAGAAGTTTGTTAGTTATACTGCAGAACAAAAGCAAGCTTAGCAATAAAACACTAAATATGAGACATTTTACACCAAAATAAAAAACAGAAATGAGCTTTTCAGCCTCCCATGGTAGTAATTGTAAATACATACTGTAATCATAAAAACATGTCAACTTTTTATTAAAGTATGAGAGAAGGGTTAGACTGTACAGTACAGTAACATTAATTATACCTCACAAAGATGTGAAAGTGGAATAAAAAAAAAAAATTTCATTTCCCTGAACTACTGCAGTTTTGCTTTGCTTTGAAAGGTCTTACAATCTTCCATTCAGTAGAGACATATAAATGATTCTCTGGACATGCTGACTGATTAAATCATTGGCACAGTAATCACTGATTATCTGGTTTCTACAGCACTACAGTTGGATTCATTATAAGGAAGTTGTTTCAAATCAGATAATAAACCCCTCACGCATTCCATGTCTGATGCTGTTGACCTGGCTCAGGGATGGTAAGATCACATGAAAAATTCGAGTAGTAAAGTGACACTGCTGACAGAAATTATGAAAAATTTGAGAGATAATCTAAAAATGGGAGTAAACTTCATATTATCCTAATTTCCAGCTCAGTTGTAAAAACTAGAAGGCTAATTGCAATTTATCTTGGTTGTATAATTGGTAAATGTATGCCTTGTATTAAAAAAAATGCAACTCTCGCCTCTTTCAGTCATAGACAGGCAGAATACCAAATATCAGTTTTGATATTCATGTCTCAGCCAATCACAGACACCGCTGCCGTTCCAGCCCCTTTTGCTACTTCTGTGCACAGAAGAAGCATGGGAGACTGGCTTAAAGGCTGCCAAAGAAATGAGGGCTGTTAAGTACATTTAGGAGAAGATTTGAACATTTTAGAAATTGTGAGGTCAAGGTTTTGGGGGCCAATTAAGGCCACCCCCCGACCCCGCCCCCAACCCTACACAAGTAGTTTAGGAGTGGATATACCCTTTCTCAAATTAGTAACATAAACATACAGATCATTACTACAAATATAATTAACAATGGGTATTTTTGCAAGTATAAAATGATGTAGCTTGAATTAGCTAGGGGAGATAGGTGGAAATTGTGTTTAACAGGCAACATTTTCACAAATTCTTTTTAAATGGCATGTCCCCCCTTAAAACAAAACACTGTCAATTATCAGTAATCTGCCCCAACACCATCTGATATATTTTGCACTTTATTACCTGCATTACTAACGAGATATTTAAAGAGGAACTGTGGTCCAAAAATGACTTTAGGTAAATTGATAGGAATTGCTCTCCTGAGAGTTTTTATTTCCATTGTTTATTTTACATAGTTTTGAAGATATTTACATTTTTGTGTGTGATATGGCAGCAGCAGCATCAGATACCCTGCATTTCCTGCTGTAAACCGGTCAGTCAATCTGCCCTGGTCTCCTCCCCTTGCAGACCCCTGGTCCCTCCCATTCATGGATCCCATGGCCCTCCAGTTGCAGGCCCCCTTGGCCCATTCCCTTATAGCCCCTGTGGCCCCGCCCACTTACAGGTGCTGTGGGACACTCTGACCCCCCTATGTTTTAATAGTGAGAGAGAAGGGCTGTAGATTCCCTTACCTTCACACAGCAGAGAGGAGGAGGGACTTCCTGTCTCCCTCACACACTGAGGGAGTCTGAGGCTGTGCTCGCCGGCGGCACTGTGCAGGAGAAGCCTCAGGAATGTCACATGTCAGCCTCCACCCATTAACTTTCTGGCCAGTCTTTATGTAGATCTTGGGCTGTGGAGCACGTAGAGAGGTGGTTGATGGCTCGTTTTAAAGGTAGGAAACTGGACTTTCATTTAAACACAACTTGTTTGGAGACCACAGTTCCCCTTTAATAATAATATTGTCCCCACATCACTTCCAATGATTGACTGCTGTTATACCTGCTGCCTCCTCTGCAAATACTTAAGCATTAAAAAGCTCAGAGTCAGATACCTTTTCCAGAACAGAAAAGAACTTACTGTTACATACATTATTTGGTTACAAAAGCTTGTAATAAACTGGTAAAAGTAGCAGTTGGGGTAGAGGACAGATTACCGACAAGTCACCAGTTTTTTGTTTTAAGGGTGGACATGTCATTTAAGACTTGATCCGAGTTTTGTGTCATTCAATCCTGTATTGGCTTATTAATACAGTGCACTGTTGTAGAGTTTTGGGAATTATAACTTATTTGCAAACTATAAGGATGGAAGACAATCACAAAGATTGTATCTATGAAAGGGATAGGATACTGTATGATAATTAATTTAGGAGAGTTAGCCAGCAAAAAGAAATATAAAATTTAAATTACTATATAACCAAATTCTTCATTCTTTACCATTATTATGTTTAGCTTCTTTGCTTCCCACTATTCCTGTATCTTTAGCCTACAGGGAACACTGGTTGAATTTGAAAATTAATGTAGCAGTGAAATGAACATACATGATACTGTTCTGTTTGTAAATAATGTAGATACTCCTGCTACCAGGCTTTAGTGTTCCAGGTTCAGACATAAAAATTATACAGAGAATGCAACAAGAGTTGCGGCATGATCTATATATATATGTGGTTATGTTACATCATCAATAAAAACACATAATAGGTTAAAGGAATTTGTTAAGGATCTTGTAAAAAGAACTAAAATTGACAGTAAGTACTTCTAAATTATGAAATTCATTGTACGGAAAGGTGGAGGTATTTATTTCACTGGCTATATAGATGAAAACTACATTACACTATTTTAGGACTTTTGGATCTTGTCATCTAACAATTCTAAGCATTTCACTTAAAGGAAAAGAGTTATAAGCTAAGCATATGCTTGTGAAGGTTCTATTCATCCAGGTCTGGATATCTGTTGTATTCAATAGATCAACTGATTGAAATGTAGTTCTTGAAGACGTTTCGCTAGTCATCCGACTGGCTTTCTCAACTCAGAATGACTTGTACAAGAATCTGTGGCAATTATGTACCCTGGAAAATCCCAATTAGCATATCACAGCCAGGTGTTAAGGGTGTGATTAGATAGTGGCTAAGAGGTGTTATAGGAACGCCCAGAGTAAGGTGTTAAAACAGCATTGAAGAGAAATTAAGAAGAATTTTCAAAAAACATCGTATCCCTGTCTGCTTTAAACCGAACAACACACTGAGGCAGCAATTGGTACATCCGAAAGACCCAATACCAAAACACAAGAAAAGCGACATCATATATGCAGTGCAGTGCAGTGAAGAATGCTCTGATTTGTATGTGGGGGAGACCAAACAGCAACTGCATCAACGTAGGGCCAGCACAGAAGAGCCAATTCTCGGGTCAGGACTCAGCCGTGTATCTGCCATAAGGATAAAGGACATACCTTTGAAGATTGTAATGTTAACATACTGGCGAAGGAACGTGACTGGTTCAAGAGAGGTGTTAAGGAGGCCATTTATGTGAAAATAAAGAAACCAAGCCTAAATAGAGGTGGGGGGGTTCAACACCAACTGTCTGCACGTACAATGCTGTTTTACACCTTACTCTGGCGTTCCTATAACACCTCTTAGCCACTATCTAATCACACCCTTAACACCTGGCTGTGATATGCTAATTGGGATTTTCCAGGGTACATAATTGCCACAGATTCTGTACAAGTCATTCTGAATTGAGAAAGGCAGTCGGGATGACTAGCGAAACGTCTTCAAGAACTACATTTCAAGTCCAGTTGATCTAATTGAATACAACAGATAAGCTAAGCATATCTTTTATTTCATGTTGAAAAGGGTGTTGAGATGCGCAACACAGCAATCATTCTGGTTTGATTTTTCTTATACTGGAAGCAGGATTAATCTAGTGACTTGAGTTTGTGACATTCTATACATTTGCTTTATTTGTCTAGAGTATTAAACTGCTAGAATCTTAGTGGATATCAGAAACGCAAAAATACCATTGAAACTACTGACTGCATTTAGGTTTAAGGACCAATTTGTAAAATTAACATCCTTATAATTTAATGCCTCTGGAAAAAAGCAAACAGCATGAAAGTAAACAAATAATTATTTCTCACTTAATAAAGGAAAATAGTTAAACCTACTAACCTTTTCTCTGACAAGAGAAAGTATTTTCAAGTTGCAAAAACAAATTTCTGTCTTCATATCCATCTTCTTTTGTATATAGCCAAAAACATTTCTCATTCATTTCATTAGGTCTTATCTAAAGGAAAATATTAGAATAATTAACAAACACACACAATGTAAAGAGACACTTACTAATAGGAGATTTACCATAATTTAATGCCCAGAAAGCATTACTACTTTTTCATATAACCTGTCATGGGAATGGATGATTAATAAGCTTTATTGATTGAAGAAAAAAAAACCAAAATGATAAAAACATGACAATTCTTTTGCACGCCTAAACAAATTCAACTTAACAAAATTGTTGGATTTATGTTAATGTTTAATTCAGTGTCTCTGAAGCTTCTGACAGCTAAGGAGCGGATATCACCTAATACTGAGGGTAAGCAACCACTAACAAGTGGGCCAGAATTTGTGGTCTGCACATATGCCGACTCCAAAATGATTACATGCAAGTAAAGGCGAGATGGAAAATGAAACTTTAAAAACATTAAGGCAGGGGACCCAGGATAGTGGAATGATGCATTGCCTTTTGTCTGTAGGGGAAAAAAAGATAAAATTTGTGTGATAATAAGTGGTGAATTTACGGTAAGTACCCATTTTCCTACACAAACCTAAACATTCTTCTATTACATTCTTCTTGTCTTCCATGCCTCCTGCAATACAGTCAAATTGTTGAAATTAAATGTTACTGGTGCCCAAAGATAGTGGACAGTATAAATTACTATCTTTGTGACAATAAGATACTTAAGGTAAAGTCAGACAACATGTTTGGAGCTTTTCTGAGTGTGAAATAAAGTCCAAAACATAGTATGTATGTTTAAATAATCCTAATTTGCAATTGCCTTTTGGATTGCTTCAGTCTCACAGTTTACCCAAAAACATTAATTTCCAGAATGTTCATGAAAATTAATGGACTAGGAAAGTAAATAGGATTATATTTTCACTTTTAATAATGGTGATAAAAGAATGGATTACCTTTTGCCAGTTAAGCCGTTTCATCCCAACATCTGGTTTGAATTCTCTTTTAGGTTTTAAGCCAAATGGAAGTTTATGTATAGGAGGAGAGCTATGCCCCGAACAAAAACCTGGGGGTGGGGGTGCAGGTGGTACACCTCCAAACATAGGAGGAGGGGGAGGAGGAGGAGGAGGTGGGGGTACAAATCCACATGGTGGGGCTGGTGGAGGTATAGGTACAATAGATGATGTTGTAGTGTTGGCAGGTTGTCCTGGTGCTGCCCCTGTTCCAGTAAGTACTGCACCATACTAAAAATAAAAAAAGCAATATTATACATTTAATTCAGTTAAAATAAGAATTGGCAAACATCTTGAATTCAGAGTCAACTAATATATCAAGTAACTAAAAAACTTTCTACTGTAGACTCAAGAGAACATAGGGCCATATTTGTAAAAACAATACTAATATCATCCCCTTTAACGTCCACAGCACTATTTTACAACGCCGCTGTAAAGTAACTCATTATCTGTATTTTATGACCGAAGCATTATTTAAGGACTGTATTGCAAAATAAAGCCCGCATTTGTAACTTTAATATAGACTGAATGTTATTACATTATACAAAATTCATTTTTAGAAACCAAAAATCTAAACCACTTCTATTACCCTTACAAATGCATTTCTAGATTGGGGGAAAAAGGGATATATAAAATAGAAATCCAAAGAAGGTAATGATGTGGAGCACTACCTTATATAGTCGAGTGTAAACCGAGGACCCTATTTTTACCTGAAAAAACTAGTAAAGGTGATTGACTCGAGCATAAACTGAGGGTAAAAATTATCATCACTACTGCCTTCTGATTCTGTATTGCTTAGAGGATTTAGTTGCCCTTTAAATGGACAGCAGCATTTCCATACTGTAGTCCCATACAGTTATAGCCAAATCCAGTAGGGCTATTACTGTATGGGACTACAGTATGGGAATTCTGTTGTCCATTTAAAGGGCCACTAATGCCTCAAAACAATACAGAATCAGAAGGCAACAATAGATACTATTCTGCTTCTGATTCTGTGTTGTTTTGAGGCTTTAGTTGCCCTTTAAAGACAGCAAATTTCCCATACAGTAATAGCCATACTGGATTTGGTTAGTATTCCATCAATGACCTCTCTATTTGCTCCACAGCCCAAGATATAAAGAAATTACTGACAAGAAAGTTAATGGGTGGGAGGCTGACATATGACATTCCTGACATGTGACATTGTAGTTTCCAAACATCTTGAATGCCAAGTGAGGGTGGCATTCAAGATGTTTGGGAACTACAACTCCCTGCTAATAAAGCATGCTGGGAGTTGTAGTTCCCAAACATCTTGAATGCCACCCTCACCCTCCCCCTCCCACCCAGTTCAGTACCTGTGGGCTCTTCTCCCTGTGGGCTCTTCTCCATCCAAGCAAGGGCCAGCATTGAAGAAGCATCCTTGGGCCTTGAAGAAGCATCCTTGCATTGAAGAAGCATCCTTGCATTGAAGAAGCATCCTTGCATTGAAGAAGCTGCATTCCGGCAGCTTACCTTACCATTCCGGCAGCCGCACGATCTTCTCTGCACTGGCGCGCCGGCTGACGTCACTGCCCGGCGCCGGGCTTGGCGCCGGGCTGTGACGTCAGGCCGGCGCGCCAGTGCAGAGAAAGATCGTGCGGCTGCGGAATGGTAAGGTAAGCTGTGACTGAGTATAAACCGAGTGATTTTTCAGGCTGATTTTTCAGCCTGAAAAACTCGGTTTATACTCGAGTATATACGGTACTTGCCATACCTGCCATTTTTTAGTGATCAATACAAGTTGTTTTTATTGTTATAAGTGTGGTTTTTATTTTACGGTCCTGTCGAGCTCAATAGTTCTGCACTTGCCAGCTAGTGCTGGGTATTTGTATATATAAGGGAACCTGGGAGTAAGAAATTACTTCTTGTTCTTAGAATTTGTGAGCATGCTATTCATATAGCATTAGACTGCAAGATGCCTTTATAAGAAGGTGTTTCTCCATATATAAAAGGGGTACTAGGAACCTTGTTGTTTGGGGTTATACTATATGGTATGTGTTATTAATAATTTTGAGATTTTGGTATTAGATATGTGTGTTATATATGGCTACAGAGCCTCTAGGGTCTAATTTTCTATAGAGCGGTAATTTTCTATATGGGTGGGTTATACAGTTAACAGCAGAATATCCTCTATACTCTGTCATCCAAGTGCTTCCAGAGCTACACATGGACACCTTTGGGTGCCTAGTGTAGAGTCTGAGCTAATAGTGCCATATTGCAACTATCATTGAATTTCAGCGTGGCAGTAAGTTGAGCAACGGGATTGACATGTACTCATACACACACAGCTGTTTATACTGGTGTGTGGGTGCAAGATCCGGACGAACAGCAATATTTTTTTTTATATCCATATATGTCTATAAATAATAGAGCAATTTTTCTAAGTCTGGAGAGTGCACTGACCTTCTTACCACCTATATGTGAACATTGCTGCAGCAACAAGGAACTGTCTATATTAAGGGGTAGTACGGAGGAAAATGCAGATCACACATACATTCATTTAATGTTGCCTGTAGCAGTAAGACCATTTTCTATCATTGGATTTTGCGCCAATCCACTAAAACAAAACTAGTGAATCTTATAGTGTAAAATGCTTTCCATGAATTGCAAAACCAAGTTCACAGTTATAGCTCTTTTTAAATATTAAAATGCATTGTGCTTCAATATGTTCCCTAAGGCTACTTTGAAACAAAAGTCTATTATTCAAGATGAATTTCAGAGTACTGATTTCATTTTCTTTAGCCAAACTTTTAGATTCATTCTCTCATAACATAAGTAAACCTTCCAAAGCAAATCACTTCATAGAATTTGTCATCTACAGTTAACATCTGTCAAGTCCTAAATTACAGATCTACTTTGCAAATCATAGGGTTTGTCATGTTTCAATCTGTTTACTTTTTTTAAATTGAAAATTATCAGAAAACATTCTATTTCAGCTGCAGGTATCTTTCGCTGCAGGTTACCAAGAGCGGAAGGTTTAACAAAAAAATAGCTTGAGGAATAATTTCCGTACAATGACAAAGATCAGTGATGAAAGCCAAATCTTAGAGTTGAAGATTCCTACTCTCACTGGTTAATTATTTACAATAATATGACAGTGTAAAACCAACTGGAAAAACATTTAATAATAAAGAGACAGGGCAAGGAAACCAAATGCACCAATATCAAATTAATACACCTATCAAATTGAGTTTACATTATTTATTGAAACCCCTTAAAAACAAATATAAATACTAAATGTATGCAAAATGGCCTCTATCTCCATTCCTTTGTTACTATTTAAGGTGTGAAAAATTTCAATAGTCACGTTCTTGTATTCAGAAAATTCATTTAAATGGCCCATTACCTGGGACTTAAAAGCCTGTAATTCTGCTTGAAGTTCATTGATTTTTCTTCATTTTTCTTCAGCTGGGTCTGGGCCTCTTGGCGAATTGTAAATTCTTCTTCATACTAAAAATCACAAAAAAAAAAAAGTTGAAGTCATTTTCTAGTAAAGTCTTTATGTAAAGATTTTAACTTCCCAGCTGCAGTGTACTACAATACCCATCCCTTCGTTCAAAGAACAGGGATTGCAAACGTTAATGCTGCAGGCTATGCATACATTATTAATATTATAATCTAAATTTGTAATGAGTTCACAAATGCTATCCACAACAATTTTAACAGGTATCTGTAAACAGCTTTCTTGGGGTCGGACTCTTTTTAACACTCCCCCCCCCCTCCCCCAACAACAAGTATTCCAACAACCGAATGCAAAAACAATAGTAGGAAGCATATCTACATATACTCATCTGCATCTAGCAGGTGAATATTGATTCTGCACACCACTCACAGCACGCCAGAAGAAATCAATTCTTATACAGATAGAAGTGTACCAGGCTGAATCAGACTCTAATAAGAATGTTCAGGTAGTGTAACAGCGAGACCTAGCCTTCAATACATATAAGAGACGACTAGCATACAAAGGATTAATGGTTGCACATCACAACTTATTTGTACTGGAATCCATTTGCATATAAACGTATAAACATGTATTTAATAACTAAAATTTTTAAAATCGAATAGCACAGAAAACAGGTCACCGTTCTGTACAACAAACAAACAAATGTGCAAACCAGACTTAACTGCAACTGGTGTTTATTGATACAGTTCAGTAAACACCATGAACGTTTCAGTGCCATGCACCTTTTCAGACACATACAAATCTATGTGTCTGAAGAAGGTGCATGGCACCAAAACGGTACATGGTTTTTACTGAACTGTATCAATAAACAACAGTTGCAATTAAGTGAGTATGTATGTGTTTTAATGTATGGTGTTCGCCAACATGCTGTAGCACCCAGCATTTATGCCTCCAGTGTGCTTTTTCTATTCATGTCCTGTTAAGGTTAGGAAGCAAATGTAGTACAGAACTATAAATACAGTATAAAGAACTAAATTCGGCAGTACAGTGGCTCGGTGTTTAGCAGCAGCCTTGCAGCAATGCAGTTTTGGGTTCAAAAGGAGTTAGGTTGTTCTCCCTGTGCTTGCATGGGTTTCCTCTGGGTACTCTGGTTTCCCCAACAATCATAAAGACACAATAATAGATTGTATGTGTGAAAAACAGAGCTTAGATTGTAATCTCTTGGGTAGGTAGACATGTGAATGTATTGTAAAGGGTCACAGAAACTTGCTCTGCGCTTTTTGATAGATAGTTACCTGACCTGATCAGAGTGAAGCATGCAACTACCAAGAGGCAAGATTTATGTAAGTATCTCTTTAGTGTAGTCCAGACCTATAGCCTACGCCTTACAAATGTGTAGTGATGATGAGCAGAACATCTGTAGCATTCAGTTCAATAAAAATGTCAACTCAATCTAGACCTGTAAAAATGCTGCAGTTTTAATACGATGCATGATCCTTATTAGGTTGAGGCCACACTGCAACGCACAGGAATCGTGCGCGTTATCGCACGCGATTGTGTGCGCTTTTCTTGTGCGTTCGCCTTTTGCGCATGCGTTTTCGCGTTATGGAAACGCTGCGTTAACGCACCAAAAATGGTGAACGCATGCGTTACCAAAACGCGAACGGACGCGCAATCGCACGCGCGTCAGAAATCGCGGGAATTTTTGCGTTCTCGCGATTTCCATTTTAGGAAAATGCGGGCGCCAATCCGAAATCGCGCTAGTGTGCCTAGCCCTAACAGTGCATGGCTATGTAATCTATTACAATCAATTTGTAGCTATGCCATGGCTTGGTTTCACAAGGCACATTCAAGCGTGTGTATTCTAGGCAATAATATGATATATATATATATAATATATATATTATATATAATATATATATATATATATATACACAACACACACCACACACACACACAATTAAGTCTGTGACCTTGTACTTGTGCATGCAAAGGCTAACTGGCTATTAAACATCTTTATATTGTACAATAAAAGATGAAATATTGATTTGGGGGGGGATACACCTAGGGGGATATTTATAAAGGTTGGTTAACTTTTCGCGGCCGTTTTGCGGACACTAACGATAAATCGCGTTAACGCGATTTATAAATGTCAAAAAAAGCCGTGAAAAGTTAACGAAGCGTTAACCTTCGCGGCGATACTTACCTGTTACCGCTGCTTCTATTTATAAAGCGGCCGGTTTGGTACTGTTCGCTCTGTAGTATCGGCTGTTTTACTTCGCCACCTTGAAGGTGGCGAAGTCAGCCGATACTAGCCTCCCGCGGCGGGGATGGGCAGGCAACCCGCGGCGGGTGGTCGCACCCGCCCCAGGAGACACCGCCCACCCGCCCACAACCCCCCGCGGCGGTGGAGACCACCCGCCGCCGCTTCCCACCCGCCGCGCACCCCCTCCCGGCAACCCCTCAAGCCCCCGGCCGCTCCCGGGGAGGGGAAGGGAGCCGCTGGGAGGGGTGGAGGCACCCTCCAGCGGGCCCTGAGAAGGGCCTTTTGGGGCTTAGGGGGTCCGCAGCTCGAACCGGGACCCCCCTCCCCGGCCCTTGTAAGGGCCTTTGCGGCACTTACAAGTGGCCTTGCGGCTCTAACAAGAGCCCTTAGGGCTTAGGGGTCCCGCAGCTCGAAACAGACCCCCCCGGCCCTTGTAAGGGCCCTTGCGGCACTTACAAGTGCCCTTGCGGCTCTAACAAGAGCCCTTTGGGCTTAGGGGTCCCGCAGCTCGAAACAGACCCCCTCCCGGCCCTTGTAAGGGCCCTTGCGGCACTGACAAGTGCCTTTGGGGCTAGGGGGCTTAGATGCCATCGCAGTAGAGTAGGCTGAAGAAAGAAGCGGCCGCAGTGAGTCTGCCTGGCATCGGCGACCTGAGTGGGGTTGGTGTCGCCAGCCCGAAGACGTGCGTCGGATCAATGCCGGCCAACATCGGCCTCGTTGAGGTCGCGGCGCCCGCCGGGGGTACCTGGCGCCGCAGGGGTACCTCTCGGGGGTCGGCGGCCTAGGCGGAGCTGTGTCGCCGGGACTGGAAGAAAGAAGAACGCCGCCAAGGGCTGTTTTAAGAGCGCACACCATGGGGGTCCCGGTTCGAGCTGCGGGACCCCCGTCAAAGGCACTATCAGTGCCGCAAGGGCCCTTACAGGGCCGGGGGGGAGGGTCCCGGTTCGAGCTGCGGGACCCCCTAAGCCCAAAAGGCCCTGCTCTCAGGGCCCCGCTGGAGGGAGCCTCCACCCTCCCAGCGGCTCCCCCTTCCCTCCCAGGGAAAGCCCTCCCCTTCCTGGCAGCCCCTCCTAGCCTCCCGTTCCGAGATTGCCGCTTGCGGAGAACGGGTTGGGAGGGGCTGCTGGGAAGCGGCGGCGGGTGGTCTCCGCCGCCGCGGGGGGTTGTGGCGGGGGGGTGGCGTATTGCCCGCCCCCTTAGGAGATGCGCGGGAAGGGATTTTACTATACAGTATCGCCGCGAAGGGGCTTAAAATTACCGCAACACATCGCGGCCGCAATACATATCGCGGGAATGGGCTTGCCGTTATAAATACGGCGATAGCGCTATTCGCGCGGCCGCGATGTGCGGCGGTAATTTTTTGCCGTATTTTGTTCCTTATAAATATGCCCCTAGAGTATGAAATTTTGCCATAAAACTTCCTGATAGACATGTTTAAAAAAAAATACATTCTAAAGGTTTAATCTTGCTATTTAAGCGCATGAAAATAACTTATTTCGCTATTCCCGTCATATAAATTAAAATTACTCACTTTCTGCTCATTTCATAAAAACTATGTTCCAAATCTTCTGTTTTTGCTTTATCTATACAAACATCTTAAAAAAGGGAGAAAAAGTGTCAGCACAACACAGATGTTCCTGAAAAAAAATGAAGTGTATATACAAGGGACATTTTTTGTTCAATATTATGGAATTGATTGAAATTGTAGTAATACCAACAAGTTATAACAAGTGCAAGTATAGAACATTAAACTTGTTACAGTGAACCCTAGTGGGCACCACATTATATTATCTCCCTCTTATAAAGAAAAAAACTTTATAACTAGATAAAGGTTGGCACTCGGTTGTAGTATCCAGATTTATGTTTTTTATGCAGTTTTGTTCACAAGATCTGATGGAATAATGTGGCAATAATTGGTTATGGGTATGGGCAGATTTGAGCGCAGACGGCGACACATGAGTAATGTGGGTGACCTAATGCCATCAATTGGTGTATTCCTGTACTCCAGCATGGCCATGTAGGATCGCGCCACTTTGCTTTGCTTTTGACAATAGAGCTTGACAGTTTAAACAGTTTTCTCAATTTGTCCATTGACTGTGGATAATTTGGGCTAGAAGTGTGGTGCTGAAAGTCATAGCTGTGGTAATTTTTTTAAATTCTGCTGATGCATATTTAGGGCCATTGTCTGAAACAAACTCATCAGGAATTCCGTGTCTGGAAAATATGCCTTTTAGTTTTTCTATGACATTAGAAGTAGAAGTTCTCCTGACTGATTCCAGTTCAAAGAAACGGCTGTAATAATCTACTACTAAAACATGCCACCTTTTGCCATGGCCTTGAGGGTACGCATGTGGAAACATTGGCTCTTTACGGTTTGATGCACGATATTGTAAACAAAGTGGACATGTGAGCACCAATTTCTCAATTTTTGCATTCATACCTGTAGAAAATATCCTGTGCACTCTCTTTACATTTCTCAGCTCCCATATGACCTTGATGTATCGGTTGTATCAGTTCTGTTTGATGGATTTTGGTACTACATAACCTGTCACCTTTACAAATTGTCCATAATAATCAATTTTTTTCACGAAAACTCAAAAACTCTGCTACTGCTGGAGGACAGGCATGTTTGACTTTGTGTTGCTGGGGGTAAAAGGCATTTTTCTCACATGAACTTTATCAGTGGCAGCCATAAGTTTATTTGTGCGAGCTGCTTCATGGCATCTTGCAATTTCAATTGCATTGTTAAGGTTGAGATCAGCACCTTGATTATTAATTTCTCTTGCATTTTAGTGGCATTTGTGAAACACAATTCTGTCACGAATCATTTCATCAGATTCGGTGAATGCACAATCCTTAGCTAATAATTTCTTAATTTCTTAATTAATAAAGGTGTCACAAAATGTCCTATAGTCTCATTTGCATCTTGCATCTGTTATAAATGTATATCTTGCAAAGATGGGGTTTACTTTAGAGGTTACATAATCACTGTATCTTTTATAATAAGCACTGACCTGCTTGCTCTCCTCTACAGCCATGTCTCCCCAGGAGTTATAAAATGTCCCTTCCTTTTCTCCAAGCCATAACAAGTAACAGCATTATCCTCTCTTCTTTGGCTTAAGAGGACCCTTAAATGAGTTGCATGTTGTTTAAAACCTTCTCCATTCCTCTGATAGGTTGACACTATCCAGTCCATGCTGGGTGACTGCATACCTGCAAATTCCATGCGGTCTCTTACTGCAGAATGCTCATGCTGTGTGATCAGTGCTGTATTTACAGATAATGACAACTGATTGTTTTTACGAGTGGTGACCCGTGTGTGTAGTGTTACCGGTAGAGGTATAGGGGTATGGGCAGTGAGGCTCAACCTTTTAGGTAAGGTCTGTAACACTATATTGTAATAGGAGCGCTCGGAGGTAGGACGCCATAAATCCGTGGAAAGTAACTTCTAACATGTAATCTTGGGCAAGTCAGTATATATTTGTACAGGCAGTGCGAATGGAGCATATGTATGGGTATGAACGCGGTACTAGCCATTTTTGTCAGAGTCAGAGTGATGAAACTGTGCACTATATGTTGTGGGTGAGAACATAGGCACTATCCACAATGATACGATTAATGTATCCAAGGGTAAGTGATCTGAAATGACCTGAGAATAAAAACAATACAGTTGTGCATTATCTGTAAATTATTTGTATGTGACCGTTTGGTCCATCAATATATCTAATCTTAGTGATCAGTGGCTGTCGCTGTTTCGGAACTCTGCTTTCAAATTAATACAAGAGACATCTTGTTGAAGGAAGCTGTATTCACATCCTTAGGTCCAATATGGACCACACATACCAACATGTTATATACAGAAATTTGTGTATGGTCTTCTCTCCATAGAATGTCTAGTGATACCAGAAGGTTAACTGAGCAAAAGGTGATCGTATGTGTCAGAAAGTATTGCACAGTCCGTTTTGCGGCTGAAATCATCTCAAGATAGATGCATGGTGGTATATATAGTTACTTACCAATAATGTAGCTAAAATCAACATCTAATCTTTTCCTGTACGTAAAATCAGGATCAACACCACTTCGAGCAAAACAATTTGGGATATACATTCTTCAATTATTTTAAAAATGTGGTCTAAAAAAAAAAAAGAAAATATATCAATTGTGATTAATATAATACATTTGCATCCTTACAATAAAAGAGTGACAGCACATCATTGATATTTGTAGGCTAAATAATTGTATTGGTGTATTGCTTGTAAATTATTGGTGATTTACGTCAATGAATGCCTACGTCACATTTTACAAAGTTATTCTGAAGGCTAATATGTAGGACATTTTGAAGGTGAAGATGCACTGCCCAATGGCTCAAGTAGGAGGAGGTGGTCCATGACCTACTAGAGGGATGTCACCGTGATATGAACGGCGAGTTAGTTCTGCTTTTTCACTGTAGTGAAACATTTATATTCAACTGTATATGTTTATTGCATATGTATGTTTCATAATATAATTTGGTGAACCAAAGGTTTTAGAACCAGAACTTTTTTCATATACAATTAATAAATAAAAAAATTTATAAATAAATAGACATAAATGAGGTTATTATAGGTTAACTGGCAGAAGCACTTACCGGTAATCATTTTAATTTGGAAAAATTATTAGAAAGAGCTGTTTGGACAAGAAAAGTGGGGTACCTACATACAGTATATCTGGTATTGTTGTACTCAAAAGAACCAGAGCTTTCAGCAGAAACAAAAGATTTTTGTGCGTAATCATCCAAAAATCGATTGAGTTCTCCAGGAAATTGTAAAGTCTTGTTATCTAACGATATACAAATTCCCCTATTTAATGGAGTTTCCTATTGTAATTATCATTTTTTACACTGACGAGGGCAAAATCTTGAAATTCCTCTGGCAATGAACGTGACAAAAGTGGAAAATTCTGCTGCCATGAAAGGGGTTAAAAATCACATAATAATAATAATAATAATAATAATATAGATGGAAGGAATGATTTTAGATTCACACAGAACCTGTTTATCATTCAATTTTTTTTTTAAAGGGTATGTCCACCCACCACACAAACTTAAGTATTGGGCTAATTGCCCCCTAAATCCTTAACCTTGCGAGGTTCTTAAGTTTTAAAGCTGCTGGTAAACCTACTTACCAGCCTTCATGCCCTCTGTGTTCTGCTTAGCTCCTGTGCCTTTCTCATGCACGGAAGCTGCAGAAGGGGCGGACCAGCAGTCGGGTGCTGCGCAGATCCAGCCCTTCTGCAGCTTCCGTGCACGGAAAAGGCACGGGAGCTAAGCAGAGACGCCCAAGAAAAGAGGCTGGTAAGTAGGTTTGCCAGCAGCTTTGAAAACTAAAGACCTTGTGAGGTCGTAGGTTTGGGGGGAAATTAGTCTAAGTAAGTTGGGTGGGGGTTGGACATACCCTTAAATTCTGTTTGCCATTTGTACAGAAGTGCAGTCACATTTAATTATTAAACACTAAACAAACATACTGCAACATTTTAAACATCCTGGATTTTTGTTTCTAAGCCAGCAAAACATGTATCAGTATGTATCAAAATAATGACACTTTCATAGCAAAAGATCTACACTGTGATTGAGTTGCTATGACATTTGTTCAAGCAATAAATATCTGCAGCTAACTTGTTCTGAATATCAATGTGGAATCAAATAAGTAGTTTTATATTGAGAAAACCTGTTTCTGGTCATAATTAGGTTAGCATTTTAGTGACAGTTTCCCTTTAACCAGAGATCCTGAATACCTAAAGTTCCTTGAGTTAGAAGCAACCAGACACCAAGGTTTTGCAGAGAAAGATTATATCAAGAACCTATAATGATTTTTTTTCTAGTAGAGAAAAATAATAATAAAAAGTCTATAGTAGAATAGTTGATGAAGTTGATTTAAATTGTGGGAAGATTTGTGATTGCAAACATGAATTTAAAAAAAGTAAACAAAAAAATTACATATGTAGTGCCTGAATTTTTCTTTACATAAATATAATAAGAAAAGGATTTTAGTGAAATCAAATTGATTATGACTGATAAAAGATCAGAATTAAAGTAAATATTTGAGCATTATTAAATCAAAATTACATTTATATATAACAAACTCACTAAAGATATGTCTGAGCTGTTCTGCATATTATTTTATTTATCTACAGTCACCCATCAGTCCACATTCCATAATCTCCACCACTTGCTTAGAAAACATCACGTTTGCTGGAAAGCCACTAGTGCTTACCATGACACGTTGACCCAAGGACATGATTTAAAAAAATTCGGACTGAGGCGGCTAGCCTCCCCCTAAGAGTTACCCGAAGCACACAAAGACAGCATAGGATGGATCGTCAAACAGTCTCTTGGTTGGCAATGGTAATACAGAGAGGATACACAGCACAAAGGAGGAAGAAAAATCACAGTCAGGAATGTAGCAAAAGGTCTGTTCTGTCCACCTGGCCAGGAAGGTACAGAAGGATAAGACAAAAGCATAATCAGCGCCATAAAGGTTGTGCGAGCACCAAAAAGTTAAGGTGAGTACAACCGTACCGTAGAAAACCGTACAGTCACCCCCTTATCAGAGTTGCTTAAAGTGCACATTTAACGGCAGTCCCAAATATAAATATGTAATACTGATTTACCGGTATAAGTAAAAATTAAAAAAGGAAGCTGTCCTCTTCCTTCATTCAGGATCCTCTTTCCAGCACAGCAGTCAATCATGGCCATGCAGAATATGTAGCGGAAATGGCTAATACAGAAGATACTGTAAGTGGTTAACAGTAAGAGAGAATCAGCACCACACTTAGTTTAAACTTCAGGAGTGAGAGGAGGAACAAAACAAACTTTAGCAGGAAATGCTGACTGTTGCAGAACTCTCACATGCAAGCTCATAGCAAGCTCGTATACCTTTAAAAGGTGGCAAACTTTGGGAAAGAGGACAGTATACTACGGATCAAACACGTCACTTTAGGAATGTCATTAAGGTCAGCAATGCAAGGTTGAGGTATAAATGAGGAATGCTTTTTTATGTAGAAGTCGGTATGCCCTTTATGGCCATGCTTGAACAAAAATAGGCTGCAAGGTTAGGCGGACATAAAAAGAATTTCAAAAGAAGTAATTACAATTACAAACAATCTAAAAAAGCATCAATAAATCTAGAAACATATAATTTGTGGTTCGTCCAAAACTAAAAGCTACTGAATGATGAAAGAATAAAAATGAATCTTGGTTTCAATTTGTTACTGCCGGTTTTGAAAATCCCTGGATCTGAAAGAATTTTTACAAAATTCCAAAAGTTGGAACTTAATCGAATTATTGAAAACTCCATTAAAAAAATTATAAATAAATTACATCAAAAAGTCCAAAAAAAATTCTACTTAAAGGGCATCTACACCAAAAAAAGGTTATTTTAAATTGACAATAACTGGAAACTATGGGGGTTATTCAATAAAAGTTCTTATCGTTTAAAATGGTGTATTTTGCCCCAACCAATCAGATGTTAGTTGTCAAATATTACATAAGTTCTGATTGGTTGGGGCAAAATTAGCACCATTTTAAACAATAAGAACTTTATTGAATTTCCCTGTATAATTCTTACCAACCACCACTGTATAACTTTTTTTTTGTTAAACTGCCCCCTATTTCTTTAGATATCCAATCTAAAACTTCTATATTCAGCTGTCAATCAAGTTCCGTGCTCTCAAAAACTATTCTCTGTGAGTAGTTTTACTGTAGATGGAATGGTGACAGTTTGACAGTTAGAATGCTGTATGCAGGCTTGAACGTTGGTTTGTGGGAAAAAAGTCAGGTTGGATGGAAGTGAGAGTGGTTAAAAGAGGGAGGGGGATATGCTCCTAAACAAAATGTGTGCTGCATAAGGTGTGCAGCACAAACTCCAATCAAGGTAATTGCTACTTACATGTATCAATATATTGATTAAGATGAGGCAAAGAGTTTAATTTATCTCTATTTAAGAATCAACAAGGCCTGTTAAGAGAGAGAATCAGACAATCCCTAATGTGAAGCATAGGGTGATCTTTGCTTTAGGGATAAAGCTACATATAAAAGACAACAAAGGTTAAAAGCAATACCCTGTGCTACAGCGTGTTTTGAGATAATTAGCCAGGGAACTGTATATAGAAAACACTTACCAACATGACTATGATCCAAAACGAAAGTCAAGGCAGAGTTACAGTTGTTACACGAGCAGAGAGAAATAAATATTTGAGAAACTATCATGTTCTTCTGATTTGAAAATTATTATGGAAAGAAGTCTGCAGTTTACACCAGACACCCAAAGAAATTACAGAATCTGGCAATTACAGGATCAAAGCGGTGTATTTCCCCACTGGGGAGAATAAAAGACAATACAGTTCAGGAACGCCAGCACACTGCTGTTGGCTGTTTGGAGACAATAGGTAGGTGCAATCCTCCAGCTCTCTACTCCACAGGCTTAGATAACCAAATAAAAGAAGCAAGTGGAGGAGACACATACTAATGTGATGACAATTATTGGCAAAAACAACAAAACAACATTTCAGGAATGCTATGTCCCATCTCAGGTATAACCAGTGTAAAATGACTAACAAACATTTGTACCCTCATATCCTGACATACTGACCTCATGGAACTGAGCTGACAAGCCAGGATACCAAAGTGAGGTGCACCATTTTTAAAGTGCATGATATAAAGTGCATATTAACAACATAATATTATAAACACATGGTATGGTACAATTCAATATAATACAAATATAACTTAACACTAGATTTACCAGGGCTGCGCAGATTTGCGTAAATCCTGGAATCATATCTACTAGCACCCTGCTGAGTTGTTTAACATGCTATCGCCCATGTTCTTTTCTTTTGTTTGAAAAACACCCATTACCTGTGAGGCTGGCACATTTGCATTTGTTAGCTGAACCAAGGAAGGTTGAATCTTTGTGTGTGGAAACCTTCAGAAATGCCTGCCATATTTATACAAAGACACATTCAGAATATATGGATACACAAGTCTGTTGTATTTTTAAGTGTTTCAAATTTTACAGAGTTTACAGCGTTTGCAGACCCAGTGTCCAAGTCCCGCATTTGGCACAGGTGAATTTCTGACATGTGCACAGGTAAACTGCTGCGATTCCTGTTGCAGCTCTCTTGGACGTGGCACTGTGTGTCTGTACAGTCCCTGGCACAGCAGCTGCAACAGCTTCAGCAGCCCGCTTTGTGCCAATATTTCCTTGTGCTGATTGAATCGGCAACAGAGTTCTTAGCTAGAAGACTCAGAAACAATTTCTTTTGCCTGTCCACCCTGTACATGCCTTGTACAAAATGAAGGCATTACAGCTGCCAGGTCGCACTATTGTAAAAAGGTCCGTGGGGTTGGAAGGTCGTGGGGGGGGGGGGAGCATAATTTTTTTTTTGCTATGGGGCCCAGTCATTTCTAGTTACGCCCCTGGCTAATACTGTACTTACTGAAAGTAGAGGGATCAGCATACAATCAGCTGGTTTACAATAGTAAAGGCACACAGTTAGGTAGTGAGTGACAGCAGGGCCCCCGTTAGGTAGCGAGTGAGAAACAGGGCCCCCCGTTAGGTAGTGAGTGACAGGGACCCCGTTGATAGTGAGTGACAGGGACCCCAGGTTAGATAGTGAGTGACAGGGACCCCGTTAGGTAGTAAGTGACAGGGAACTCCATTAGGTAGTGAGTGGACAGGCGCCCCTACCTCGCAGCCAGCAGATCAGACCTCGATAAGCGTGTGGCTCGACCAGTGAGAGCAGGCGCAAATATGGGCCCGCTCTAACATGTACAAACATACATTGGAGATGAAGTGTTAGCAAGTTTCATTGTATTCGTCATTGTATCAGCAAGTTTTCATTCTGTTTTCACACTATTTTTATATAAAGACTTGTGTTCCATATATTGTGAATGTGTGTCTGACATGGGGGGACATTTTGTATAGATTCAGGCATTTCTGAAGGTTCCACGTCTCACACACAGGTTTTGATCTGAGCTACTCTGAGGTAAAATGCAAATGTGCCAGGCCTTACAGGTAAGGGTGATTTGCACAACAATAGATTGCAGATAATCAAACTGAAGACCTGTGAAAATCTCAGCAGGGGTGAGCCTTGCACCAGAAAACTAAAAAAGTTGGTTCTGTGTTAATGACATTAATACAGGTATAAAGTGCATTCTGCTGTGAAATAAATTAAGTGGAATAAAAGTGACCATGAGTATTAAAGGTTAAAAACAATCAGACATTAAAAACATATTGGTCCTTTAACAATCCCCTTATTTGTTCTCTAGTTTAAAGGATATGTTCACTATAATACCAACTAGTTGAACAGATAGCTGTGACTTAAAAGTAAATGTGTACAATTTTTTTTTTTGTCCTCTTGTGTTCCCTATTCTTCATTAGCCTCTCTCTCGGTTTTTCCAACGTAAACCGGACCCATGGGACATTTAAGCAAGTGAATAATTCCTTGTTAAACAAGTGGCAAAATTAATAACTGATCTTAATGCCCTGCTGAGATGATATACTAGGTCCCCTGGTATTATGGCATTACATATTCCAACATATGGAGAAGAGGGGTGGTTCACAGAAAGCTTGCCAAATTGGCAATCATGTTTTAATAAACCTCCAATTTCTCCTCACTTCTTGAATTTAATTTAAGTTATCTTGCACTGACGAGATCTAACAAGATCGAAACATGTCCTGTCTGTAAGTCAGATGATTGGCTCTATACAATAGACTATGTTGCATGTTATTGAGCCAGTGGTTCTGGACACATGCATTAGCCATGGGACGTAAAGGAGTATTTTACATATCTCCGCCCCTTACTCTGGATAACCTGGGAGTAAGAAATTACTTCTTGTTTCTTAGAATTTGTGAGCAATGCTATTCATATAGCATTAGACTGCAAGATGCCTTCTGTTATAAGAAGGTGTTTCTCCATATATAAAAGGGGTACTAGGAACCTTGTTGTTTGGGGTTATACTATATGGTATGTGTTATTAATAAATGTTTGAGATTTTGGTATTAGATATGTGTGTTATATATGGCTACAGAGCCTCTAGGGTCTAATTTTCTATAGAGCGGTAATTTTCTTCATATGGTGGGTTATACAGTTAACAGCAGAAATATCCTCTATACTCTGTCATCCAAGTGCTTCCAGAGCTACACATGGACACCTTTTGGGTGCCTAGTGTAGAGTCTGAGCTAATAGTGCCATATTGTCAACTATCATTGAATTTCAGCGTGGCAGTAAGTTGAGCAACGGGATTGACATGTACTCATACACACACAGCTGTTTTATACTGGTGTGTGGGTGCAAGATCCGGACGAACAGCAATATTTTTTTTATATATCCATATATGTCTATTAAATAATAGAGCAATTTTTCTAAGTCTGGAGAGTGCACTGACCTTCTTACCACTATATGTGAACATTGCTGCAGCACCAAGGAACTGTCTATATTAAGGGGTAGTACGGAGGAACATGCAGATCACACATACATTCATTTAATGTTGCCTGTAGCAGTAAGACCATTTTCTATCATTGGATTTTGCGCCATCTCACTAAAACAAAACCTAGTGAATCTTATAGTAGTAAAATGCTTTCCATGAATTGCAAAACCAAGTTCACAGTTATAGCTCTTTTTAAATATTAAAATGCATTGTGCTTTCAATATGTTCCCTAAGGCTACTTTGAAAAACAAAGTCTATTATTCAAGATGAATTTCAGAGATACTGATTTCATTTTCTTTTAGCCAACATTTTAGATTCATTCTTCTCATAACATAAGTAAACCTTCCAAAGCAAATCACTTCATAGAATTTGTCATCTACAGTTAACATCTGTCAAAGTCCTAAATTACAGATCTACTTTGCAAATCATAGGGTTTGTCATGTTTCAATCTGTTTACTTTTTTTAAATTGAAAAATTATCAGAAAACATTCTATTTCAGCTGCAGGTTATCTTTCGCTGCAGGTTACCAAGAGCGGAAGGTTTAACAAAATAAATAGCTTGAGGAATAATTTCCTGTACACTGACAAAGATCAGTGATGAAAGCCAAATCTTAGAGTTGAAGATTTCCTACTCTCACTGGTTAATTATTTACAATAAATATGACAGTGTAAAACCAACTGGAACACATTTAATAATAAAGAGACAGAGCAAAGGAAACCAAATGCACACATATCAAATTAATACACCTATCAAATTGAGTTTACATTTATTTATTGAAACCCCTTAAAAAACAAATATAAATACTAAATGTATTGCAAAATGGCCATCTATCTCCATTCCTTTGTTTACTATTATAAGGTGTGAAAAATTTTCAATAGTCACGTTCTTGTATTCAGAAAATTCATTTAACATGGCCCATTACCTGGGACTTAAAAGCCTGTAATTCTGCTTGAAGTTCATTGATTTTTTCTTCATTTTTCTTCAGCTGGGTCTGGGCCTCTTGGCGAATTGTAAATTCTTCTTCATACTAAAAATCACAAAAAAAAAAAAGTTGAAGTCATTTTCTAGATAAAGTCTTTATGTAAAGATTTTAACTTCCCCAGCTGCAGTGTACTACAATACCCATCACCTTCGTTCAAAGAACAGGGATCTGCAAACGTTAATGCTGCAGGCTATGCATACATTATTAATATTATAATCTAAATTTGTAATGAGTTTCACAAATGCTATCCACCAACAATTTTAACAGGTATCTGTAAACAGCTTTCTTGGGGTCGGACTCTTTTTAACACTCCCCCCCCCCCCCCCCAACAACAACTATTCCAACAACCGAATGCAAAAACAATAGTAGGAAGCATATCTACATATACTCATCTGCATCTAGCAGGTGAATATTGATTCTGCACACCACTCTAACAGCACGCCAGAAGAAATCAATTCTTATACAGATAGAAGTGTACCAGGCTGAATCAGACTCTAATAAGAATGTTCAGGTAGTGTAACAGCGAGACCTAGCCTTCAATACATATAAGAGACGACTAGCATACAAAGGATTAATGGTTGCACTCACAACTTATTTTGTACTGGAATCCATTTAGCATATCTAAAACGTATAAACATGTATTTAATAACTAAAATCTTTTAAAATAACGAATAGCACAGAAAACAGGTCACCTGTTCTGTACAACAAACAAAACAAATGTGCAAACCAGACTAACTGCAACTGGTGTTTATTGATACAGTTCAGTAAACACCATGTAACGTTTCAGTGCCATGCACCTTTTCAGACACATACAAATCTATGTGTCTGAAGAAGGTGCATGGCACCAAAACGGTACATGGTTTTTACTGAACTGTATCAATAAACACCAGTTGCAATTAAGTGAGTATGTATGTGTTTTAATGTATGGATGTTCGCCAACATGCTGTAGCACCCAGCATTTATGCCTCCAGTGTGCTTTTTCTATTCATGTCCTGTATAAGGTTAGGGAAGCAAATGTAGTACAGAACTATAAAATACAGTATAAAGAACTAAATTCGGCAGTACAGTGGCTCGGTGTTTAGCAGCAGCCTTGCAGCAATGCAGTTTTGGGTTCAAAAGGAGTTAGGTTGTTCTCCCTGTGCTTGCATGGGTTTCCTCTGGGTACTCTGGTTTCCCCAACAATCATAAAGACACAATAATAGATTGTATGTGTGAAAAACAGAGCTTAGATTGTAATCTCTTCGGTGCAGGTAGACATGTGAATGTATTGTAAAGGGTCACAGAAACTTGCTCTGCGCTTTTTGATAGATAGTTACCTGACCTGATCAGAGTGAAGCATGCAACTACCAAAGAGGCAAGATTTATGTAAGTATCTCTTTAGTGTAGTCCAGTACCTATAGCCTACGCCTTACAAATGTTAGTGATGATGAGCAGAACATCTGTAGCATTCAGTTCAATTAAAAATGTCAACTCAATCTAGACCTGTAAAAATGCTGCAGTTTTAATACGATGCATGATCCTTATTAAGGTTGAGGCCACACTGCAACGCACAGGAATCGTGCGCGTTATCGCACGCGATTGTGTGCGCTTTTCTTGTGCGTTCGCCTTTTGCGCATGCGTTTTCGCGTTATGGAAACGCTGCGTTAACGCACCAAAAATGGTGAACGCATGCGTTACCAAAACGCGAACGGACGCGCAATCGCACGCGCGTCAGAAATCGCGGGAATTTTTGCGTTCTCGCGATTTCCATTTTAGCGAAAATCGCGGGCGCAATCGCGAAATCGCGCTAGTGTGGCCTAGCCCTAACAGTGCATGGCTATGTAATCTATTACAATCAATTTGTAGCTATGCCATGGCTTGGTTTCACAAGGCACATTCAAGCGTGTGTATTCTAGGCAATAATATGATATATATATATATATATATATATATATATATATATATATATATATATATATATATATATATATATATATACACACACACACAACACACACACACAATTAAGTCTGTGACCTTGTACTTGTGCATGCAAAGGCTAACTGGCTATAAACATCTTTATATTGTACAATAAAAGATGAAATATTGACTTTGGGGGGGGATACACCTAGGGGCATATTTATAAAGGTTGGTTAACTTTTCGCGGCCGTTTTCGCGGACACTAACGCATAAATCGCGTTTAACGCGTTTATAAATGTCCAAAAACGGCCGTGAAAAGTTAACGAAGCGTTAACCCTTCGCGGCGATACTACCTGTTACCGCTGCTTCTATTTATAAAGCGGCGGTACTGGTTTCGCTCTGCTAGTATCGGCTGTTTTACTTCGCCACCTTGAAGGTGGCGAAGTCAGCCGATACTAGCCTCCCGCGGCGGGGATGGGCAGGCAACCCGCGGCGGGTGGTCGCACCCGCCCCAGGAGACACGCCCACCGCCCACAACCCCCCGCGGCGGTGGAGACCACCCGCCGCCGCTTCCCACCCGCCGCGCACCCCCTCCCCGGCAACCCCTCCAAGCCCCCCGGCCGCTCCCGGGGAGGGGAAGGGAGCCGCTGGGAGGGGTGGAGGCACCCTCCAGCGGGGCCCTGAGAAGGGCCTTTTGGGGCTTAGGGGGTCCCGCAGCTCGAACCGGGGACCCCCCTCCCGGCCCTTGTAAGGGCCTTTGCGGCACTTACAAGTGCCCTTGCGGCTCTAAAAGAGCCCTTTAGGGCTTAGGGGTCCCGCAGCTCGAAACAGGACCCCCTCCCCGGCCCTTGTAAGGGCCCTTGCGGCACTTACAAGTGCCCTTGCGGCTCTAACAAGAGCCCTTTAGGGCTTAGGGGTCCCGCAGCTCGAAACAGGACCCCCTCCCCGGCCCTTGTAAGGGCCCTTGCGGCACTGACAAGTGCCTTTGGGGCTTAGGGGGCTTAGATGCCATCGCAGTAGATGGCTGAAGAAAGAAGCGGCCGCAGTGAGTCTGCCTGGCATCGGCGACCTGAGTGGGGTTGGTGTCGCCAGCCCGAAGACGTCGCGTCGGATCAATGCCGGCAACATCGGCCTCGTTGAGGTCGCCGGCGCCCGCCGGGGGTACCCCTGGCGGCCGCAGGGGTACCTCTCGGGGGTCGGCGGCCTAGGCGGAGCTGGTGTCGCCGGGACTGGAAGAAAGAAGACGCCGCCCAAGGGCTGTTTTAAGAGCCGCACACTGGGGGTCCCGGTTCGAGCTGCGGGACCCCCGTCAAAGGCACTTATCAGTGCCGCAAGGGCCCTTACAAGGGCCGGGGAGGGAGGGTCCCGGTTCGAGCTGCGGGACCCCCTTAAGCCCCAAAAGGCCCTGCTCTCAGGGCCCCGCTGGAGGGAGCCTCCACCCCTCCCAGCGGCTCCCTCCCTTCCCCTCCCAGGGAAAGCCCTCCCCTTCCTGGCAGCCCCTCCTAGCCTCCCGTTCCGAGATTGCCGCTTGCGGAGAACGGGTTGGGAGGGGCTGCTGGGAAGCGGCGGCGGGTGGTCTCCGCCGCCGCGGGGGGTTGTGGGCGGGGTGGGCGTATGCCCCGCCCCCTTAGGAGATGCGTCGGGAAGGGATTTTACTATACAGTATCGCCGCGAAGGGGCTTAAAATTACCGCAACACATCGCGGCCGCAATACATATCGCGGGAATGGCGCTTGCCGTTATAAATACGGCGATAGCGCTATTTTCGCGGCCGCGATGTGCGGCGGTAATTTTTTGCCGTTATTTTCGTTCCTTTATAAATATGCCCCCTAGAGTATGAAATTTTGCCATAAAACTTCCTGACTAGACATGTTTAAAAAAAAATACATTCTAAAGGTTTAATCTTGCTATTTAAGCGCATGAAAATAACTTATTTCGCTATTCCCGTCATATAAATTAAAATTACTCACTTTCTTGCTCATTTCATAAAAACTATGTTCCAAATCTTCTGTTTTTGCTTTATCTATACAAACATCTTTAAAAAAGGGAGAAAAAGTGTCAGCACAACACAGATGTTCCCTGAAAAAAAATGAATGCTATATACAAGGGACATTTTTTGTTCAATATTATGGAATTGATTGAAATTGTAGTATATACCAACAAGTTATAACAAGTGCAAGTATAGAACATTAACTTGTTACAGTGAACCCTAGTGGGCACCACATTATATTACATCTCCCTTCTTATAAAGAAAAAAACTTATAAACTAGATAAAGGTTTGGCACTCCGGTTGTAGTATCCAGACTTTATTGTTTTTTATGCAGTTTTCTGTTCACAAGATCTGATGGAATAATGTGTGGCAATAATTGGTTATGGGTCATGGGCAGATTTGAGCGCAGACGGCGACACATGAGTAATTAAGTGGGTGACCTAATGCCATCAATTGGTGTATTCCTGTACTCCAGCATGGCCATGTAGGGATCGCTGCCACTTTGCTTTGCTTTTGACAATAGATGCTTGACAGTTTAAACAGTTTTCTCAATTTGTCCATTTGACTGTGGATAATTTGGGCTAGAAGTTGTGTGCTGAAAGTCATAGTCTGTGGTAATTTTTTTAAATTCTGCTGATGCATATTTAGGGCCATTGTCTGAAACAAACTCATCAGGAATTCCGTGTCTGGAAAATATGCCTTTTAGTTTTTCTATGACATTAGAAGTAGAAGTTCTCCTGACTGATTCCAGTTCAAAGAAACGGCTGTAATAATCTACTACTAAAACATGCCACCTTTTGCCATGGCCTTGAGGGTACCGCATGTGGAAACATTGGCTCTTTACGGTTTGATGCACGATATTGTAAACAAAGTGGACATGTGAGCACCAATTTCTCAATTTTTTGCATTCATACCTGTAGAAAATATCCTGTGCACTCTCTTTACATTTCTCAGCTCCCATATGACCTTGATGTATCGGTTGTATCAGTTCTGTTTGCATGGATTTTGGTACTACTAACCTGTCACCTTTACAAATTGTCCATAATAATCAATTTTTTTCACGAAAACTCCAAAACTCTGCTACTGCTGGAGGACAGGCATGTTTTGACTTTGTGTTTGCTTGGGGGTAAAAGGCATTTTTCTCACATGAACTTTATCAGTGGCAGCCATAAGTTTCATTTGTGCCTGAGCTGCTTCATGGCATCTTGCAATTTCAATTGCATTGTTAAGGTTGAGATCAGCACCTTGATTTATTAATTTCTCTTGCATTTTAGTGGCATTTGTGCCAAACACAATTCTGTCACGAATCATTTCATCAGATTCGGTGAATGCACAATCCTTAGCTAATAATTTCTTAATTTCTTAATTAATAAAGGCCTGTCACAAAATGTCCTATAGTCTCATTTGCATCTTGCATCCTGTTATAAATGTATATCTTGCAAAGATGGGGTTTACTTTAGAGGTTACATAATCACTGTATCTTTTATAATAAGCACTGACCTGCTTGCTCTCCTCTACAGCCATGTCTCCCCAGGAGTTATAAAATGTCCCTTCCTTTTTCTCCAAGCCATAACAAGTAACAGCATTTATCCTCCTCTTCTTTTGCCTTAAGAGGACCCTTAAATGAGTTCTGCATGTTGTTTAAACCTTCTCCATTCCTCTGATAGGTTGACACTATCCCAGTCCATGCTGGGTGACTGCATACCTGCAAATTCCATGCGGTCTCTTACTGCAGAATGCTCACTGCTGTGTGATCAGTGCTGTAATTTACAGATAATGCACAACTGTATTGTTTTTACGAGTGGTGACCCGTGTGTGTAGTGTTACCGGTAGAGGTATAGGGGTATGGGCAGTGAGGCTCAACCTTTTAGGTAAGGTCTGTAACACTATCATTGTAATAGGAGCGCTCCGGAGGTAGGACGCCATAAATCCTGTGGAAAGTAACTTCTAACATGTAATCTTGGGCAAGTCAGTATATATTTGTACAGGCAGTGCGAATGGAGCATATGTATGGGTATGAACCGCATGTACTAGCCATTTTTGTCAGAGTCAGAGTGATGAAACTGTGCCACTATATGTTGTGGGTGAGAACATAGGCACTATCCACAATGATACGATTAATGTATCCAAGGGTAAGTGATCTGAACTGACCTGAGAATAAAAACAATACAGTTGTGCATTATCTGTAAATTATTTGTATGTGACCCGTTTGGTCCATCAATATATCTAATCTTAGTGATCAGTGCTGTAGCCTGTTTCTGGAACTCTGCTTTCAAATTAATACAAGAGACATTCTTGTTGAAGGAAAGCTGTATTCACATCCTTAGGTCCAATATGGCACCACATACCAACATGTTATATACAGAAATCTTGTGTATGGTCTTCTCTTCCATAGAATGTCTAGTGATACCAGAAGGTTAACTGAGCAAAAGGTGATCGTATGTGTCAGAAAGTTATTGCACAGTCCGTTTTGCGGCTGAAATCATCTCAAGATAGATGCATGGTGGTATATATAGTACTTACCAATAATGTAGCTAAAATCAACATCTAATCTTTTCCTGTACGTAAAATCAGGATCAACACCACTTCGATGCAAAACAATTTGGGATATACATTCTTCAATTATTTTAAAATATTGTGGTCTAAAAAAAAAAAGAAAATATATCAATTGTGATTAATATAAATACATTTGCATCATTACAATAAAAGAGTGACAGCACATCATTGATATTTGTAGGCTAAATAATTGTATTGGTGTATTGCTTGTAAATTATTGGCTGATTTACGTCAATGAATGCCTACGTCACATTTTACAAGTTATTCTGAAGTCTAATATGTAGGACATTTTGAAGGTGAAGATGCACCTGCCCACTGGCTCACGTAGGAGGAGGTGGTCCATGACCTACTAGAGGGATGTCACCGTGATATGACCAGGCGAGTTAGTTCTGCTTTTTTTCACTGTAGTGAAACATTTATATTCAACTGTATATGTTTATTGCATATGTATGTTTCATAATATAATTTGGTGAACCAAAGGTTTTAGAACCAGAACTTTTTTTCATATCACAATTAATAAATTAAAAAATTTTATAAAATAAATTAGACATAAATGAGGTTATTATAGGTTAACTGGCAGAAGCACTTACCGGTATACATTTTAATTTGGCAAAAATTATTAGAAAGAGCTGTTTTGGACAAGAAAAGTGGGGTACCTACATACAGTATATCTGGTATTGTTGTACTCAAAAGAACCAGAGCTTTCAGAAACAAAAAGATTTTTGTGCGTAATCATCCAAAAATCGATTGAGTTCTCCAGGAAATTTGTAAAGTCTTGTTATCTAACGATATACAAATTTCCCCTATTTAATGGAGTTTCCTATTGTAATTATTCATTTTTTACACTGACTGAGGGCAAAATCTTGAAAATTCCTCTGGCAATGAACGTGACAAAAGTGGAAAATTCTGCTGCCACTGAAAGGGGTAAAAATCACATAATAATAATAATAATAATAATAATATAGATGGAAGGAATGATTTTAGATTCACACAGAACCTGTTTTATCATTCAATTTTTTTTTTAAAGGGTATGTCCACCCACCACACAAACTTTAAGTATTGGGCTAATTGCCCCCTAAATCCTTAACCTTGCGAGGTTCTTAAGTTTTTAAAGCTGCTGGTAAACCTACTTACCAGCCTTCATGCCCTCTGTGTTCTGCTTAGCTCCTGTGCCTTTCTCATGCACGGAAAAGGCACGGGAGCTAAGCAGAAGAACGCCAAAGAAAAGAAGGCTGGTAAGTAGGTTTGCCAGCAGCTTTGAAAACTAAAGACCTTGTGAGGTCGAGGTTTGGGGGGAAATTAGTCTAAGTAAGTTGGGTGGGGAGTTGGACATACCCTTTAAATTCTTGTTTGCCATTTGATACAGAAGTGCAGTCACATTTAATTATTAAACACTAAACAACATCACTGCAACATTTTAAACATCCTGGATTTTTGTTTCTAAGCCAGCAAAACATGTATCAGTATGTATCAAAAGATAATGACACTTTCATAGCAAAAGATCTACACTGTGATTGAGTTGCTATGACATTTTGTCAAGCAATAAATATCTGCAGCTAACTTGTTCTGAATATCAATGTGGAATCAATAAGTAGTTTTATATTGAGAAAACCTGTTTCTGGTCATAATTAGGATTAGCATTTTAGTGACAGTTTCCCTTTAACCAGAGATCCTGAATACCTAAAGTTCCTTGAGTTAGAAGCAACCAGACACCAAGGTTTTGCAGAGATAAGATTATATCAAGCACATATAATTGATTTTTTTTTCTAGTAGAGAAAAATAATTAAAAAAGTCTATAGTAGAATAGTTGATGAAGTTGATTTAAATTGTGGGAAGATTTGTGATTGCAACATGAATTTAAAAAAAGTAAACAAAAAAATTACATATGTAGTGCCTGAATTTTTCTTTACATAAAATATAATAAGAAAAGGATTTTAGTGAAATCAAATTGATTATGACTGATAAAAGATCAGAATTAAAGTAAATATTTGAGCATTAATTAAATCAAAATTACATTTATATATAACAAACTCACTAAAGATATGTCTGAGCTGTTCTGCATATTATTTTATTTATCTACAGTCACCCATCAGTCCACATTCCATAATCTCCACCACTTGCTTAGAAAACATCACGTTTGCTGGAAAGCCACTAGTGCTTACCATGACACGTTTGACCCAAGGACATGATTTAAAAAAATTCGGACTGAGGCCTAGCCTCCCCCTTAAGAGTTACCCGAAGCACACAAAGACAGCATAGGATTGGATCGTCAAACAGTCTCTGGTTGGCAATGGTAATACAGAGAGGATACACAGCACAAAGGAGGAAGAAAAATCACAGTCAGGAATGTAGCAAAAGGTCTGTTCTGTCCACCTGGCCAGGCAAGGTACAGAAGGATAAGACAAAAGCATACTCAGCGCCATAAAGGTTGTTGCGAGCACCAAAAAGTTAAGGTGAGTACAACCGTACCGTAGAAAACCGTACAGTCACCCCCTTATCAGAGTTGCTTAAAGTGCACATTTAACGGCATGTCCCAAATATAAATATGTAATACTGATTTACCGGTATAAGTAAAATATTAAAAAATGTAAGCTGTCCTCTTCCTTCATTCAGGATCCTCTTTCCAGCACAGCAGTCAATCATGGCCATGCAGAATATGTAGCAGGAAATGGCTAATACAGAAGATACTGTTAAGTGGTTAACAGTAAAGGAGAATCAGCACCACATTAGTTTAAACTTCAGGAGTGAGAGGAGGAACAAAACAAACTTTAGCAGGAAATAGCTGACTGTTGCAGACCTCTCCACATGCAAGCTCATAGCAAGCTCGTATACCTTTAAAAGGTGGCAACATTTGGGAAAGAGGACAGTATACTACGGATCAAACACGTCACTTTAGGAATGTCATTAAGGTCAGCAATGCAAGGTTGAGGTATAAATGAGGAATGCTTTTTTATGTAAGAAGTCGGTATGCCCTTTATGGCCATGCTTGAACAAAAATAGGCTGCAAGGTTAGGCGGACATAAAAAGAATTTCAAAAGAAAGTAATTACAATATACAAACAATCTAAAAAAGCATCAATAAATCTAGAACAATATAATTTGTGGTTCGTCCAAAACTAAAAGCTACTGAATGATGAAAGAATAAAAATGAATCTTGGTTTCAATTTGTTACTGCCGGTTTTGAAAATCCCTGGATCTGAAAGAATTTTTACAAATTCCAAAAGTTGGAACTTAATCGAATTATTGAAAACTCCATTAAAAAAATTATAAATAAATTACATCAAAAAGTCCAAAAAAAATTCTACTTAAAGGGCATCTACACCAAAAAAAGGTTATTTTAAATTGACAATAACTGGAAACTATGGGGGTTATTCAATAAAAGTTCTTATCGTTTAAAATGGTGCTAATTTTGCCCCAACCAATCAGATGTTAGTTGTCAAATATTACATAAGTTCTGATTGGTTGGGGCAAAATTAGCACCATTTTAAACAATAAGAACTTTTATTGAATTTCCCTGTATAATTCTTACCAACCACCACTGTATAACTTTTTTTTGTTAAACTGCCCCCTATTTCTTTAGATATCCAATCTAAAACTTCTTATATTTCAGCTGTCAATCAAGTTCCGTGCTCTCAAAAACTATTCTTCTGTGAGTAGTTTTACTGTAGATGGAATGGTGACAGTTTTGACAGTTAGAATGCTGTATGCAGGCTTGACAGTTGGTTTGTGGGAAAAAAGTCAGGTTGGATGGAAGTGAGAGTGGTTAAAAGAGGGAGGGGGATACTGCTCCTAAACAAAATGTGTGCTGCATTGAAGGTGTGCAGCAACACACTCCAATCAGAGTAATTGCTACTTACATGTATTCAATTATTGATTAAGATGAGGCAAAGAGTTTAATTTATCTCTATTTAAGAATCAACAAGGCCTGTTAAGAGAGAGAATCAGACAATCCCTAATGTGAAGCATAGGGTGATCTTTGCTTTAGGGATAAAGCTACATTATAAAAGACAACAAAGGTTAAAAGCAATACCCTGTTGCATACAGCGTGTTTTGAGATAATTAGCCAGGGAACTGTATATAGAACACACTTACCAACATGACTATGATCCAAAACAGAAAGTCAAGGCAGCAGTTCAGTTACACGAGCAGAGAGAAATAAATATTTGAGAAACTATCATGTTCTTCTGATTTGAAAATTATTATGGAAAGAAGTCTGCAGTTTACACCAGACACCCAAAGAAATTACAGAATCTGGCAATTACAGGATCAAAAGCGGTATTTTCCCCACATGGGGAGAATAAAAGACAATACAGTTCAGGAACGCTCCAGCACACTGCTGTTGGCTGTTTGCGAGACAATAGGTAGGTGCAATCCTCCAGCTCTCTACTCCACAGGCTTAGATAATCCAAATAAAGAAGCAAGTGGAGGAGCACACTACTAATGTGAATTTGACAATATATTGGCAAAAACAACAAAACAACATTTCAGGAATGCTATGTCCCATCCTCAGGTATAACCAGTGTAAACTGACTAACAAACATTTGTACCCTCATAATCCTGACTACTGACCTCATGGCAACTTGACTGACAAGCCAGGATACCAAAGTGAGGTGCACCATTTTTAAAGTGCATGATAATAAAGTGCATATTAACAAACATTAATATTATAAAACACATGTATGGTACAATTCAATATAATACAAATATAACTTAACACTAGATTTACCAGGCCTGCGCAGATTTGCGTAAATTCCCTGGACCTCATATCTACTAGCACCCCTGCTGAGTTGTTTAACATGCTATCAGCTCCATTGTTCTCTTTCTTTTGTTCTGAAAATACACCCATTACCTGTGAGGCCTGGCACATTTGCATTTGTTAGCTTGAACCAAGGAAGGTTGAATCTTTGTGTGTGGAAACCTTCAGAAATGCCTGCCATATTTATACAAAAGACACATTCAGAATATATGGATACACAAGTCTGTTGTATTTTTAAGTGTTTCAAATTTTACAGAGTTTACAGCGTTTGCAGACCCAGTGTCCATCGTCCCTGCATTTGGCACAGGTGAATTTCTGACATGTTGCACAGGTAAACCTGCTGCGATTCCTGTTGCAGCTCTCTTGGACGTGGCACTGTGTTGTCTGTACAGTCCCTGGCACAGCAGCTGCAACAGCTTCAGCAGCCCGCCTTTGTGCCAATATTTCCTTGTGCTGCATGAATCGGCAACAGAGTTCTTTAGCTAGAAGACTCAGAAACAATCTTCTTTTGCCTGTCCACCCTGTACATGCCTTGTACAAAATGAAGGCATTCACAGCTGCCAGGTCCAGCATATTGTAAAAAGGTCCGTGGGGTTGGAAGGTCGTGGGGGGGGGGGGGGAGCATAATTTTTTTTTTGCTATGGGGCCCAGTCATTTCTAGTTACGCCCCTGGCTAATACTGTACTTACTGAAAGTAGCAGGGATCAGCATACAATACAGCTGGTTTACAATCAGTAAAGGCACACAGTTAGGTAGTGAGTGACAGCAGGGCCCCCCGTTAGGTAGCGAGTGACAACAGGGCCCCCCGTTAGGTAGTGAGTGACAGCAGGGACCCCCGTTTGATAGTGAGTGACAGGGACCCCAGGTTAGATAGTGAGTGACAGGGACCCCCGTTAGGTAGTAAGTGACAGGGAACTCCATTAGGTAGTGAGTGACAGGCGCCCCCTCACCTCGCAGCCAGCAGCATCAGACCTCGATAAGCGTGTGGCCTGACCAGTTAGAGCAGGCGCAAATATGCGGCCCGCTCTAACATGTACAAACATACATTGGAGACTGAAGTGTTAGCAAGTTTTCATTGTATTCATGTCATTGTATCAGCAAGTTTTCATTCTGTTTTCACACTATTTTTTATAAAAGACTTGTGTTTCCATATATTGTGAATGTGTGTCTGACATGTGGGGGACATTTTGTATAGATGCAGGCATTTCTGAAGGTTTCCACGTCTCACACACAGGTTTTGATCTGAGCTACTCTGAGTAAAATGCAAATGTGCCAGGCCTTACAGGTAATGGGTGATTTGCACAACAATAGATTGCAGATAATCAACCTGAAGACCTGTGAAAATCTCAGCAGGGGTGAGCCTTGCACCAGAAACTAAAAAAGTTGGTTCTAGTGTTAATGACATTAATACAGGTATAATAAAGTGCATTCTGCTGTGAAATAAATATTAAGTGGAATAAATAGTGACCATGAGTATTAAAGGTTAAAAACAATCAGACCATTAAAACATATTTGGTCCTTTAACAATCCCTTTATTTGTTCTCTTAGTTTAAAGGATATGTTCACTATAATACCAACTAGTTGAACAGATAGCTGTGACTTTAAAAGTAAATGTGTACAATTTTTTTTTTTGTCCCTCTTGTGTTCCCCTATTCTCATTTTAGCCTCTCTCTCGGTTTTTCCAACGTAACCGGACCCACTGGGACATTTAAGCAAGTGAATAATTCCCTTTGTTAAACAAGTGGCAAAATTACATAACTTGATCTTAATGCCCTTGCTGAGATGATATACTAGGTCCCCTGGTATTATGGCATTACATATTCCACATATAGGAGAAGAGGGGTGGTTCACAGAACAGCTTGCCAAATTTGGCATCATGTTTTAATAACCTCCAATTTCTCCTCACTCTCCTATGAATTTAATTTAAATGTGTGTTCTGTATTTAGTAACAAAAGGTACTCTAGGGTTATCTTTTTGTGTTTCCTTTGATTTTCCAACAGGCAAGACCTTTCAATTCTCATAACCTTATCACAGCCCTCAATCAAAGAAGCAGCATCATAACCCCTCACAACAAACTTATTGCACGTTTCCATTAGTCTTGTTTTGCATTGGTCACTGTCACTTACAGTCCTCCGTGTCCTTATGAATTGACTGTACGGAAGTCCTTTAAAGGTTCCTTTAGGGTGGAAGCTGCTGGCCAATAAAATATTATTTCTGTCTGTTTCTTATAAATGTCAGTGACCTATGAGTTACCTTCAACCTTAACCAAGATGTCCAAATAATTCATACAACTCTGATCATGAATAAAAGTGAAGTTTAGAGTAGGATGGGCTCTGTTCATGTTTCCATATTTTTAAGGATGCTAGGTCTCCTTCTCAAATAAAAAAGATTTTCACGTATCTAACATAGCCTCTCATCCAATCCATAAACATTTCATTAACCGGGACATACTTTTTCTCAAAGTTGGCAACACACAAGTAAACATAAGTAAGGGTAAAATGGGCACCCATACGTTTTTTTAAATCTGAAATAGTTTTTAGTTATGAGGGTACAATTGTTTGTTATGAAAGCAAAAACAAAGCTATGAGTGCACTCTGAAGCCAACAAAGGTGCAGACACCTCAGGGTTCCTCCCTTGGGAACATTAAAGTCCAAAGAAACAGTACAAACGAGGGTCGTACTCCAATATAAAGTGATTCTTTTATTTGTGACCCTGAAGAAGGGGGAAAACAACCCCCCAAAACGTTGTGAGTAGGATGTGTGGTAACAAATAAGAGAATCACTTTATATTGGAGTGCGACCCTCATTTGTACTGTTTCTTTACAATTGTTTGTTAGTCACTTTACACTGGTTATGCCTGAGGAAGGGACATAGCATTCCCAAAATGTTGTTTTTACTAATAAATAATAGTAATTAAAAGAATTCTCACTAGTAGTGTGCTCCCCAACTTCTTCTGTATTTGGAAAATAAAAGGCTCATTCACAACCTTTACAAAAGTCTACAGTCGAGGGTAGAAAATAGGACCACTACTGCCTTCTGATTCTGTATTGTTTTGAGGCTTTAGTTGCCCATTAAATGGACAGCAAAATTCCCATATAGTAGTCCCATACAGTAATAGCCAAATCCAGTATGGCTATTACTGTATGGGACTACTGTATGGAAATTCTGCTGCCCATTTAAAGGGCAACTAAAGCTTCAAAACATTACAGAATCAGAAGGCATCCTTTAAACAATAGATATCATCCTCCTGATTCTGTATTATTTTGAGCCATTAGTTTTAAATCCCATACAGTAAATCCCATTCCTTGGCACTCTTGATGTTTGGAAACTACAACTCCCAGCATGCTTTAATTGCTGAGAGTTGCAGTTTCCAAACATCGTCAGTGGCAAGGAATTGGGCTAACTGTATGGGACTACTGCCCCTCCCACCCACCCCCAGAGCGAAGGTACAGTATGTGTAGAGATGGTACAGTATGTGCGACTGGAGTAGTAGGGTAAGACTCGCGCTCCTCCACCTTTGCTATTTTGTGTATAGAACTAGTGCAGAGTCACTCACCTCTTATCCAGTAAGCCATCTGCCGCATATTCCGATCCACTGCTCTGGCGCCTAATGTCACAACTTGGCGCCGAGTAGTGACATCAGCCGGCAGAAGAGTGGATCGGAGTGAGTGGCAGACGGATTAGTGGAGGTGAGTGACTAGAGTATAAGTCGAGGCTGGATTTTTAGGCTTTTTTTAAAGCCTAGAAACCTCAACTTGTACTCAAGTATATACGGTGATACATTTACTAACTCCATTACAAATAAATGTGATTTGTTTTATCAAACATCTTACTACTTGTATATGCATTTAAATGTGTGTAAAAATTCTTAAGTAATCTTAAGTAATGCTTGTGAAGGTTCTCATTCTTCCAGGTCATGGTATATCTGTTGTATTCAATTAGATCAACTGGACTTGAAATGTAGTTCTTGAAGACGTTTCGCTAGTCATCCGACTGGCTTTCTCAATTCAGAAGTTCTAATTGAATACAACAGATAATCTTAAGTAATCTATGTACTATCTTACTCTAACATAGTACAAATGCTCCCTCCCACACATTTCTGTTGAAACTGATGGCTATTGTCACTTAACCAGTAATAACAGAGGGCAAGTCCCAATAAATGTAAAAATGTGAAATTTTCTCGCTTAAGTCTTGGTTCAGAGTACAGTAGCTTCTCAGAGCAATACAACTGACTGTGTATAGACCGTCTTGATATTTTAATCAGTGGCGGAAACTGTTAAATTTAGTTTAAATGGCATGTCCACCCCCAATACGAATATTTAACCCACTGCTAGCCCCACTGTGTAGTGTTAAAAAAATCCTTACCTTTCCTCTCAACTCCATATGGTTGTCCTGCAGTGTCTAGTTAATATCCAGGAAAGTGAAGAGTAGGAGCCATCCTGCGTGAAATAAGGTTTCTGCCCCCTTACTGTCCTCCTGGAGGACTGTGGCATGCACAGGGTAGCCCTCCCCCCTTCCCCCTCCATGCTGAAGGTGATAAAACTACCGTAAGTGTAAAAACTAAACGTTTTTCTTTAGTGTAGGGACCCCCCTCCCAGCCCTAACCACCATATTTAAATCATATAAAGATGGCCAGAAACATACTAAGCTTTGTTCCCTCGGCTAAATCAACAGCCGGTAGCTGCGCCTGTGATTGACTGACTCTCAGCCAATCACGGATGTGTCTGCTGGTTCGGCCCCTAATGGTACACCATTCCTGGAAGTAGCATTAAAGGCAGAGGCAACAAAGTTGTTTTTTTTTAACATATAAAAATGGCAGTTGGGGTTGGAGGTTCCTTCTCTAGAGTAAAAAGTTAATTTTGAGGTGGAGATGCCCTTTAAATTTTGTGGGGGGGGTATGGACCTAATTTCATAAACTTGATTGCAGAAAAAGGTTATTTTAATTTACTTATATCAGGTAATTTAATCTAAAATTATTAACTCCCACACAAACTCCTACACAGCTAAAAGAAAGGTTCTACATTTCTTAGAATGCAAAGAAAAAAAATCGGATCCCTAAAGTTTTTTTTCCCCATAACTACCGAATAATTAAAAAATGTTTACTTGCAGAATTTATCACTGAACAGCTAGAGAATAGTAGAGATGTTAAATCTTACCTTGCAAAATAATCATTTCGAATTAGTAGAAGGTGCTGAAGAATTGAAAGGAAATATCCTTCTGCATTTGTGTCCTTAACAGAACTCCAGATTACACTGTAAACTTCACTCGCTTCAGTGCTTTTGTTAAGGTAAACAAATGTGTAAACTATATACAATTTTACAATTTTTTAAATAAAAAAACTAGATGAGTAAAGAGGGAAATGCTGAGAATGTAGGTATGGAATTGAAAACAAGGGCAACAAACTAATTTGGAAGGGGGAACTTTAAAGAGCTAAAAGCAGTGACAAGAAAAGCAGGGTAGTCACAAGAATAGGAATGTTAGACACATGGATAAAAGGGTTGATTAGAATGGAAGCTAAGTTATTAACGAGGGAAGGCGGTGATAGAGAGCAGGGCAAGTACCAGATAGGCCATCTAGAAATGCAACTGAAATTTAGAACAACTAATGGTGGACATAGATGCAGCAATATGATCGGGTGATTATCGGACCTGGGGTTGAACATATTTTTTATTTGATAAATTTTAGCAATTTTCGGCCAATTGATATTATTCAGGATCAAGTCCAAACCTTTTTCAAATGTGAACCAAGAAAGTGCTAGGGCTCCTCCCACCAGGAGGAGAGCTCCTGTCTCCCATCCGGGAGAATTTTTCCATGCGCAGTGCAGCACTTCTCCCCCTCCCTCTCCCACCCGCTCTGGTCTCCCTCCCCCTAACGTAAATCCTTTTATGTGTATAATAGTAAATGTGCCCCCAGCCACAACCGCTATAATAATTTTCTTAGAAAGTCCCCAGATAGTTACTTACCACGCCTTGCTCCTTCGCCGCACTGAGAAGCCGGCAGCCGCGTCTGTGATTTGCTGCGATACTCTACTGGTACTGAAGGTTTAATAGCAATACTCTGTGCTTGCACTAAAGTGGCACTAAAAATGTTAATGCCAATACTCTTGGAGGAATAGGCCACACTACTGCACTTTTAAACGCAATGGGATTGTGTTCTAATCAAGCTATCGCACCACAATGGCTAGAAACGGCCCTGGAACCAAGTGTATAGAGTATATTCCTTACAAAGGTACAGGAGGTGAGGTCAACAAATCACACCTACCACCCAGTCAAATCCACATAAAATGAAGTTTAGTTTAATTCAAAATAATATGAAAATAATTGTTCCCTCAAGTCTATCCTGAACCCCTGTACTTCATCTTTCCCTATATTTATGATATTTTGTACTTTGGGCAAAGTATGCAGGGATACCAGGTGGCAGTCTGGGGAAATGTTTTTGATGTGCAGAGTTTTGGGTCCGGGACCATCAGCAAGAGTCACCACTAGAAAGCAGCAATAAAAAGCGATCAGATTGTAATTAACTTGAAATATTCTGCAAATGATTTCTAAACTAAGGGGCTGATTCAGAGGTGGGAGACAAATGGTTAACAATAATAAGATCTGTGGAGAGCACACAAAAATTAGGTAATACAAATTTGAAAGCAAAAGTGATCAGGGAATACAATTATATATAATTATAAATTAGTCACATCTTTACTATTTTTAGAGGACCTACAGTATAGTTAGAGGGACCATTTTCAGTAACACAAAATTAGCATTAGTTACCAGTTTTGTTACTGGGAATAACATTAATTTTAATATCTAACTGCATCTTAAGATCTAAAGTCGGCTATACACATCAAACGTGTTTAACATCCTGTTACACACAGTTCCGAGCATTTCCCCTATGTAAAGTATAGAGAGAATGCTTAGCTGTGGACGACTCCAAATACTTTAAGTAAAGGGAGACGAACATGGCAGATGGAAATTTTCAGGCATTTACAAGCGATCGTGAAGCCAACGGTGAACGCTTGTCGGTCTCACATCAATCAGAAATGCAATACACACACTGATAGTATCACCCATTTATCGTTAGTGTGTGTACCCGCATTAAGTTACTAAAACCCATGGATTATTCCCTGGTCACTTTTTTTCATTCACATATTGCCTCATATAAAATCTTAAGGTGGCAATACACTAATGTCATAACCACTGCCTGGCCCTGTCTTTTTGGCAACAGACTTCTGATTGCAAAATGATCAAATCATTGTATGGGTCCCTTAAAGCTACAATAAGGGCAAGTGGATATTTTCTAATCCCACTACTGGCCCCTACTGCGTAAATCCTAACCTTTCATCCCTGCTCCAAATGGTTGCCCTGCAATGTCCCTACAATGTCCCAAAAAACGAACACCAGGAGCCTGCCTGTGTCCCATTCTGTCTCTCTTCTCCGGTAGAAGTTTGCCATGCGCACTGAAGCCCTCTACCTCCCGTTTTGCTCTCCCTCCCCCTAGTGTAAAACCCCTTTTATGTAGTGTAGGGCTTTGTCTAAAAACTTAGCTGATCTATACTTACTTTGCCTCTTGCCCCTGATGTTCTGTACACCCGGAAGCCACATCCGTGATTGGCTGCCTCTAAGCCAATCACGGATGCGGCTGACGGTCCAGCCGTTTCATGCAAGCAGAGGGCCGTGAGAGAACGTCGGAGGAGAGAGGTAAAGTAAGTAATGATCGGGGGAGTTTATACACACACACACACACACACACACACACACACACACACACACACACTATGTACTATGCTATATACACATATACTAAAACGTTAAGATATCTTAGATAACAGTAAGTCCTTTGTAAAATAAAAGCATATTTCCTGGCAATAATCCAATATTTTAATAAAGGATATTCCATATCAGATCTGATATCATCAAGACGGTGAGAAAATTCTATCATATCTTCTTCTTTGTGTTCATCAAATACCCTTAGCTGGATATCCAAAGCATCGTTCTTTAAATGTTTTAGTTGCTACAAAAAAAAGGGTAAATGAAGACACATTTAACACATACAATATCACACTGGTCTGTAAGATTTAAATTAACAACTGTTTTAAGCTGGGTACACAGTTCAATGGGGAAATGGGAAACAGTTGTTGTCATACAAGTTGCCTCAATACATGTGCAACTTAAAAGAGCTGCTCATAACTTTCAAACAGGCCTAGGTTGAAGTCTCTAGTTAAGAAATATAAGACGAGAATCGAACTCTCTGGTGAACTCCAACTTTATTGTGACATTCATGAGTGCACAACGTTTCGGGGTTTCCCCCTTCCTCATGTGCATGTTAAAGTTAAAAGCCTTCAAAGTTTTACTTCCTAGTCGGCACTGTCTCTGTAAAAGGCACATCATATGCTGGCATTTGAACTAACAATCATCTGTGCTTTCAACTGTTAAAGAAGCTATTGGGACTACTGCTCTCAGATTTCCATAATCCCTGTGAGAGGAACCACACAGGGATCTAGCAAACAAATAGGCTGTTGCATTTAAGCTATTCATTGCACTATGTAAGCTAAAAGGTGAGAAAAGCTAGAGACAGGTGTTCCATCGCACACAACGTGCAGACACTATTCAGGACCTGCGGCAGATCAGATGCATTGCTACATAGAAGGATACAATCTGTGATTTAAGCTTTTATTTTACATATTTAAAGATCGACCCTAGCTAACCAGCACTTAGTGATATTTTTAATATAAATATTCACACTATATAATAGTGGGACTAATATGGTCTCTTTTAAGACTTAAAGGGGAACAGTGGTCCAAAAATGACTTTAGATAAATTGAGGTAAATTGATAGGAATTTGTCACTTGAGAATTTTTGCAATTTATTTCCATTGTTTATTTTGCATAGTTTTGAAGATATTTACATTTTTGTGTGTGATATGGCAGCAGCATCACCAGGTCCCCTGAACTTCCTGCTCTGAAACTGTCAGTCAATCTGTCCTGTGTCTCCTCCTCCCCTTTTCAGCCCCCCTGGTCCCTCCCACTCATGGACCCCATGGTCTCTCCAGTTGCAGGCCCCCCATGGCCCATTATCTTACAGCCCCATGTGGCCCCACCCACTCGCGGGTGCCGTGGCCCCGCCCACTCGCGGGTGCCGTGGGTTACTCAGACCCTCCCTCCTCATACAGAAAACTCTGTGGAAACAGCCTTTTCAGGCAGAGAGAGGTGGTTGATGGCTCATTTTAAAGGTAGGAAACTGGCCTTTCATTTCAACTTGGAGAACACAGTTCCCCTTTAATTTATAAAAGCCATTTTCGTACCGCAGGACATTGCAACGACAAAACACGCTATTTTCAACGTGTTTATAAAAAACACTTGTTTTATGCAGTGTTAAGGTAGCCTTCGCCAATGCGTGTACCAAGTGTGGTATCATGGCGAAAAGAGAAATTGCTCTCTAAAGCTATATATAATAGGTGAAATTTCGCCTTTTTGCCCCTTTTTGCACTCCGAATCCGGCTGCCGCACGCATAGTTAGCACTGTGGATTTGCCGGCTGACGTCACTACTCGGCGCCGGGCGATGAGAGGCGCCGAGTAGTGACATCAGCTGGCAAATGCACAGTACTTACTAAGCGTGCGGCAACCGGATTCGGAGTGCTGAGCGATGCCGGTAAGGATTCAGAGTCTGAGAGTAGCTGTGAGGTGATTGGGGTAAGGACTGCAACTGGTGGGGCTCTCCACTGCAGGCTTTTAACTTAACAGCAGAACTTTGAGCTTTTAACCTAACAGCAGAATTCCCATATAGATGTTTGGAAACTACAACTCCCAGCAACAAAAGTATGCTGGGAGTTGTAGTTTCCAAACATTTGTATGGGAATTCTGCTGTCCCTTAAACTTAAGAACTTAAGTCTCAAAAAGACAATCTTGCCAATAGATACCATAGATACCATCCTCCTTCTGATTCTTTATTGTTTTGAGGCTTAAGTTGCCCTTTAAATGGACAAAGAATTTACATACAGATGTTTGGAAACTACAACTCCCAGCATGCTTTATTTGCTGGGAGTTGTAGTTTCCAAACATTTGTATGGGAATTCTGCTGTCCATCTAAGGCAACTTAAGCCTCAAAACAATCTGAATCAGAAGGCAGTAGTGGTCATAATTTTCATCCTCGGCTTATACTACTCGGTCAATCAGGTTTTCCTTTTTTCAGGTAAAAATAGGTACCTCGGTCTTATACTCAGGTCGCTTACTCGAGTATATACGATATGTCCCTTAGACCCCCCCACCTCCATTTGACTTTATTGGTAAAAAAAAAGAAAATCAAAACCATAAAAAAAGGCAATTTTAAAAAAGCGAAATCTCTGATCATATTACAGTAAATTCTGAAAAATAGTCCAACACACTCCACATTGTACTGACACCTTCCATGGACCGATTAGCAGGCTAAATAAATGGCCACTTATGCGTTTTTGCCACCTTAGACTTGGCAAATTTGAATGGCTGAACTTAACTCATTAAAACACTTTTTGCCATTTTTAAAATATGCTTGAATGGTTACTGCAACAATGTATGGCGAAAAGTAGCAGTAATGACTTTTTGCCACAGGTTAATGGTTTTGGTGATGTCACAGCTCAGTGTAAGTAGGAAGCAACCACCTCATACTGCTGTAAGTTTGAAAAGGTAGAAGTGTGCTCTTTTAAACAGAGGGCACTGTATGAAGATCAGTTTCATTTTATTTTTTTCAATTTGAAGTTGTCTGTCATCAGCTGTAAAAATATCTACACACATTTCCATTTAATTCTCCAATACTTCTGTAAAGTGAGATCGTACAGGCAGCCACACAATTGATTCATAATAAGGGCAATATGTCACTTTTTTGTACTTTAATTATATGGAAGATTATGTAAAGGGCAAAGAGTTTAATGTTGTCTGCTACCGTATATACTTGAATATAAGTCGATCCGAGTATAAGTCGAGGTACCTATTTTTATCTGAAAAATTAGTAAAATATGATTGACTCGAGTATAAGTTGAGGGTAGAGCCCCTCCAGTTCAGTGGATTTGCCTTTCTGTAATAAGACTGCTCTTGGTGCCAGGAACCTAGCTGCTCCTAGTATCTGGAATCAAAAATATGGCTCATGCTGCCATTGCAGGTAAAGTCCGTTTCCAACATATCAACTCCTCTGGTAGGTGACGTCACTACTCTGCGACGGTCTCATCCCGGCGCCGAGTAGTGACATCACCCACCTGAGGAGTTGATGCGGAAGCAAGCAGCCGGCGGAATATTGGACTCGAAAGGGGAATTTTTGATTCCAGATACTAGGAGCAGCTAGTTTTTTTTTTTTTTTTTTTTTTTTTTTTTTTTTTCTCTCTGTACTAAAATATAGGGGAGTTGGCTGCGGTCTTGCAGTCCCAAATGCCTCCCTATGCTGTGTATAGGTAGAATGCTCGGGACTATGTGCACCCTGATCTTTGAAAATCAGATCCTGTCTGTCATCTTTCACACATCTTTGATGTGTTTGTCCAGCTTATGTGCCTTGCACTTTTCAGCCTCCTTGCCTAACTTAAAAATATTGTTACAAACATTCAGGTTTTTTCAATAAAAGTTCTTATCGTTTAAAATGGTGCTAATTTTGCCCCAACCAATCAGATATTAGCTTTCAAATGTTAAATAAGATCTGATTGGTTGGGGAAAAATTGGCACCATTTTAAACGATAAGAACTTTTATTGAATAACCCCCATTGTTTTAAGTCAGGGTAGTCAATTCCATGCCCAATTACTTGTTTGTAAAAACATTTGTAATATTTTCATTAAATAAGAGACTGAGAGCAGCAAGAGCATGCAAAAGTTCTAAAGTTAATTCATTTTAAATATAAAGAAATACTTTCTTCTACTTCACGCAAAATTAAAGATTATATGATGTTTTAGAGTTTGGAGGTCCTTCAGATCTAGATATGTAAACATTAACACAAAAAAGACAAACTACAGAATACTTACTGGTAATATCTTCTTCAAACCGCTGCGCATAAATTCATTTCTAATATGAAGCCTGAAGTCCAAATCTTCAGGAGATGTTACAAGAGCATTGATAAGCTGCATACAAGCCACCTAAATAAAATAAATAGTCTATTAGAAATAAAGTTTATACACAAAATATGTGCAAAATAAAACTGTGGGCCTACTCCCATTTCAATATCTATTTTACATGGCCTCATAGGAACTCTCTGTCAAAGATTTTTAATAGAATTAATCCTCACATCAAATGGCACTATAAAGGAAATACAGTTATAGAAAGCAAAAATCGTTGAAACTGGCACTTTTCTTTTATTTCTCTGTATACACTATACACATGTGTCAAACACAAAGCCTGCGGGTCGGATGTGGCCCATCTGGACTTTTTTTGTGGCCCCTGGTGGTTGTAGAGCTTCTAAGACTTATTACACCTCTATCCATTTGTGCAGTCCCAAGCAGTGGTGTACCTCAATACAGCTGATCATGCGCACCTTTACTAAGATATGCATGATTAGCAAACAGATCTATAGTTGCACTGCTGCTTGGGTCTGCGGAAATGTCACTTGAACAAATGTATAGCAGCCTAGTAAGGTTTGGATGCAGTCTTCGATGTAACAACTGATCACGTATATATATGCCGACCCTGGGGAGGTAGATGTGACAAAGGGCCTTCTATTTGAGTCGGCCAATCAATTACCGCACCAGAAGAGTAAGGAGGGTTTTGCACATTAGCACATGATCGCGCCATAGAAAGAGGACCCAGTCTAAAACAACATGCTTCACACAATTTCCCAGCCGAGACCCAGCGTGAGAGTCCCAATTCTGAACCTGCTAAGTACCTTTAAAAAAATTTGGCCCACCACATAACCTGTCTTTTTGATTTGGGCCCCTTATGTGTTTGGAAATGGGTAATGTTGATGACACAAAACTTTGTCGACAATTAAAAACTTTAAGGAGGGTGTGCAATTGTTGCAGGTGGATCTAGATAGATTGTCACATTGGCTACTAAGTGGCAGATGAGATTCAATGTTGATAAATGTATGGTGATGCATTTTGGAATCCTGTATACAAAAAGGACATCTTGGAAATTTAGAGGGTTTAGAGAAGGACAACTAAAATAATAAAGTGAATGGGGGAGCTTGAATATGAAAACCGATTGGATAAGTTACAATTATGTACACTAGAGAAAAGGTGCTTGCGTGGGGATATGATTACTGTTTATAAACACATTGACGGGCCATACAGTACACTATATGGGGCATTGTTCACCAAAAGAACATGTCAGAGGACACGCAATAATACCTTAGGGTTTTTCACTGAGAACGGTAAAACTTTGGAACAGTCTTCCATTGGACATTGTGATGGCAGGTTCATTGAATAGTTTTAAAAAAAGGCTGGATAAGTTTCTGAAAACAAGGAATGTTGCAGGTTATTGGAATTGATACATAAAGTTAAGTTGATCCCAGGATATTTCCGATTGCCACTTGTCAGAAAGGATTTTTTACCCCCTTGATAATTCTGTTTTTTCGGTTTTTTTTGCCTTCCTCTGGATCAACAGTTAGGCAGGAAACGTGGGTATAGCTAAGCAGGTTGGACTGGATGGACATATGTATTTATTCAACCTCAAATACTATACAGTAAAATAATTCCAGAAGGCAATATAGCTTTACAGTCAACAGAAAAGCTTCACAGGTTCTGTTTGCTTAGAATGATCTTTCAGGATCTAAAAAGCCTACCCAATTTATAGACTAGATATTTCACATTTCAGAGCCATAATGGTAAGCTAGCGTTTTTCTATGTACCAAAAATCTGATAAGACTTTGGGACCAGGGAAGGAACATTATTTGCTACAGTATTGCAGTTTTGTTAACCTTCTAGTGAGCTTGTTGTATTTCTTGTTTACTGCAATCAGTTTACATGACCAATCAATGAGCTTCATGCCCTTAGGCTTGCTAGATTGACTGTGCTTCTGCAAAAACCCTGGATTGCACACTGTTGTCTTCCACAAAATTTATACTGCTACATCCATGGTGTAAAATGTTATGGTTTAAAAAAACATTTAATGCAAATACAACCAGTGAAGATTCTTTTGAAAGCCAATTACTTTAAACAAAAATAAATATGAATGAACAGATAACAAAATTTACTTTCCAGTGTGAAAACACTGGGATTTAAAATTGGTAAGATAGTCTAACAAAGAGCTAAGGATAAATGTAAATGAGCCAAACAGGAACTAGAAGAAAGCTGTAATTTCCACCTTGAGATGAACAGCATTATGAAAATATAATCTGTTGTTCTGAGTCATTTTGTAATTTCTTCAGTTCTCAATACTAGGGATTAAAAAGTTTTCTAGCTGGTTGTTTTTGATTACAGAGAGATGAAGGCAGTAACTTGACTGCTTTGGATGGGAAAGTGGGGAAGAGGGCGTTTGTAAGAGGGCATGTGACTATCTGGGTCCGTAGACCTGTAACAGCTAAAAACATGCAAAAAAAAAATATATAGATATAGATTTAGGGAGATTCAAAATCCCTAAAATAGGCCTAAAACCTATGTGTGACCATGATATATCGGGTTAACGTGGGTTTTAGAGCACGGGTTTTCAAGTAGTTTTGGAAATAGCACAGCGCTCCCAATACAATACCAAGTAAGTCAAGTTTTGCTGACGATTTCATACATTTACATATTAGCTTTAGATTTTTCCTAAATAAAACATGTGATAGAACACAACTACACAACTGTTATTTTATAGCTGAATTGTATAACATAATAAAGATTAACAGGGGAGTGCTAATTTTATTTCATATATACATGGAAATTAATGTATATATGAATAAAAATTCATATTCAAGACAATTTACATCAAATGGGGAAAAAAAATAATATTTATAATTTTAACATTTTATTACTTGGTACGTCATGTCCTTTACTTTGCTTTTCTGTGATGCCCTTACTGCTCTACTTTTAACTGTTATAACCTAACATTTGCCCTTTTTAATACTAGGATTTTGACAAAAGCAATATACTGTACTAGCATTGCTAGTGCATTGAAAAGCTGAAGAATGATATCTTTCTCCAACTTTATGTAAGAATACATTACTAGCTGTAGCTTTTGTGGATCACTTCACAAGAGAATCACGTAGCGCAGACCCATTTATAGCACAAGCAGCGCAAGGATTTTTAAACCCCAAACGTATGTAAAAATGGAGGCAAAATCTGAATATGAAAAAGGCTCCCATATATATTTTTTGATTAATGGTAACAGAAAGCAGAGAGGGCCAGTCAAAGTGGCAGCTTAGAAGCATTTCTATTAAAGGTAAGTGTTGCAAAAATTGTGTTGTAGGGCTGCTCTTAAGTGGTGAGTGCTGACATGTACAGTACTTTAACATAGTCTTACATTAAAGCTTAGCTAACCTGTAGCTGTATCATATTATGTTGTAGACCTTCAACTATGGGACTGAATCTGATGATTCCTCTTTCTTCTGCAGCTCCAGTTATGGCTTCCAAGACTTTCTCAAAACTAGAAAAGATACAAAATACATTTTTTGGGGTTCATAAAAATGCTATTGGTTGGGGGGAGAAATCATACAGAAAACAATCTGCAACATCAATTTAAACACTACTAACAAAAAAGTTAACAGATTGCTACAAGGATATAGCCAAGTTTATGAAGACAGCATTGTTTGTTAACATCTTTTTTTTATCAGTCTAAATTCACTAAATCTAATGAATTCACTTCAAACAGATGGTTAGAAAGAAAGAACAGAAGAAATCCCAATTCACTTTCTAACATAAGTGAGAGTAACTATTTATTGCATGTTGTGTGCTCTGTCCTGCAAGAAATACTGTGCTAAATAACTTAATTAATTCACTTTTCAGATATAACATCTTACCATGTTATTGTTGTAGGTATCCCAAATGAGAGAAAGCTATTACACAGAAATTGTTATTGATGAGAACACGTTAACTTATAATCATTAAAAAGTACTTGAAAATGATGGTAACTCCACTACAAAAAAAATAACTTTTCAATGCACCAAAATGCAATTATAAACCAGATTTATGCATAGCCTCTTTTAAATGGTACTTTAGGATAAATGCTGTATATAAAATTCCTTTTCAGAAGACCTGACAAATTACAGATTATTTTACCTCAATAAATTGTTTGGTAGCATCAAGACAATAAATAGTGATATATCAATCAAAAAGCACCAGTAAAAATGTTTCCCAAACTGTGATATATTTCTTTTCTTGCAAATGATACTTACACTTTTTGTTTCCGGTGTTAACTTTTCTCACAAAAGTACACACTGTTAGTATGAAACCTACAGGTTTTAGATAATTTGACCAATAACCATTTTAGAATAACAATGTATTTTTTTGAGGATTCCTTATTCCCAAGTTTGAACCTTAAATGGTCACTATACACATACTTAAACAACTGTACATTATCTGAAACTAAAATTTGAGAGAAGTAAAATGGTGGTACTCACATATTTATCTTTGCTTACTTTGTCATTAAATTATTATTTAGTGAGCGCTCCTAATTCACCCTCACCCTCCCCTACTCAACTGCCTTCTTGTAATGTCTGCAACACCTATAAATTCTGCAAAGCCTCACCATAGACCTTGCTCGGTGTACACATGACCCCCTCCCTCTCCCTTCTTTCTTTTCTCTGCTGATTGTATTAAATGTTGCAGAAAGTGTGCTGGCAGGCAGCCAAAGATTTTACTAAGAGGTCAGGGATTGGGAACACATTATTATTGTGTCTTTCCCTGTAAAAGCTATGATTTTAAATTATGATTTCTCAGGATCTACAGCTCAGATTTAAATTATGAAAAAGGGGTTGGAGTAGTGGGGAATTGTATCTTTGTTGTTGTATCAATTTTTTTATTGAAAATTCAATATCTAAGAGCAAAGACACCCTTTAAAATCAACATTTGAGGTGTTTAACCCTTTCCCTGCCATGGAACATTTATATACATTTTGTACATTTATAGACATTTTTGTCTTCTCAAAGTTACCAGTTCCACTGCTCTGCCCCAAGTCTCAGTCCAGAGAATTCCCACTGATGAAACACAGCATCATCAGCTGCATTATAGGCCCACCCCTTCTTAAAGCTTGTCACAACGAAATTTTTCAATAGAGCTCATCTAACCAATATTACTTTTTGTGATAAACTAACCAGTTTGGGTCAGTCACTGTATTGCAGTTGCAGGGAAGGTAAGGTGCAAACTGATGGTGGGGTGTAATTCAATTGAAATTAAAGAGTAACTATGGTCTCCATGAAAGTGCGTTCTGTTAAAAATTGCACACTGCATCTTTAAAATGGATCCAGGATTATACTTCTAGCTGCAATCTATCTAAACTTATTAGGAGTGGCGCTTCCTGCTTACACTGTGAGCTATGCATCACCAGCACCATTGCCCTGCCCCTCTCACTGCTGGCTTGACCACGCCCACTTCAGTTCTACAGCTGGGACAGAAGAAAGACGTGTCAGCTGCATCCTTAGTCCTACCCCTAAAATTATTTAAAAAAAATCTTTAAAACTAGCCACAAGCCTGAAAAGGTGGGGAATTCTATCCCTAAAGTTTCCATAGACAGAAGAAAACACAGAATTTTGCAGGCCTGTAACTAGTTTTATAAAACATTGATTTTTGGAGGCGGGGCTTATGATACAGCTCCTAATGTGATCTGTCATAGCAGACCATAGAACATTATCCTAGGCTTTTTTAAAGTTATGATCTTGTATTGAGGGCACTTGTATGGAGTTCACAGATTACCTCTTAAAGTTTAATAACCAGGGTGCACTGTGCGATTTCCAAAAATATTTGTAAATTAAGCAGGTTTTGTAAAAGTAGTAAAAAAACACACACTAATCCAATATTACATCAGGTCATGTGGGATTTTCACTGTATGGATGATAATGTTAAAGATTACATTGCCCCATAGGACTTTAAACAGGTCTGAGGGCTAGGCCACACTGAAACGCAAACACGTTTGCGATTGCGATTTCTTCAATAAGTATATGAAAACACATGCGATTGCGATTAAAAATGCAGAACGCAAAACGCAATCGCATCGAAAAACGCGCGTTTTTTTGCGTTGCCGCGTTTTCAATAATTTTGAAAAATCACAAGCGCAATCTCAAACGCAAACGCAAAAAAAACGCAGCAGTGTGGCCTAGCCCTGACTCACATATTGTAAGTTTATCACTGGTGATACAAATAAGTACTTACATATTTTCCTCACCAATAATACATATGGCAGATAACAATTTTACAACATCAGTCATCATATTAGCCTGCTTAGGATCCATGGCTTTGGCCAACAATAATAGACTTCTTTCTTCCCCCATAATTCTTTCAAGACCATACTAAAGTAAAAAAATGAAAAATGAAAATGCATGAATTACAAATGCAAACATAAAAAGAACACACAATCTAGTCATATCTAACAAAGTCACATATAGATATCCACTGCCCTAAATTTGAATAGGTGTAAATATTAAGAGAGAAATTGTAATTATTCAAAATGAATATGTTTATACACTGGAGGGGAGGTAGCAATCTGTTTAATTAAAATTGTGCTTCCTTTTGTAAGTCTATCCTGAAATACTGCCTGATGTTCTGTTAAAGGGGAACTGTGGTCCAAAAATGACTTTAGGTAAATTGAGGTAAATTGATAGGAATTGCTCCCCTGGGAATTTTTGCAATTTATTTCCATTGGGGTTTTTTTGCATCGTTTTGAATATATTTACATTTTTGTGTGTGATATGGCAGCAGCATCACCAGGCCCCCTGCACTTCCTGCTCTGAAACTTTCAGTCAATCTGTCCTGTCTCCTCCTCCCCTTTTCAGCCCCCCATGTGCCTCCCACTCATGGACCCCATGGTCCCTCCAGTTGCAGGCCCCCCATGGCCCATTATCTTACAGCCCCATGTGGCCCTGACCCACCCGTTGGTGTCTAAGCCCCGCCCACTCACGGGTGTCTAAGTCCTGCCCACTCACGGGTGTCTAAGCCCCACCCACTCACAGGTGCCGTGGGTTACTCAGACCCCCCTTACCTTCTCTGTTAGGACTTCACACAGCAGAGAGGAGGAAGGACTTCCTGTATCCCTCACACACGGAGGGAGTCTGAGGCTGTGCTCGCCAGTGGCACTGTGCAGGAGAAGCCTTACGAATGTCACATGTCAGACTCCCACCCATTAACCTTCTGGTCAGTCATTTCTTTATATCTTGGGCTGTGGAGCATGTAGAGAGGTGGTTGATAAAGGCAGGAAACTGGCCTTTCATTTAAACTTAAACTTGTTTGGAGACCACAGTTCCCCTTTAACTCTGTTTCTGCTATTTTTTTATTCCTGTTAGCAGCTGTCAGTCATGGATGTAAAAAAATAACATCATAGCCAATAGGAGGATACTTTTCCGCATAACAGATTATCCTTACATCTGTCAGAAGTGTAGTTTTGGGTTTTAAGGTGTCATTTATCTATATATAATTTTTCATTTGGGTGGTAAACATGCCCTTTAAAGTATCACACATTTCAAACCTGGCAATCATGAGAACATACTTGTTAAAATGAATTGACATTTTTCGTTTTTTTTTTTAATTCAAATTTTTATTTGGTTAAACATTAGGTTTACTTTTGACATTGTTTGGCATTATATAATATGTGTAAATAAACATTGATTTTTTGTAAACCTTTACGTTTTGTTTCTATGTCCTATTTTTTTTTTTCTGATAGGTTTCATATAAGTTTTAAAGACAATGTTCAAAAGGTGAAAGGGATAGAGTGCAGATATAGAAGTATAGATTATGGGGGTAGGGTGGGGAGGGATTTCTCCATCTGGGTATTTTTATCTTATTAATGCTTTTAATTTTCTTGTCTTGAGTTAGTCTATATACTTTTTCAGTATTTGTCTTGTGTTCAACATAATTATGGTTACATTTCTCTGAGGGCCCAGAAGATTCGTTAAGCACAAGTTATAAGGGATTCAGAGGGTATCTGTCAGTCTATAAACGTTATCCATGTTGTTCAGCAATTTGCAAATTTGTCTTGTTTATTGTTTAGCAACGCTGTTAGTTCCTCCATTCTCATTATAGAGTTTAGTTCAATTACCCAATCGAGGATGGGTTGGCTAAGACGGCTCTACCTGCAATCAGGAAGAATCTCAGTATTCCGGTTTTGTTTGTTTGTGTTGATCCAGGGAGTATAGATAATAGTATCACTTTTGCTGAGCATGGAATTTGGTTGTTTGTTAGGTCATTGTATAAGTCAATAATTGTTTTCCGGTATGGTTTTACTTTGATGCATTCAAACCATATGTGTGTGTATGATCCAGCCGTTTGTTGGCATCTCCAACACATTTCTGATGTTGTTGGGAACATTTTACGGAGCGTCTCTGGGCATCTGTACAGGTAACAGACATTTTGCGAGTTAGAAAGAAGCTCATTGACCATTGTTCTTCTGTAAAGGAACATTGTAGTTCTTTCTCCCACTTGTTGGCAGTGTTAGGTTTAGTTATATCTGTCGATGTTTGCAGAAGTTTGTATACTGTTGAAATTAGGTGCTGTGGGGGAGAATTTTTAGTGCAGAGAAGTTCAAATGGGGTTGGGGTTGGGTTGTATGTTGGAGATCGTTTTATTTTGGTTACAAAGTATGATAGCTGAATATATTGGAAGGATGACTTTGCAGTTTGTGTTGCTGGATCCATCAGAGAGTTCAGTGAGATTATTTTTCCTTGGGATAGTACTTGGCTGATGGTTGGCGAATCTGTGAGAGACCATTTCAGAAAAGTTTCCTGGAGCATTCCTGGGGGGAATGCTACATTATGCAGGATAGGCGTCATGCAGCAGTTCATTCCTAAAAGTTTTTTTGATCGAAGGTATATATCCCATATGAGTAGGATTGCTTTAATGAAATATTCTGGGAGGGTAATGCCCTTTCTTTCTGCTTTAAGCGTTCATGGTAAATATTTCAGGGGTATTGGCTGTAGGCTACCTCCACCCATAGTTTATTGTTTTTATTGTATATCAAGTCTATGATATGAGTCAGTAGTGCTACTGTATGATATTTTGTGATGTCAGGGAGGTTCAATCCTCCTAAATCTTTGTTTCTAGTCATGGTGGCAAATTTAAGTCTTGGGGTTTTGTATCCCCATATGACTTTAGACATGTGTGCTTGTAGTAAGGTGAAGAAGTTCTTTGGTAGTTGTATTGGGATGGTTTGAAAAAGATATAATGCTCTGGGTAGTACGTTCAGTCGCAGTATATTTATTCTTCCCAACCAACTATATTGGTTTTTGAGCCACCTGACTAGATCGGAGGACACAGCGGTCAGTAAAGGGGTAAAATTTAATGGGTATAGGTTGTTTAGGCTCGGCATTATTTGTATTCCCAGGTATGTGATTGCTGTATCTTGCCATCTGAAGGGGAAATTGCTTTGCAATTGTGTAACTATTGGTGGGGGAAGGGATATGTTTAAACAGTTTCTGATAGTTAACTTTGAAATTGTTCCAAATACCAAAAGTGTGGAGTTCCTTTAGTAGGTTTGGGAAGAAAATGTGGGGATTCGTGATGTATAAGAGTAAATCATCTGCATATAGTGCGGTTTTATTGTGGATATGGTTAGTTTGGATGCCCGTGATGTCTGGGTTTGTTCTGATGGCGTTTGCCAGGTGTTCCATTGTAAGGATGTATAGGAATGGGGACAGGGGGTATCCCTGCCTTGTTCCATTTTTAAGTTTGAAGGGGTTGGAGATTATGCCATTTATTCGGACCTGGGCAGAGTTTTCTTTGTATAGCAACATGATCTTGTTTAGGTAAGATGGGCCTATTCCAATTTGCTGTAGAGTCAACCTTAGGAATTCCCAGTTAACCCTATCAAAGGCCTTTTCGGCATCTAGGAATACTAAACATAGGGGTATTTGTTGTTTTTGTGCGTGGGATATCAATGATATTGTTTTTATTGTATTGTCACGGGCTTCTCTTCCTGGATTGAAACCTACTTGTTCCCTGTTTATCAGTAAGGGGATGAATTATTGTATACGGAGCGCTAACATTTTTGCATATAGTTTTATATCTACGTTAATGAGGGATATGGAGCGGTAATTGCCACACTGTGTGTGGTCTTTATTTTGTTTGGGAATCATTGTAATATGTGTTTCCAGTGCTTGTGGTGGAAAGGGGTTTTCTGCAGTGATAGAGTTAAAAGCTTCTAGTAAGCAAGGTGCTATTTCTTTTTGTAGGAATTTATAGAATAGTGGTGTATAGCCGTCAGGGCCGGGGCTGGGGCTTTTTCCTGTCTTTAAGGATTTTATTACTGTTTTCAGGTCCATTGAGGAAAAGGGTGTCTCTAATGTGTTGCGTTGGGATTCTGTAATGATGGGTAATGATGTTTCTTTTATGTATTGTATCATGGCCTCTAGTCTTGTGGTTTTCCCTATTGTGGGGGGAGGGTTTGGTGGGGTAATAGAATATAGTTTTGAGTAGAATAATTGGATTCTTTTGCTATGTCCTCCAAACTGTGTACCATTTTCCCTGTGCTTGAAACGATTTTTATAATATACGTATTGGTTCTCCTAGAGCGTAGAGAATTTGCCAAAGGTCTGCTCCACTTATTGCTAAACTCATATATTATTCTGTTAATGAAATCTTTTCTACATTCATAATAATTATTCAGTGCTTGATTTAGTTCGCTTCTTGCGATAGTCAGTTTTCTTTTTGTCAGTTCGTCTAGGTGAGATTTGTACATAATCTCTAAGGAGTGAACTGTCTCAATGAGTTTTTGGAGTTTGTATTGTGATTCTTTTTTTAGTTGGGAGCCATGTTTAATTAAAATGCCCCGTATAACACACTTCAGAGCTTCCCATTTAATTAAGGGAGAGGTTGTATCAGTTCTGTGGGATAGTTTGAATTCTGCTATTGATTTATTAACGTCTTGTATGCAAGTTTGGTTTTTGAGAAGGCGTTCATTTGATTTCCATGACCATCTTGGTCTTGACTGTGCGGGTATGATTAGTGTGAGGTGTACTGGGGCGTGGTCTGAGCAGTATATCGGGCTTATGGTACTCGTACTCTGCCATGAAAGTAACGGATGGGAAAGAAAGAATAAATCGATGCGGCTATACGTGTTGTGTGGAGTAGAATGCGTAATCTTTAGTTGAGCTATGGCTTGTCTATTAATTTCATGTCAAATAACTTTCTCTTCAAGGTGTTTATTGATCTATATGAGATTTGGGAGTGGCCAGATGTGGTATCCATTTTCGGGTCTATAGTTAGGTTAAAGTCACCCCCAAGTATTATATGTCCGGTAGCAAAGTGTGCCAATGTCCCGTAGGTACTTGTGAGGTGTTTGGTAAATAGAAGCTTGCTAATGTTAGTTGGAATTTGTATATTTCTATGTTGAGCATAATAAATCTGCCTTCGTTATCTTGTATGGATTCTATGATTTGTGCTCGGCAATTTTTGTGAATTGCTATGCTTACTCCTTTACTCTTGGAGGTAGGGTTCGGGCTGTGATACCAGTTTATGTAATGTTTGTCCCTTATTTTAGGGATACAATTTGCTCTGAAGTGTGTCTCTTGGAACATCACAATATCTGTCTTATTTTGGTGCATCATATAAAGTATTTGAAACCTTTTTTGGGGGGATATTGAGCCCTTTAGCGTTAAGTGTGCAGACCTTAAGTTTCGTTCCTTGTTTACACATTTATGTTACATTTACATACATGTTTACCCGGATGGAGTAGAGGAGGAGTGAGGGGTAGGGGAGAGAGGAAAAGATGTGAAAAAGAAGATCAAATAAAATAAACATTATGTACATAATTACTTATTTTTAAGTCATTATTAACCTCATTATTTTGTAATTCCTGTACATGATAAGACATAACTTGGTGCCTAGTTTTAGCATTATCCCACTATTCAGTAACCTTACCCTAGTTTCTTCAGGTCTAGTTTTGTAATCCTCCATTTTCCTGCAGAGGATATTGTCCCTTGTGAGGTTGTGAGCCTGTTTGGGTCTCATCGGTAGTCGCTAGTCCCCAATTAGTGTGGTTGGAGGAAAATATTGAATTGCCCTTATTTGTTATAGTAATCGCGGTGGTTCAGTTGTTTTGGCGTTGTGACTCTTTTGGGTTTTGTCGGCCCTTGGTGTATAACATGGTTCCTTTGGTTTTATGGAAGATGTGGTAATGGGTTGATCCCATTCCGGCAATGTTATGGTGGGGAGAAAAATAGTACTCTGCTTGTGATACACACCAAAAAAGAGAGACTCAAATATAATAGCTAATCACTAAATATTATAACAGTGTTTAATATCTAAATAGCATATAAATAAAGTAACACTTAAATGAGTCAATATATAGCTGGCCAGCCACAATAATCTACAATGTAAAAACCCCTACACAGAATATATAAATAAATAACACTGTGGGTATCCCACAGTTAGATACTAAAATTGAGAATAAAAATACATAGTAACCAGGCATAAAAACCATAGATATAAAAGCTATATTAAGCCAATGTCTGTGTCCAGTGAACAATCACTCCTAGCGGTAAAAGTGGAAAAATCGGAATAAAAGTACAAAGTGCAAAAGCCTGACGAAGCTAGTGATAGCGAAACGCATAGCAAGACGCAGTGGAAGTGACGTTGTAGCCCGGGGTCTGGCGAGAGCTGGAAATAATTGAGACCTGTGTGCCCGAGCGACCAGACAAAATTTGAAGCGCCCTGAATGAACCCAGACGACTGCAATATACATCGCTGGGGAGGACGCCGATATACTGACCTACCTATCAGTCTATGTATGTGGATCCCAAGTTGCTTTTCAAGCCACGGACCTGCTATATGATTAAGTCCAGGGGATCACCTAGACGAGGCCGCTTAACATCCAGTCACTACATGGGTTACGGTGCAGCATAATTATTTCTATACTTACCTCCAGCCTCTCCATTCCCAGCTGTATAGGATTCGGTGTGCGCACACCTTCGGGACTTCAGTGATCTTTGTACTTTTATTCCGATTTTTCCACTTATACCGAGTGATTGTTCATTGGACACAGACATAGCTTTTATATCTATTGTTTTTATGCCTGGTTACTATGCATTTTTATTCTCAATTTTAGTATCACAAGCAGAGTACTATTTTTCTCTCTTTTGTTTCTGAGGTTTTATCCCATTGGGGTTTTACCTCGGTTTCTGAGTTAGGGGACTCAGAAGTACCTGCCGGATTTTTCACTGCCTCGTTCCTTTTCTTTATGTTATGGTGGGGAGGTTCAATTTAGTTAAGAAAGAAGGTAGGTCTTCTGGGTTTTTTAGTATTGCTGTGGTTCCGTCTTTCTTAGCAGTAAGGGAGAAGGGGAAGGGAGAAGGGGAACCCCCATGCCCGTCGGTTAGGATGTTTAGAAGGGGTTTTAGTGTACTTCCTTGTTGTAGGGTGCGCCTGGATAGGTCTCCGTAAAAATCCAGTTTAACTCTGTTGAAATCGATTTCTGTGCAGTCCCTGGCCTTTCTCATGACAAGTTCTTTTATATTATAGTGGTGGAAGCAACAGATTACGTCTCGTGGTCTGGTATCGCCTGCAACCCTAGGGCGTAGTGCTCTGTGTGCTTTATCCAGTTCTATTTTATTGCTCTCATCTTGTTCCAGTAAGGTATTAAATATTTTTTGTAGTGCTGAGGGCAAATCTTTTGAGGACACAGTCTCTGGTAGGCCTCTGATTCTAATGTTATTTCTGCAGCCTCTATTTTCTATGTCCTTAATCTGATTGATGAGGGCTCTAATGGTTGCCTTTTGGGATGTCATGTCTGTACCTATTTGGGTTAAAGCAGTATCGTGCTGTTCTATGGAGTTTCCTGTTTGCTATGTCTCTGATGTCTGAGCGTAAGGATGCAATCTCTGCTTTACAGGTCTGTTCTACCTTAATGACCAACTTGTTAAAAGTCTCCTTTGGTCGGTAGGGACCTTAGAAAGGACTGTAAGTCACCCTTTCCCTCTCCCTCTGACTCACATACCGATTCCTCCTCCGGCTCTGAGGTCTGTTGTGGCGAGAGGTTCGGGTTGGGCGCCATCTTCCCCTTTGGTCCAATTTTTGTTTTTGCCAAAAAATTGATGCAGCTCGTTGTGGCTCGGCTTGGGGTTACTGCTTGGGGTTTTGGACCCTTTTGGTTTCCCCATGGTGCAGTTATTTAGCGGTTTCGGGCTGTATTTCAGACTTTATGGGGTTTGGAAGCATGGAGCCTCTAGTCCATGCGATTGCCAGGGAGATCCACTTGGCCACGCCCTCCTAAATTGACATTTTTAAAAAGACAGGACAGAAGATGTGATTCATTGGCTGGTGTTAAAAATCCCGATATGGCATGTGGCTATGTGAATATAACATTGCTTGTGGAAGATCCATGGTTTACTTCTATTTTACCCACACATCTGCCGCTAGCAAGGGGTTAAAGTTGTGCTTACCTATATCACATCAGTTTTAACTCAATTGAAAAGTGCTGTACCTCTTGATGAACTACCCTGTAAGTCTTCAAATAAACAGTATTGGTCAAATTTCACTATCAACATGGTGGCTCACTAAGGCCTTGCAGCGCATAAGTCCTGAGTTCGAATCGTGCCCCGGATTCATTTGATTACCGAAAAATGTGTTTCTCATATTGCAGTAGTGTCATTCACCGGAATCACCTACTTGCTCCTAAAGCAACTTACGGTATACAATATATTGCAAATAAATTAAAAGGTTGCTGGCTGAAAATGTATATCAATGCCTTATCCTTATTCACATAAGTTTAGGCTTCATTTACATTATGCACTATTTTAACGCAGCGGAACATTACGTTTGCAATTCAGTGTGATGTTCTGTTGTATTAACACACAGCTGTGGCCATTATGTTCAATGGGAACCATCTATGTTAACACACAGCAGTGGCCATTATGTTCAATGGGAACCATGTGCATTAAGGCACCAAACTTTTTTTTAAAAAGCACTACATTGCAGCAGTGCAATGTAAATGGTGGCGTTTGCTAACATTGTACATGCATTTTGGTGCTAAAGCGCAGCATAGTGTGAACGAAGCCTGAAGATTTAGATTTTTTTAAAGAAAAGGTTATGAAAATAGAAGTATCAAAAAAATAAAAAATACTTTGTAGCTTCAGAAATCAGAAACTCAAAAATTTTACTTACAATGAAACAAGTCTGCAAAAAAAGTCAGAAAAACCTGCACTCTTTGATAACAACTCACAATGACAAAGCAAACAAAAATAATTAAAAATTACCTTATTGTTCATAAATGCCTTTAGGCACTGAATGACTTTGTGCTGGATTTTTTTTTCAATTTTTTCATGTCTAAATAGAATTTAAAACAGACATTTATTAATCTGGTATAATTAAAGACAATTATATAGTTTCATTCATTTATTTTTGATTGAGCAAGACAGGAAAAAAAAATTGTGATTTTTTTTTTTTTAAAGTTGTTTTATTTAGTCCAAAGATGCATGTTCAAAAAGGAACAGTAAAAATAAAATGTCAGTGCTTGAAATCTTAAAAGTTGCATACTGTACAGCTGACATAGATTGCCAGTGACAAGAGTTATGGAGAATGATACATGTCTTACTTTACAACAATGCCAGGATTGCGGTGACACTCCCACACCCGGCACACTGGCTACCACGAGGAATCTTAACCTTCCGATACTAAGGCTTGTCTGTGTACCTTTGTAAGTTCTCAGGGGATCTCAAGAGCGTGCAGCCACTGTCAGCGAACTTATCGAACTGCCAGGGAGATCGAGAACATTTCTATTTGTCCACTATCGTACATACAAGTTTATAAGAAGGATCAGGAATTACAGCTTCAGAACCTTCCTGCATTGGAGAATTTGATAGGATACTCGGAACGGTGCAGTATTAGCCTTGTTTTATTTGTACATCATATTTTGCCGTGGCCGGGCAAGTGGAGTTTACTATATATATATTTTTGTGTGCGCACACATTTTTGATACGGGACTTGTACTCCCTCTTTTGTACTTTTGTATTTATCAATTGAGATACAAGAACTAAGAATTGTTTGGATCCATATCCTGCACGATATCAGGACGGGATTGCCCGAATTTCATATATATTTATACCTGGGTATTATGCTGGTTTTTATCCCCTTGCTTTTAGTTTAATATTGTGATTTTATGGGGATATTTAGGGTTATGTGATAGTTTACAGCTGGCCGGCTATATATTTGTTTGTATATCTTTATAACCTTTTAAATGTGTTTTTACATGTATTCATTATAATATAATACATTTTGGGGGGTTTTCTGTATAGCCCTTTTTTGCAGATTTTATGGTTATTTTGCTCCCTCACCTAGTGTGCTTTTTATAATGTCTTACTTTACCATTGTACTGCGACCCTGCCCTTCTCTCTGGATAAATTAAAGCAATTAGTTCAATAACTTGGCCACATTATTTTAAGCCCAGCAACCACTTCACGGTTTGCTTTATTCTGCAGGGTCCTAACGTTTAACCTTTTTTACTTAAGTAACTTGACCAGGCCTCTGGGAAATGTGTACTCCACGCACAGTGGGTCATGTGTTTAAGTACTGAAAACTGGAGAGTTAGTCCCAAGAAAGCAAGGGAAGGAGCAGCAGGGACTTTCATCTCATAAAAGGCAGGTACTGATATAAAGACAAAGTTTGAGAATTGTGTCTCCTAAGAAGGTAAATAGTTACTTAAGTAAAAAAGGTTAAACGTTAGGACCCAGCAGAATAAAGCAAACCGTGAAGTGGTTGCTGGGGTTAAAATAATTTGGCCAAGTTATTGAACTAATTGCTTTAATTTATCCAGAGAGAAGGGCAGGCTTTTTAAGTCGCAATACAATGGTAAAGTAAAATATAAGCACATTAATTGGATGTGCACTAGGCTTCTATTTTTTGTATGTATTGAATTAATTTGGTCTCTAGTAGCACTCTGCGTGGATGTATACTATCCCATTTCTATATAATGATACATGTCTGCCCTCTAAAAAACCCTCTGAAAACATTCACCCCAAAAACAACTTTTGTTCTATTTATAGACAATGAAGTGTTAATTAAATAGTGTATGCATTCATGTTTCTGTGAGCTATGGTTACTGGGATATTTGCAGAAAATGTAGTGTATTGTTGGTAAAAAGGTTGCCTGTGCTCTGCAGAAACTAGCTTTTTACAAGTCTGCTAAAGTTAGATTTAAGTAAGGAACAGGGATTTCTGGGTAATTTCCATGGAAGCTTTTAGGAAAGATTTTTAAAGCATTCCACAAGCTATCATCAGTGTACTGCAGGCCTCAGGTTTGCAGTATGAGGCGCCTGTAGACAGATGTCACTATTAAATGCCCTATTTTATTTTATTCATTAGTGACGTCTGTCTATAGGCGCTTCACACTGCAAAGCCAGAGTCCTGCACTACACTGATGATGGCTCAATAAAGCCGAAACTGGTCTGTAGTTGGCTCTCTGGATTTGCATTTAGCTTATGGAATGCTGTAAAAAATCTTTTAATAGATATAGCATTCCTGAGAGCTGCTATGGAAACATGGAAATTACCCAGAAGTCTATGTTTGTTATACTTCCGGGGAGCTGTAACGCCTTTTTCTATCCCAATTTTATTAGTGAAATTAGATTTAATCTGATTGTTTAAGCACCACTAGAAAACTTTGCACCTTTTATTACAAATGACACATAGACAGCATTGCATGATTGAATGCCAGAAGTTCTAAACCAAAATTTTAGAAGTTGTGATTTTAAAAAAAGGAAAAATCTGATTTTACTTCATACTCCATGTCCAGTTCAAAAAGTATGAGTATCTCCAGGAAAATACGGAAAGGGTAAGTTTAAGCCCTATATCGGTTTATGTTTTGCAGTATCTGATCCAGTTGGGCTGCTTATGATAAAATTATAGATTGCATTGCAGAGGGATTTGACAAATTCTTTTATTCCCAGCTAAATTAGTAGGCTAACAAAATGATAAAAGATTCCAACATCAGTGAAATGATGAAATGAGAATCAATGAACAATTTAAGGATTTGTAGTTTAAGAATTGCATCACATTTAGGAGACATTTGTAAAAGTTATAACTTTGTTGAGAATGAATGTTATTATAAAATGCCAGGATTGCTAACACTGCTTTTTTGACCGATTCAGGAATATACTTTACATCTATTTCTTCTACAGAACTGACTTCACAATAATTTAAAAGGGATTTAAGATTTCGGGAAATATAGATGCGATTGAACAGATAATTCAGCTTTATATCTGTATCAGCCCAAAATTTTGCAATTAGTCATTTTGTATGGGGCGCAGTTTGTTCCCAGATCATTTAGTCAACAAAAAACAATACTTTGGTCACAAAACTATATTTAGTTGACCAAAAGAAATTCTGTGGCGGTAAACATTTATTTAGTAAATAAAACCAAAACTTTGGTGACACAACAATATAAAGTCATACATAAGAAATTCTGAGAAAACAAAACATACACAAAAGAACATACATTTAGTCAACAAAAAAACAACTGTAGCACCAAAATTATATTTACCAAAATCTATTTTGGTGTACAAAATGTGTAGTGGATTAAAATTATTTTTTGTATATACAAAAAGTGGTGAAGAGCAACATTATGTTGGCTAAAAGAAAATGTTGTATACCAAATACCGTATATACGCTAGTATAAAGTGTAAAATCAGCCTGAAAACTTGAGCGTGGTTTATACTCGAGTCACTGCTTACTTTACCAATCCGGCAGCCTCGCGCTCATTCCCTGTACTGGCGCGCCGGCTGACGTCACTGTCCGCACGCCAGTACAGGGAATGAGCATATGGCTGCCGGATTTCTTACCGTAACGAATGGTCTTCAATGCTGGCACACAGGCTGCACAACAGGCACAAGTCCCAACAGGAAGCCCCAAGTTACTGGATGGACACAGAGGAGAGCCCACAGGTACACACTGAACTGGGTGGGAGGGTGAGGGTGTAGATGTTTGAAAACTACAACTCCCAGCTAATAAAGCATGCTGAGAGTTGTAGTTTCCAAACATCTTGAATGCCAATGAAGAAGAATGTAGTTGTCTTTTAAATGAACAGCAGAATTCTTATACAGTAATAGCTATATCCAGTATGTCTATTACTGTATGGGAAATCTGCTGTCTATTTAAAGGGCAACTAAAAAACAATACAGAATAAGAAGGAGGATTAATATCTATTGTTGCCTTTTCATTCTGTATTGTTTTGAGGCTTTAGTTGCCCTTTAAATGGACAGCAGAATTCCCATACAGTAATAGACAAATCCAGTATGGCTATTACTGTATTACTGTAAGTCAATCACTTTTATTAGTTTTTTCAGGTACAATTGGGTACCTCGGTTTATACTCGAGTATATACGGTACATCTTGTAGAATAAGTGTATGCTTTTAATACACAAAATGCACTAGGGAAAATCAAGCATGCTTAATCTTATAAGAAATATGTTTGGTAATGGTATATGGCAATAAAAATTGTAAATGGCAAGCTTCACCATTAATCTTTATTAAAAAAATAATATAAACTGGTAAATTGTTTATTTTCCCATTAATCCCTTCACAAATAAAGGTGTACATGTAATGACTCTCTAGCCCATAATACATTTTCCTACATTTTCACAATACATATCTGGTATAGGATACACTTTCCCTTTAAAGGGACAGTTCAGTGGAAATTATCAATATTTGTTAAATTGTTAGTTTGTGTAATGCCTTCTTCGTTATTCTACATATTCTCTCCCATTATGAAAAATCAGTTGAATTTCTACCCCTTGCTATTCCCTGCTGTTGACATTAGTGAGCTGACATTTCAGGTTCTAACGGTCCTTATTCTTCCCAGGATGCACCACTTCCTTGGAATGTTCCTAACAGTAATTTCTTCTGATTGGATGGGTCAAAGATGCTCAGATCTCTACTGAGCAACTGAATCAACCCAGGCGCTGGGTCAAGGGCAAGACCATAACGGTCTCTACTAGGTTCTGCAAACAGGAAGTCAGTATTTCGGTTGCATTTATTTATACACAGACACAATGCTGAATTGGCAGATTAAGGTCATTGGGATGAAAAAATACTGCTCTTTTTTCTGAAAGCATATGTATTTGCACCTCCCCTTTAAAAAAAAAAGTTAATTGCCATGCATCTACTTTAATTGCCATGCATCTACAGTCCCTTTAAAAGGGACTGTCCACCCCTCTTTTCAAAAATTCATATATTGTAGATTACCCCCCAAAACATAGAGATCGTTTTAGTCATAAAAATCTGCTTCCAGACAGAGTTGTTATACTTACAAGCTCCTCGCTCCACCGCCGCTTCCGGGTTCTCAGTCAATCTCCACTGCGTCTGCTGTGTTCATTTTATGTTCCTGAGCAGCCGCAGCGGAGACTGCTCCGGGAATGGCAGTCATTCAATCACTGACTGCCTTACCCGGAAGTGCAGAGCCGTGGCGGTGGAGCGAGGAGGAGCAGGTAAGTATAATAGCTCCGTGTGGGAGCCGATTTAAAGCTTTTGGCCAAAACGAACTTTAGGTTTTGGGGGGTAATCTACAATATATGTATTTTTAAAGAAAGGGGTGGACATTCCCTTTAATAATAAAATGCTTGTAAATGACAAGTTTTCCATTCATTTCTACAATACATGACACTTGCACTTCAATATCTGCAGTAAGAAAATATAGTTAAATTGCTTTTTCAGTTCTTTTTGGTGAAAAAATAAAATCTGGTAAATGGAACAAGTTTTCCTTTAATCTCTGCTGTAAGGAAAGACTAATAAATGGCACAGTCTGTATTTATTACTTAATTTACAGAATCCCACCTTGCCAAATGTGGCTTCCGGGAAGGGTAGGGGTCGTGGCGGAGGCAGGAAGGGGAAATTACATAAGTGACATCATCCGGGGGTGAGATGATGCCCTTTAAAAGGACAATTATAATTTCCTCCTTCCTGCTTCCCTTCTTATATGCACGGTCTCTACCAAGGGTGAGGACTTAAGCTGCTAAAGTCCTCACCCCTGGGCTGTTTGCACTTACGCTGTTATACTTACACAACGCTGCTCTGCTCCCTCGTCTACTTCCATGATGGGTCCAATAGAAAGACACGCTCCTTGCATCTTCCTATTGGTGTTGTCGCAGCCGGCGATGTGGGGGCGGAGCAGCACCATGTAAGTATAACAGCGTAAGTGGAAACAGCCCAGGGGTGAGGACGTAGCAACTTAGGTCCTCAGCCTTGGTTGAGAGCGTGGATATAAGAAGAGGAGCAGGGAGGAGGTAATTATAATTGTACTTTAAGCGTAAGGACATATTCAAAATTAGCTTTGTAATTAAGTTATTCTGTATTATTTTTAAATGTGTATTAATGATGATTAAAGGGAAACTGTGGTCTCCAATTCTTCCAAACGAGTTATATAAACTTCCATCAAAATAAAACCTAAATCACATCTCTAGATAAAATTTGTGAAAAGTTATTGCTGGAGAGGTTCAGCAATATTACTCCCTGCTTGAACACTTTATGTTTTCAGCCATGTGACGAGCTTTAGTCATGTGACCAGCCTCTGTCTGCATTAATAGGCTCCCCTTCTTAACTGTCAATTTTTGCCCCCAGGTACTTCCTGATTTCCCCAGCATTAAATCTTTACTGAGCATGGTTTACCCCCGGGGCAAAGGGGCTAGCAGAGATCAGGTGATGTCACTCAACCTAATGGAAACAGGAAGTTTGAACATTCACCCCAATATCATTTCTCACAGGCAGAAGCCAGAGATGTGATTGTCGGCATATTATAAAGGAAATACTGCAGGCTTTGATTTAACCCTAACTTGTTTTGAGACCACAGTTGCCCTTTAAAGAAGCAACAGCTAAAATTAATGTCAAGTATCATGTTCATATTAATCAACTGAGAAAACGACAAAAGGGATGTTACCTTTTTCCGTGAACCATTCTTTCTAAAATATCGAGCAAAAACCCTAAACCGTCACGTCCAAAGCTTTCCACCCAGCTGAAAGGAAAAAAGAAACAAAAACCAGAATCGGTTAATAATGAATAAACAATAATTATGAAGAATATAGTAGTAACACGAAAATCTGAGATATATATTTATAAAATAAAGATTTTATAAAATGGATACATTACTTTAGAGAACGTAAAATATATTTGCTTTACCGTATATACTCGAATATAAGTCGACCCGAGTATAAGTCGAGGTACCTATTTTTATCTGAAAAATTAGTAAAAACTCGAGTATAAGTCGATCGTAGAAATTATGACCACTACTGCAAACCTCTAATTGGCTAGTTATTAGAAAATGAACATGAATAAAGAGGAGGTCCATGTTTTTTTTTTTTTAAGTATTTATTTTCAAATAAAAACCTGTTTTGTAGCCACTACCGGTATATGCACTAAAGCAACATCAGGTACCACAAACATACCGATACCCATAAAACTATGTAGGAACGTATACATACCGTAACTACCGTACTTTAAACTAGCACTGTAATTGGGTGATGGGCTTTTTACTGAATCAAAGTTCAATGGCAGCAATATAAAACATTTTTAAAATCCTTCAAAAACAGATTCCTCATCATCAGTTTGTGCAAACAGTGCCTCAAATTCAGCTGGTGTAATGTCATCTGCATAGACATTATCATCACCATCATCAATATTTACATCATCTTCATCACTGCTGCTGTGCTGAAACAAAACATTGTCTTCTGTATCATCCATGGCGTTATTTATACCACATTTATGAAAAGCATGTTGGATGATGTCTTCTGGAATGTCCTCCATGCATCTCGTACCCACTTTGCTACTAATTCTATGTCAGGCTTCATAAGATTTCCACTTTTTGTCAATTTGGCTTGACCAGATGACATCCATTCGTGCCACATTTTTCGCACACGGTCCTTAAAGGGTTTGTTTATAGACACATCCAGAGGCTGTAAAACAGATGTTAGCCCACCTGGAATAACAGCCAAAGTTGTTTGAAATGACTTAGCCATTTTTTTGAGCATGCTTTATTTGCTGGGAGTTGTAGTTTCTAAACATCTGGAGTGGCAAGATTCATCAAGCAACATCAATGATTGTAGCCCTACAAGCAACCATAATAAAAAAATGCTCCTGCCCACCACTAAAAATCCAGTAACACCCCAATTCCTTGCCACTCCAGATGCTTGGAAACTACAACTCCCAGCATGCTTGCATCTGGAGTGGCATGGTTCAAGCATCATTTAAAATTATTGTACAGGTACAAATGGTAAGGTACAGAAGAGATCCCACCTCTAAAAGGAGTTTCAGCACTCCCTGTAGGCTTCTCCATTCTGCCAAGTGACAGGACTTGCAGTGCCGGTATGTGCTGTCAGGCAAGCTCCGTATTCCCAGCACAGATACCTTCTTCTACATCAGAGAGTTTATTGATAATAGGTGATGGCACAGTAACTGGATGTAAAAGAAAACCGACCCCTTATAGAACATAAAATACTAAACTAGATTTGAGTACACTGTCTGCCATGAACAATGACATTTTGATGCCTTACCCTGGGCCGTTTCTATAACACAATGCAATCATTCCATTTAGAAGATCCCTAACACCTGGCTGTTATATGCTAATTGGGACTTTCCAGGGTACTTAATTGCCAACAGATTCTTGTACAAGTTATTCTGAATTGAGAAAAACAGTCCTATAACTTCGAGAACTAAACTATACCAGTAAAGTATTATGTAGGTTATTTTCAATATCTGTAAGGGCATAAAAAAGCATTTACGATAAAACAAAAATTAAAGGACAACAATACCCCATAAAAAACATCTCCCCCATTACATGTCCACACAGCTTAAATAGCTTACTCTCATTTAAAACCGTGCTGCCTTCCCTTAGATATCACACAGCAAATATGAGTGCTAAAAGCCCGCCTCCTAGATGGCCCAGGGCCATGATTAACATATCACTTGTCATTGGCTGGTGGGAATGTTCGTTACAACCTCTCTCCTCCTCATCTGCCAGTCAAACAAACTTAAACTGTTCAGTTGCTAGGATACAGCCTACAAAATCAAGCTGATCAAGGATGAGTGGAGGTGTGTTTTCTCACTGCTAGTTTTGAGTGACAGTTACAGGCAGAGAGAATTGTTATGCCCCCTTCACAGTGTGGCTAATTGAAGGCAGAGAGAAGCTCGAAATCAGGAAAAAAACATATGGGGAGGGCTGCATACCATTACTCTTTTGAAAGCAGTTTTAAAAAAAAAAAATGCATTGAGGCAATACAGTTATCCTTTAACGTTAGGTTATTAATAAAGCAAAATTAAAGATCAGATGCAGAAAAAGAAATAAGAGGTCCCAATAAAAGTAGGTTAAAACAAATCACTATAAAATTTTAGAAGTCACACAATTTGTTTCCATACAGGTGTTTGGTTTTAAATTGCAATCCAAAACTATGTTGAAACAGATTTTAGTAAATCACATATTTTGGTATTGCCATTCTGTTTCCATAGTTTAATAATCAACAGGCTGTATGCCTTCAAGCATTTCATAATCAAATTCATGCATGTATGTCGGTGTGAATTTCAAGGTGCAGCAAAAAGGCCTTTACCTCAATTCAATTTGTTTGAAAAGGCAAGGTATCTACAACTGAGTTTAAATTAATTTTTTTTCCTCCAGCAGAATTAACTATTTTCCCCACAGGGTTTTGGATGTATGCATGGAATTTTAAAACTGTTCTTTGTACTTCTTGATTATATTTCTAGACAAACTTGTGATTTAAATCTAGAAAGCCAGCAATTGTTTTAATAAAATCATTTTTAGAACAGATTTAGCAAATTCACAAAATGAATAAAAAATACAAGTGTAAACAAAATTACCTTTTAAAAACCAACATTTCTGCTTGCAGTCCATTCAGGAAAAAAATCAAACGATGGCATAGTTGAGTGTCCGTGACTTAAAGGGCTCTCAATGGGTCTGGGCTGGGTAGGGGGCAGAGTCTGTGAGAACTGGATAAGGGACCTAGGTTACTGGTTTACTTCTCTTTTTAACTTGTTTCTCTCCAGTGGTACTTTTTCCTCATTGTTCAAACAAGCTGTTATCTCCCATTCTCAAAAAAAACCCTCTCTTAACCCATCAGCTCTATCCAGCTACCGGCCTGTCTTTCTTCTTCCTTTTGCATCTAAACTGCTGCAAAGATATGACACCCAAATTTTTCATTTATGTCCTGATTACACTTCTCAAACATCCCTGGTCCTTAGCTGCCTTAATGCTATCTCTGATATGTCCTCCCACTTCCTGAACATAGCCGAGACTGAACTTAATATTTCTCATTCTTGTAAAATTACAATTACAGTAATATTATTGACACTCCGATATCCCCAGCTCCTCGTGTACATTGCCTGGAAGTAACACTAGATTTAGATCTTTCGTTCAACCCCATATTACAACACTAACCAACTCATGTAGGCAAGGCTGATTCTAGCCTTTTTTGGTACCCTAAGCTTCCCAACTCAAACATTCCTCAACCACTTTTTTCATTAGTCTTTATGTAGACAGGTAAGCCTGAAGCAATTGACATGCATTTTTTTTGTTGCTGTTTCTTATTTGGACTCATGCTGTTAAGCACTTACAGAGCATTGTATGGAGAAGAATTAAGGATATTCTATCGCCACTGTGTACTCATTGTGTAACTTTAAAGGACAACAAGTGTCCTAGGCAACCCCCTTCCCTTTGAAAGTACCCAGGGTGAGGACCTAAACCGCTAGGTCCTAACTCCTAGGTTCAAGTTTTTAACTCCTGTACTTACCTCTAGAAGTTCCGATCAGTGGCACACTGTTTCCTGCCTCCTCCTCTTCGCCCGGGGTTTCACCAATAGGCAGACACTCTTCATCAACAGTGTCTTCCTATTGGTCAGTTTGCAGTATTGAAGGAGGAAGCGGGGAACAGCGTGCCGACAATAAGAACTTACAAGAGGTAACTGCAGGACTTAACCAAGGTGTGAGAACCTAGCGGTTTAGGTCCTGAACTGGGTACTTTTAAAGGAGGATCGGGATAAAATAAGTATAAGTTGCCATTTAATGTGTAAGAAAATGCTGAACTCAGATGATTATACCGTTTGCACACAGGGAGGCTACAGGAAACTAGATTACTAACAGTTTACCGCTATTTATCTGACATTGATCCTGGTCTTTTAAAAGAAAAAAAAGTTGCCTAAAAATGAACCTGCCTGTAGGCTCCAGTTCAAAAACATCTCTTGCATTCCCTTCAACACAATGCTACCAAAATTCTACTTCATGCCTTAATCCTATCCTATGTGGTCTAAGAAGCAAATGATTAGCGACACTTCAATCTATTTTAAACTCTGCTGCCTGTATCTGTTGTATTCAATTGGGGGTTACTGTATGGGATTACTACGCCCCCAACCTACTGAGACAGGCGCCGAGTAGTGACATCAGCTGGCATATCAGAGGATGCGGAGCGAGTGGCAGCCGGATTACTGAGAAGGTGATTGACCCGAGTATAAACAGAGGTTCTATCTTTTGTATTCAATTGTATCAACTGGACTTGAAGTTTAGTTCTTGAAGACGTTTCGCTAGACATCCGACTGGCTTTCTCAATTCAGAATGACTTGTACAAGAATCTGTGGCAATTATGTACCCTGGAAAATCCCAATTAGCATATCACAGCCAGGTGTTAAGGGCATGATTGGATAGTGGCTAAGAGGTGTTATAGGAACAGCCAGAGTAAGGTGTCAAAACAGCATTGTACACTGCTTTATTAATTTCTCTTCTTTCAAATGCCACTTTTTAAATTTCAGTCCCTCCAGTGGCTGCCCTTTGGAGCAAGGATTTAATTCCAGGTGGTAATCTTATCTTACAAACTACTGTCTAATATAGCCCCTCCACACAGTGCTTCCCATAGATACAATACAAGGTAAAACCTTTGCAAAACACGCTTTTCTCATCCACCCAAGTTGCATATTCCCATGCCTTTATTTAGGCACTGACCCTTTGTTCTGGAACAACCTTCTTCAATTTATCCTTCACTTGACATACCTTAATATCTTTAAAATGCAACTTTAAAACTTACTTCTTCAGGCATCATTTAATATGGCCTAGGCCTACCCGCTAGTTAAACTGCACTGACAATTTACTTACACCCTACCAAAATTGCTTCGCCTTATATCTTAACCCAAATTTCCTGTAAACTGTAAAATCACCTGAGCAAGGCTTCATTGCTTACTTGCCCCTTTGTCACACTGTGAGTGCTGTATAACTGTATATATGCACTGCTCTTGTATTAAAGCAGAAGTTGTTGCAGCCCTAAAATACCAGACAATAAGATAAGGAGGTGGTTATTCCTTCCAAATGCCATACCCGTTTTTAAAAATAAATATATAAAAAATCTGTAATTTTGTCTAGTAATCCTATAGGTGCCCTCCCCCTTCTTTTCCCCTTGTAGTTGGTAAAGTCTGCATGCTGTATGCTTAGAACTGTACCCATAATTCACTGTTTGTAGATTTGTTTACCTGGCTTAAAGGGGAAGTTCAGTGGAAATACATATACTTTCTAGAAAAAAAGAGCAGTATTTTTTCATCCCAATGACCTTAACCTGCCCATTCAGCATTTTGTCTGTGTATAAATAAATGCAACCGAAATACTGACTTCCTGTTTGCAGGACCCCTAATAGAGACCGTTATGGTTTTGTCCTGGACCCAGCACCAGGGTTGATTCAGTTGCTCAGTAGAGATCTTTGACCCACCCAACAGCCAATCAGTAGAAATGACTTAGGAACATTTCAAGCATGTGGTGCATCCTAGGAAGAAGGACCGTTAGAACCTCAAATATCAGCTTACTAATGTCAACAGCAGGGAACAGCAAAGGGTATGAAATCAACTGATTTTTCAAAATGGGAGAGAATATGTAGAATAACTAAGAAGGCATTACACAAACTAACAATTTAACAAATATTGCAATAAAGAAAAATGATGAGATGGGTGTTTCAAATAATATTTTGATTCAGGCTAAAATTGTGTGACTACAATTAAGTGTCTGTGATAAATGTACTACACAGACTAGAAAAATTTGTCTTTAATTTTACATTAAAGTTGACCTTCAGGACAGGTTTAAGACATCAAATGTACTATTTTGTCTCATGGGCAAGGATCACACACTTTTTTTGTTGTTGGTGTTGTTATTAATTTTTTGACCTTCTCTAAACTCTTTCAATTTCCAACATGTCCTTTTTATAAACAAGATTCCTAAATTGCACTGTACATTCCTAATAAGTCCTTACCAGTGCTTTGTTAAGCGGAAGAAAAATATTTTTCTCCCTTAAACTTATTGCCCTCTTTATACAAGACAATATCTTGCTAGTAAGTAAAAAAGAAACAATTCAACAAAAAATGCATCATCAAGCAAGTAAGAAAGTGAGAAAAAAAAGAAGAAAAGTATGTATATATCAAAACAATAGACTAAGTGCATGGGCAGAAAAATAAAAAACTTAAAGGGCCTCTGTTCATTCAAGCAAGAAATGCTGTTTGTAATTAAATGTTACAGTACTGCTAAAATCCAAAGAAATCTGAAATGCACATCTGTATCCAGTATAGCCCAAACTGTTCATAAAAAAGTGGTATACAAGATTAGTGATTACTCTGAAGACAAAAAATATCAAAATATAAGTATGAAGGAAAAGAAAAAGCAACTAAATAGTCACAGAAAAAAAAGACAAAGGCCTCTAAAGACTTAATCAAAATAATGTTGCCAGTTCTTTCACTATAGAGTAACTATAGTGAAAATAAATGACTTGCCTTTATCTTTTTCTATATTTTTAGTGCTGCTAGGAACTTGATCCCTTTTTGCTCTCTGTGCTCCCTGTGACTAGAACTTCTCATGTCCTGTTAAACTCACTCCTAGTTATTATGCATTTCTACTGAGTCCACCCCCTCCCAAAACTGGGGAACAGCTAGAGTGTAGAGCATGTGCAGTGGAGATGATCTGTTCCTTTAAACCCTTTAAATCCTCATTACTGTAGGATTAGTTGGAAAATGATTTAGCAGATTTTACACGCGTGTCCCTATTAGAAAAAAAATATTTAGCAACCAATTTGACACCTTTTACACATATAAAAGCTACACATTGAACATTTAATAGTTACACTATTAGAAACAACATGGGGCAGAGCTGCAAGAGAAGAATTATGTGTGAATCTAATTTTAGCACAGCTCTTTGCAATGCATTTCTCAATAGCGTACCTATCCAAAGGTTGAAACCTTCAGAGCAGATCAACCCAGAACTATGACCTGCATATTTTTTATTAAAAAAAAAATATGCAGACACCTACCTTTAAAAAGAATCGTGCTTCTAGCTGCTGTCTATCCAAAGTCACAGCAGTATAAAGGTTTTTCTTGCTAGTACTGTTAGCTGTGACATCACCAGCACCATTGTGCTTGCCCCTCAGGCTAGAGCATGATCACTGCTGGGACAAAGCATTATCAGCAGCATTATAAACCCCACCCCCAGCCTGAAAATACTTTTTTCCTCTCTCCCTAAAGTACACATAGGTAGAGAAAAGGGAAGAGAATGGGCAGTAATTATCTTTTCTATGTTTGTATAAAGGAAAAAGTGTTATTCCCCCTTTTTACAAGGCACTGGTAAGGGCTTGGAATATGTGGTGCAGTTTTGAAATCCCATAAACAAAAAGTACATCTTGGAAATGGAAAGCGGTTAGAAAAGGGCAACTAAAATAATAAGGGGAATGGAGGGGCTTGACTATGCAGGCAGATTAGACAAATTATGGCTGTTTACATTGGAAAAGTGACGTTTATACACATATATTAATGGGCCATACAATAAACTCTTTGGTGCATTGTTCACTAAAAGGTCAAATCAGATATTACACTATATATAACATCGATTATGTTATATTTACCTGACAAAAGTCCTTTTACCTGACAAAAGTCACTTTTAATTAAGGAGATAGAAAAGGGACATTAAAACAAGAAAGGCAATTAAACAAGGTGGATGTTGCAAGTGGGTTGCCTGTTTGGAATCTGAGGTGGAATCTAGGGGGAAGCTTGCAACATTGCAGGGATTGGCAAACCTGGGGGGGACAGCAGGAACCTACTGGGGCCAGTATAGAGGGGGTGGAAGTGGGGTAGGGAAGGTTTAAGGGGAAGGTAGTTCTGTAAGTGTTACATGGGGACGTGGGGGACAAAAGGGTAGGTTAGTTTTTCCCAGCTTAGCCATCCCAACAGATTTGCTGCCTTAGGTGACGAAGTGGAGGAGGAAAGCTCAGAATTAGCACATATGGAGTGGGCTAATCCTTTGAGTGCCCAGGGGACCCCATCTCAAATACAAGTGAGGAAGAACTTGGGGTCAGGAAGACTAGGCAGGTGGTTGTGGAAGGGGATTTTAAAAACGTTCCAGTATCTTCCCCACCACTGAAATTAAACTTACAGGCCCCGTAATTACCCAACTGTGAACGACTACCCTTTTTGGATTTTGGAATTTCATCTTTGTTTTTCCAATAGAGAGACACACTTCCGGACATGAGGGAATCTGCCATAACAATGGCCTAGATTAAACTGAACTTAGCTCCCTAAGGACCAGAGGATGTATATTAATCCTGTTATAGTGGGGTGTTGAAGCAATTGTTGTGCCAGTTGTTGTTGGTGTTCCAGTGCAAATAACAGTGTCGACAGGGGCACCCCTGATCTGTGCCCCTAAACATTGGGGTACCTGTAAGTGGTGTACCCCAGCCACTTGGCAAGGACTTGTACAGTAGGTTTTTTGTGTAGAGCAGTTGTACCCATCTAATGCATTTGGGTCCAAAGCAAAACTTGTGCAGTGCTAGCCAAAGGTATTCCCATTCCACTGAGTCAAAGGCTACAGCAGTGTCTAAGCTAATTACACATTGAATGCACACAACATCATGCTGTGTATACATGTTCATGTATAGTCTTCAGGTATTGAGTGATGTATTTTTCTCACGGATAACCCGGTTTGATCTGGATGTATTAAATTTAACTATTATATTCTTTAGCCTTATAGTTAGTACTTCAGCAAGAATTTTGATATCCACTTGGAGAAGTGAGATAGGTTGATAGGATTTTGGGAAATGGGGGTCTTTCCCCAGTTTTGGTATAGTGCCGTGGACATAGTAGGGGTATTTTAAGTTGTTGGTGCATGTCTTTGTATAACAACAGAAGTTGAGGTGCCAGAGAATCTATGCAGTGGTTTTAAAATTCTATGGGAAGCCCATTGGTTCCCGGAGGGGGCTGAGCAGACTTCTATCTTGGTAATTGGTGCCTCCAGTAGGAGTATATAACCTGGGTCCAGGGTTGGAAGTATGGGGAGAGACTGGAGTGTATACATTTTTGTAATATAATCCCAGGTGTTCAGCCACATCCTCTGTGTGTTTTAATATCCTGCCCTCTGGGGTTTTAACTGTTATTACTGTGGGAGGTTTGTGTTCATGATTAACCATAAAGGCTAGGCATTTCTCTGGAACTCTAGGTTGGCTCTGTCCACAGCTTTTATTGCATTGTGCTCATAGTCAGTCTATTGTATTTTGGTTAATTGTGAAAAAGTTTTCCCATTCCTTAGATAGATCAAGATTGTCTGCTATCAATTGCAATCAAAAGGGCTTGAGTTTCCAATGGGGATTAGGAATTGAGTATTGCCAATCCAATGTAATCCAGCATGGGGCATGATCCGAAAGGAGTCTAGTAAAGTACTACATATATTGTTAAGGGTGTCGAAAGGAGGATCATGTCCACTTGTGACATAGAATTTAAAGTCTCCCAACCAAATAGCATCGACTGTTGGATGCTCTGCCTTAAAGGCTAGCCCCTCCTGGAATATGATCATATTAAAAGGGGGTGGAGTGTAACAGGTTAGGAGGAGAATAGTTTTTGAACACAATATGACATATATAAATACATATTTCCCATGTCGATCCAACCTTACTGTAGGTCCACCATCTCAAATGATATTGATTTTGCTATTGGAAGAGATACTCCTCTTGACAGGGTAGTAAAAGTAGTATGTCCATCCCACCCAAGATTTTTTAAATGAGTGGGATAGCTGACCCATTAAGTGTGTTTCTAGGACTATAACTTGTGCTTTGAGAGTCTTTAAGTGTTGAAAGATCGCAGATCTTTTTATTTTATTCTGCATGCCACGTACATTCCATACCACAAATTTAATCTGTGCCATTCTTTATTAGTACGTTTAGACCCAAGTCTGGGTTCCGTACAGTAGAGGTGAGAGCCTCTCTGGTCTCAACGCAAATATGTTTGGTTTTGAAAGCATTAAACACATACATAATATTTGGTACACAGTATTCTTGATTGCAAAAAATCCCCAAAAACATTAGCAAAACAATTGTTTGAGTTTATAAACAAGATAGTATAAAACAGTTACTATATATAAAGTATACTACAATATATATAATAACTATCCTAGTGGGCAAATACGCTAATAATTTAGCATGAAAGTAAGCATTAATTAGGGTTTGTTTTATGAAAAGGGAGATCAGCTAACATATACATTATAACAGTAGATTGATCAGATATTTTCAGGGCCATAGAACAGAGGCATTTTATTGGAGAATTGGTTGGAAGGGTATAGTATCAGGAGAAGGGATATTATGTATTAGTAAAGGTTGAATGCTTAGCTGGGATACATTAGGGTAGTTCTGATATTAGTGTCCCAGACTAATAGTTTGTGGTTGAGTTAGTCCTAAATTAGGAAGTATTGCTGTTTTGAAAATAATAAGTCTTGTATTTTTCACTGAATTGGAGCTGGATGATTGATTCAAGCACAGCTCTCTTTACTATCCAGCAAAAGTGAGATTTCTTCAGGTGAAGTGTAGAAATGTGTCTGTCCTCCATCGATAATCCGCAATTTTGCCAGAAACATGGCGGATTTTATGCATTCTTAGGTGACGTTGAGCTTATGTAATTTTCTTGTTAATTAAGGAATTTTGCAATAAGGGGCCCTGGAGGGGGTGGTTTGGGCAAAATGTCAAGGGCCCGTTACTTGACAAAGGAGGTAGGAAATTTGTTGTGACCGTAGGTATCCAGTAGTGGAGTTTCAATTTCAACATTTATGATGTGGATAGGATAAATATATGGAGAGACCCTTCTTCCCTTCCAGGATGAGACCTAAGAGCTAATAGCAATAATACCCCACGAAAATCATATAAAAGAAATCCTTATGTATGGAAATCGAGGGAATCGAGCGAATGCGGAACATTATACACCAAAATTGAGACATACTATTCTTAAACGAGTGCATTTTGACGACACAGAGGGGGACTCCTCAGATGTCGAGTAGATCAGTTTCCTCCTCCTCTTCTTTTTTACAGTTGGAAAAATTCAAGAGCGAAAACGACGGTCACCTTCTACGAAAAAGATCAAAACATGGAGGGGTAGAAGATGTGGTCCATGGCCTTGTACTCTTCCGTTGAACATACTAAAGGTTTAGAAGCCATTAATTTTTGGCTTACTAGATCCAGACTTTATGGGGAAGATCAAAATACGTTCTAGGTTAAAGCGATTGAATACCAATTAACTTCAAACTATTTTATGTTTGATTGTAAATTTTACCTACAGAAGAGGGGGCAAAATTTGCCCCCACGTATGCCAACCTCTTTGTGGGTTATTGGGAGAGCACGTTTGTATATAACAGTAACAACCCCTTTAAGAAACACATGATCGCCTATTACCGTTATATAGACAACCTACTCTTAGTCTGGGATGGAGAAGCCAGTTATGGAGTTAGTGGAATATTGTTTACATATAATAAGTTTACATATAATATTGAAAAACACTCGATAGAGTACTTGGATATGTTATTCAAGAGTGAGCAGTCATTGATGAAGACTGACTTATTCAGGAAGCCGATTACGAGGAATACCCTCCTACATACTAGGTCAAATCACCCTAGATCGAGGATAGAAGGGATCCCATACGGCCAATTTATCCATTTGCGTCGGATTTGTCCAGATTCCGGCGATTTTGATGTGGGACAGGTTCAAAGAACGGGGTTACAACAGTAAGAATATAAGGCAGGCATATGAGAAAGCTGTCTTGAGTGACAGAAAACGATTGTTAAGAATTCATACTCATGCCTTTAAGAGTTATAATAATATCAATAATAAATACAAAAACAGTAGAGGTAAGGCTCTGGAGGGGCATAGGTAAAAATAAAATATGGCAACGGTATTTTTAAAGCTGCAGCTTCCAAATGAACATAACTTGATTTTACAGTGCACTTATCCTTTAAACTACAGTGTGGCCAGCAGTGGGTTAAATTTTAGTTGGGAGGGGTGGACATGCCCTTTAACACATGTCTACGTTTCTCTGTTACCCATTTAAGATGGATATAATTATTTGAAATAGCAAGATTTATTTTACAATGACTGTATAAATTGTGGGCTGTATTTGGGAACACAAGTTACCATGTTACTAGTCTTCCTCTTTATTCTTATCTTTGTCTGTTGTAGTATTCTGTTTATTACAATCTCCTTCTGTCTTATTTTAGGGGACGTTTAAAGGCACAATCTAGATTTTCCTTTATTATCACGTCTTGTGAATTTTTCTTTATTTTCTTTCCCGCTTCCTTAAAAGTGACTTCATCAGTACAATTTCTCCTAAAAGGGCATCTCCACCCTACAGGACAGATTTTTATACAATTTAGGGCAACCGGCCATCCCCCATGTCAGAATGTTAAATAAAGATGCAGAATGCACTGTGGCGCACTGATCCTACTCCTTGCTTGCCGGAACCTGCAAGCAGGGCCCGGACCGGTAGCCGTGTCAGTAATTATCTTTTAACAATCTGACACGGCGGTTGGCAGGGATGCCCTACACTAAAGAAGAATGGTTTATTGCTAGGTGAAAGGCAGCCAGAGAGGGATCTGGAGGATGGGAGGAAGGGGAGGGGGAAGTGCTTCCCTGCGCTTGTTCTAAAGGAGTAGGGATGGCCTGTTCACGGATCCGAACCCGGATCCGCCGCGGATTTATCCCGTTCACAAACGGCGGATTTTTCCGGATTTTCTGGATTTTCCGCCTTCCGAACTTCCGATTCGCGGATTTTTAGAATTTTCAAAATTAGGAGTTTTCACGTAATTTCGAAAATTTTCAAAAATACGAGAAAACACGTAATTTCGAAAATTTTCGAAAATACAAGGATTTCTCTTATTTCCATAAATAGGTATTTTCGGAAAATTTTCGAAATTACGAGGATTACTCGTATTTTCGGAAATATATATTTTCGAAAATACTAGTTTTCTCGTATTTTCGAAAATTTTCGAAAATACGCGAAACCCCGTAATTTCGAAAATACGAAAGATCTCGTAATTTCGAGGGTATTTTTCATTTTTATGGGTCCGCTCGCGGATTTTCGCATTTTCTCGAAAATTTGCGGATCCTCGAGCGGACCGGATTTTGCGAAGTTCGGACATCTCTATCCAGGAGGACAGATAAAGAAGCATAAACCTTTTGGCAGGAAGACAGAATTGGGTGAAAGCGCTTAACACGTTTTGTTAAACACACAAATTTTCTAAAAAAATCTGACAAAACAAACACATAAAACTACAATATTACAAAGTTTCTATGATCATTGCCTACTTTGTGGGAATTAGAACTTGTATAAGGGAATGTTTAACAATTTTATTAGTGCAGTACAACAATTTATGATTGATTTATGTCATTTGAATCTAAGAATTTTTAAAATATTAATGAATCTAATATAGTGGAGTTTAATAACTCCTGATTTTACAACTCAACACACTCAAAATGATAAAGTAAAATAAAAGTTTTTTTTGTTTTTTTTTAGCACACACATTATGCATAATTTGTGTGAGATTTGTATTGTTTAAATGTACTTGCATCTGTGTGGCTACAAATTTAATAAAAAGGTTGAGATTTTTTTCACCATAAGTTAGAATTGGCTGTTTTTATTTTATGAGTGCCTTTAAAGGGACTTGGCCCTTGTCTCAAGGGTATTCAATAATGAGTAAGGGTTTACAATCAGCCATTATTTTAAAGGGGAGGGAGCACGCCCACATCTAGGTTTATAGTAACATGTGTTAACAATGCCTAGGAAACAGGCTAAAAAATTGAAAGACTGACTCCTAGAATTTCCAAATTGATAAGTAGTTTCAAAATAAATTGACCATCTCTCCCTAAAACACTGCATTTGTAAATGCTAATTCTTCTTTTCTGCTTGAGGTCTTTGAGGATCCTCTTTTGCTGTATCCATATCCTAGAACTCTGATGGTAGACATATTTGGGCTTTTTCAATAAAAGGTGCAAACATTTGCCTTCATCTCAAGCAAATAATCAGATGTTGTCAGACAAGTCATGCAAGGTTAGTTTGAAAACTGTATTAGTAGAGATCTATGGATAGCATCCAGGAGATTTAAACTTTCTCTGCATAAACAAAGGAATGATAGCTCTTTTTAAAATCCATGCGCTGCTAACTAATTAATGTACCAACATTGGTGGTTAGCAGTATCCTATTCAGTGGAAGCTTTGGGCACATTCCTACAATGCCTATTAGTAAATCCAGTCCTGCTCTTTGCTAATTTTAGCAATATTGAATCAGATAAGAAAGAGGTCAGCCAGCTGTTTCTTGAATACTCTTTCAAGATGAAGAGGGTAAATAACAAATTGAGCAGGATTGTATCTTGTTTGCCAGCTGCAGAGATAAAAACATTGAAAGGCTACAGTGATAGCAAAAACAAAGATTATTCTTCATTAATGCTTCTCATTTCAGAGAATTAAAGCGGTTTATTAGGAATTCTAGAATTTATTCAAGCTTTTTGGTGAGGCTTTTCTACTACTGTTAAGGTTCGTACATGCGTGCAATGTACAATAGTGTATAAATGGCCTTTCCGGCCGATAACCGTGCCGTGTATGTTCGCTTTCTTGGCCGAAACATCTGCTTGTTCGAAGAACCGCCCAGCTGGTCATGCAATGTTCTCTGACTGAATATCCATTTCGGGCAAGAAAGTGCCCGTACAAGGTGCAATGATCAGCCGGAAAGACCATTAATACACATTGTGCACGTGTGTACGAACACGAGATGTTGCTTATTAAAAGTTTTATACATTACTAATTTAGAAAATTATTATACAAAGCCCATTCCAATTCACTCTTATTTATGCATGAAGAAGATCTTGTAAAGATGTTTAGAATAAACATAAATGGTTGCCTGTAATACTTAGTTTCATGTAAAAATACCTGACAGGATTGCTGGTCAAAGAAACACGAAGTGAGTCTAAGTAAGAAATAAGTCTTTCATCTGTGGCTCCTGATTTTAGTTCATGAATAAATTCCTGTGGTGAAATCTGTCTCCTGCTTTTGAGACTCCCCTGCAAAAACATTTAAAAGAAAAAAAAAACATTAAGCATTTCTACACCCAGCAAACAAAATATTTAGAGAATACTAAATATACTAAAATTAATCTCAATACAAACCAAACAAGAACCTCAGAATAAAAGAAAAGTTTTACTTTTAGAAATAAAATATTATTTTAGAATTAAAATAATCATGGAAAACTAAATTGTAACCATGTGCGCCAACCTTAAACAACTTAAGAGTTTTTTCACCCCCATGTCAATGCATAATTTTTAATAAATAGAATCTGTTTTTCCGATTTTTTAGTTTGACGCCTACAATGGGGAATGAGTTAAAGATTTTAACAATAAAAAGAATAGCACAGAATAAGAATATAATAATAAAGACAACAGCAGAAACAGCGTTTTATTTTACAAGAAAATATATTTGAGGTTAAAGGTTTCAAGCTTTAAAAATGGGTTTTATAAGACAGGCCTCATAGGAATACATTAGAAAATAAAACAGAAAGTGTTGCAATGTTTTGGTCCGTTTGTGGACTGAAACCTGTCTTTGTGTAGCAGATACTCTGTGTGGCACCCCCTTCCTATTCTATTTTACATTGTATTCTACTGCTGGGAACGGAGCAGTGGCTAGGAGCAACCCGATGAACGTATCTGGCAGGGAAGTGAGCATCATCCATTCTCATAGAAATACATATTGAGGGAAGACTCAAGCTCAAAGTACAGTATTAGTATCTACTGTGATTCACATAATCAATTTAATGTTATATTTATAAGTTGTAAACAGTTGCATGATATTGATTCTTTTAATAAAAGCAAAATGTTTCCGCCCATTATTCCCTTATAATAAATAACGAAAAATGCAGTAAGTTATTACTTAAGTAACTAAGCAATTAACTTAGTTACACAGCATAGCATGTAGTGCTGTCCATTTTCAGCCATCCTCAGTCACCTGATGACTATTTTTGTAAATATGTGGTTTTATGTCTAGATTAATATAGGCTTACGGATGTTTTAGGAGATCTGTGTGTTGCATTAATAAATCTGGTTAAGCATTAATAAATAGGTCAGAATGATGATACAGTGCCACAATAGGAAATAAGCGTGTTCCCAGGCATTAACCTAATGATATTGGATATAACGAAGAGTAAATGATCTGAACTGACCTGATATCATTAGGTTGTGCCAATCTACACGCATTAATGAGTAAAAACTAGTTCTAGGCCACTAGGCCCCACTGGAACGAATCTTACTCGCTTCAGATTGCGATTTGCAATCAGATGCGATTGCTTCAAAATAAAGACAAAGACACTTATGTAGTGTGACACCTACCTAAGGCAGGTTACCATATGGGGGGTGCTTAAGAGGGCTGACATCTGTTTGGATTTTTTTTCAGGATATAGTTCAGATTGAATGGTTTAGTTGGTTTTAAAACCATCAATAAAAATAACAGGGATCTGTGCCTTTTAAAAAATGAACACAGATTTCTGTCAGAAAACAACACAAAAAAAAAAAAAAATAAATAACATTTAAAACAAAAACAAAAACAGGTGCGTCAGGAATCTTTGTAACTTACAACCTGGCAAATAAGGCAAATTCATAATTGTGAAATATACAATAAAAAAGAAAAAAGGCAGATCGATAAACATTGTTATTCTTGCATATCACATAAGAATGATGTGTGCAACAATCACATTAATTACCTAGAAACTGCTAGCTTTGCATGGGATAGGGTATCAAAAACCAAAGAGACAGTTTTTGAACTGTTTTTATTTAAATCTCTCTCTCTCTTTATATATATATATATATATATATATATATATATATATATATATATATATACACACACACAACAAGCAAAACACCGCACACAGGTCTAAGCTGCAAATTCTTTTATTAGCACATATGTAGATGCACTACGTTTCGGGGATCGCACTCCCCTTCGTCAGGTACACCTGATGAAGGAGAGTGCGATCCCTGATATATAATATATATCTAGTTAGCTACATTTACAGTCACATTTGTTATGCTGTATGTTGTTACATAGTTACAATAGTCAATTAAATTAACATATATTAGCATCATAAACTTAAATATAATAGCTTCAGCTGGACATTTAACATTTTTAACTTATAAATAGACAAATAAAGGGGAAATACAAACTGGGAGCGGGAGGGAAAGATCGTTGGTGTTGTTGTTTTCATAGGAGTATTACATTAAAGTATTACATATTAAACTCTTAGTTGGTTATTGATTATGTGAGAGGGATTATACAGTGGGGGACCATAAATTAACTTTGTTAGTTCCAGAGGGACCATACTTTGTTAAAGGGCATGTCCACCCCCAAAACTATAAACCCCCCCCCCCCACTACTAGCCCCATTGTGTAGTGTAGTTTAATCCTTACCTTAAATCCCAGCTCCATAACATTACTTACCTTCCCTCTTTCTTCCGCTGCACTGAACTCCCGGCAGCCACTTCCGAGATTGGCTGCCGCTCAGCCAATCACAGACACGACTGCCGGTCTGGAGTTTAGTGAAAAAGGGGTTTTGTATATGTATTAAGCTATGTTGAAGTGTATAGAATATTTTTGGTAGCAATATAATTTTGATTAAGTTAATCTTACCTATTAAGTTAATGGGAAGATTTGTGTTAGTTCAAGAATAGGGGCCAGGTTGAGAGAGTAAAATTCTATGGGTGATTTACTTATTTGGATACCTAGATATTTAAAGTTGTTTACTACTGGTACCAGTGTTTCGACTGATGGGGGGATTCGGATCTACAGGGAAAAGTGCAGATTTTTCCCAGTTTATGTATTGGCCTGATAGGGGACTAAATTCGGATATTTAGTTGTGTGCGGCTCGAAAGGTATGTTCTGGGTCTGCAAGGTACAGGATCATATCCTCTGCATATAAAATAAGCAGTGAGGTGTGGGCACCTAGTCTGAGTCCCTCAATATGTGGTTAGGAGCGAAGCTTCATGGCTAGAGGCTCTATCGCTAGAGCAAACAGATAAGGAGATAGAGGACATCCCCATGTCTAGTTCCTCTCTCCAAGGAAAACGACTTAAGAGATAGCACCATTTACTCTAATTGTCGCCTGTGGTTGAGCGTATAGAGGTTGGACCCATTTTTTTAAATTTGGGACCAAATCCAAAGTCTGTAAGGCTGGGTACACACGGAGGGACTTTTTGTCCTGACCAAGCACTTAGCCAGGACAAATGTCCGTTGGTCGTGACAAATTCAGCCGCGGCCGAATTTGCGAACGATAGATCATGCATTCCCATAGGGAATCACACGATCGATCAGAATTTTCCAACACGTCCGATCATTCGTTCGTCCGATCCGGACGAATCCCTCTGTGATGTGAAATGATAAAAAAAAAGATCATTTCATGGCAATAAAAAGGAATCAATTTATATAACTGTTTGCAAAACAGCTCCCAACATTTACCACCTGGTTAGAAATAATTTGTTTCTAAACATATGAGGTTGATGTCAATATAACAAATGTAAAGCTACTGAACATGTCAAGAGTAATTTGTGATGTGGGGGTGGGGAGACATGGGACATTTAAGGTTTTTTTTAATTTTTAAAGAATATTTTAAATAAATCCAATAGCAATTTAATAAATACAGCAATATTTAAGCATTTGAAAGATTTGATCACAAGGTAATGCATTGTGATACTTTTCTTCTAATATGACAAATCTAAACATAATGTTCATTTTTATTTCCAACAGACTGTGTTAAATTACCTTCTAAAACATTGGCACAAATGTATCTTCTTTTAAGATGAAAATAGAATGCAACATGCTGGAATGCATAATAAAAGCCCCAGGCAGCCCCACAATCATACTAACCTAGAAAACCATATTGCATTATTCGTATGTATAGAGATAGAAAGAAGATAAAACAATGCCTTGTGTATTTTAAGTTAACACTGGGCTAAGCCAAGAAGGATGTTGTCACCAAGGCTACACTAAAAATGCCACTTGCCACCTAAGTATGACAATCCCATTAACAAGACAGAAGCCAATTTAAAAAAAAAAAAAAAAGGGATCAGATATTACTTCAACATCCTATTAACCTCCTTGGTGTCCCTTTCTTTCCGAGCAATCTAATAGCTTCCCTGGTTTAATTCCATGGTACCCTGATCCCTGGCCTCATATCAATCTTCATCTGCAGAACACCACCTTAATAAGGATCAAGAGACTTCTTGTCCATCTGGCAGTATCTTGGCTACAGACCTATTAATATGCATGCACCACACATTCTCCAGTCAGTCCCCCAGACACTTCCTTATGTGCACAGTGCAAATTACAAGAGGAGTAGTAATGGGGAAAATGGACTTCATTCAATGAAAATTGAATACATGTAAGTAGCACTTACTCTGATTTGCTGCATGCCTTCAATCCAGCAAACATTTTGTTTAGGAGCAGTATCCCCCTTCCCTTTTAACCACTCCCACTTCCATCCGACCTGACTTTTTTCCCACAAACCAATTGTCAAGCCTGCATACAGAATTCCAAATGTCAAAACTCTGTCACCATTCCAGCTACACTAAAACTACTCAAAGAAAAGTTTGAGAGCAAGGAACTTGATTGACAGCTGAAATATAAGAAGTTTTAGATTAGATATCTAAAGAAATAGGGGACAGATAAACAAAAAAAATGATCGTGGATGGGAAGAATTATAGTTTCCAGTTATGGTCAATTTAAAATAAAATTTTTCGGTATAGATGCCCTTTAGGTTATGAAACCAGGCATATAAATAAAAAGATTTCATGTAAAATGTCTCTTACTAATTCAATATTCTAATTTGAATCATTGATAAAAGGTCAGTCAAATGCTCCTTAATTTTTTTTTTAGGGCATGTGCACCCCCAAAACTAACAATTAACCCACTACTAGCCCCACTGTATAGTGTTAAAAAATCCTTACCTTACATCTCTGCTCCTTATGGTTCTCCTGAAGATTAGGAGCCGTCTGGTCCATGCTGCTTCTTTAACCTCAGTAAGGACTGTGAATATACGCAGGGGAACCCTTTCACCTCTTCATCCCTCTGGCTCCCTCTTTGTTCCCTGGTGCCCTACCACTAAAAATCTTTAATATATTGTAGAGCACCCACAGTTTCATCCTAACCAACTTTTTTCAAAGACCATACCCACTTAAAGGGTATCTTCACCCTAGATAGTGTTTAAATATATTATGACACCAAAGATATACTCCTCACAAAATTAAAAATATAAATGAACTACCTAATCAAGGAATATAGCATATCAGGAACCACATGCTCTTTTATTGCTAAAATTCACTGGTACTACCCCTAGTTAGAACTAATTTAAGCATTTAAGATGTTGTAAGGGTTCCATTGTTTAAGGGGAAAAAAGTATTGGGCTTATGGTAAAAGTAACTGCTGAAGGTGTTTTTTTTTTTTATTTCCCCTCTGTATATGTACAATGAAATGCAATTTGAATAATGCATTGGTTTCAAATCGAAAAACAACTTAAAATTTATTAATGAGAAACTTTCCTCTTTAAATTGCCCATTTACCATACAAACCTTTATATATATATATATATATATATATATATATATATATATATATATATATATATATATATAGATAACACGATGAATGGGGCACTCCTTGATCTTATAGCCAAACGATACTTTAATGTGTGACAACAGGTCAACGCGTTTCGGCTGTGAATTCGGCCGTTCTCAAGACAATGTGTAATGTCCACTAACAAGCTAATATGTATCAAAGAACGGAAGTACACACCCCCCTCCCTCCCCTACCCTCCCCCCGATGCAGGGGTACAGGGTGAGGATCCGCCACAAGCTATCCTGCTTGAGTAAATTTGTGGTGTATATCATTATGTGCCCGAGTGGCCTATACTATGTGGGCAAAACCACCACCACGGTGAGAGAAAGAATGGCCAACCACAGGAAAGCCATTCGATCAGCTATACAGGAAACTAAGTCCATAAGTATGTGTACAAAATATGGGGAACAATCAGTGGCCTGTCATTTCGGAGAGGCCAAACACTCATTGGCCAATTTGAGATGGATGGCCATAGACCAGGTCAAAGCTACTACAGGACTAGATAGAGATAGGGCGCTACTAAAATGTGAAGCCTGGTGGATCCGCTATTTGAACACGATAACCCCGAGGGGCCTGAATGAAACATGCTCATTAGCCTGTTATCTGTAACTTTGTATAGTCTTTGGAACCGTTATATTAGAATAATTTATTGCGAGTATTCGTTTTAAGATAGTTTAGTATATTTATGTTTTATTATTCACAGCAAGTTTTCACCAGTCTAAGTGGCAGTTTTTAATAATAGACAGAATGATTTTAATATGTAGTTTATTGTTATTTATTTTTATTCACAGCATGGACTTTGCTATTATTGCATTAGGTCACTTTGTTGAAAAATTATTCTGCCTGTATTCAATGTTGCACTTACCCCACGGGGATGATACCTACCTGGGTGCCTTGTCTGTTCCCTGCAGGTCAGGCCCGTTGCCGGAGGTGGAGCTCTGGAGAGCCGGACGTGGAGCCTTGGAACTTTTGTGGGGGATCCCCACAGGTAGTGGGAGGTTGCATGGACTGCGCCCGCGAAGGGAGTTTGGAGACCCGAAAGGGAATGGATGACGGCATCGGGGGGAGGGAGGAGGGTAGGGGGTGTGTATTTCCGTTCTTTGATACATATTAGTTTGTTGGTGGACATTACACATTGTCTTGAGAACGGCCGAATTCACGGCCGAAACGCGCGTTGACCTGTTGTCACATATTAAAGTATTGTCAAGTCAGCACGAGTGCCGCTCCACCTGGTTACTATTATATATATATATATATATATATATATATATATATAGAGCGGTGTGGAGAACAGCGGGCACTCCTAATCGTTACATGCCTGGGTGCACGATCCAAAAGTATACAAAGGTAGTGTGAACGGAGGCACTCACAGGTCTTGGCAAACAAACGAATGTTTGTTTGCCAATGCCCCAAAAGCGGAACATGTAAACCTCTTTGTTTAAATAAACATTTGTTTGCCAAGACCTGTGAGTGCCATATATCGGATAATGCACCGCCAACTGTTAATTATAAGGATATTAGAAGTCACAGAGGAGTTTCGGGACCATATAAAAGCACGAGGCTTCTAATATGCCTTTACTTTACAGTTCGGGGGGCATTATTTATCATAACCTACCCCTTTGTGGCTTCTGGGTTCCTTCTCCTCCTGGAACTTTAAGATTATAAGGCTATAATCTTAGAGTTCCTCCCATAGAAATCCACTGCAGGGGTAGGTTATAAATATATTACCTAAATTATGATCTGAAACAGACACTGTTTGTATATATTTGTATTAATTTTCTTTATACCTTTATGGATCTGATCAAATTACATTCACTACTGGTATAATATTAATGTTTATTTTAATTCTAGTTAGTGCATAGAAAAAACTTTAGATGTGAAACTTAAGAACTGTTCGAAAAGATGCTGAATATGACTGCAAAATTCCAGAATAAAAGAATGCTGGTTTCCTAAAGGCATCTAATAGGAAAAGGTAGTTTTGCAAACAGTATTTTTAATAGGTTGCCACAACATGACCTTTTTTTTTGTGTACAGTCATAAACAGAAGAAAACGATTTAGCTGTTAATTAATAAAGGTCAGTACTGATACATAAAAAATAATTACATTTTTACCAGCAGTGATAAATAATAAAAAAACAAAATAAAACTTCCTTAACTCTTTCATTGTTTAAAGGGCAACTAAAGCCACATAACAACACTGAACCAGAAGGCAGAACACCTTGATATAAAACCAGTAATCTGTGTCTTACCTCTTTTTTTGATACAGGCACTGGGAAATTTACCGAAATAACATATGGTTTGTGCTTTACTTCTCAGCATTCTAGTATCAGACAGTTTGGTCAACAACCATTATGTTCTGCACATGCTCAGTCCTTAGCTATGGCAGAAACTTGTTACAGTTAGTCACACCCATTAATAATATCTAGCCAATCCTTTTACAGGACAGATAAAGCAAGGAAGCATCTGACTGAGGTCAGGAGGTGTGGTCTGACACTGCACATACACACAGATACTTCATCCAGTTCTTAACAGGTTTGATTTACTTTAACAGTTTACTAAAGTGGCATTTTATAGTTTATTGGTGTTTTTAGGGGGGTAGCTTTCAGATTCTGGAGTATAAAAAATTGGGTTTACTTCTCCTTTAAAGATTTCTCAACTTTATATGTAAAAAATTTTTTCTAAAAGTGGATACATGATTTACATGCCTTTTCTTTAACAAAAATACAGATCTTTTTAAATTTATTAAAAATTTTATTAGATTTATCAGGTGAAATATGTAAAAGGTTAGTTTTTCGTTTAATGAATATGTTATGGTTCCGATATAAACAACAACAAAAAAAATGTCCTAAACCTCAGTGGTAGTCTGTATGACTAGAATTACAGAGCTACTGGCAAAATATTTCATTACAGATGATGGTGTGGCCTATCAAAGACCAATCGATTGGGTTAATATGTCTGATCCAATGCCATTTGTGTTAAAAATTTTGGACTTACGATATTATGACTTGACCAACTAAATTTTTTTAACTTGGTGGTCAATCATTTTAAAATATTGGGCAATGTGTACAGAACTTAAATTACCCTGTAAAATAAAAAAAAACAACTCACTGCATACAGGTATTCACAAAATACAGAGGCTGCCCACCTACTTCACAGGTGAATCAGTTTCTCTGGTAGACCCCTTGTCTACCAGAAGACAGCATGTGCTTTTATTGATCCGACAATTGTGCACCTGACTTTGCTGTATTAAATGCATACAGACACAGTATTATAGGGGAAACCTATTTAAAGGTGTAAATGCCCCATTATGCACAGCTCTTAATAGAAATTTATGGTTTTATTAAAGGCTTGAGAGTGGAAGTGTTTGCAGCACATGAAACAGAAAAGGGCTGAAACACACCATGAGACACTGCATAACAACTCAGGTATGCAGCCAATAAATGTTATACTCAATATTTTTTTTAACTTCTGCATAAACGGACTGCAATGCTATATGTCTGATTGTCACTAAGTGTATGAATGTTCACACACTTTGATTTGTGGCTAATAAATTCTTTTTTAAATTAGTTACCTCTTAGTGTATGTCAATTTTAAACAATTTAGGTTATCCAGGTGTAGTATCTGGAAATTCCAGTATGCCTTACACTTCCGGTTTCCATCGTACCGTGAAAAGTAAGCCACAAAATTGATGAAGGGTGTAACATACCATACCACAGGACTAGAGCTGTGCAAACATTTTTTTTTTCAAAGCTCATATCAAAAGATGGCATCATTACCTATATTTTTTGTTTGTTTGTTTCATATTATATCAAAATATTATAATATTAATTATATAAAAAAGCAGAGTTACGTTTGGATCTTTTTATTTTCATGAAACAATCGCAGATAGTAACGCCCCATTGTAATAATGTTGAAGCAAAATCAGATATTCATGTTTGATATTTAATCAACATTTTATAAATGGACATTGTGGTACAATAAATGGGGGGAACTATAGCATATAATTCGCTCTAGTATCGTATTTCTCAGTATATTTGGGACAGCTCCTCTAGAATTAGGAGGAACAATAAAGTAGCCGAGTTGCACATAAAATAAAAAGATAAATAATTTAACTACTGAAAAAATAAAAAGAAATTGAAAGAAAATGCGTCTTTAAAAAATTGGTTATTACAATCTATAGTAAACTTTGAGAATCCCATGTTGAACTCCTCCAACCAGTAGGGGTGGTGCATACTGGAATTACATCCAGTTATGCAGAGAATTGTAAAACATATTCTTGCTAATATACTTTACCATGTATGCCATGGATATATAAAGGAAAAAGAGCAGACAGAAAACATTCACTGTTTTAAAGGTAACCCCTACCATAAAACTGGAATAATGAATCAAATAAACAAAATGGACTGGTTTTGGATAACTTATGGGATAACTTCTAATAGATAGCCATTAAAGTAGGATAACCTGTCAAAAATTATATCAGAACTGTCAAGTAACTACTGGGTAAATTGTCTATGACTCCACTGTTATTCAATAGGAAAGGGAAGTGAAGAAATTTAGGAAATGCCATAAACCTGCAGAATAGAAGATTATTTTCCTGCAACACTACGAATTATAGAGGTTAGAGTCTAGACACAGACATGGCTGCCAGTAATAGAGAATGCCAGGGGAACAAAGCGATGTAAATGTAAATGTGAGTTCTGCAGCTTTTTTAAGTAAACCAACACGGCAGTTTGGGTGGGCCAGTCTTCAATACAATGATAAATATATGTATAACACCCACTAAATTGATATGGTAATTTGGTCCATATACTACCACATGCAAGTGCAACAGTGTGTCCTATCGTCCAAAATACAAATATATTACACCTAAATCCACGCTACAGAGAAATGGTCTAACCCCCCTCACTCGCGAGGAGGTTCAGGTGTTCCAAACCCCAAACCTAATGTTGAAGCTGTGTGGATATCCTTGGGTTAATATAAAAGTATGTATAAACTTGTGCATGGACTCACTATTCCTCGTTGGTGGTCTGGGTGCAGAGTTGCCCCAGACCCTTCGCTTGGCCTGTATATGCTTGAAGTTAGAAGCACATGAAGAAGGGTGACCAGGCGTGTCTTTTTTATGGTATAATAAAGATGAAGATTTTTATGATGAGACTAAAGCTGTTTTTTGAAATTTGGAGCACCCTTCGTAGTCTGCTTCAATCTTCAGGTGGGCTAGGGTTCCCTACACAACAGAAAAAGTGTTTTAAGCTAGGGAAAAGGCCGCCATGAAGGGATCCAGAGGAAGAGGGGGCTCCCCAGCACACGCCAGAAACCTCCTAGAGGACAAAGAGGAAGCAGGCACCGGATGACTCACTGACCCCTCCTACTCTTAACTTGTTTCAACTTTAAACGGTCACTGTAGGAGAACCATTTGAAGCAGGTATAAAGTAAGAATTTTTAACATTACACAATGGGGCCAGTAGTGGGTTAAATTTTAGTTTTGGGGGTGGACATGCCCTAATCCTGGGTTGAAACCCTCCCATTGCTACTTCTGCAAGGCATTTGTATGTTCTCCGTGTGCATTTTTGGATTTCATACAAATACTCCAGGTTCCCACACAATTATTATAAGACATTCTGATATTATTTGTTTCTCATAGCAGTATTAAGATTGAAAGACTTTTTTATGTACTTCATAATATGTTCATGTGTGATATACAAAGGGGAAACATTCAATATAATACAACATAACCTTGATGCAGGGCTTATTTCAATTTTCATTTAAAGTCAATAGGAATGTAAATACAACCAAACAGTAAATGTTGTTCAGAAACTGCTGAATTGTGCCCAACAAAATGCTGCCAAATCTAAATAAATTCAAGACCAAAAGGAATTGCGTGCCATTCATGATGAAACATGGTGTATGCTCCGAATGCCAATGGGAAATTTGAATGTATTAAAATGTACTCAAACAGGAAAAGGAGGCAGTACACAATTCTTAAAGATTACTGCCATGTATTTAACTATTTATGTATTTGTTCCCCTTGCATGGGTTTTTTGTATTTTGTTATTGTACAGCGCTGCGTTCCCAAGTGGCGCTTTAAAAATAAACTATACATACATACGTGTGACTGGCATACAAATGCCTTTTACTTCCTATTCTCCCTTTGACTAGATTTAATTTACTTGTATTGCGAGTTTCATTGGGTAACTAGTTCAGCATTTGCAAAGGGACATGTAACCTAGTAGATGCCCTACCAAAAACATCCTATTTTAGTCTGAATTGGAAAATGTACCCTGTATTTAAAGTTTTATGTAAGAGTTGCAAACATTTGATGCAATTTATGCATATGTAGTAAACAATTTACAGAAGAAAAATTCACAGTATGACTTAAGCTGGATGGCAGGGAAGCCAAATTAAATAAACCAGTTTTCTATCTTTAGTTTTAAATTATTAGTAAGCATTTTCAGTTTTGTTTAAAAGCTGTTAAGTTACTAGCTGTGAGCTGCTGCACATTCACGTTAATTATTTGGACATAAAGAGCAGAACACAGGAAAAAATGTGTATTTTTACTTATGCTTGGCTGGATTGATTATACTATTCCCAGGAACAGTCACATACTAATAAGAACCTGACTGTTAACTGTTAACAAATAAGGGCATCCGGAACTCTTCAGAAATGTGCTTTGTAAACATGTGCAATACATAAATCACTCTTTACTCCGAATTAGTGAAATAACATTCCTGACCACACTAGCACGTAGTTGTGTATGAAACGAATAAAGATAATCAACCCCAAAGGGAGAAGATACAGAAGGCACAGAGGAAAAACTTACTGGCCAAACTCCTAAAAATTTTATGTAGAAAATTCCTTTATTATACACAGGGACAATATAATTTAAAAACAATTAAGATCTGACACCGCATAAATATATAATATAAAGAATAATGCACTCCTTACAGTGTATACATATAACATTTCAGATACCTACACCACCTCTTTAATCACAGGTTGTCCCAATGTCTGTTACAGGACATAGATACAACATAGTATAAAGGTATTTGGAACAACCAATGAATCACACAACCTCAAGAGTATTGCTGTAGCACAAGTGCATTTATTGTGCACACAACATGTTGTTTCGGACAGTCTAGGTTTTTTCTCTAAAAAGGTGGCAGCTAGGGTAACAGAACATCGGACAGCATTTCACAGTAAATCTTCCATGTCTTGGCCTTCTAACTCAGACAAAAGTTTTGCTATATTTTTTTCTATATACAACAAAAAAAATGTCCTTGGAAAAATTCTTGGGGAACAGATTCAATTGTCAGCCATATTTGGATCCTATGAGATGGCGAAGGATTCTTATGTTCCTTCATTTTTGCACTGTATTATAACACCACTCATCAGACACCCAGTGAGAAATGTCTTGGCAATTTACACCCAATTCAATTTAGATGTCAGTGCTGGACATATTGGAAAATGAATGTAATTTAAAACTAAAAAGCACTAACAATAATGACATTTGATTTTTCCCCCTCATCTTCTTTGGCTTTTAATGTAGTTAGTCCATTTTCGTTGCTTAAAATACATAAAGAAAATGTGACATCGTAATGCAATATTAAGTTCAGCGAATGTTACTTGCATTTTAATAGAACAAGCATAAATGAATGTTCTTTCTCCTGGTCATTCATTATCAAGTCAGTGAATAAAGACAGAAGTTATCTCCAAAACAGACAAATTTAACTATAAAAATGCTTTAAAACTGTTTCCTTAAGATTTTTTTTTTTTTTTTTTTTAGAAAAACAGCTTCAGGTGCTCTCAGCAGATGATGCTTGTTACTTTGATAAGCCCTTTTAAAACAGATGTCATAATATAAAAATATAAACACAATGCTATCTTGTAAAAGGGGAATTGTAGTTTCCATCCAAGTGCCATCTATTAAAAAGTGCACACTTCTAACCTGATTCCTGTAAAATCCAACCAATCCAAGGGACACAGGAAAGATGTATACACCGCTCAATATAGCGTGCTGCATTATAAGCCCTGCCCACAAAATTCTTTAAAATTTTAAAGTTATGTGTGCAGAAGCAGCTCAGGGAGCGCTCACTCATCATAAAGACATGTAGAAAGAAAAAGAAGAAAAGAGCTGCAGCACCACATTAGGGGTTATAATAAAAACATCCTTTATTAAATACCTGTAAAAATACAGAGTCCGGTGGGTCCCAGCAACATCAGCAGGGCACAGAGGCAATCACCCTGACGCATTTCAGACGCACAACACATCCTTAATAATAGGCAAATATTGTTGTTACCACTTCCTCTTTTTAAAAAGATTACCATCCAATAAAAACAACTGTAATAAACACACCCACTGTTTAACCCTTACCCCCACCTAATCCAACAGATCTTATCTATTCTTAAAGTGACACAGCATATAAACACACAATATGAACATGATTTAAAGTGACATGGCAATGATGTCACTTTAAATCATGTTCATATATTGACAAAGAAAAGCCCAGAGAATGATTGCAGTCCTGTAACTCACTTTATAGAAGACTAGGCTTATGACACAGCTCATCAGCTCATCTGTTACAGCATAGTTATAGTATTTCAAGTTGAAAAAAGACACAAGGCCATCATCTAGCAATATCCTCATTTCCTGCCAAACTCTTTATCCAGAGGAAGGCAAAAACACCCCACTAAATTTCTGAAGGAGAAAAAATCCCTTCCGGACTCCAAGTGGCAATCGGAAATTTCCCTGGATCAGCTCTACTTTATGTATCAATACCTGTAACTTGCAATATTCCTTGTTTGCAGAAACTCATCCAGCTTTTTTTTGAAACTGACCTATGAACCTGCCATAACAACGTCCACTGGAAGACAGCTCCATAGCTTTCCCGTTCTCACAGTGAAAAACCCTTTCCTAAACTTTTTTTCTTCTGACATGCTCTATTGGTGAACAATGCCCCAAGTTTATTGTATAGCCCGTTAATGTATTTATACACAGTTATCATATCCTTACGCAAGCACCTTTTCTCTAGCAACTTTCTCTTGCAAGAAAAAGGTTCGGCCCACTCTGACGAAATGCGTCAGGCGTTTGTATGTTTTTAATGTTGTATCAATAAAGCCAGTGATTTTACCCTTTAATGCAGAATACCTGGATCTGTAAACAAGAGTGCGGACCAAACCTTTCTACAATTGGTATCTTTGACATATGGACCAAGCGAAGGGTCCGGGGCGATCCAGCACCCCGGACTACCCAAGAGGAGGGGTGAGTCTTAAGTTTATCCATACTCTAACCTAATAAGTATACCAATAAGTTAACCACAAAAGAGAAGGAGGATTCCTTTAAGGTCTATACCTACCGGTGCGATCGGTCTGGGGTATATACACCCAGAGCGCATAATATATAGAGGCGAGTCACTGTTTATATTTGGTGGTTAAGAGCATGTGTAGGATACCGGGCCACATCGATAGTTACTTGTTGTACCATTTCAGTCATATTCAAGCTCCCCCAATCCCCTAATTAATTTAGTTGCCCTTCTCTGAACCCTTTTAAATTCAAAGATGTCCTTTTTGTACACAGGATTCCAACAATGCACTGCAAATTCCAAATGAGGCCTTAATAATGCTTTGTAAAGGGGGAGAATAACATTTTCCTCCCTTGAATCCTTCCTCTCTTTATACAAGACAATACCATGCTAGCTCTGGGTGTTGACGCTGGCACTGCTTGCTACCTTTATGTTTGTTATCCACCAAAACTCCAAGATCCCTTTTCAACAGGGATTCACTTAACACAGAGCCATTTATAGTATAAGCAGCACAAGGATTTTTTAGTCCAAAATGCATCACCTTACTTTTATCAACATTGAATCTCATCTGCCACTTAGCAGCCCAATGTGACAATCTATCTAGATCCCCCTGCAACGATTGCACATCCTCTGAAGTTTTTAACGGTCCGCAAAGCTTTGTGTTGTCAGCAAAAAATGAAACCTTGCAAACAATACATACTTCTAAATCATTAATAAACAGATTAAATAGAAGAGGCCCCAACACAGAACCCTGTGGCACCCCACTTAGCACTTTATTCCATATTGATGAAGCCCCATTAACAACTACTCTCTGCATCCTATTCATGACCGGTAACCAATTTTCTATCCATGTACAAATGTGCCTCCCAGACCAACAGACCTTAGCTTATACATTAGTCACCTATGGGGGACTGTATCAAAAGCCTTTGCAAAAATCAGAGTATACTACATCTACTACTATGACAGAATCTAAATTTCTACTCTCTTCCTCATGAAAGCCAAGCAAGTTAGTTTGACAAGATCTTTTCCTCCTAAATCCATGCTGGTTACTACTTATAAGGTTAGTCCTTGAAACATACTCTACTTGAAATCATATTCAACTCAGGCAGTACATATTATTATGGATTTATAAAGCACCAACATCTTCCACAGCGCTTTACAATTACATGGTGTGAGAGGGGGAACACGTAGCGGGTGCTTAGCTCCCTGGGGTGAGCAAATGAAACCAGTCCAATGGCTTTTCCTTCAAACAGTGGTGTGTTTATTGGTGCTATTTGCAGCTATATACACAGGTGCATAAAAGGGTGCTTGAACACATAACAAAATTCAAAACAAAACCCTAGCCGTGTCTCGGCTCTAACTATACAATATATTCAGTCCTGACTATAGACTTAACAAGCCTGGTGCTTTGTTAGTCTCTCTGTAAGAAATGACAGTTTTTCTTTAAACCAACCTTTTAGCTCCAGTCAGACTCAACCTGTCTGCTCCCCAGGTTACAGAGCAATCAATGAGCACAGGGCTTAGCTATTTAACATATTTCACCTCCTGAATGCTAATTAATGAATCCACTGGATTCCTGGAGTGGATTACAACTCCCTGTAGGCAAAGGAGAGAAACCTGGGTGATATATAAACTCCGGCCAGGACTTTTCCAGCCTCTCTGTTAGACATCCTGCTACAATGGATACATACACATCAGACCCTAAGTACATTTATTTGACACATACAACCTATCAGTATGTCTTTATGAATGTGGGGGAAACCAGAATTCCTGGAGAAAACCCACACAAGCACGGGGAGAACATACAAACTCCTTGCAGATATGTCCAAGGGTGGAATCGCTGTAAAGCATCAGTGCTAACCACTGAGCCACCATGTTACATATGATGTAATGTTTCATAAGTAAAGGGGATTGAAACTTTTGATTTATTGGGCTGTGTGTGCCTAAAAACATGAAAGTGATATGGTGCGCCACCAGCAACTCAACAATGAGAAAAGGTACATATAGAAATTTTATCTTTTGCCAGAAACAGAAGCTAGAAAAGAGAAAGTGAATCCTGGGGTCAGGGGGTGTGGCTTTTTGAAGCCAAGATGGGCTATGAGTTGGCAACATGGAAGCCTTCTTTGTTAAAGAATCTATAACTTACATGTACTAAATGCAACTTACTAGAGAAGAATGTTACAATGCATAGGTATTATGTGGAGAAAAGCTCACACACCAGGATTTTAAAAAAATTAAGTTAAATTCTCCTTTAATTGCATGGGTTAAAGTCCGAGGAAAAAGCTGACTTTTTAAGTTTATGTGCATTTGCCTTTAAGCTATTGAAAGACTGCTAACATTTATGCAATATTCAGATGCTTAAAGGCAAATCACATTAATAAAACAAAAAACCAAAAAACATTTCAAATTCTAATGTGGTAGCAACGTTATGTTTATCAGACCCTCTTAATTGAAACAACATCTGCAGTGTACTTAGTTTCTTAAGGATTGGTTTAAAATCCCTCAAGTGGAATCATGCTGCAACTTACATAAAACAGAAAAGCAATTTATATGAAGAACGAACTGCTAAGCACTTTTCCCTCAGGAAAAAAGCAGGTTGGATATCTGTACCAGCTGCACAGTAGTGTGTAATACTTATTGGAGACCATTGTGCTGCTAGCTATATCAATAGAGGTGCTGAACAAGATGTGTGAACATAAATAGGATGTTAAGCAAGTATAAACCCTAGTAGCAGAGACAAACGTAATCATCTTAAATCTACCATTGTATGCATCAATACATGCATACTTGAAGAAAGTGAGCTAATAGAACTAGAAGTTGTAAGGCATAGGAATAACAGTACAACCTAAGCACTTTTACTTGATACATTCAACCTATCTACAACCTATCAGTATGTCTTTATGATAGTGGGGAAAACTGGAGTGCCCAGAGGTTCCCACAAAAGCACTGGAAGTACATACAAACTCCTTGCAGATGTATTCAAGGGAGGATTTGAACCCAGAACTGCCGGTGTGCTACAGTATACTGTACAGCACTCACTTGCTCCAAGCAATGTTAAAAAGTGGTATCATGTGGGCGCACGTCAACAGCATCACACCTGTAACTGGATCTCAATAATGGAAAGAAAAAATAAAAACTTGACATAACACTTCAATGCAATAATGTGTATTAAAGGTAACAGATATGTATATACATCTTACAGGTGAACAATCAAACTCAAAAATGCAAGCTAAGCATACTCCAGGCGAGGGTTTATAACAAAACATTACATCACTGGTCATCACAATTGATTTAAAGGAAGAGACATCAGCACTAATCAGTCACATAACCTGTACAAACTTTGATGCCTTGCAGTCCTGGGTTCAAATCGACCCTTGGACACATCTGCAAGTAGTTTGTATGCTTTCCCTGTGCTTGTGTGGGTTCCCTCCAGGCACTCAGACATACTGATAGGTTGTATATGTCAAATAAATGTGCTTAGATTGTAAGCTCTTTGGGGAAGGGCCTAATCTGAATGTATACATGCAATTGTAAAGCTCTACTGAAGATGTTAGCGCTCTATAATTCCACAATAATAATTTTGTGTTGAACAGACATTCATGTTATTAAAGGACAATACTATAAAAAAAAACATCACTCCCATTACATGTCCACACTTCCAGCAGCCAAAATCACTGACTCACATTTACAACCGTGCTGCCCTCCTTTAGATATCACACTGCAAAGTTGAGTGCTAAAAGCCTTCCACCTAGAGAGCCCAGGGCCTTGATTAACATTGCACTTGTCATTGGCTGGTGGGAATGTCTGTTACAACTTCTCTCCTCCTCCTCTGCCAGTTAAACTTAAAATGTCCTGTTGCTAGGATACAGCCTACCTAATCAAGCTGATAAAGGATAGGTGGATAAGTGTTTTTTCGCATGCTAGCTTTGAGTGACAGTTAGAGGCAGACAGAATTGTTACGCCCCCTTCACAGCATGGCTAATTGAAGGCGGAGAGAGGCTCGAAATCAGTGAAAAAATATATTCAGATTTGCATTGCAGAAATTATTAAGAAAATAGGTACAAATCATAATCCTTGTTCAGGCAAGTAGGGTATAGAGATTTAATATGGTGGTTCCAATCCACCTCTTTCTTTCTCAGTAATAGCTCTTTATCTCCTTCTTGTCTTTAAACTTAAAGGGTATCTCCACCAACAAAAATCTTTTTCTGTAGTGTAGGTATAGGTCATGAGTAATAATCATTTACATTGATCTTGAAGTTGGTATATATGTTTGTATATTTATCCCCTTAATGTACAGAGGATAAACATGGGTACATAGCAAACTTTCTATTACCTAGGGGCATATATATAAAAATCTGTTATTTTTGGACTTAAATTACTGCTGCACATCGCCGCGGAAAAATCGTTATTACCGCCAAATTAAAAAAGGCGATCATTAGCAAGGTAAAAAGCAACACCACGGAGATAATTTAAACTCTTTTTGGCGCGATAATGTACTTGGCACAATGCGCTAAATATAGTATTGCAGCAAAGGGCTCAAATTCCAACATATGGGGCAGGGGGCTGAGAGGGGCTGCTAAGAAGGGGTTGTGCCACGGGTAGAAGCATCCGCTGCCACAACCCCTTCCCAGCAGCCCCTATTAGCCCCTGTCCCCTAGCAGGAGAAGGGGGGAGGGACCTACCAGTGGGGGCACTGAGAAGTGCCTTTTGGAAGGGCCCTCCCAAGGGCCAAGAAAGGGGAGTCCGGTACGAGTTGCGGGATCCCTTAATCCCCAAAAGGCACTTCTCAGTGCCCCCGTTGGCAGGTCCCCCCCCCAGCGGGCCCCTCTTCCTCCCCCCCGCGCGAGCGTAAGGGTCAGGAGGCTGAGAGGGGCTGTCACATACCGCTCGCTTGCCCCCCCCCCCCCCATCTCCACTAACCCAAAGTTGGCAAATTGAAATGAACAAATTTACAGAATACAGTTACCGCGGCTTTATTAATAGAAGCAAATGATAACTGATGGTTATCACAAAGCCGGGTTTGACAAATTTATTTTTTGGAAAAAACTGCGGGGAAACCTAGCGTCGGAAACTTAACAGCCTTTTAGAAATATGCTACCTAGTATGGTAATGTCTTAAATGCTTTAAAATTATTTTATGTCCAGCTTAGAATGCCTCAAAGTTTTCTCAGTGTTCTGTTTACTGGATCCCTAACATTAGAGTATTGTATTACAAATAGCACACGTGAGGTTATTTCAGTTTTATTTCTAGTGCTTACCAAAAGTATAGACTTTTCCAAGGCTTTATCCAGGACACCATAAGATATGGCATACCTTAAACTTGTCATACACCATGGTTAATTGTTCCTGTTGCTTCAATCCATACTCACTACCCTCCTTACCCATGTGAACTGGCTACGGTAAATGGTATTGACTGTAGTGTGTGTATCTCTGAAATATTTATGTACACATACACAGTATGGCACAAAACTGAGTAAACCTTTCAGGTTTTTGTAAATATTTTATTATATCTTACAAAAGTAATACTCTACTAGATGTTGGGTGCAAATTTGGAGACTCTTTCAGGGTTATTCAATAAACGTTCTTATTGTTTAAAATGGTGCTAATTTTGTCCCAACCAATCAGATGTAAGCTTACAAATGTTAAATAACATCTAATTGGTTGGGGCAAAATTAGCACCATTTTAAATGACAAGAACTTTTATTGAATCTCCCTGTTTGACTAATTTTCATTTTCTTCAGTAAAATTATTTTATAAGTATTCATCCACCGACCCATTTTATTATATACCAGTATAAAAAATTTAAAAAATTGGTTTACTGAAGTTTCTACACTTTACACATTACAATGATTGAGAACCATATTTGGTTCTGAACACACAACTGGTTATATAATATTTGTTAATGAGTTAATTTTAATTGAATAGTTTCAGGCCCTAGTTGGGATTTTTAGTTACTCCAATATTTCCAAACTTTGCCCTTCAAAATAAAGGGGGATTGGGGGTGGTATTTTTATCCCGGTATAAAAAACAGGCAGTTGTTATAACAGAAAAGCTGAAACATGAGATGGATTAGACATTGCCTATACAGTAGACAAACATTTAATCTATCTAACGTCTAAAGACCGCAAGTAGCAATTCTTACATTGAGATGTTCACATTTGGGCCATTCAAAATGGACACTGTAAGGCAATTCTCTTTTAAGCAAGAGAGCCACGCTGTAAAGGCGTATTCCGATTCTAAAAAGAACATTTTATTCAAAGAACAAGAAAAGTAAAAACTTTACCACTTGAAGCTGAAAATAAGGATATTAAGAATGAGTAATGAGATCCCTTATATGGGTATAAAACATGTATTGTATGCAAAAGCACTAAAAGTTATTCTGAATGAGAAAAAAATTAAAACAAAGATTTTTCAGGGATATTAAATAAGTAAGTGTATACTGGCCTAGAAATTATGTTCATATTACACAGAGCTTACTGTATTAGATTATCCCACAGGAAAAAAGTACAGTATGCATTGCAGGATAGAGTAGAGATAATAATGACCGCACACATCCAATCAGTGAAAAGGGTCCTTAACCCATTTATTAAAGGTGAAACAACCAAATAACGTTTCGGGGGGCCTAGCCACCCTTCATCAGATGCTGGTAACAGAGTGCAATATACAATTTATAAAAAACAAAAACCACACCCCCATTCCAGGCTCCGCCTATCCAGTGTGGGGAGTCCAATGGGATTCCAGTGACCCCACCCCCATGTGAGCACATAAAGGCTGATGTGCTAAGTCCAGTATAGTCCATATCAGGAAAAAGTCCCAAGTCCAATAATAATCCAAAGGAAGTGTGGAGGATCCCAAGTGATAGTACAGATGACAAGTGTATCCATGTGAGGAAAAAAACACATAAATAATAAGCAAAAAAATAAGCTATGAAATGCTATACAATATAGACATACCAGCTGGGTTCTAGCCATACCAATATTCAGTTCAGTGTCATATCCCAGCCGGTTATCTGCAGAGGAAAGTAAAAAGGAGGTGTATAAGTAACAAATACATACAAATATTATAGGAAGCAATTCATATTCCATTGTTCGTTAAGACCTCTGGGGGATAATGTATTGTACCAATTGCTGCCTCAGTGTGTTGCTCGGTTTAAAGCAGACAGGGATACGGTGGTGTTTTTTTGAAAATTCTTCTATTTCTCGGAGACCCCTGTTACATATGGGATGACCATGTTCTTTCTCCTGTCTTGCTTTTCCCTTCACTGTTGGTATACGTGTTCTTTCTTTCCTTCTACTTATTTTGACAAAGGCCCAGTCTGGATATCCACAAGTTTTAAGGGCTCCTCTGAGATGTTAATTTCTTTAGCCTTTGCCTCTGTGCTAGTGGGGATGTTCTTTGCTCTGTGTTGCAGGGTTCTGATGACACCCAGCTTGTGATCTAAAGGGTGGTGGGAGTCAAACATCAAATACTGATCTGTGTGTGTTGGTTTTCTGTAAACCTCTACTTCCAGTTTACCATTTAAGGTGTTAAGGAGGCCATTTATGTGAAAATAAAGAAACCAAGCCTAAATAGAGGTGGGGGGGTTCAACACCAACTGTTTGCCATGTACAATGCTGTTTTGACACCTTACTCTGGGCGTTCTTCTAACACCTCTTAGCCACTATCCGATCACGTCCTGTGAGCTGCTAATTGGCATTTTCCTGGGTATATAATTGCGACAGATTCTTGTACAAGTCATTCTGAATTGAAAAAGCCAGTCGGATGACTAGCGAAATGTCTTCAAGAACTTCAAGTCCAGTTGATCTAATTGAATACAGCAGATATACCATGAACCTTCAGAAGCAAACAGAGGTTTATATATATATAAAAAATAAAAAAAATCAAAAAAAAATATAATAATATATATATATATATAATATATATATATATATATTTTTTTTTTTTTTATTTTTTTTTTTGTGTAATACAATTTATCTGATCTCCTTATGTTGGTGTTTACAGGGTTATCTCTTGTATTCAGTTATTCAAACTATACGTCTAACTGAATATGACAGATGTACCATGATCTGGATGAATAAGAACCTTCACAAGCATGCTGTTCACAGGGTTGTTTATGATTATTTTGTAAAACCTCTATCCTGCAATATATATAGAAGAGGAGCTGCACACCCTGGGCACTAGCATGTGCCTCTAGTTGATTTCCTGGTGGTGCTGGTCACTCGAACGTTCTGCCACGTCCTTAGTAAGGTAAGTAGAGATAATAATGACCGCACACATCCAATTAGTGAAAAGGGTCCTTAACCCATTTATTAAAGGTGAAACAACCAAATAACGTTTCGGGGGGCCTAGCCACCCTTCATCAGATGCTGGTAACAGAGTGCAATACACAATTTTATAAAAAAACAAAAACCATACCCCCATTCCAGGCTCCGCCTGTCCAGTGTGGGGAGTCCAATGGGATTCCAGTGACCCCACCCCCATGTGAGCACATAAAGGCTGATGTGCTAAGTCCAGTATAGTCCATATCAGGAAAAAGCCCAAGTCCAATAATAATCCAAGGAAGTGTGGAGGATCCCGTGAAGTACAGATGACAAGTGTATCCATGGAGGAAAAAAAACACATAAATAATAAGCAAAAAATAAGCTATGAAATGCTATACAAATATAGACATACCAGCTGGGTTCTAGCCATACCAATATTCAGTTCAGTGTTATCCCAGCCGGTTATCTGCAGAGGAAAGTAAAAAGGAGGTGTATAAGTAACAAATACATAACAAAATTATAGGAAGCAATTCATTTCCATTGTTCGTTAAGACCTCTGGGGGATAATGTATCCAATTTCCAAATCCAGTGACATTCCCTCTTTAAAAAGTTTAGTAATGTTTTCCCCTTCTTTTTCTGTACCTTTTCGAGAATTTGCCACCTTAATTGTGAGATATTATGTTTGCTCTCAAAGAAATGTTTAGCTAGCAATGTTCCCTTTTGTATGGTTCTGTTTCTTGGTTCTCTTAAACTTCATTATAGTTTGTAATTTATGATGGTGTTCTTATGCTCACTAGTCTTATTTAAACTGTCTATTTGTTTGTCCAATATAGCATAGACCGCAGGGACACTTTAATAGATAGATAACATTGTCGGAGGTACATGATGCAAAACTTTTGATCACGATGGGGACACCTCTAAGCTAAACATTTCTTTGAGAGCAAACATAATATCTTACCATTAAGGAAAGGTACAGAAAAAAGAAGGGGAAAACGTTACTAAAACTTTGTTAAAGAGGGAATGTCACTGGATTTGGAATTGAATCAATACTGGCTAATAAACTGGAGGGCTGACAATACTGGCTAATAAACTGGAGGGCTGACAATACTAGCTAATAAACTGGAGGGCTGAAAATACTGGCTAATAAACTGGAGGGCTGACAACACTGGCTAATAAACTGGAGGGCTGACAACACTGGCTAATGAACTGGATGGCTGACTTGCACTGGCTAACAATCTGATGGACTGACAACACTGTCTAATGATCTCAAAGGCTAATAAACTGGAGGGCAGCGAGGGCTGACAACACTGGCTAATGAACTGGAGTACCTGGAGGAGGGGTTTTCTTTTCCTTGCCCATGTTAGAGCTAGAGGAGTTTGCTGTGCCTTTCAGGAAGGTAAATAAGTAATAGCATCTGAGGCAGCCCAAATCTTTAATTAGAGGTCAGCCTGGGGGGCATTTGCCCCTCAGCCTACTGGGCCAGTCCTCCCTTGGATTAGATAGATATGCTTACACATACTAGTTAATTGCAAACCATTTTGATAGATTTATAGGCTCACATATACAGTACTTGTAAAGTGAAAACCATTCTATCTTAACAATCCTATACACACGTTATTGCACTGTCATAACGGCACCAAAAAATGCAAGAGTTTGTCCAAATAGAATTATTTATTTGGTCTGTTTGTTAATATGGAGCTGGTAAAAAATATTCAGACGAATAACCTGGCATTAGGAAAATATACCCACACACGGATTCTGTTACAATATAATGGCCACTGAAGATTGTTCTCTGCCCATCATTGTCTTCTGGTGTGTGTGGTAAATGGGAAAGAAGCATGATAGTAATCATAACTAGTAATGCTTTCAATCTTCTGTTATTTAATTGTCCTGGTTAGAGGAAGACTAAACCCCAAAACATTTCTTTTATTAAAGACTAGCAGCATACGCAGCATTGCTTGTTCTTTTCCAAACAAAACCTTGTTAGGCTCAGTCATTTCTCAGCTGAGTGATCACTCGATTCACCAACAGATGGCAGCACAAAGGTCAGAGCTCTTCCCTAATTAACTTAGTTGATCACTTCATTCACAAACAAATGACAGCACAAAGATCAGTTCTCACCCCCAATTAACTTTTGCGATCGCTTGATTCACGAACAAATGGCAGCACAAATTACAATTCACAATTAACATAAAGGGGGTCGAAAAAAGGGAGGTTTTGGGGTCATGAAAACATGTGTATACCAAGTCTCCCAGCCATTTGGAAGTTTTTCAGGAATACATACACACCTTGACTTAATGTGCAATAATGTAGAAATACAAAACACAAGATTTTGGATAACCCTTTTCAGGCATAATTTACAAATCAATATTGAAAAGGCACCATATTGTATATCCTGTTAAAGGGGATATATGGCAGAAAAAAAATTATCTACTGGTATAGGGGAGAGCATCAAGATTTTTAGCCGACGGCAGGCGACTCACATCAGGCCCTGCCCCGAAGAGCTTACAATCTAATCACTTTATGTACACATACAACCTATCAGTATGTCTTTATGATTGCGGGGGAAACTGGAGGGCCCGGAGGAAACCCATGAGGGAAGAACATACAAACTCCTTGCAGATGTGTCCAAGGGTGGAATTGAACTCAAGACCTAGCGCTGCAAGGCATCAGTGTTAACCACCGAGCCACTATGGACATCACATGGAAAGGAGCCTATATAATAAAACTATAATACACAATTAAACTATATTATATACAATATAATATACCGTAAAACTGATGAATGACAAAACTACATGTTAACTAATACAGAATACAGATAATCACAGATTCCATGGGTTCTACAACATTTCCTTCTAAAAGTCAATGAAACAATGTAAAGAAAATTGTTCATGTTGCCCTAGGGCTCACAATATCAATTCTGAAAATCCATTTAGTTTCCCACTGTAATAACAATTTGCCTTTATTGACGTCCCATGTCTGGTACATATGTTATGATATATAATCCTGCATTTAAGGCATTTATTTAGCAGTTTATTTATTGACAAAACAAAGATGAGAGTCGCACTCCAAGCAATTCGATTTAATGGTGAACCACACACATCAATATCATAACGTTTCGGGGCTCTTGCCCCTCCCTAAGGTGACCTGAGGAAGGGGCAAGATAGCAGGAAATCAAATCATACTCACCGAGATTTCTGTTTCCCAGTCACTATCATGGCAGCAGTCACCAAAATGGGTTCATCCCCACAGATCCTATGGACAGGAAGTTAAAAAGCATAAAGGTATAAAGGTACCCTCCCCCCAACTATACCTTGTCTTCCTTCCAAGCTAAACATGCTCAATCTTAGATACATCACAGAAATAGGGAAGGGCATTTTGGTGACTGCTGCCATGATAGTGTCTGGGAAACAGAAATCTCGGTGAGTATGATTTGATTTCCTGTTTTTCCCAGATCACCATGGCAGCAAGTCCCCAAAATAGGATATACCAAAGCTAAATAATGGGCAGGCAAGATATATGCTTAAACACACAATATTTATTTTATGTCGGCCAGCACAGACTGCAGGACTCTTTGTCCAAATTTTGCGTCTCCTGAGGCCACCAGGTCCAGCTTGTAGTGACGTACAAAGGTTTTTATGGAAGACCACATTGGCGTCTTACAGATGAGGTCTTTTGATGCTCTTGCTTCCATCGCCCAAGAGCAGGCTAATGCTCTGGTAGAATGTGCCTTTAACCCGTCAGGGACCTTTATGCCTCTTATTTGATATGCTTTCCTGATGCAGGTCCCAATCCAGTTGCTTATCGTTTTCTTACTTGGAGCTTGACCTTTTCTATAGCCACCAGGAGCAATGAAAAGATGATCAGACTTTCTGATTTTCTTGGTTCTGCTCATATAAATATTTAGAGCCCTTGCTAGGTCCAAAGAGTGCCACTTTTTCTCTAACTCAGACCTAGGCTTAGGATAAAATGAGGGTAGAATCACTTCCAGATCTAAATGAAATTCCGATAAAACTTTAGGTAAAAATTGAAACGCTGGTCTCAGCCTAACTCTATTCTCAAAGAACTGAATATGAGGTTCTTTTATTGACAATGCTCCAATTTCGCCTACTCGGCACGATGAGGTAATTGCTACAAGGAAAATAACTTTAATTGTAAGAAGCCATAAGGATAACCTCTCCAATGGCTCAAAAGGCGTCTCTGTTAGCACCTGTAGCACAAGCGGAAGGTTCCATGGTGGAGGTTTCGAAAAAGATCTTGGATTGATTTTTATCATTGCTGCAAAGAATCTCTTTACTATTTGTACCCATGATTGCTGAGAGGGCTGACACTTGACCTCTTAAAGTATTAATACTTAGATTCTTTTTAAAACCTGTGAACGAGAAGTTTACGACATCAGCTCTAGTTGCGAAAACTTTCCATATTTTATAATATTTTTTGGATGTTGACAACTTTCTTGATTTTAGTAGAAAGTTGATCATTTCTTCCTGGAACCCTATGCTTCTCAATCGATCCCTCTCAGCCTCCAAGACGTCAAGCTGAGATTGGAATAATCCTGATATAATATTGGACCCTGGGACTAGAGATGAGGTTGGTACTCCAACTGTACTGGAGGCTCGGCTGTCAGGGACAGCAGAAGTGGGTACCAAGGTCTTCTCGGCCATTTTGGTAATATTATGATCACATTCGCTCTCTGGCTCTGAATCTTCTGTAGGACTCTCCATATCAGTGGTATTGGGGGGAATACGTATAGAAGTCCCGAACTCCAATCCTCTTGGAGAGCGTCCACTGCCAGGGCTTCTGGGCATGAAAAGCGTCTGTAGAACTGTTGACATTTTTTGTTTTGATGGGTTGCCATAAGATCTATCGTAGGCTGCCCCCATCTTTTTGTTAGATCTTTGAATACTTGAGGATGCAAGCTCCATTCCCATGGATGTACTTCCTGACGGCTCAAATAATCTGCCTGAACATTTTCTGTTCCTGCCAAGTGTAGGACTGACAGGTGTAAGATTTCTCTCCGCCCATACAAAGATCTTTTCCACTTCTTTGAGGAGAGCTTTGCTTCTCGTGCCTCCCTGTTTTCGTATGTATGTCACTGTGGTCATATTGTCGCTTCGGACCAGCACATGTTGGTCTTTGAGTGCACCTTGGAATTTTTCCAGAGCCATCCTTACTGCTCTTAACTCCAGCAGATTTGAAGATTCTCCCCTCCTCTGCCACCTTATTTGAGTGAAGCGGTCCTGAAAGAGGGCTCCCCATCCGGTTTCGGAAGCATCTGTTGTTATCGAGAGGCAGCTTGGTTGTTCCAATGGAAACCCCTTGTCCAAATTTCTTTGCTTGCACCACCATTCCAGATCTTTCTGTATTGGTGCCGGGATGAATAGTATCTTGTTGATATTCTGGTGAAGTATTCTGACTCTGGACAAAAGAAAGTGCTGCAGTAACCTCATGTGCCATCTCGACCACCTTGTGAGAAAAACTGTTGCCACCATTAGGCCTAATATCCTCAGTGTCTAGCGTACTGATACTCGAGGATTTTGTCTCAGATGTTGAACGGCCTGTATTATCTTGAGTTGCCTTTCTATCGGCAATTTTACCTCGTTCAGATGACTGCGAAACAATGCCCCCAGATAAATGATTTCTTGGCTTGGTTCGAGATTGCTCTTTTCTAGATTGATGAGCCACCCATGGTCTTGAAGAATTGTGCTCACTGCTTTGGTCTGCTGTTCTGCTATGGACTTTGACTTGGCTACTATTAGTATGTTGCCCAAATAATGGTAGATATGTACGCCTACCTTTCTAATCTAACTTAATGTTATGAGAGTCTTGGTAAATATTCTCGGGGACTGTGATAGTCCGAATGGCAGACTTGAAAACTAGAAGTGGTTTTTCTCTACCGTGAAGCGTAGAGATTTCCTTTAGGTCGATACTGACCAACCATGAGTCTCTTTTCACAGCCTGAATGATGGAGGCTAGAGACTCGATTTTGAATTTTTGATTGTAGATGTAATAATTCAGATTTCTGAGATCCAGCACTGGTCTTATGGATCCTGGGGCTTTTTTTTTACTAGAAACAGGTTTGAGTAGAAGCCCTTTCAATGTTCTGTTATCGGCACAGGCTCGATGGCTTCCTTCTGTAAAAGTTGAGATACATAGTCTCTCATTAGTCCTAGTCCTTCCTGGGTCGCTGGGGCTTTCAATGGGAGGAAACGATGTCTTTTCGGTAGTTCTCGAAACTGTATTTTGTAGCCTTGCTGAATTATACTCAGCACCCAGGAATCCGAAATCGTCGCGGCCCAGATCTTGGAGAAAAGTTTCAATCTTCCTCCTACTTTCTCCATCTGGACCAGCATACCCCTATTGTTGGGAGGATTGCGCTCCAAACGTACCCTTTTTTGGGGCACCTGAAGACTGTCTCCCTGTCTTCCAAGCGGCTGATCTGTTCTGCTCTTTTTCAGGTCTATAAAATTTGGAGTCTCGAAAGGATCTCTCCCTGTTAAAGGACGACTCAAATCTTGGCTTCTTGTTTCTGTGATCCTGCGGTAAAAAGGCGCACTTTCCCCCTGAAGCCTTGCTAATAATAGAATCCAGCTTCTTGCCGAATAACATATCTCCGTCATATGGAAGCAAACATAAGTTTGTCTTTGAGCTTGTGTCTGCAAACCACGACTTAAGCCACAGTGCTCTACGAGCCGCCCCTGACAGGGCCATTGACCTGGCCGATAGGCGTACCATGTCGACTGAGGCTTCAGCGAAAAAATCTGCTGCCATTTTGATCTCTGATAGCATCTCAACAAGTTTTGGACGCTTAACATTTGTACCAATAGCTTCTTCCATTTTCTGGACCCATAATTTCATAGCCCTGGATACTGAGGTCATAGCCATAGCTGGCCTACATGACGCCCCTGCAGCCCCATAAGCTTTTTTAATGAGAACTCCATTCTCTTTTCCATGGGGTCCTTGAAAATTGCCGCATCCTCTACCGGTAGGGTAGACCTGCGGGCTAATCTTGTCACTGCCGCGTCCACCTTTGGGGGAACATCCCAGAATCTTGAATCTTCCTCCTCAAAGGGATACTTTTTAAGAAATCTTCCAGTTACTGCAAATTTTTTATCAGTCTTTTTCCATTCTACTTCCATTATTTCTCTCATGGAAAAATGCAGTGGAAAAGTAGCCGACTTCCTTTTGATTGAAGGAAACAGTTTTTTGGAGTTTCTACAGTAAGCGATAGAGAGTTTCTTACAGCCTTTATCAGTGGCTCAATTACGGAGGCGTCAAAGTTCGTCTCAATCTCCAATTCTTCGTCTTTCGAAAGAAATGACTGCTCCTCCGATCTTTCCTTTGAATTGGAAGCCTCCATTCCCTTATCCACTGCTTGCTGAATGCAGCGCATCAATGTATCGAAATACTTATTCTCCGATGTGGAAGGCTTGACTCGTCTATAGCTTTATTGCTGTCAGACTCCTGTACAGGCTCTTGGGTAGAGAGGCTGCAAGACACAAAGTGAATACAGTCATTAATGGCTGTGCTAGCACACATTCCCCACTCTCTACATACATACCCCCAGCTCACCTAGATCCCTTGGGGTGACTCTTGGCAGAGCTACCAGACTCCATGGCTTAATCTGCAATAAGAGGCTGAAAGAAAAAAAAGACAGGCACAAACCTATACTTAAAAACTGTTAACACAAAAAACTTCACAGCCCCTAGCCATCTACCTACCTTCTTAGAAGGAAAAAAGGCTCCTGGCAAAGTGGGAGAGGACACACAGCTGCAATCCACACTGTTTCCCTGGTCCCAGCGCTGCAGCCATGCGTCAAACAGCCAGGAAGTTTAAACCCCGCATAGCTCCTCCCCGCTGCCCATCCGACAAGCTTATTGGAACTTCCGGCGGCGGCAGAGCAGAGGTGCGTCCATTCGCGGACGCCTGACCAATCAGAGCGTCCGGACAAAATCACACGCGGCTGCGCCTGTAGATGACATCATGCCCGAGACGCGGGCGCCATCTTGGATGGGGAACGCATGCACTGAAGCGTGCAAGACTGCCCCAAGCCCGGTCACCTTGGGCTTCCTACCCCACAGGATGCTCCTAAAGAGGAGGCGACACGGGGGAGCATCAGGCCTGCCAGAGAGTGGGGAGACACAGGCCTGGAAGAAATCCGCGATGGACGGCGAGCTGGCGAGGTAAGAACTCCCTATGGTGTCCATGGACTGGAAGGAAAAAAGACAAGGTATAGTTGGGGGAGGGTACCTTTATACCTTTATGCTTTTTAACTTCCTGTCCATAGGATCTGTGGGGATTAACCCATTTTGGTGACTGCTGACATGGTGATCTGGGGAAATAATATATATAATAAATAACATATCTGATGGTACAGGACATCAATACTGTTATATTAATACATGACAAAGATAACTAAAACATAAAACATTATTTTGCCCGGTAATTCCAGGCATGCCATGCAACAGATTAAAGGAGAACTACAGGGCAAATAAAGTTTTTTAAAAAAAAAAAAAGTACCTGGCGCAAGGAGGTAGGATTGATTATCTCTAACCAATACTGTCAGGAGCACCAACAAAAAGAAAACTGCTTCTTCCAGGATCTGTTGTTAAAGGGGGGCAGTGTTAGGTTGGAGTTTTAAAGAGCTAAATGTCCCTGTCTAGAGCTGATCTTCCCCACAAAGCCAAGTCATTTAAAGAACTGATACAGACCTACAGTTCTATTCAAATTCTAACCTAAATTTATTTTAAGTGTTCTTGCTTAGAACTTACTGTAAATATTATGTCATGGAACCATAAGGCGGTACTATACAGGTTTACTGGGCTCTTTCATCCTTGGGGCCTTAACTGGTTCAGGTACTATAATGACCGTGTGGAAAGACCAAACCCATATACAAATTCATTTGTTTGGAACTATAAGAAAAAAGTTGCAGTAAATGGAGTGCAATTTTGCCCGATAATCCCAGATAGATTTACCTTTCCATATACTGATTGGTAATCTGTCTGCATTTTATAGCACAATATCTCACCCCAACTGCTTGCACAGCCTATTGAAACATAGATGATCAGCAATAATTTCCCAACATGTTTAATCATTTGAAGTAACGGAATTTACAGAAAATCAGCTGGGAAAGAACAGTCCTTTTGGTAAAGACAACCAATTCCCAGTTAATCAAGTTGAAATATCGACTTCTCCTTAATAGGAAACGAGAATTTTTTAGGTTTCACCATTTATACAAGAAGAATATAGGCTCCAATATACAATATATTAACCCAAATATCTAAGTGCATGGAGTACCATGTAACAATGTTAAATTTGTTCCCATGCAAGGGAAACTTACCAACGTACGGTTATCTGGGAGAAACTCGTCAGGTATCTACACAGAAACTTCTTCTGTCTGAAGACCACAACAAAGTGTTCTAAAAGTCAAAAGGAAAGGACAACTGTGCCTTGTGGATGAAAAACACGGCTATGTAGGCTAGTAACATGGGTGTTCCCAGCAGACTGGCATGGCAGGAGAATTTGTAACCTTTTGCCTATTATGAATCCCAACACAAATGTTCAGTCTTGCACAGAATTTCCCTTGAAACTGTCCTAATCTATACAGGAATGTAATAATGGAAAAACATTGTCCTTCATGGAAGGGAAAATAAAAGTGTTGGCAGCACATTAAAATGATAGCAATGTTACTTTGCTAAACAGATTTTTAACACCTTCATGACCAAAATATAGAACAGTCAAAGGTAAAAATAGAGAGTTAAAAGGCATGCACACCCTTCCAAAGAAAAAAATTACCCCTCAAGACCATAATAGTTAGAAAGTTGACTGATTTAAGACCTGTTAGCCTGTAGCAAATTCTCCCCCTTCTACCTGCCTCTCAAAAGGTTTTCACAAAGTTAAAGGCTAAGGGCACTGACTTAGATATAACCCTATAGAGGGTGGGTGTAAAGACAGTAATAAATAAAATATACAGAATATTAAGAAGAAAAGAAAAACGTTCTGCACTCCTACGCAATATTACGTTAAAAAGGTCCTTTATTTTCAATCACATTAGGGACAAGACAAGTTAAAAACATCTAAAAACATGCCTCAATAACATAGGGTACTAGAAAGATCAGCATCTATTGGCAAGTCATAACACTGTGCATGAGTGTACAACCCTACTTACAAAGTGCTGCTACCAGGAGTTACCGGTGAGGTAAGGATGAGGCAGAGTTAAAAGAGCAGGTACTGAGCGCAGGACACGTTTCGCTCCATGCCAAAAGAGTCTCCGGAGCTTCCTCAGCTGCTGTTTTTAGATGTTTTTAACTTGTGTCTTGTCCCTAATGTGATTGAAAATAAAGGACCTTTTTAACGTAATATTGCTAAGGAGTGCAGACAGTTTTTCTTTTCTTCTTAATATTGTCAAAAGGTTTCCATCTCCTCTTATAGATCTCCAATCTTTTTTACAAGCTCACACATGCTCAGAGGAGGCAGCTAATGAAACTGCATTCATTGATTGGCTGAGATGTCAATTGTCACATCCATAACTGACAGCAGGTATCTGAAGGAAGCAGAATGGTATTTTGTTGGTTTGGTTTGTATCTGATTTACTGAAGAACAGGAAGTAAATGCACTCTCTTACCTCCCGTTCTTCAGTAAATCTTACAGGAGGGGAGGAGACACTTACCCGCGGACCCGCTCCAGCGCCGACTTCACTGACTGGCATGCGCGTACAGTGCAAAGGACTGGAGATGCATCGGGGAATTTGGTGCTGGAGCGGGTCAGTGTATCCACCTCTCCTGTAAGATTTACTGAATAACGGGAGGTAAGAGATAGTGCATTTACCTCCTGTTCTTCAGTAAATCAGATAGAAACCAAAATTTCGGCAAGTTGTTTTAATTTTGTCTGCGGCAATTGTGCAAAGTGAGTCCAGACCTTGTAGTAATAGGTACAAATTTTTCTGGATTGTAGAAGCATATTTACCAGTCCGTCCTGTAGATTGTGGTTCTTTAGCCTTTGCCTCAGTCTCCAAGCTGCTAATGATAGCTGAAGGTCTGAGTACTGCACTGGGCTCTTGACTGGGATTCAGATGGTAAAAACCCTCTTCCACCAGGGATAATAAAAGAGCAAACCAGGGCCTTCTTGGCCAGAGGGAAATGATCGTAATTACTGTTGCTTTGTCTCTCTTTATTTTTTGAAATACCCTGCAGACTAGGTTGAGCAGTGGAAACATATAAAGTTATAAAGTAGTCCTTGGCTCCAGTTCTGGTCTAATGCATCCACTAAGGCTTCGAAGCACCTTCCCCTTCAGTAAAATTTTCTGCATTTTGTGTTGCCATTAGATATATAATAGGCCTGCCCAACATTTCAGTTATCTGATGAAATACATGTGAATTTAGACTCCACTCCCCTTGCTGTATTAAATTTTGGTTTAGATAATCTACTTGAGTGTTTTGGACTCCTGGAAGATATATTGCCGTTGTATCCAACAGCTTCTTTTCCGCCCACAAAAAAATCTTGTTTGTTTTTTTCGAGTAGAGGAGTGCCTTAGGTAAGGTCAGACAACACCACAGTGTCCTTGATAAGGTGCCAAGGCACCTTCTTGTGCCTACCTGCCATCTTATCAAGGACACTGTGGTGTTGTCTGACCTTATTTTTACTGGACGTCCCCCGATGTTACTAATTACTAAGTCCCCCGTTACTAACTCGTACCTCACAGCTCTCAACTCCAGAAGCTTGGAGGGGACTCCCTCGCCTTTCCAGGCTCCCCGGACATGCTTTCCTGCGAGTACTGCACCCCAGCCTGACATTGAGGCTTCAGTTGTTACCGATACCCAGGTAGGTTCTCCTAACGGATAACCCATTTAAAGATTGATGTTGCGAAGCCACCACATGAGTTGCTGTTTTATGTTGGCTGGAAGGATGATTGTGCGCTGCGAGGGTTTTTTACTTGACAAAGCAGGTAAGACTGCAGTGGTCTTAGATGCCACTGTGCCCACCTTATCAATTGGATTGTTGCGGATGATAGCCCGAAGACTCTTTGACTCTATGCGCATTTGTACATGGATAGAAAATTGACTCTATGCGGTTCTCTTCACAAGACAACCAGAGAGGAAAGAGGAGGTCTTTTATTAGTTTCTTGTCAGCAGGCAAGTGGGAGGAGCTCACTCAGTTTGTGAGTGGCGGCCATGGTGACTAGGGAAAAACTACTGCTTGTAGTGCCTGAAAGCACAATCGCCATCATAAAAATGCCCGATAGGAGCAGAAGTTTTTACGATCGCTATATAGGTTCGTTAGCTGATTTTGCCGATAACTTACCTTTATAAATACCGCCCTTACTTAGGGGAAATCCATATTCTTGCGTAGTATGACAAACTCTTATCTGACATTTACTGACTCCGATCTGACAATTTACTGACTACCAAGCGCCCATACCTCTGTAATAATAAGAAGCGGTAAACATTTCTGTCTGTTTAAATGCCATTCATTTGGAACTGCTGATGTGCAGTTCAGTTTGAATTCACTAGGCTAAAAAAGCCTTTAGACAATGTCCCTTATAAGCCCATCTGTCATCAGTTAGGAAATGGTGGGGATTCCATCTTCCTCCCACATTTGCTAGACCATAACAAATAGAACTGGGATGATACTATTGTTTATTTTACAACTCGCCCATCATCACAACTCTATCATCTGACCATTTCAATAGCTTGACTGCATGACTGGTATTACATACACGGTTACTTATACACTCGGTTATTTATACCAGTGGTACCTAAACTTTTTCGAACTGCAGTACACCCAGATTTTATGCACATTGCAGTGTCAATTGTGCAGCAGATCATGTGTACTTATTTAACGCCAGTTAATAGCTGCATAGCCTCTGGTGAATGTAATTCGGGAGATTCATTCAGAGTGAATGCAAATTATTCTCCCTTTAATTTCTCAAATTTCACCCTATTTGTGCCTGGATCCTGCCATATAGAAAAATAAGCTTACGCATCAGGACAAGGACCTGTATATTGGGGACAGATGGAGTATAATTGCCCATTCAATATGAAATAATCTATTCTCAAATAAACCGTTCAAATAAAATAAACCATTTTCTTTCACAAGGTCAGGAAACTTCAAGGTGATGTCCAATATTTTTAACAGGAGGTACATTATTTTATTTATAGTTATTTAATGCACAAATTAAAGTCAGTAACATGAGACCGATAGAGCTAAGCACTGTTTTATAAGGATATCATTTATAGGATAATTGTGGCTTATGTATTATTTTCTTATAAATTGTGCTTGTATTATAGATCGTGCACCCCCACTATATGAAGTCAGCTTGGAGATCCCTGACAGATATAAAAGCAATAGATCCAAACATGATTTGTTTTATTTACCATTTTGTTTTCAGTTAATTCTGAGTTAGGGCTAGGCCACACTGCTGCGTTTTTTTTTGCGTTTGCGATTTTCCAAAATCATTGAAAACGCGGCAACGCAAAAAAAAACCGCGCGTTTTTCATTGCAATTGCGTTTTGCGTTCTGCATTTTTAATCGCAATCGCATGCGTTTTCCTATACTTATTGAAGAAATCGCAACGAAAATCGCACATGAAATTGCATGCTATTGCGTTTGCGTTGCAGTGTGGCCGTGCCCTTAATCCTGATTTGTGCATCTAAAGAGAGGAAATTAATTAGCACCAACACTATATAGGAGGCTACAAAGAGACATTGGCATCCCATTACTCCCCCAGCCTGACAGGTAAGCACAGTTATTATTACCAATATACATTTCCCCAAACTCTTACAAAAGATCAAACAGCAAAAGCTGAAAGCAGGTTTTTGCACATTTAATTCAATTCCCCCTTTACCGACCCCAACCCTTCTGTGCTCCATAGCTAGGAATTCAAACATTTTTTACATTCTATGAAAAGTTAGCAAACAGTTCTATTCATGCAACAGCATGTTCTTTGCTACACAGACCACTGAAATAGTTGATATTCAGGCCTAAGAGGCAGGTTTCAGATGACTCTGTAGGGGACTATGGTGCATTTTCAATTTATATTCATCAATTCAGTTCTAATCAAATGAAAATTTGGTACAAAATAATTTACATAATAACATCTTGGAGAGCATCTATACACAGCCATATCTCTCATCTATAAAGGCTTGAAGGCAAGGTCCTGCTGAAAAAAGCAATCTCTAAAAATTTCCTGATGTACCCGTGCACATTACTCAGTGTGCTAACAAAATAACCCTCAATATCAACATGTAGCAGTTTTATAGCACCTATTGGCAATGAATATGTACAATTCTATATCAAGTTTGTCACATGTAAAAAAACGTCAATTCATTTTCTGCCCCAATTTCAGAGCTGTATTGTTATTGCTTCACAGGTAATGTAACCAATTAGTATGGTGTAGTATTTGAGGATGAATAAAGACATACGTCCATCCAGTCCAACCCATCTAGCAATATCCTTATTTCCTGCCTAACTGTTGATCCAGAGGAAGGCAAAAAAAAACCCACCAAATTTATGAAGGGGGAAAAAATTCCTTTCTGACTCCAAGTGACAATCGGAAATTTCCCTGGATCAACTCTACTTTATGTATCAATACCAGTAACTCGTAACATTCCTTATTTGCAGAAACTTGTATGGCCCGTTAATGTATTTATACACAGTAATCATATCCCCACGCAAGCGCCTTTTCTCCAGCGTACATAATTGTAACTTTTCCAGTCTCTCTTCATATTCAAGCTCCCCCAATCCCCTTATTAATTTAGTTGCCCTTCTCTGAACCCTTTCCATTTCAAAGATGTCCTTTTTGTACACAGGATTCCAAAATTGCACTGCATATTCCAAATGAGGACTTACCAATGCTTTGTAAAGAGGGAGAATTACATTTTCCTCCCTTGAATCCATACCTCTCTTTATACAAGACAATACCATGCTGGCTCTGGCTGTTGCCGCCTGGCACTGCTTGCTACCTTTAAGTTTGTTATCCACCAAAACTCCAAGATCCCTTTCCAACAGGGATTCACTTAACACAGAGCCATTTATAGTATAAGTAGCACAAGGATTTTAAAGTCCAAAATGCATCACCTTACATTTATCAACATTGAATCTCATCTGCCACTTAGCAGCCCAATGTGACAATCTATCTAGATCCCCCTGCAACGATTGCACATCCTCTGAAGTTTTTAATGGTCGACAAAGTTATGTGTCGTCAGCAAACACAGAAACCTTGCTGACAATACCCACTTCCAAATCATTAATAAATAGATTAAATAGAAGCGGCCCCAACACAGAACCCTGTGGCACCCCACTTAGCACTTTAGTCCATAGTGATGAAGCCCCATTTACAACTACTCTCTGCATCCTATTCATTAACCAATTTTCTATCCATGTACAAATGCGACTCCCCAGACCAACAGACCTCAGCGTATACATTAGTCGCCTATGGGGGACTGGATCAAAAGCCTTTGCAAAATTCAATTAAACTACATCTACTGCTATGCCAGAGTCTAAATTTCTACTTACTTCCTCATAAAAGCCAAGCAAGTTAGTTTGACAAGATCTATTCCTCCTAAATCCATGCTGGTTACTACTTATAATGTCAGTCCTTGAAACATACTCTAGAACATGTTCCCTTATTAACCTTTCCAGGATCTTCCCCACCACTGAAATTAAACTTACAGGCCTGTAATTAAGAAACAATGGCCTAGATAAAACTTAACTTATCTCCCTAAGTACCCGAGGATGTATTTTATCCGGTCCAGGAGATTTATTAATATTAACCTTGTATAGTTCTTTCTGTTCTTTCTTTGCCCATTTAAAATGGAGACCATGCCTTTCTGACCCAAGTTGACACTATTCCTTCATGCTGGCCATACACTAATTCAATGTTTCAAATAATTCAATGTGACCGTGTCAAATTGATTCAAGTATTGATGCAAATGTCATTTTTGGGTTAAGACTGAGGCCACACTGGACCTGACGCAGGGCCGCCATCAGTTTTTTCTGGGCCCCCCATAACACGCACCAACTAGACTAGAACACATATTAAACAGACATTTTTGCACACAATAACAATTGTTACAATAACACTTATGTTACACTAAATAGGTAGAACTCAGACACCGGTAAAATAACTGACACAGACTCTAATAAATGTTTGGAACCCAGTCACTCATGCAATCATTAGCACAGAATCTGATAAATGTTTGGCACACAAAATAAAATCATTGAGACAGGCTCTGCTATAGGGTTGACACATAGACACTGGTAAATCATTGGCACATTATTATATGCCCCATGTCCAGCAGCGCACAATGACCTGTATACATAAAATGCCATGAACAGTACACACTGACCTGTATTGCCCCATAGACATTAAAGCCACTTACTGAATGAGTCGAGGGGCCACGCAGCAGACACAAGGAAATCCAGGAAGCACACACCCTCCTTCTCTTCATCTAAGAACGGAACTCCTGTGTTGTAGTGGCTAATTGCAGTAATGCAGGAAAACCCCCCTTTCCCTAACTCTCCGTGCCACATACAGGAGTACCCCCACTTTACACGCTAAGGCAACCAAAATAATCCAATGATTACAGATGTGCAATTTAAATAGAACGGTAGTTATGTAAATGACTTAATTAGCACCTGCACAGTGTGTGGAAGGGATAGGCGGATTAGACTTAATATAGCATCCACAATGTACACCAATGACCTTCACATCTACATTTCAACAGTGCAGTGCATCTTATGTTACCAACATTTTCCACTGCACTGGTGGATCTTTGTGTAGGAATTAGGGCAAGGCCCAGCTATGCTCACTGCCCTCCAGTTATTGGTGTCACAGAATGTTACGTGATGTTGTTATGTTGTGATGTAGCGTGTTTTTTATTTTGTTTTTTTAAATCCACGCGTGCCCAATCAGGGAATAGTTGTACCACCTTGTGTCACAAAAATGTGATGAGATTTTCTTGCTTGTTAAGAATGGAAGGTGGGTTTCCTACCTTCCTGGAAATTTTTTTAACTATATATATATTTTAAAGCTTAATGTCCTTTAGTGGCCAGTGACAAATCCCTGCATGGGGCAGATGGTTTCAATGAAAAGGGGCCCTGAAATGACATCTTTCATGTTTAGAGTTTTTAACCATCTCTCCAAAAGAAGTCATATGAAGACAAGTAAGTGTAAACAGCTCAGTGATCCCACCAGGAGGCTGCATGAGTCTGAATCTCCCATTAGTCCCCTATGCCCAGATGACAGGAGGATTGACTGTGCACCGTGAGCAGGAATAAGAATCTCTTGCCCATTGTCTGTTTACCTGTTTGTTATGGAAGAGGAGAACTCATTGCACCAAATCCCTGGGAACAGAAAACTGCAGCAAACAAGGTGCAGGGAAATGTCCAATGTGGATGATAAGGCATGTTGGTTAATTACGGACGATTGCATTTGTAAAAAGTTAGTTGCCAGATGCAAACTTCTAGGTGCAATGGCTACCCATTAACTGGTATTCAACCAGCCCTGCCCTTTATTCTTGCCTGTAATAAAAGCAGTTAATGACATTGATGCGCTCAAGTGACAAAGACGCATTAAATCACGTTTTGGTTTGGCCAAGATGATTTTTTCTATCATTTTGGTGCAGTTTTGTTTAGCACATGGGAACACGCTATGGATATAAGCACTTTAGAGAACAATCCATTAGTAAAATAAGGACATGCACCTATCAATATTAATTAATAATCTACTGATCATATTGATAATATTCTGGAAAATGTCTGGAAATGGACTTATCAATCAATGTTATTACATATCGTAGCATGTATTCGCTCATTAATCCAGAAATTTATATGGGTCTCGTCACTTAACCTGTCAGTGGTTTTTATGAGGAGGTGAGTTTACAATTTAGATTCCAACTTAGCAGTGGATGTAGTATACTTGGATTTTGATGCTGTGCCACACAGCATCAAAAGGTCTGTTGGCCTAGAAAAAAAATCTTTGGATAGAGAATTGTTTGCCAGCTTTAAAAATACTGTTGCCATATTTTTTTTCCCCTATGTCCCTCCAGAGCCTACCTTTGTGCCTTGAAAGTTTGAGGCTCAAGCAGGATTTTTTTAAACGGTATTTTTAAAGCTGCAGCTTCCAAATGAACATAACTTTATTTTACAGTGCACTTACCCGTTAAGGGTTGCATATAAACAACTGCTATTAGGTTGAGTGTGATCTTACATTCCAGTCATGTTCCCGTGGAAGTGATTTCCCATTATGTGGGTAGAAATATTTCAGTTTAGTCTTCCTTTAAATTATCCATTTGATTTATTCTGTTTATTCAATTGACCTGTGTAGAATTCCTCATTAAAATCTGCTCCCTTACAAGATGACAATCCCCTAAGAAAAAGGCAAATCTAACAAAACAAATGACACCTGCTTGTGCACTTTGTGATTTTAATGGCAACTACAACATTACTCATATATACAGGGATATTGCCTACAGACAACACAATACCAGTAAGGAAACTGACAGAGAGTGCAAGACTAAACACAGAATATGAAAGAAAAAAGGTTACACATGTACATTTACTATACAAATATTATAAATATTAGGATGTTCTTTTAAAAAAAAGTATTTACTTGTCCTTGGAAATCTATAGAGACATACCGAGACAGCAAAGAATGAAACAGTCTATGGTGCACCTTATAGGGGGTTAAGCCGCATATCCAACTCAATGAAATAGCTGCAAAGTTTGTCTTGAAAGCAGCTGTCAAATAATTCCACCAGTTCTCCTTTCAGCTCCCTCAGAACACACACTGAGGGATCATCTGAATTGAGGATCTTTGTAAAGAATCTGTTCCACAGGTTTCCACCATGCAGTCTAGAATTGAAACAAATAACAAAAAAAATGTGATTCAAGCGCAGTTTAAATCTGTCTATAATGGTGGGTGATAATAAAGTGGGTGATTGGGGGTATTTTTTTTTGCTGCACAATCACTTTAAAGGGGAAGTTCAGTGCAAATACAAATACCTGAAAGGAAAAAGAGCAGTATTTTTTCATCTTAATGAGCTTAAATTCATTCAAACTCATTCAACATTTTGTCTGTATATAAATAAATGCTTCCAAAATACTGACTTCCTGTTTGCAGGACCCCTAGTTGAGACCGTTATGGTCTTGCCCTTGACCCATTGCCTGGGTTGATTCAGTTGCTCAGTAGAGATCTGAGCATGTTTGACCCATCCAACAGCCAATCAGTAGAAATTACTATTAGGAACATTCCAAGGATGTGGTGCATCCTGGGAAGAAGAAGGACCTTTAGAACCAGAAATGTCAGCTCAACAGCAGGAAATAGAAAGGGGTATAAATTTGACTTTTTCAAAATGGAAGAGAATATGTAGAAAAACTAGGTATGCACAAAATAAACTAAGAATTTTAAAAATAATGATATTTTCCACTGAACTTTCCCTTAAAGATGGAGGAAAGTCACCCTTTTTATATAACTGCCTACCAAAATCTTCAGTTGCCGCCTCCCTCAGTTCCCTATAGAGCTGGCAATGAGCTTCAAGAAGAAATAGCGCAGACCTTGACATCCAAAAATTCCAGGTATCCCCTTGATTAGACAAGATATACATATATGCAGCCTCTCCATTTGTGGAAATCCATTGCTGTTTCAGTGGTGAATTATGGTGGGCTATAAACTGTATTCACAACAGAGACGGAGCGCACACAGCACATTCATGACAATGATTATAAATTGAATAATTTCACAGCATTTTTAAAAGCAATTTTAGAACTATATGTAGAAGCAGAAAAAATGGAATTATTTTTAAGTCACTTACATCTATTCTTTTAAATTTTTCTTTAATGAACGGTTTTGCAGTAAATGTTACCAGTATGTACATATAAGTAAAGTTTGAGTTACCTGGAGACTTTTTCGCTGATTGTCCAAACAGAATTTTCCTGATGTAACAGCAGGTGTTTTCTAAAAATCATTAAGTGAACAATGTCTGCAATTCCTAAAAGATCCACCTGGAGGCAGCAGAAATAAAACAATAAGAACTAAATTCTGTAAGGACCTGACCCTTGTGTAGGAATCATCAGTGCATTGTGTCCATGTGTAAGAAGGCCTTACACTCCTGAAGCACATGTTTATACTATTATCTAAAATAACTAAAAATACAAAAACAAAAGGCACAGCCTTGTTTGCTTTATGTGTTACACACTGTTACACACATCCTGGTTCATCCTGACTGTCTGAGTGTAACTTTATAAGCCTATTACTGAAGAACCAGAGAATCTAGAGATCATTTTTGGCTTGAAAGGTATAAGGTAACTCTTTTTGAATGTACAACACTTGGGGCCATATTCGTAGATGTGTGGTACTGCAAGTTAGCGATACCACGTGTTATCGCTAATGTACATTTACATTAACGAACGTTCCATCATGGAATACCTTGAGGTAGTGAACTACTGCAATGGTATTCTATGGGGATCGAAGATCGAATGATCGTAGATTTACGATCGGTATTGGAAATTACGATCATTATCGTTAATTAACGATAAGTATTGTAAATGAAATAAACCAATTGCTAATTGCGATACTGCACCTTTATTACTATGGCCCTTGGAGACCAAAGTTACTCTTAACACCTTGGATGTGAAATCCACAAGTACAAACTATAATAATAAATATACAGGGTTATTCAATAAAGGTTCTTATCTATATATTATATTAAAAATGGTGCTAATTTTTCCCCAAGCAATCAGATGTTAGCTTTCAAATGTTAAATAATATATGATTGGTTGGGGCAAAATTAGCACCATTTTTAACAATAAAAACTTTTATTGAATCTCCCTAATAGTGTATGTTCCAGGATACATACCATGTAAGGCGAGGACTGGCTGTTCAAAAATTGTTGACCTATTTCAGTTTTTCCAGTTGGGAAACACAATGACTTTATTGCTGGGTACAATTTTAGGTCCATGCTGTGTGAAAAATCTATCAACCTGAACAACCCATCCAGCTCTGCTAAAGATGACAAATCAAAAAGCCTAAATTTAGACAAAAAAGGAAAAGTTAACAACCGTAAATGGTGGTGTAGTAACTATGGGAATGTTTATAATAGGATGAATGGTGAATGACCTGTCATCCAGAAGTACAGTCTCTGGTCTCAAATCTCCATGGACAATTTCTACAGAGTGAAGTTTCTCCACCAGACTCAGCAAGTTGTAGGTGACTAACACGATTACTTCCATAATGAATTCCTCAGAATCCAGAAGGATCTCCTAAAAATAAAAAAAACAACCGCAAGGACCATTAAGGGCTATGCCACACTGCTACATCTTTAGATCATGCGTTAAATTGGTCTGGCACACTAGGTGCGCTCCCCTGCATTGCGATGCCAAGCCCGCATGTGTTATGCATTTTTTTTGCAGCACACACCAATGCGCACCAGAAACGCTTACTTAATTCAGCATTAACACATGAGAACAATCAGTCTGCTTATAAAAGAGTGGTAAGAGGAATAAAATGCTTTATTTTCTGTCCATGGTGATAATTATTTTACACTTCTGAGCATTATTTTATATTATAGGGCATTATTTTACACTAATGGGAGCTATTTAACACTATGGATATAAGACATTTAACAATGACTACAATGTTATAATGATCGTTATTTTACATCTGCGTCCTTAAATGAGGGTAACGCTTGATAAAACGGTCGGTTTAAATCTTTTACAGTACTGCAGTTTTATAAATACAGCCCCAGATTCCAAACATTCTAAGCTACAGGGAACATTGTCCATTTTAATGCAGTTCCATAGCTATATTGAGATCTAGCATAGTCATCCAGATAAAATTGGCGTCAAGGAAGCCATATGTTCAAATTGGCAGTGATTGCCGTTAGTATCGCTGTAATGTGTTTTACGACGTTCGCTCTACTTTCATTTTGTTGTCATCAATGTATTTACAACACCTGAAGTAAAGGGTACCCAGTAGGATCTATACAAATCATTAATATTTTACCAAACCCAATAAAAAGCCATAACTCGGTAAGTAATTTGATTTGATTCCGCTCAGGGTAATTATATGACACATACTCACCTGTAAACTAAATTTATTGACGTCTTTATAAAGTGTGATGCAGCCATTCTGGAATAGAAAGCAATTACTTTGTTCCACAAAACTGACTTCAAATACATCCCCAAGGCGCTGTTTCAGTTGCAGAATAACAAAGAAATCCCAAGGAACTGGCTGATAGTCTACCTACAGATTACAAACATTGATGCAGCAGTGAACATTTACTTTTATAGCAAAGAAATGAAACAGCAGCTATACAGCAATAATGAATCCTGACCAGCAAGTCTGTGATGGAGGATGGCAATTAAATGCAGCTGAATAAAGTTGAAAAAATATTCTAAAATGCTGTTAAAGTTATCACCAAGTCACACTGTGGGAGGGCTGGACGGACAATTTTGGCGGCTTGGTTTCCATACAGAGAGAACCCATTTAGGTTCTTACCCAGATTACAATCAGGTGTGTGTGTGTCCTTTAAAATTCTTATCTCCAGTTTCATTGTTATTAAGGGCTAGTTCTACATATTAATTGTAAGAAGCCATAAGGATATCTTCTCCAATGGCTCAAAAGGCATCTCTGTTAGCACCTGTAGCACAAGCGGAAGGTTCCATGGTGGAGGTTTCGAAAAAGATCTTGGATTGATTCTTATCATTGCTGCAAAGAATCTCTTTACTATTGGCTCTAATGCCCAATTTGTACCCATGATTGCTGTGAGGGCTGACACTTGACCTCTTAAAGTATTAATACTTAGATTCTTTTTAAAACCTGTGAACAAGAAGTTTACGACATCAGCTCTAGTTGATTGTAGCGACAACAGGCCATGTTGGTGCGAGAAGTCTGTGAAAAGTTTCCATATTTTATAATGTTTTTTGGACGTTGATAACTTTCTTTATTTTAGTAGAAAGTTGATAATTTCTTCCTGGAACCCTATGCTTCTCAATCGATCCCTCTCAACCTCCAAGCCGTCAATCTGAGATTGGAGTAATCCTGATATAATATTGGACCCTGGGACAAGAGATGAGGTAGGTACTCCAACTGTACTTGAGGCTCAGCTGTCAGGGACAGCAGAAGTGGGTACCAAGGTCTTCTCTGCCAATTTGGTAATAATGCGATCACATTCACTCTCTGTCTCTGAATCTTCTGTAGGACTCTCCATATCAGTGGTATTGGGGGGGAATATGTATAGAAGTCCTGAACTCCAATCTTGTTGGAGAGCGTCCACTGCCAGGGCTTCTGGGCAGGAAAAGCAGCTGTCAAACTGTTGACAATTTTTGTTTTGATAGGTTGCCATAAGATCTATTGTTGGCTGCCCCCATCTTTTTGTTAGATCTTTTAATATTTGAGAATGCAAGCTCCATTCCCCTGGATGAACTTACAAGTGTAAGAGATTTTTCTCCGCCCCTACACAAAGATCTTTTCCACTTCTTTGAGTAGAGCTTTGCTTCTCGTGCCTCCCTGTTTTCGTATGTATGTCACTGTGGTCATATTGTCGCTTTGGACCAGCACGTGTTGGTCCTTGAGTGCACCTTGGAATTTTTGCAGAGCCATTCTTACTGCTATTAACTCCAGCAGATTTGAAGATTCTCCTCTGCCACCTTCCTTGAGTGAAGCGGTACTGAAAGAGGGCTCCCCATCCGGTTGCGGACGCATCTGTTGTTATCGAGAGGAAGCTTGGTTGTTCAAATGGAAACCCCTTGTACAAATTTCTTTGCTTGCACCCCCATTCCAGATCTTTCTGTATTGGTGCCGGGATAAATAGTATCTTGTTTATATTCTGGTGAGGTATTCTGACTCTGGACAAAAGAAAGTGCTGCAGTAACCACATGTGCCATCTGGACCACCTTGTGAGAAAAACTGTTGCCGCCATTAGGCCTAATACCCTCATTATCGAGCGTACTGATACTCGAGGATTTTGACTCAGATGTTGAACGGCCTGTATTATCTTGAGTTGCCTTTCTATCTGCAATTTTACCTCGTTCAGATGAGTATGAAACAATGCCCCCAGATAAATGATTTCTTGGCTTGGTTCGAGATTGCTCTTTTCTAGATTGATGAGCCACCCATGATTTTGAAGAATTGTGCTCACTACTTTGGTCTGCTGTTCTGCTATGGACTTTGACTTGGCTACTATTAGTATATCGTCCAAATAATGGTAGATCTGTATGCCTACCTTTCTGATCTCTGCGATTAATGTTATGAGAGTCTTGGTAAATATTCTCAGGGGCTGTGATAGCCCGAATGGCAGACTTGAAAACTGGAAGTGGTTTCTCTCTACCATCAAGCGTAGATATTTTCTGTAGTTGTGATGAATTGGCAGGTAGGCATCCTTTAGGTCGATACTGACCAACCATGAGTCCCTTTTCACTGCTTGAATGATGGAGGCTAGAGACTCCATTTTGAATTTTTGATTCTAGATGTAATAATTCAGATTTCTGAGATCCAGCACTGGTCTCATGGATCCTGAGGCTTTTTTTTTTTTTTTTACTAGAAACAGGTTTGAGTAGAAGCCCTTTCAATGTTCTGTTATTGGCACAGGCTCGATGGCTTCCTTCTGTAAAAGTTGAGATACATAGTCTCTCATTATTCCTAGTCCTTCCTGGGTCACTGGTGGCTTGAATGGGAGGAAGCAATGTCTTTCCAGTAGTTCTCGAAACCGTATTTTGTAGCCTTGCTGAATTATACTCAGCACCCAGGAATCCGAAATCGTCAAAGCCCAGATCTTGGAGAAAAGTTTCAATCTTCCTCCTAATTTCTCCATCTGGACCGGCATACCCCTATTGTTGGGAGGATTGCGCTCCAAACGTAACCTTTTTTGGGGCACCTGAAGACTGTCTCCCTGTCTTCCAGGTGGCTGATCTGTTCTGCTCTTTCCCAGGTCTATAAAATTTTGAGTCTTGAAAGGATCTCTTTCTCTTAAATGAATACTCAAATCTTGGCTTCTTGTTTCTGCGGTCTTGTGGCAAAAAGGCTCTTTCCCCCTGAAGCCTTGCTAATAATAGAATCCAACTTCTTGCCGAATAACATATGTTCGTCGTATGGAAGCAAACATAAGTTTATCTTTGAGCTTGTGTCTGCAAACCACGGCTTAAGCCACAGTTCTGTACGAGCTACCACTGACAGGGCTGATAGGCGTACCATGTCGACTGAGGCTTCAGCGAAAAAATCTGTCGCCATTTTGATCTCTGATAGCATCTCAACAAGTTTTGGATGCTTGACATTTGTCCCAATAGCTTCTCCCATTTTCTGGACCCATAATTTCATAGCCCTGTATACGGAGGTCATAGCCATAGCTGGCCTACATAATGCCCCTGCAGCCCCATAAGCTGTTTTCAATGAGAACTTTATTCTCTTTTCCATGGGGTCTTTGAAAATTGCCGCATCCTCTACCGGTAGGGTAGTCCTGCGGGCTAATCTTGACACTGCTGCGTCCACCTTTGAGGGAACATCCCAGAATTTTGAATCTTCCTCCTCAAAGGGATACTTTTTAAGAAATCTTCCAGTTACTGCAAATTTTTTATCAGTCTTTTTCCATTCTGCTTCCATTATTTCTCTCATGGACAAATGCAGTGGAAATGTAGCCAACTTCCTTTTGATTGAAGGAAACGGCTTATCCGCAGTTGAAGATTTTGGAGTATCTACAGTAAGCGATAGAGAGTTTCTCACAGCCTTTATCAGTGGCTCAATTACTGAGGCATCAAAGTTAGTCTCAATCTCCAATTCTTCGTCTTCCGAAAGAAATGACTGCTCCTCCGATCTCTCCTCCTCGGAGTATAGACAGTCTGAATCTACTGATCTGGACTCCTGACTCCGTGTTCTTTTCTTTGAATTGGAAGCTTCCATTCTCTTTTCCACTGCTTGCTGAATACAACTCATCAATGTATCGAATGACTTCTCCAATGTGGAAGGCTTGGCAGTAGCTTCTTCTTCTTCTATAGTTTTATTGCTGTACAGGCTCTTGAGTAGAGAGGCTGCAAGACACAAAGTGAATTAAGCCATTAATGGCTGTGCTAGCACACATTCCCCACTCTCTATATACTTACCCCCAGCTCCCTTGGAGTGACTCTTGGCAGAGCTACCAGACTCCATGGCTTAATCTGCAATAAGAGGCTGAAAGAGAAAAGACAGACACAAACCTATACAAAAAACTTCACAGCCCCTAGCCATATACAACCTGCATAGCAGGTGTCCTACCTTCTTAGAAAGAAAAAGGCTCCTGGCAAAGTGGGAGAGGATACACAGCTGCAATCCAGTTTCCCTGGTCCGAGCGCTGCAGCCACACGCCAAAACAGCCAGGGAAGTTTAAACCCAGCATAGCTCCTTCCCCCTGCCCATCCGACAAGATTATTGGAGCTTCTGGCGGCGGGAGGGGCAGAGCAGAGGAGGTGTGCCCAGCAAAACTCTATTTGCGGCCGCCTGACCAATCAGAGCGGCCGGACAAAATCTCGCGCCTGAAGATGACGTCATGCCCAAGACACTGGCGCCATCTTGGATGGGGAATGCATGCACTGGAACATGCAAGACTGCCCCAAGCCCAGTCACCTTGGGCTTCCTTCCCCACAGATTTCTCCTGAAGAGGAGGCGACATGGGGGAGCATCAGGCCTGCCAGAGAGTGGGGAGAGACAGAGGACTGGAAGAAATCCACGATGGACGGCGAGCTGGTGAGGTAAGAACTCCCTATGGTGTCCATGGACAGGAAGGAAAAAAGACAAGGTATAGTTGGGGGAGGGTACCTTTATGCTTTTTAACTTCCTGTCCATAGGACCTGTGGGGATTAACCCATTTTGGGGACATGCTGCCATGGTGATCTGGGGAAAATTGACATCATATACGCAGTGCAGTGAAGAATGCTCTGATTTGTATGTGGGGGAAACCAAACAGCAACTGCATCAACGTATGGCCCAGCACAGAAGAGCCAATTCCTCGGGTCAGGACTCAGCCGTGTACCTGCATCTTAAGGATAAAGGACATACCTTTGAAGATTATAATGTTAACATATTGGTGAAGGAACGTGACTGGTTCAAGAGAGGTGTCAAGTAGGCCATTTATGTGAAAATAAAGAAACCAAGTCTAAATAGAGGTGGGGGGTTTCGACACCAACTGTCTGCCATGTACAATGCTGTTTTGACACCTTACTCTGGGTGTTCTCACAACACCTCTTAGCCACTATCCAATCACGCCTTTAACACCTGGCTGTGATATGCTAATTAGAATTTTCCAGGGTACATAATTGCCACAGATTCTTGGCATTCTGAATTAAGAAACCAGTCAGATGACTAGCGAAACGTCTTTAAGAACTAAACTTCAAGTCCAGTTGATCTAATTGAATACAACCGATAGAACCTCCGTTTATACTCGGGTCAATCACTTACCTTCTCAGTAATCCGGCAGCCACTCGCTCCACATCCTCTGATTTGCCAGCTGATGTCACTACTCGGCGACTGTCTCAGTAGGTTGGTGGCGTAGTAATCCCATACAGTAACCCCCAATTCCTTGCCACTGTAGGTTTGGAAACCTAAACCTAAAGCATGCTGGGAGTTGTAGTTTCCAAAACATCTGGAGTGCCAAGAAATTGGGGATTACTGTATGGGATTACTGTCTATTTAAAGGGCAACGAATGACTCAAAACAATACAGAATTGGGAAGATGGTAGCTTTTGTTAAAAAGATTGCCTTCTTATTCTGTATTGTTTTGAGGTTTTAGTTGCCCTTTAAATGGACAGCAGAATTCCTATAGAGTAGTCCCATACAGTAATAGCCATACTGGATTTGGCTATTACTGTATGGGACTACTATATGGGAATTCTGCTGTAAATTTAAAAGGACAGTAGTGGTCATAATTTCTACCCTCAAATCAGTTTTTACTAATTTTTTCAGGTAAAAATAGGTATCTTGTTTTATACTCGGATTGACTTACATTCGAGTATATATCTCATTACACAGACCAGATTACATATTTGACTGATGATTTTCTAATACAACATTTATAAACTTATATAAACACCAATGCAGCAGTTCTGCATTACCTTTATACTGTAAGTATATGGTGAGATTTAGGAGTGGTTGAATTTACCCAGAGCCACATCATCAGTTTATGGTAAATTCCACTATATATAATCTTACCTTGAAAATTACTATTCGTTGCCAGCTATTAACTGGCATTAAACAGTATGCAAGACATGATGCACAAGTCTATCTTGGGATACTCACAAAGCTGCCACAAGCAACTCATAGCACAAGCGGCTGACCCTCCGTGTACAGAGCAGATAGTATCCCCCTCTGGCTCATCGTGTTGCTGTGCATCCACCTGATTTGCCATTTTTTCAGACTCCTCATTGCATAAAATAGTTACTTACAGATTGTTTATTACTAATTTATTTAGATTTTAGCAAAAATAAATATATTATTATATAATATATTATATATCTATATAATTAGTATAAAACCAAGTAAAATGTTTTGTACTGTTTTATCTTAAAAGGTACAATTCCTTCTAGAAATCATTCTATATGGCTGTGGCCAATCTATTGGATGCCAGTGCACATGAAAAATATGCACACAATGGAGTGTTTCAGGAGAGTTACCATTCATTTGCTCTGCAATTCCGATTATAGTTCAGAATCGGTGCACATGTGATTCGCAAAAAAATGGTGATAGCAAGCGTCCTGAAAATGGAACACAGTGCAGCACATGCAGTGTGGCTATCCCCATTGTCATGCACTGACATGCATTTCTTATTTCCCCTGCTATCTCATCTGCATATGCTCAAGCTAATTAAAAGCTTACTGAGCAGAGGGAGGTTGATACCTTTTCCAGAATGAAAGAGAAGTTAACATTAAATACCTGGTTACAGCTGCATGCAATAAACTGGTAAAAATAGTAGTTTGGTTGTGGGAGAAAACAGGCATGCCACCCATTTTTTTCACATGCCCTTTAAATCTATAATTCCTAGAACTCTATTAGGCTGGGTTCACACAAAGGTACTATTTGTCCCGACCAAGCATTCGCTATGAGCGTACGCTCGGCCAGAACAAATGTCTGTCGGTCATGGCAATAGTGGCTGCGGCCCACAGTTCATATGGGCAACCGTAATCGGTCGTGACGGTGGCCGAAAGCGGAAAAAGTTTTTTCAGCCCAATCGACCGATTCATGGAAGTATCTGTCGACTGGGCCAAAAAATCTACCCGTGTGTACCCAGCCTTTCTCCCCTCTCCCAGGTGTACAGTACTTACAAGCTCCGATCTCCACAACTAAAGCAACACATGTAGGAACCATTTGACAGCCTCTTTTTGCATGCATGCATGCATGCCAGTGTTAGAAAAAGGGATACAGAGCTCTCAAAGGATGCTATTATATGTATGTTTCTGATGTCAGTGTTTGTAATTAGGAGTGGGAAGTAATTTCTTCCACCTTCATATGAATTATAGATTTATGTTTTAACTTTTTTTAAAAAGGGGGCACTGACTTTAAAATTAAAATGTCTCCTTTTTTAACATATTTAAAAACCAACAACATTAATGATGAGTAGGGAGGGAAAGTCATGTGCTTTCCAAATTTTGAGGCATAAACCAAACTAGTAGTTGTAAGTAAAAAGAAAGTAAATCCATTTGAAAGACACAATTCTGATTAAAAACAAAAAAGAGCAGGGGAAATGATGAAACTAACGCCTAAAAATAACGACGCCTTAATGGTTTAGTTTCCTGGGGACATCATCTTAATATACAATCACATACAGTGTTACATGGGTCTTTTTTCTAATATTAATTAAAAGCGAAAAAGTCTCCAGAAAACATTGAAAAAGACAAAGCACATTTCCAAACATACAACAAGCTGTGTCTCACCTCTCCCTTTGCTGTGGCTGCTGGGTAATTTATGAAATTAACCTGTGGGTGCTTTCAATGCAGTTTTTGTGTAAACTTTTAAATGCTTCTGTCACTAACAATGATTTATTCCTTTGCTTTTCACAAAATAAAAGGAACCTTTGCAGTGTATTTTTTTGATACCAGGGTTGTAAGAAACAGAATATTAGCATTTCAGTAAAAATTAAAATTAGGTCTGGGGATTTGAACCTGCAACCCCCTGTCTTGCTAAAAACTCGAGAAACTAGAACATGTAGAAATATTATCTCTTGCTAGGAACACAATGGAAACAAAAAAAAAATCTGGGGATTTGAATCTCCTGGGCTGTTGTGTTTCTAAAACATATAGTTTGAATTACGGTATTTGACTCAAAATTGAATCAAATTAATTTATACTGGTAAACCACCACTGCAAATGCAAAAAATACTGATACATTTAGAATCTCTTCCTAGGAACAGTATTAAAATATGTAATTAAATTAGCCATTTTATATTGTCCCAGAAAGGCTGTATGCAATTCACTCTCACTGGAATATAAAATGCAGGCTAACAGTTTTTTAAGTTTTATCAGAGGCTTTTATGTTGGTGTGGAGACATCTGTATAGAAAAGACCCTGTTGTACTGGCAACAACAAGGAAATCTTCCTAGTTACTGTATCTTAAATGTACTAAATGAAACTGTGAAGAAAAGCTTTCACACTAGGATTTTTATAAATGAAGTTCAGTTCTCCTTTAAATCAACAATTATTCTAGTAAAATTATACTTACAGCTTTAGAAGCAGTGCTTATATATTGGAGAACCATCTCTTTCTTGGTTGCAAAGTCTTTTTCTCTCAAAGGAGCTTTACGGTCTTCATTTAAGTTCATGTCTTCCTATAAAATAAATTTCAAATACATATACATAAAAATGTAATTTAAAATATTCAATACCTAATTCTTTTTTAAAGTGTACACTCAGGCAGGCCAATTTTCAGCTTTTGTTAATAGGGTAACACATTATGGTTAATTATCAGTATTGCTAATTTTCAGCATGGTAACGTTTCAGTATAGTTTATTTTCAGAATTATATTAATAGGGTAAAACTATAGTGAATTTTAAGCAACAGGCATGTTAATGACACCTTTTATGCATAAAAAAGTACCTATTACTGGGGGCGGAACCTGACCGGGAATGGAGATGGACGCGTGGTGGAGGTGCTCCGTGACAGCCAGGGGGAATATTTATAGCTACCTCACCACAGTTCCAGATCTAACCTTCTAACCGGATCCACAACACAGTATGGGCCCCAGGAACAACGCAAAAGAGCCCAAAGCCGATCAACAAAGGGACTTGGGAAACTTTGTGCTCAGAAGTGAGCAGGCCCAATCCAGCCAACATGGCGGCGTGCATAAAAACCTGGTGGCAGACCAGGCCAAGAACCCAGTCACCAGAAAAGATCTGGATGATCTCTTCCACAACTTGGAGCAAGTAATCACATCGGCTCACCAAAAAACCCTAATTGAAGTGAAGGCAGAGGTAGGTGCATTAGGAGACTAGGAGTCGCGTCACTTGAAACGCACCAGACAGCGACTGTAAGGTATTGCCACCAAGTTAACACAGATCTGGATGAGAATAACAAAAAAACAAAACAAATTCAGCTCCTAACTGACACACAAGAAGACTCTGACAATAGATCACAGCGCAACAATCTGCGTATAAGGGGCAAACCAGAAAAAGTGACAGACCTACACACCTAACTCAAGGCCTTGTTTAACAAAATGGCACCAGACATCCCAGAACCGATCCTGCTTCTCGACAGGGCACATAGGGCTCTGAGGCCCCCATCCAATATGGAAGGCACCTCCAGAGATGTTATAACCCGACTACAGATACCTTTTCCTGGTGGGACTCATGGGACACACAAAAGTTACTCTAATTAATATATACGCACCAAACACAAACCAAAAAACCTTTTTCCAAGAAATAGAAACAAAACTATTCCCCCAAAATTCAGGGAAAATGATAATGGCAGGAGACTTTAATACATGTCTAGACCCTAGACTAGATCACTCCAAAATCTCATCAATTAGGGATCCTACATCCTCCTCCAAGCCATTAATAGCCCTAACACAAACCTTGAATTTATAGGACTCATGGAGGCTAAAACACCACAAAAGCAAACAATATACATTCTACTCCCATCCCCACGACGTCTACTCAAGGATAGATTACATCTTTATCTCAGCCACAATAATACCTCACATACAGGAAGTAGACATTCTACCAATTACCTGGTCTGACCACTCTCCAGTAATGAGAGAGCAATAAGCAATAAGAAACCATCCAGATATCATAGGAATTACAGTAGGATCCTCACAATATAAAATACCACTACAAAACCCACAAATATCATTAACAAAACTATTCTAACTACTAGAAACATTCGGCCAGATATCAGAATTCAAGATAAACCGCTCTAAATCACTACTATACCCAATAAAACATATATCCCTCAAAAGAAACAGAACTGAAAAAGGAATACAATCTTAAATGGACAACATCACACATTCCATACCTAGGAATTAACAAAACAGATAACCCCACTACCCTCTAGGAAAAAACATTTCCACTACTGTTCAAACAACTTACAATTACTCCAAAAATGGACTCCATATCAGATATTCTTATTTGGCCGAATATACACCATTAAAATGGCAATTCTTTCAAAATTGCTATACCTATTCAGGACACTCACAATTCCACTTCCCAAAAAAGTATATAACAAAATGTCAAATAGATATAACTAAATTCATATGGCAAAACCGTAAACCAAGAATAAAACTATCTACCCTACAAAGAGCAACCAACAAATTAGGAGCAAATCTACCGGATCTCAACAAATACTATTTAGCAGCACACATAGCCCAAACACTACAGTGGCAAATGCCCCCCACTCGGTAAGATGGGTAGAACTAGAACAAAATATAACAAACCAAACACCCCTACCTAACCTTCTGTGGATACCTAACTAAAAAACCGCAGATATAAAAAATCCACAATGAACACACAATAAAACAATGGTGGCAAACCAAACTAAAATATGAACTTTCTTCACAACACTCTCTAACGATCCCAATTTACCACAACCCTGATTTCCCACCAGGAAACAAAAAAATAGAATGGAAAGAATGGTATACTAAGGGAATAGAATGGTTATCCCACCTATACATTGATGGTAAACTGATGACGTGGGAAACAATACTGTCCAAATGGAAACTAAACAAAACTGAATGGTTTAGATACCACCAACTAATACACTATGCAACTAAAACACAAACCCAAAACACGCTACCTCACTTCTCCCCACCGGAAACAATGGCAATTAACAACCTGAATGGACACAAAAAGATAACAATCATTTACACTAACATTACACAAAACAAACCATTCACCAAACTCCCGATGCAATCCAAATGGGAAGCATGGATAGGTTCACAAAAATCGGAGGAAGAATGGGAAAGGCTGCCTCCAATATGAGGAAATGTAAAAATAACACCATACTCAAAGAGAAAAGCTATAAAATCCTCCACAACTGGTATATCACCCCAGCTAAACTACAAAAAATATCACCCTCAATGTCCTCACTTTTCGACAATGTCAACAAAATGCTGACCTATACCACTGCTGGTGGTCGTGTCCAGAAGTTAAAAAACTATGGGACATCAGCTACTCACTGATAAACTAAGTTATGAAAACCACATTAACTCCTAACCCATGGGAAGCGTTATTCAATAATGACACAGTTGTACTAAATAATAACGGTAATAAACTATATCATTACATATGTGTAAGCACTAGAGCCCTAATAGCCGCCTCATGGAAATTTCCATCCCCAACAAAAGCTCAGCTAATAAACAAAATATGGTGGCTCTATTATAATGAAAAATCAGTATATATAGCCAGAAATATATTACCCAGATACGAAAAAATCTAGGACGCATGGTTAATTCATAAGGACCCAACCACGGGTCGGGACAAATCCAATGGACAAAACAATATGGGGAGGGCCGATCCAGCTCAAAGAGACAAGGAACTTAACTAAGGTAAGATCTCTTTAAAACATGATGATTTTCCTCCCGGTGTGCAGATACACCAACAAGGATACCCACAGGAGAAAAAAAAAAGTCAAAACATAAAATATCTGTTGTATTCAATTAGATCAACTGGACTTGAAATGTAGTTCTTGAAGACGTTTTGCTAGTCATCCGACTGGCTTTCTCAATTCAGAATGACTCGAAAGACCCAATACCAAAACACAAGAAAAGCGACATCATATACGCAGTGCAGTGCAGTGAAGAATGTTCTGATTTGTATGTGGGGGAGACCAAACAGCAACTGCATCAACGTATGGCCCAGCACAGAAGAGCCAATTCCCCGGGTCAGGACTCAGCCGTGTATCTGCATCTTAAGGATAAAGGACATACCTTTGAAGATTGTAATGTTAACATACTGGCGAAGGAACGTGACTGGTTCAAGAGAGGTGTTAAGGAGGCCATTTATGTGAAAATAAAGAAACCAAGCCTAAATAGAGGTGGGGGGGTTCGACACCAACTGTCTGCCATGTACAATGCTGTTTTGACACCTTACTCTGGGCGTTCCTATAACACCTCTTAGCCACTATCTAATCACACCCTTAAAGGGCATGTCCACCCCCAAATCAAAATTTTCCCCAACTGCTGGCCCCTATGTTTAGCCTTGAAAAGTTCTTACCTTACATTCCTGCTCCCCATGGTTCTCTTGTAGTCCTCGTCCAAAGTCCAGGAAACTGAAGTGCAGTGGATGTCTTCCTGTCCAAACGTCTCTGCCTTGCTTGAAGCCTCCGGGAGGGATGCAGACATGCGCAGGGGAACCCCCCCCCCCCCCCCTCCCTCCCTCCGGATCCAATATTCACACGCTTTCTCCTAGCGTGTCAGGGTAAGGTTGTTATACCCTTTAGTGCTGCCCACCCACAACCGCTATAAGAAATCTAAAAAAAAACTTTCTGATATTTACTTACAGGCACTTCGCTCCCGCGACTTCTTCTTAGCCGGGAGCCGCATCTGTGATTGGCTGACCGGCAGCCAATCACAGACGCGGCTGCTGGTCAGGCCCCTCTCTGCTGTTTCCTGTTAGCAGAGAGGGAGAAGGAGACTCACTGGAGCGGAGGGGCTGTAAGTAGTTATCTAAGCATTTTTTTTTTTGTTTTATTATAGCGGTTGGGGGTGGGCTGCCATACCTAACATTATGCCCAAAAGTCATTTTTACAGTGGACATGCCCTTTAACACCTGGCTGTGATATGCTAATTGGGATTTTCCAGGGTACATAATTGCCACAGATTCTTGTACAAGTCATTCTGAATTGAGAAAGCCAGTCGGATGACTAGCGAAACGTCTTCAAGAACTACATTTCAAGTCCAGTTTATCTAATTGAATACAACAGATATACCATGACCTGGATGAATGAGAACCTTCACAAGCACCAAAACATAAAAAACTATTTTATTTATTTAAAAATATCAGGCGAAGCTTTTTTAAACATGTTTATTCTTAATAAAAAAAAAAAAATTGTTACAGAACAATAAATATATAAGACAAAGATATACATAATAAGGTTATCCCAAAAACAAACTATATAACTAAGGAATGAATGCTATATAAGCCAAAACATTACAATATGTACAAATTTATATGACTACAATGAAACAATATAGTAATAAGTAATAAGATGTAACTAAACAAACAAAACCATACAATTGTAACCCTTACAACATATATCTATATGTTATATCAACAATAAAAAAAAAAATTATGGGGAAAAAAAAAAAGTACTATTACCAAATCTGAAAAGTCCCCAAAATAAATAGCTAAAGTAAGAAAAAAAGTGATTCAATGCTTTACAGATAAACCTCTATACAATGTGTAAAAATGTGTAAACCAGAATATATATCCTTTTAGTTTTATTCTTGTATAATAACCACATGACTAATAAACCCATGCTAATTATGTTGGCCATACAATGACCTGACATTACATCAATTCAACGTTCATTTTGTTGTGGACATAATTTCAGGTGCAGCAACATATAACCTCATCTGAACCCTTTTTATTTGTTTAAATAATTTTCACCGACGTCACTGTTTTAATGTGTTCAGCAACAATAAATGATACTAATCTACCCCCCCAAAACCTCACTTCACAAGGTTCCTAAAGTTCAAAGATCCCCCAGAACTTACTTACCTGACCCGGTCCCTCGCCGTCTATTCCACGCCCCCTGCTCCTTGCAAGCAAAAACAGGAGCAGGGGACTTCTGAGCTGACAGCAGCTTCTCTTACTGGTCGCGGCTGTCTGGCGATTGGGCATGATGTCCCGTTGCACCCTGACAGCTGCAACCAGAAAGTGGAGCACCAGCACCAGCCGTGGATTAGAAGCAGCGAGGGACCGGGTCAGTTAAAGGACAACTAAAGCTGCAGAACAACACTGAACCAGAAGGCTGAACACCTTGATATAAAATCAGAAATCTGTGTCTTACCTCTCATTTTGATACAGGTGCTGGGAAATTTACCTAAATAACATATGGTTTGTGCCTTACTTCACAGCATTCTAGTATCACACAGTTTGGTCAACGACCATTATGTTCTGCACATGCTCAGTCCTTAGCTATGGCAGAACCTTGTTACAGTTGGTAACACCCATTAATAATCTCTAGCCAATCCTTTAACAAGACAGGTAAAGCAAGGAAGCATGTGACTGAGGTCAGGGGGTGTGGTCTGACACTGCACATACACACAGGTACTTCATTCAGTTTTTAACAGGCTTACATTTACTATAATATGATTTACTGAAGTGGGATTTTATAGCTTATTGGTGTTTTTAGGGGGGTTGTTTTCAGATTCTGGAGTATAAATATTGGGTTTAGTTCTCCTTTAAGTAAGCTCTGGGGGATCTTTGAACTTAAGGAACCTTGAGAAAGTGAGGTATTGGGGGTAATAAGAATTCCCTTTAATTCCCTTTAAACTGAAACCCCCAAAGTCCATTTTCCCGGTGGAGATGCTCTTTAACATATACCTGACAAAAAGATGCAGGCCTATCTAAGCGTAACTTTTTTTTTTTTTCCCTTGGAAAAACATTATGTTATGAATGGTAAACACAGGTCGATTTTTCTCCCTGGTCAAGTGCACAGTCCATTGTTTTGGTTGATTAGGGAATATTAGTTGTGTTAACCTGTATTTTGACAAAATGTACAATGAATCTGGGTACCCACAAGGCATACAGCTCCTCCCTGGCCACCTCACTGCCAGTATTTTTAACCAAATAATACAAAATAAGGGCTATCCAGTCTTTACGATGCAAACAGAGGTGCTCCCATTTATTTGTGCACACACAGCAAAAAACACGTTTCGGCTCGCAGGCCTTCATCACTTTACAAGCGAGCTGAAACTTTTTTTGCTGTGTCTACACAAATAAATGGGAGAACCTTTGTTTGCATTATAAAGACTGGACAGCCCTTATTTTGTATTATTTGGTTAACCTTTATTTTGTCGGATTAGGCAAAGATTAGTAATTTCAGGGTCTTCAATAAGCTATGTTAATTTAAATTATGAACAACAGGCTACAGAACAATAAATTTTTAAAGCCATTATCCAATGCAACTTTACCAATGTGTGTATTAGCCCTTAAGCACCCTGTTACCTTTGGAAAAATGTTGTGTGTATGTGGTTCACACACAACTCAGTCTTCAAGTTAATTTGCCCAGGTGCTACCAAAATAATAGGTAAAAATTTCTATAAAAAAGGTGCACTCAGGTCTTTTGCAGTTTCTTATATGGTTATGTTATATAACAACTTTAGGTAGAAGCACTCAACGTGACTTAGAAGTTAATATGAAAACAATGTGGCATTACCCAGATGCAGCTTGTGAATGTTCTCATTCATCCAGGTCAAGGTATATCTGTTGTATTCAATTAGATCAACTGGACTTGAAGTTTTGTTCTTGAAGATGTTTCGCTAGTCATCCGACTGGCTTTCTCAATTCAGAATGACTTGTACAAGAATCTGTGGCAATTATGTACCCTGGAAAATCCCAATTAGCATATCACAGCCAGGTGTTAAGGGCGTGATTGCATAGTGGCCAAGAGGTGTTATAGGAACGCCCAGGGTAAGGTGTCAAAACAGCATTGTACATAGCAGACAGTTGGTGTCGAACCCTGCACTCTGCACTTATGAACAGATATGGATTAAAAGGTTCTCTAAATGGTCAATGACTATACATTCCACTAAAGGAGGCATTTTAGAGGGCAACATTAGCAGATCAACATAGCAGGAAAGGGACACACAAGCTCATATATAAAACTTTCTTTGAGTGGTTGTGCAATGTGTCTTGGAAGTAAATCAATCCCGGCAGAAGTCGTTAGCAGTGACATTTCAAGGTTTGCAATATTCATCAAATATTGCATGGTATAAAATAGTTAAGTTCAGCAGAATAAAATGTTCTGGTGGCAATTACCAGCTGATGAGAACTCCACTATAGTTATATAGTAAACCATATTCATTTGTTTTAAATAGTAAGCACTGAACGGAATATGACTGAAAGAGACATTCTCATATGTTTACACAATTTCCTGTTCTTATCAGAAATGTGAAGAAATCAATTTATTGACAAGTACTTGCAGATGGTAAAGCTTTCAAGTAATACCATTTGTAATTCTTTTCCAAAACAAAAAAAAAAAAAAAATCAAGAAATGCAAACAGCACTTTTTTATTTTACTTTTCTCTCTGGACGCTTTTGTGTTTATAATGGTTTAAAAGATATTTTACTTTTTGTACTTTTATCTGCTTTTTCAATAACACTTTTCGCTTAACTGATTTGTCCCTATGAAACACTGAGCAGCATGTTCTCTGCATTTTTGAACACATAAAATCTTTATACGGTGAAAATGCAAAGTGCTGAAAAATTATTTAATACAATGGAATTTGCTCTAATGTTTAGGGGATGGATTACATTTCTCTTAAAAACATGAAATCATTGTGAAATAATTCACTGGGTTGGTAACACTGGGTGTTCACAAAAAACTCCAATAAAACAATATCACTGCACAGAACATCATGGGGAAAAGAGATACCAAAGGGAGGAAAAGGAGAGATTAGACTGAAAGGTCAAATGTGACAAAGCAAGTTCTTTCTCTCCAGCATACAACAGCAGTGGTGGCTTCTACCAGCTCTTAAGAGATCTGTTGGAAGGATTTTGATTAAAAGTTAGTATATGGAAAAATGTGTTGGGTGGCTTAAGCAGTATGTAAAATACTCAACTCAGCTTTGATCCTTTTCTTCACCCATTTGAATGTACCCAGGGTGAGGACCTAAACTACTGTGGCCTCCCCCCTGCTTTAAGCTAGCGGTGTAGGTCCTTAACCTGGGTGTTTTTAAATGGATGGGAGTCTATAGGACACTATTGTTGTGCTTTAAAGTTATGAGGGTGGATATGCCCTTTAAAGAGGATTTTCCAGTAAGGAAATCCAAAGTGAATCCTTCCCTGAAATTAGGAATCGGATAACTTAAAGGAGAACTAAAAAGTCTCCAGACAACATCATCCCAATAGACAGAACACATTTACAAACATATAAGCTGTCTCACTTCTCCATTTACTGTGGCTGATGGATGATTTATGAAATTAACCTGTGGGTACTAGGAGTCAGCTCCCAAAATCCACCTTAGAAGCTGACAGCCAATCACAGTGATCCTCCTTCTGCCCTCCCAGCCCCCCAACACATTCAATGCTCCTATTCTAGCAATGATATAATCCTTTACATACAAAAAAAGAAAAGTAATTTCTAAGTGTATTTCTAAGCTAGCATGGATGAAACAGAATATAAACATTTTAGCAAAAGTTAAAAGTAAGTCAGCGGAATAGAACCTGCAACCTCATGTACTGTCTAGCTAAAAGCAAAGCCTTTAGTCCTATGCCAAACAGAGAGATACTATATGAAACTAGTACATGATACATGATGTAATTTTAATTTTTTTCTAGGAACAGAATGAAAACAAATTTGAACTTGTGACTCTTTGGACAATTTGTTTCTAAAACATGTGCTATATGAGTTGAGATACCACTGCAGATACAAATAACACAGGTACATTTTAGAAGCTTTATCTTTTGATAGGAACAGAAAATAAAAAAATATGTCAGTAAAATGAGACGATTTTTTGTATTACCCAAAAAAAGCTGTATGTAATTTACAATGGCTGGTTAATAAGCAGCTTTCAAACTCTTTTTAGGGACTAAAATATTGGTGTGGAGACATCTGCATAGAAATGCTCTGCATAGAGACAGTAAATATTGGGGTCATTGACATGTCTCTTGATGACTACATGGGTTCTGGGCTGTAATAGCAACATAGAAGCCTTTGTAATTACAGAAATTAATTACATGTCGATACATTTTATATGCAGAAAGGGGGGATTCTGCATGTGCGGGCAATGGTAATCCACCTAAACAAACCACTGGAAAGAAATTTTTTTGAGCAGTGAGGTTACTCAGTAATTTTGCCTGGCTTCTGGCTGACCTGTTGCCAACTAGACATTTTCATGTATCATTCTAGCCTACTCATATCAGATTTGTTGGGGTACAGGTCTAGTAGCAGAGGGCCCATGTCTGCTCTAGCCACATTTGGTCATTTGGCCAAGAGAAGGAAGAGAGCCTGCTATCAGCATAGAGCCTCTTCAACGTATCTTACATAATAACTCTGCCATATAAGTTTCTGTATGAAAAAATGGTTTCTCTTTGTACAGAATAGTTATGCCCAACTAGATTGGCAAGTAGATTTATCTCGCAAAGGCCACACAGTCTTTTGTCTTTCCTCCCCCCTTCTTGATTATCTAATATTAATACTGTACCTCCTGAATGCTCATTAATATGATCCAGAGATCTTCTACAGCTGAATCTGTGCATTGTAGTTTTAAGCAAGGACTTTAGAAAAATATACTAAATTAACAGAATATATACGTTTTTCGAGATCCTGTCTGTCATTTCTCAAAGATCAGTGTACACACAGTCCTGAGCGTTCTCCCTATACATAGAATACTGAAAACGTTCGGGACTACATGTTTCCCACAACCGCGGACGACTCCCTATATTTTAGTACAGGGAGAGAACCATGGCCGAGGGAAATGTTTAGTCTTTTCCCTAAAAACCGTGGAGGTCGACGGGAAAGGTTGTCGCCTCACAATCGTTCGGAAAATGTGCCACACATGGTAACACTAAAGTGTCGATACAGTTGGATCCGGCGGTATCAGCGCTTTATAGTTACTGTGTGTACCCAGCTTTATTTTCAAAAGAGAAAACTAGCCAAACTTAAGGTTCATACACACCTCCAATTTGGCACCGAGCCATGACCTCGATTCATCCACGTGATGAACGGCCGTACGCGGATCGCTGAACGAATACACGCGCGATTCTCGGACAAAACACCCATTCGTCGATGGGTCGCTGCACACATCGGACGTGTACGAGCCCTGTCAAACCCATTAGTTAAAATAATCCCTTTAATCACCTCTTTTTGAAATTTGAACCCTAATCTTAACCATTTAAACCTTGTTTCAGCTTTTAACAAAGACACTGGAAGTTCCAGCTATCCTAGATTCCAATGTTAGCAGTTGCCTTATGGATGCATATTTTGACCAAAGAACTCCCCTTCCCATTTCAATTATGAACTTCTTTGTTTCTACATTATTCATTCTTCTTTGTTTCCTGCTGACTCTTTACTTGCCATGACTGACCTTCTGTTGGCTAGCTTTATTTCCCATTTAGCACTTTGTCACATTGGGTCCCAGCTCACTTGTTATCTTTATCAGTGTGCCCAGCGATACACGGGAGTCTGCTATTGTCATACAGAATTTGCAGTGCTATCTTACAGAGGAAGATTTTTATTGTGGTTGGGGGATAGTTGATCATTTGTGTGAAATACATGCTGTCTGCTTGCAAGTGTTTTTCCTATACATGTTTAAAAGAAAAATGAACTGGGATATTGAAATGAATTAAAACAAGAACAAAACCTACAAACCTAACCTTTAAGGAAGACAAAGTAGTAATTGTTTATCCAAACATACAGTGGTGTGAAAAACTATTTGCCCCCTTCCTGATTTCTTATTCTTTTGCATGTTTGTCACACTTAAATGTTTCTGCTCATCAAAAACCGTTAACTATTAGTCAAAGATAACATCATTGAACACAAAATGCAGTTTTAAATGATGGTTTTTATTATTTAGTGAGAAAAAAAACTCCAAATCTACATGGCCCTGTGTGAAAAAGAAATTGCCCCCTGAACCTAATAACTGGTTGGGCCACCCTTAGCAGCAATAACTGCAATCAAGCATTTGCGATAACTTGCAACGAGTCTTTTACAGCGCTCTGGAGGAATTTTGGCCCACTCATCTTTGCAGAATTGTTGCAATTCAGCTTTATTTGAGGGTTTTCTAGCATGAACCGCCTTTTTAAGGTCATGCCACAACATCTCAATAGGATTCAGGTCAGGACTTTGACTAGGCCATTTTTCTTCAGCCATTCAGAGGTGGATTTGCTGGTGTGTTTTGGGTCATTGTCCTGCTGCAGCACCCAAGATCGCTTCAGCTTGAGTTGACGAACAGATGGCCGGACATTCTCCTTCAGGATTTTTTGGTAGACAGTAGAATTCATGGTTCCATCTATCACAGCAAGCCTTCCAGGTCCTGAAGCAGCAAAACAACCCCAGACCATCACACTACCACCACCATATTTTACTGTTGGTATGATGTTCTTTTGCTGAAATGCTGTGTTACTTCTACGCCAGATGTAACGGGACACGCACCTTCCAAAAAGTTCAACATTTGTCTCGTCGGTCCACAAGGTATTTTCCCAAAAGTCTTGGCAATCATTGAGATGTTTTTTAGCAAAATTGAGACGAGCCTCAATCAATCAAGTTCCTTGGTATCTGTTATGTGTATAGTTTTGGTCTGTAGCTGGAATGTGACAGTTGGTATCTGAACTGCATGGTTGAATCCTCTACCAGTGATGTCTCACAGGTATTACTGAGCCTGCTCCCACAGAGACTAGTCAGTCTAGCTAGGGGACTGTTGCTTGATCAAAAAAATAAATATTAGTTATAGATTTAATAAGGGCAAAGTAATTTTTTTCGTGTACAATTCCTTTAAGTTGTAGTATTTGTGTATGTGTGGGGCTAAATGTGACTGGGTTGGGCTAGGTTTAGATGGGGAGCCAGGTCAGTCCCATGTCCTTCATGTAAATTGGGTGGTATAAAGGTGCTGGCTCAAAAATATTGCATGATTTTGTCCCAGTCGCCTGTTCAGATAGGCACCCAAAAGGCTAGAAACGGCCCTTGTCTTTGGTTAATGGGCTCTCCTTGTCTAAAACCAGGACAATGCCTTGTCAGAACCATTTTCTAGCCATTTAATTGGCCTAGCACCCTCCCCCTCCAAAGCGCGTCCTGCTTGAATTCTGTCCCTGATCCTTTGCCGAGCTTGTTAGTTCAGATTGGATAGGGGATAGTACTAGGTGTCGCCCTCTTTAGTAGCTTACCTATTTGTGATATTGATCAAGATAAATGATACTCGGAAAGCTGGATAGTATGCAAATGCAGCTAGTACAAGTGTACCGGTGCTATGAATGGTATTTAAATAACAAATATCGACTATTAAGTGGCCAGATGTGCCCTAGTGCCATTCATAACCCATCAAATATGATAGGGGACTCATGCTGCTATATCAAGCTATAATCATATAGAAAAGACATGTCTAAACGTCATGCGGGTGTAGTGGGTTAAAACAATAGCTTTATTCATAACTATATATAAAAAATATCCTACACATATCCCCAATAAATGTCAATGTGAATATACAAACACTGTAAAACGTTTGGTGCTGGTGACACTAGCTAAGCTACTGGACCCACTTATCACATTTGGAAGCTGTATGTATTTATATTTCCGTGGCTACATCCTTGGTTCCCTGCTCGGCTCTCTGCCTGGAGCGGGAGGCGGGGGACTCTGTCCGGGTTTGGGTTAGGACCAGACGAGTGCCCGGAGTTGCCACCTGGGTGCCTGCCCCCGCCATTGCTCCCTACCCGAACCATTACCTCACTTACGCATGGACGGTATCTCGCAGAAGGTGACAGCTGGTCTGTGGAATCAAGAGCGAGTCGTCGCTGGGAGCGATCCATCAGCACATTGTTCGTCACAGGGAAGGATCCTAAGGTCCACGCGCTGGGTGAGATCGTTAATCACTCAACTGATTATTTGATTCAGTTGTGGTGCTGCTACATTGTTCAATTTTTCTCTTATTGATCTATTTAGTATTGACTGACTTCTACTTACAAGTACAGACTTACATGTTGGGACAAGGTATTTTCCTTCGCTCTACCTAGAGTCACATCCATTGTTATTTATTACATTATACTTATGTTTTACAGTGTTTGTTATATTCCATTGACATTTATTGGGGATATGTGTAGGATATTTTATATATAGTTATTAATAAGCTCTTGTTTTAACCCCCTACACCCTGCATGATGTTAAGATCATTGTCTTTTTTCTATATGTTATAGCTGATATAGCAGCATGAGTGCCCCTATCATATTTGATTGGGTTATGAATGGCACTAGGGACATCGTGGCCTACTTACTAGTCTATACCTTTGTGTATATAGGCTTGAGGTGTTTGGCTTTGTCGCTTGAAGGATCACGTGGTGTGTTCGTCCTCCGTTAGGCCCGGGGTTTGATGATGTTTGTGGTGGAAAATGCAGTTTTTTAACTGCGGCTCCCGGTTATGGTTTAGGAGGCATAAGGGTGTATTGAATGCTAGTCTGTTCCGCACTTTGATGGTTTTGAAGTGGAATTGCTTAATTTTGCTGGTGGATCACAGGGTAAGTAGAGGAGCTCCCTCCTCTTTAAACACGTCTGTTCTCGTGGCTGCCACAATGAATTCAAAATGATTTGGGTTGGCATAGAAGCAAGAATGGGTTCAACAATTACATTGCAGCCCCCACATTGTGAAATGGTAAATCAATAAAACAATTTTTTTGTTAACCATAATAATAAAGTCTGCATGTTTTTGCCAATGGTTGCATGGGCCTCATACATCTATCAATACGGTAGCATCAAAAAGATACAAAGCAATATTTCTTTAAATATTTTTCTGAGAAACAAATGTTAAGAGATTCATAATGTGGACTTTTTAATCTCTAATATATAGTAGATATAATTCTAATAATATGTAAGAATAATCTTTAAAATTTCAGCTCCCATGGCAATGGTTGCAAGTTATTGATTTTTATTTAAGAGCATCATTTTAAATACAACCATTAGATGGCTCTGAGTCCAACCAGTAAAATACAATAAAATAAAAAATCTTAAGCTTGAAGATTTAGGGATATGGAAACAGCTTTTAAGGTAGATACTGTATAAGTTTTTTTTCTTTTGGCTGGGGGTGGTTTAGTGTCTGTTTACAACACAATTTTAGAACTAACTTAAGTTTTCAGCTCTTAATTTTTAAAATTTCTGCGCATAACACCCAGATAAAAAACTCAAGTCACATGCTGCCTTGACATTCATCCTTATTGGTAGTTCAGTAAATTATGCAGGAATTGGCAAATGATATCTGCTTATTATAATATATTTTTGTCTCGGCAAGTCAGAGTATTTGTCTTTGTTTTATGGAGTTAAAACTTTGAATTCCAATTTCTTCTAACATCTTTGAGGGAATTTAACTGAAGTCCCCCTAGCTACTCTTCTCCCTCCCATTACTAGTACCATGGTGAGGACCTCTGGGTACTTTCTCAATTCTCTGTTCTTCTACTTTCAAGGTGATGGTTTTCTCTTGCTGCTGCTATGTTCACTTTCATCTTCTTTCAGTCTGTAATGTGACCGTTAGGAAGATCGCACTTTGCGCGCGTATTTTCCCATTGGGACAGTCACTGATGGATTGGAAGTCACCCAGTTTACCGAGCAGCAAGGACACTTAAGGTAAATAAAACAGCTGATTGGGAAACCTAGTTGTGAGGAATTGGCTGTTAGGTACCCTGGGCAATACTTTTGGGAGGAGGGAATAAAGGGGAGTATTTTTCCCTTTAATAGGTGTCTGTTTTATATTCCTTTTATGTTGGGTCCATAAGTGGCTTAATTGTCTCTCATAATTAACAATGAGGACCAGGTGAAGTTCTCAGCAGAAATACCTCTATTTTCAGTGACATATACTGAAATATACATCTAAGCTGGAGGGCAGGGGAGGAGGCTGGAATATTGTGAGAGTGTGGTGGATGGTCCTGCATCTGTTGGCTTTCGAAGTGGTTGCAGTTTTGGGGGTACATTCTTGTATATAGCATTTAATGTTTAAGGGTGACCAACATAACACCCTCATTCAAACTTGACTTTTCAAAACCACCTCAAAACTCCGACTTTTCAAGATTCGAAATTTCGAGACTCAACCTTTTCAACATCAAACTTTTTAAAACTCGATTTTTCCAAATTTTGGACTCGACTTTTCAAATCTCGACTTTCGAGACTCAAATTTTCCAATTTTGAGACTTGTTTTTCAAAACTCGACTTTTCAAACACACGACTTCAAAATTTCGAAACTCAAATTTTTAAAATGCAAAAATGGCCTTAAAACTCTTTTAAAGGCTTGACTTTTCAACACAGCTCAAAACTCGACATTTCAAAACTTGGCTTTTCTAAATTTCAAAACTCGACTTTTCAATTGAGACTCGGTTTTTTCAAAATTCGACTTTTCCAAACTCGACTCTTCCTTCCAAATTTTGAAACTCGATTTTTCCATACTCGACTATTCCAAACTGCCTCAAAACTCGACTTTTCAAGATTACTATTCAAAGCTTGACTTTTCCAAATTTTGAGACTCGGCTTTTTTCCAGATTTTTTAGTCTCAAATTTTTCCATAATCGACTCTTCCAGACTTGACTTTTTCAGGCTCGATTTTTCCAAATGCCTCAAACCGACTTTTAAGACTGGACTTTTCAAAACTCGATTTTCAAAATTTGAGACTCGACTTCTCAAAACTCCGGCTTTTCAAAACTTGTCTTTTCAGTTTCGAGACTCGGCTTTTCCAAACATTGAGACTCGATTTTTCCAGACTCCAAATTTTCCAGACTCGGCTTTTAAAAAAGAACCTAAAAAACTCGGCTTTTCCAAATTTTGAGACTCTGCTTTCCAAATTTTGATTTTTCCAGACTGATTTTTTCCAACTCACTTTTCCAGACTGCTTCAAAACCCTATTTTTAAGACTCGACTTCTTAAAACTCAACTCTTCAAAACTCGATATTTCAAAGTTTCGAGACTCGACTTTTCCAAACTCAACTTTCAAGATGCGACTTTCCAAAACTCGACTTTTCAAAAATGCTTTAAAACTCGACTTTTAAAACTCTCATTTCAGACTCAACTTTTCCAATTTTTGAGCCTCTGCCTAAAAACTCGACTTTTAAGAATCGACTTTTCAAAACTCAGCTTTTAAAAATGGCCTCAAAACTCGACTTTTCAAATCTCCCCTTTTCAAAACTTGACTTTGCAAAACGACTTCAAGAACTAAAGTTTAAATCCAGTTCACTAACTGAATCCAACAGATATACCATGACCTAGAGAACCCACAAGCATTAACCCCAAGATAATTTTTTAAAAAATGAATACCTTTTGATTAGAAATATACTGCCTAATTACAGTGTAATATAATGTTTATAGAGTGAACTAGGGGTTCCCTGCCCTGTATATAAGCACTTGGCTTCTGGTCTCCTGCTTTAAGTCACCAGAACTCCTCTGTGACATTATATCTTTATATTACACTGTAAGGGGCGTATTATCTCCCCCTGCTTTCTCCTGACAGCTCTCCCCCAACGTCCCTTAACAAATTCTGATGTTTGTTTCTGCTCTGCAAAATCTCACCCCTCAAATAAAAAATTGTAAATAATAAACCACCCAATACCCAATCCCCAAACTGCAATATAGTTAGAAAGCACAAGAATGAAAAGTCTAAGGCTGGGTAAACACAAGGGATATTTTGTCCCGACCGAGTGTTCGCTACGAGCGACACTTGGTCGGGACAAATGATTGTCGGGTCGTGCAAGTGGCTGCGCACAGTTTTTGGGACTGATTGTGTGGTCGATTGGCACAAAAGCAGCACAGATTTTCGCGGCCAATCGACCGATCGTGAAAGTATCTGTGTGTACCCAGCCTAACCTGATGTTCTCATACCTCTTGTTCTACATCCTGGTTCTTCCAGTTAGCAGCTGTCAGTCATAGATCTTAACAGCCAATGACTGAATGCTATTCCCCTAGCTGCCTTCTCTGAGCATGTTAAAAAGCTAGAAACCTTAAAGAGAAAGCTGAAACTTCTAAGAGGTATAACAATTAACCTAATCTAACAGCTTACAAAATATTGCAGTTTTGGAGGGGGGGGGGGTACATTTCCTGTATATAGGATTTATGTCTAATTTGAGGTGTGAACATGTCCTTTAAAGCTGAGGATAAACCAGCATAGCAAAGCCTCTTTCAAACTGGACTTTTCAAATGTTCTCAAACTCGACTTTTCAAGACTCTGCTTCTTTTCCAAATTTTTAAACTCTACTTTTCAAAATGACTTCAAGAACTAAACTTTAAGCCCATTGGTAACTAATACAACAGATATACCATGGCTGAATGAATAAGACCCTTCACAAGCTTTAAACCCCAAAGACATTACAATGTAATATAAGGTTGTAAAGTCAACTCTGAGTTCCCTGCCCTGATAAAAGCACGAGCCTGTGGTCTCCTGCTTTTAGATTAGTTTTAAGCTCACTTAGATTGTAAGCTCCATTAGATTGTAGATCTTCGGGCAGGGATCTCATTCCTAATGTGTCAAGGCATACTGCACTTATTTAATTTTATTTATACATATGCGTATGAAATTGTATTATTTTTTATTCTCTGTATAATGCTTGCAGTTATTCCTTGTTTGTATACTTTGTGTTTTATAATTACAGTGCTGCGTACCCAAGTGGCGCTTTATAATAGTGCAATTCTGTTATATTCCATGAATAGCAGTACTATAAATGGACATAACTTGTGTAAATGCATGGTACTTGTAGATTTGAGTGAATGTATCGTTTATCTAACATTGTAGTTCCATACTCTTTTGTTCAGTTAAGCAGCTCTTAATTTATTTCCTATTATTTAAAGGGTATCTCCACCCAAAAATACAAATTTTTCCGTGGTGTAAGGAAACCCCCCAACCCTAAACGCTAGGGTTTACTTCCCAGAATCGACTAACCCACCTTTGTTCCCTCGGCAATTGCCTCTACTACTGTTCTTTCGGGTAACAAACAGAGCAGTAGGGTCGGGACAGCAGCCCGCCTCTGTTTGCTGAGAGTCAGACAATTACAGACACCGGCTGCTGGGTATTGAGAGAGCCGAGGGGATGCGGTCGGATAGTCTATTCTGGCCATTGGGGGGGGATCTCCCCTGCGCATGCCAGTCAGTCCTCAACGGGAGCAGGAAGTAGCAAGGCACGGGATGACACACAGATAGCTCCTAGTCTTCACTTTACTGGACTTTGAACAGGAAACTGCAGGACAAGGAGGCAGAGGAGAAAATAAGGATTTTTGAACACAGTGGCCAGGGGTTAAATAACTGGTCAACCTACATATACTTGGGAAAATTAACAGCATGCAGATCTATCTGATAACATGTGAACTAACTCTTACAGTATTGTATATAGTGTGTCTGCTAGGGTGAAAAAAAAACCAACTTTTTTCCTATGTTGTGTTTAAGCAAAATTGCTTTGGAACTTTTAGCTAGACTTGATGATTAAAAAGCCTCTTTTGAAACTGCTTTTTTTGTTTTTTTTCCGTAATTCTGCACTTTGGAAATCATCTGTAGGCATGTGCTTTATTCTCTATTAATGTAATTAAATCTGATGGATGTTGGCATGAACTGCTTGGCACCGAGTCTGGAGTGAAGTTATTCCTACCAAAAAAGCAAATGGAAGCAAAATATTTTGGACACAGATAATGCAGTGTTATTAAAATATAATTTCCATCTGCTTAATCTTCCTTTTTGCACATCCAAAATAAACATAAGACAATAATGTCAATTAGCACACCCATGTGGACAGCATAAAGTTGCATCTTATAGTCCTTTACAGAGGAAATTCTAGTTTTCTACATTTCTGTTAATTAATTTTAGATTAGTGTCACTGCCAATTATCGCTGTGATTACTCACTAAAAGATAATCTCAATAGGGTGCTCATTTAACTATCCTTGAAGAGAAGTGTTGTAATTTACACATCTAAGCAACCAAAGATGAACAACCCGCAATGCAATGCATGCCATATCTCAACAGTTTAATCACGGTAAATGTTCTTGCTGCACACAAAAGCCACCTTCTAGATCTTTTTACAGCGATGCATACTCAGCATAATTGTGAGGGGAAGCAAAAAGATTGTCTAAAACAATCCATCCAACATGTGCACTTCAGATGTTGAAAAACAGCTCTTGAAGTATTCAACTCCCTGCTGTGTTCGCCACCTCCCTCTGCCTACCCTCTGTTTATCGGCTGATGAAATAGCCTCATATTTCAAAGAAAAAATGGAAAGCAGCTATGGAAATGGTTTCCTATACACCCTCGCTCCTCCCTACAGCTTCCAACTCCTACCATTGCACTGACCAATGATCTACTTAGGCTAAATCTAAAGGTCACTACTCTTTGTTCATTCTTCTTGATCTGTCCTCTGCTTTTTAACTGTTGATCACCCTCTACTTCTTCAATCCTGGCCTCTTGGGTATCCATACACTGCACTTTCTTGGCTAGCCTCCTATCTCTCTGGTAGGACCTTTAGTGTTTCAACTCTGGAATTAGCTCCACCCTTCTCCTCTTTCTCCATCTACACCTATGGCCTTGACAACTCAATTTGGATTCCAGTATCACTATATGTGATGATACCCAAATTTACATCTCTGCCCCAGATCTCCCTACGCTGACATCCCAGATCCGGACTGCCTTAGTGCCATCTCAGCCTTTATGTCCTCCCCGCTTCCTCAAACTTAACATGTACAAGACCAACTTGTCCATTCCCACCCTCACGATCTGTTCCCCTCCCTAGTGTTGCTATTAATATTAACAATACACCTATATCCCCAACTCCTCATGTCCACCCCCGGGAATAACTCTAGATTCGATCTTTCCTTCTAAACCCATGTCAATTCGCTTGCCAACTTAGCTACAACTCAAAAACATTTCCCCAATGACCCTTCCTCTCGAATGAGCTACAAAAACCCTAGTCCATGCCTAATCATATCCCGGCTAGACTACTTGCAACACACTCCTGTGTAGTTTACCAAACAACCCCTGGAACTGCTTCAACCCATCCTCAAATGAGCTTCCCGGCTCATTTATTTCTCATTTCTCTATGCCTCTCCTCTATCTCAGTCCCTCCACTGGTTCCCCCATCTCTCAAAGGATCCAGTTCAAGCTGTTTAGCCTATCCTATAAAGCACTATCCAACACAGCCCCTTCATATATCTCAGAGCTGATCCACCGATTTCGTCCCAGGCGCACCCTCCGCTCTGCAAACGATCTCCTCTCATCCACCCTTGTCGCATTCTTCCAATGCCCATATTCAGGTTTGCTTGTGTCTGCCTCTCTGCTCTGAACTCCCTCCTCCATCTGTCCGTCATTCACCATCCCTTAATACCTTCAAATTTAACCTTAAAACTCCCCTCTTCAGGCAAGCATATAACATGGCCTAGACATTACCCCTCTTAAATACCCAAAATGATCCAACCCGCCTTTTACACTCCACTGCCAATCTATTTACAGCCTACGATTCCTGCATACTTATGTCTCGCCCCCAATATCCTCTAGACTGTAACTCTTTGGGCAGGGTCCTCTCTCCTATTGTATACGTGGTATTGCTGTCAGAAACTCTCAACTCTTTATATGTATTACCTGTGTATGTATATGCATTATTCTGTATGTAATGTATGACTATGTAATTGTAAAGCGCCACGGAAGTTTTGGCGCTATATAAATCAATAATAATAATAAAACTATGACTAGTATTTTCTGGCTGCCATCTGCAGGTTGGGACTATTAGAATTTTTAAACATTTGGAGAGGTGAACACCCTGGCCTTACATAGTAACATAGTAATTAAGGTTGAATAAAGACATACGTCCATCAAGTCCACCTATTCACCCTCTTTTTTTTTTCTTTTTTTTAATAACCCTTCCTAACAGTTGATCCAGAGGAAGGCAAAAAACCCCAGCTAAAAGGGGGAAAAAATTCCTTCCTGACTCCAAACCGCAATCGGAAAGTATCCCTGGATCAACCAGATCTATATTCATTAATACCAGTAATTCCAATATTTTAGTTTTAGGAACTCATCAGGCCTTTTTTAAAGCTATTTCAATGAACTTGCCATTACCACATCTGCTGGAAGACGTTCTCACTGTAAAGAAACCTTCCTAACCTGAAGGTGAAACTTTTTTTTCTTCCAACCTTAAAGGATGTCCTCTGATATGACCTATCAGTAAACAATGCACCAAAGAGTTCATGCATGGTCCATTATATATTTGTATAAGGTTATCATGTCCCACGTAAACGTCGCTTCTCCAATGTAAACAGCCCTAACTTGTCTATCTGCCTGCATATTCAAGCCCTCCATTCCCCTTATAATTTAGTTGCCCTTCTCTGAACTGCCTCAATTTCCAGATGTCCCTTTTGTATATGGGATTCCAAAACTGCACCGCATATTCCAAATAGGCCTTACCAGTGCCTTGTAAAGAGGAGAATAATATTTTTCTCTCTGAATCTATTCCCCTTTTATACAAGAGAATATCTTGCTAGCTCTAGCTGTTGCTACCCGGCATTGTTTGCTACAGCTAAGTCTGTTATCTACCAGAACCCCCAAATCTTTTTACATTACAGATGAAGTTATTTATGGTGTAGGTGGCACAGGATTATTTTTTTTGGTTCAATAATTTTTTTGGTTTTCTGAGTTTTGCAATTTACTATACAATCAATCGTACTTTTATAAAGTACAAAATATAATATATTTGTACATATATGTATGATACTGTATTATAACTGTCAGTGTTAAAAACATGAGAATATAGATAAATATAAACATTTGCATCAACTTCGATCAACTCTTTTCCTAGCTCTCTCTGTATTGCTTTACCTATTGCTCCTCTCTGAGCATCTCCATCAGATATGTGTATCTGAGTAATTGGCCTCCGGCCCCGTCCGCCGACCCCCACGTCTCCCTCCACACCCGTTCAGGTTCCAATCATCTTTGCATTCTCAATATCCATATATTCCATGTTTTTGTCCATGTGTTCATATTATCGTTTGCAATATGAGCTGTAGTTCGTTGTCGTGCATCCACCAGACTCTTTTGATTATTTCGTGCTCGTGGTAGTGGGACCTTTCCACTTTTTGCAATAATGGTCCTTGTTACACCACAAATTATTTTAATCAATTTACAGATATATTTGTTATAGCATTCGGGGAAGGTTAAAGAGAGTGGAATAGGGGGATAGATAAGGGCTCTCCCAACACTTCCATTATAATTTGTTCGGTCAATTCCCACATATGTTGGACTTCAGTACAAGACCACCAGCAATGTAACTGATCGGCTGGGATTCCACATCCTCTGAAACATAAATCTGATTGACGGATTTATTTTGTGAAGGAAGGCTGGGTGGTGGTACCATCGTACATGATTTGTAGGATTTTTCTTTAAATACTGCGTTTAGGGAGCAAGTGGCCGACGCTTTCACAGCATCGGTCCACTGCTTGCTTCCAGGGTGATCTCAAGTCTTGCTTCCCACTTTTGTAGTGGGGATTCTAATCGCCTGTGGATCAGGTGCACAGGGATTATTAAATCCCAAATGCATCACCTTACATTTATCAACATTGAATCTCATCTGCCATTCTACTGGCCATTTTGATAATCTATCTAGGTCTGCTTGCAGCACTTGCACATCACTTGAAGTTTCCAAAGCTCTGCATAGTTTAGTGTCATCAGCAAACCTGAGACCTTCCTCTCAATGCCCCTCTAAGTCATTTATAAACCGATTAAACAGAAGCGGCCCCAGTATAGAACCCTGAGGAACTCCGCTTAGAATCTTAGCCACATAGATGTAGCTCCATTTACCACCAACTCTGTTTGCGATCCAATAACCAGTTCTCTATCCATGAACAAAGGTTTTCTTCAAGGCCAACAGTCCTCAGTTTATACATTATCACCTATGTGTCCACGTATCAAAAGCTTTCGCAAAATCCAAATATACCACATCCATGCTGTGCCTGAATCTAACTTCTTACTCGCTTCTTCATAAAAACCAATTAAATTTGTCTGGCATGATCTATTTCTCATAAATCCATGCTGACTACTACTAAGATGAGCTCTGGAGACAAGTCAAGGATATGATCTCGTAACAAAGTTTCCAGCCACCTTCCCTACCACTGGATGTTAGGCTACAGGTCTATAGTTACCAGCGCTGTGAACGACTACCTTTTTTGAATATTGGTATTACATTGCTTTTTTCCAATCCAGCGGCACATCCCCAGACCAAAACGAATCTGAAAAGATGAGAAACAGTGTGTCTAGATAGAACTGAACTAAGCTCTTTTAATATCCGAGGATGCAATTCATCTGGTCCTGGGGCTTTATTGATATAACTTTGTCTAATTGTTTCCTTACATATCCTCTGTTAGCCAATGTGATAAATCTTCATTTCTTCCCTGCATTTTATTACAATCCCTACTCTAAGGACAAGGATTTTCAACAGTAAAACCGATGTAAAAAAACTGTTTAGCAGATTAGCCTTTTCGGCATCCTCTACAACCACCTCAGCCCCATTATTTACTGGTCCCACATTCTCAGTCCTCATCTTTTTACCATTTATATACTTAAAAAACATTTTTGGGTTGGACTTGCTTTGTTCGGCAATCCGTATTTCATTTTTCTATTTAGCTAGTTAATTGCTTTTTACACTCTTATTACAGCTTTTGTACTCCCTGTAAGCCTGTTCTGTTCCCTCTGTTTTCAAAATTTTAAAACCTTTTTCTTGTTTTCATTTCCCTTTTTACCTGAGCTTAAGCCATGCAGGAAGGACCTAATTTTTTTACGCTTGTTCCCTAAAGGTACCGATTTAGAAATGTAATAGTTTAATATCCCTTTAAAGTGGTCCACATCTGCTCTGTATCTTTACCTAGAAACAATTTCCCCCAGTCTGACAGGAGTGATTCCTTAAACAGCATAAAATTAGCTTTCCTAAAGTTAAAAGTTTTTGTTAACCCAGTGCAATTAAATGACACTATATCATGATCACTATTCCCTAAGCTTCCAATACCTTCATCTCCAAAATGAGCTCAAGGTTATTAGATTCACCAGATCCAACAACGCATTCTTTTAGTAGGAACTTCTACCATCTGTGAAAGAAAATGCTCATATAGGAACTTTATACCTTTTGAGGTGCTGGCAGTTCCCTTACTCCAATCTATGTCAGGGTAGTTAAAATCACCCATAACCAAAACATACCCCATACCAGCAGCCTTCGCCAACTGCAAATGTAGATTCATTTCCCACCTCCTCCCCGGCATCTGGCGGCTTCTAACATACTCCAGCAATTAATTTCCCTACCTCTTGCTTTCTGTACACAGTCCATCCATATTGTTTTCGCCGTATCGTTTACTCCCCCATCTATTCCATCTTTAAATTTGGCTTCAATTCCTGTTTAACATACATACATACATACATACATACATACATACATACATCCATACATACTCCTCCTCCTTTCTTATTAACTCTGTCATGTCTAATAAAGTGTCCTTAATATTTACTGTCCAGTCATGCAAATCATTAAGCCATGATTCTGCTATACCAATCACATCATACCTTCCTTTAAAGCTATTAAAGAAAGCTAAAGGATAGCAAAGTCAGACAACCAGGGGAAAGGCAATATCTCACCCCAAATAAAGTAAATAAATTTTTGTTTGTGTTTTAAGACTGCTTGAGTCACTCTTTAATAGTCCATGTATTGGATTTCAGACTCATGTGTGGTAATGTGGGGTTAAAGGTCACTGTTTTGTATGTAGTTTTTTATAGACGCAGCTCTGTACAGTATTAAAAATACAATAGTCGTACAAGGGGGATAAATACTAGATAGTTCAGTACATAAATATATATTTCATAAATAGAAGTGCTAGGGCTTGCCACAAAAGGGAAATGTGGTCCCTGCCCCGTAGAGCTTAAAATCTAGTTAGGTGGGTAACACACAGATACAATGGAACGGTTATAGTGCTGGAGTGAGACATATGCAGTGCAAATAAAACTATCAACTACTGTGCTGTTACCAGATAGGTAGGATGTATGGCTAGATTTTACCTGCTGATTGAGGTTTCTTGACGTAGAGAAGAGGGGAATAGAATTCCAGAGATGGGAGCTACAAGAGAGAATGGTGTTAAGCAAGAGGAAGCAGTCCGAGTGAGGGGTCTGGTATGGGCAGGAACATATGAGCAAAACAATACGTGTGGCGAGTTAAGATAGACGGAAGGGGAGACAGGTGGGAAGCAGGAAGACCAGAAAGTAGTAGGTTGCAATAGTCCAGGCGCGATAGGATGAGGCATGCATAAGCATAGCGGTGGTCGGGAGAAAGGAACCTGTGGATTTTGGCTATATTGTGAAGAAAGAAGCGGCAGGTTTTCGCAACATAGTTAATGTGGTAGAAAGGAGAGAGAGGAAGTCAATAATTACCCCTAGGCAGCGTGCAGATTGGATAGGGAAAATGGGGTTATTGTCAACAAATAATAATATATTATCAGGTAGGTACTGAACAGAAGTGGACTGTGTTCAGGGGATTTTAAGCAGTTCACATCTAAATTTATACCCTGGGAAATAAATGTAAAAAAATATTAATATGGCTGAAATTCTGGATGTAAGAGGCAAATGGTAAGGAAGAAAAAGGCATTTAAAACCTTTAAGGCCGAGGGAACGGAATGGCCTTTAGGGATTATAAAAACTGTAACAAGGAGTGTAAGAAAGCAATCAAAATAGCTAAAATTAATAATGAAGTTAGAATAGCTGAAGAAAGCATCACTAAGCCTAAGCATTTTTAAAGTATATTAATAGTAAGAAGATGAGGACTGAGAATGTGGCACCATTAATTATGGGGATAAGTTAGTTACGGAGGATGGCGATAAAGCAAATGTCTTGAATAATTTTTTTTCTCTTTATACACTATAGAAGATCCAAGTACAGAATATCTAGAGTATAGTAGCAATAAAGGTATACAAGATTCAAGTTCACTTTGGTTAACCGGATATGGTACAGAAAGAACAAATAAGGTTAATATTAATAAATCTCCTGGACCGATAAAATACATCCTCGTGTACTTAGGAGCGAAGTTCAGTTTTATCTAGGCCATTGTTTCTTATTTTTGCTGATTCCCTCATGTCCGGTGGTGTGCCCTGGATTGGAAAAGGCTGATGTTATTCCAATATTCAAAAAGGGTAGTCGTTCACAGCCGGGTAATTACAGGCCTGTAAGTTTAACTTCAGTGGTGGGGATCCTGGAAAGTTTAATAAGGGAACATGTTCTAGAGTATGTTTCAAGGACTGACATTATAAGTAGTAACCAGCATGGAATTAGGAGGAATAGATCTTGTCAAACTAACTTGCTTGGCTTTTATGAGGAAGTAAGTAGAAATGTAGACTCTGGTATAGCAGTAGATGTAGTTTACTTGGATTTTGCAAAGGCTTTTGATACAGCCCCCCAAGGCGACTAATGAATACCAAGGTCTTTTGGTCTGGGGGGTCACATTTGTACATGGATAGAAAATGGTTATGAATAGATGCAGAGAGATAGTTGTTAATGGGGCTTCATCATTATGGACTAAAGTGCTAAGTGGGGTGCCACAGGGTTCGTGTTGGGGCCTCTTCTATTTAATCTATTTATTAATGATTTGGAAGTGGGTATTGTCAGCAAGGTTTCTGTGTTTGCTGACGACACAAAACTTTGTCGACCATTAAAAATCAGAGGATGTGCAATCGTTGCAAGGGGATCTAGATAGATTATCACATTGGGCTGCTAAGTGGCAGATGAAATTCAATGTTGATGAATGTAAGGTGATGCATTTTGGACTTAAAAATACTTGTGCACTTATACTATAATGGCTCTGTGTTAGTGAATCCCTGTTGGAAAGGGATCTTGGAGATTTGGTGGATAACAAACTTAAAGGTAGCAAGCAGTGCCAGGCGGCAACAGCCAGAGCCAGCATGGTATTGTCTTGTTAAAGAGAGGTATGGATTCAAGGGAGGAAAATGTCATTCTCCCTCTTTACAAAGCATTGGTAAGGCCTCATTTGGAATATGCAGTGCAATTTTGGAATCCTGTGTACAAAAAGGACATCTTTGAAATGGAAAGGGTTCAGAGAAGGGAAACTAAATTAATAAGGGGATTGGGGGAGCTTGAATATGAAGAGAGACTGGAAAAGTTACAATTATGTACGCTGGAGAAAAGGCGCTTGCGTGGGAATATGATTACTGTGTATAAATACATAAACGGGCCATACAATAAACTATCTGGGACATTGTTTACCAATAGAACATGTCAGAGGACACGAGGACATCCCTTAAGACTTGAAGAAAAAAGGTTTAGGCTTCAAGCTCGGAAAGGGTTTTTACTGTGAGAACGGTAAAGCTATGGAACTGTCTTCCAGTGGACGTTGTAATGGCAGGTTCATTGGTCAGTTTCAAAAAAAAGCTGGATGAGTTTCTGGAAACAAGGAATGTTGCAAGTTACTGGTATTGATACATAAAGTAGAGTTGATCCAGGGAAATTTCCGATTGCCACTTGGAGTCAGGAAGCAATTTTTTCCTCCTTCATAAATTTGGTTTTTTTTTTTTTTTTTGCCTTACTCTGGATCAACAGTTATGGAGGAAATGAGGATATTGCTAGTGGTTGGACTGGATGGACGTATGTCTTTATTCAACCTCAAATACTATACTATACTATACTAACAGAGATGGAGAAAGACAGACAGGACCAGTTTAGGTGGAAAAACGATCAGTTCAGTTTTAGAAAGATTTAATTGAGGTAGCGTTGAGACATCCAGGAGGAGATGGCAAGGAGGTAGTCGGAGACACGTGATTGGATGTCAGGATTTAGCGAGGGGTGGACAAGTAGATTTGTGTATCATCTGCATATAAATATTTGAAGCCAAAAGAGGTAATAAACATCTCTCAAGGAAATAGTGTAGGGGGAGAACAATAAGGTTCCAAGAACAGACCTCTGCGGGACCCCCACACCAAGAGGAACCGGAGAAGATGTATTGCTAGCATAAGATACAGAGTAAGTTCTGTCAGAGTGATAGGATAGAAACCAGAATGCCAATTCATTACGAATGCCAAAAGATGAAGTTTACGCATAAGGAGGGAATGATAGACTGTGTCGATAGCAGAGGAGAGTCAAGGAGGATAAGAATAGAAAAGTGACAATTGGCTTTTGCAACCTGCAGATCATTTATAGCCTTACACAGAGCCGTCTCGGTGGAATGCGCAGGACGGAATCCAGATTGCAAAGGATCCATTGGTTATGAGAATGAAGGTAGTTAGCGATATGGGGAGAAGACTAATCTTTCTAGCAGTTTTTGAGGCTATCGGTAAGAGAGAGACCGGGCAGTTATTGGCTAAACAAGATGGGTCCAGCGAGGGCTTTTTAAGTATGGGCTTAACATGGGCATGCTTAAAGACGGAAGGGAAAATTCCAGTTGTAAGGGAGGCATTGAATAATGGGCGAGTATAGGGGTAAGCACATGATTACAGTGCTTCAGTAATACAGAGGGCATGGGATCAAGGGACTGGTCATGAGCGGACATGATAGAAGCAGGCGAGAGACTTCTGAATGTGTCACAGGAGCAAAAGATACAAGAATAGCTGAGGAGAGAAGCAACGCAATCTGAGAGTCATCCCTGAGACCAGATCTTCACAGGGACGGTCTCCACTTTATGCTGAAAGTAATGCGCAAAGTCCTGGGGAAAGTGCGGAGAAAGGAGAGGGACAGCGGAAGGGAGTTGAAGATGGAGAACAGGCGACATGGGTTAGATTTGTTTTTATTTACAAGTTTCCGGTAATAGTTCTGTTTGGCCAGCAGGAGCCCAGTGCTGAGACGTTGCAGCATGAACTTGTAATGGAGAAAGTCAGCCTTTGTATGGGACCATCACATTCATCAGCACGCGTGCACCTGCATATAAAACGGGATTGAGGTTCCTCGGCTGCGGGAATGCAAGGGGGCAAAAGAGTCTATCGTGTTAGTCAGGATAGAATTATAGGAATTAGCAAGCGAGTCAGGGTCATCAACTGTCAGAAGGAATGAGAGACTAGAGGACAGGGATGAGGCGAGTGTCGGGAGATCTATGGATTTAGCATTACGGACAGACACACAAGATGGAGGAACAGGAGGAAGAAGAGGGTTTTGAGCCTGAAAAGTAATAAGATGATGATCAGAAAGCAAGAAGGGGTTAGATTGAAAAGACGAGACCGAGAGGTTTTTAGTGAACACTAGGTCCAGGAAGTGGCCATCCTTGTTAGTACTAGCGTTGCTGAAGATCGAACAAGGAGGTTAATTTTAGAAGCGAGAGGGCCAGGAGAGGAAGGAGTCATCAATGTGACAGTTGAAGTCCCCAGAATAAGAACAGGCCAGTCACAGAGAGGGAAGAAACTAAGTCAAGTTTCATAATCGGAGAGGAATGCAGACGTAGACGGTGGTCTGTACACCACAGCCACTCGTATGGACAAGGGGTGCGAGAGCTGAATTGAATAGCCTCAAAAGATGTGAATGAAAGGTCAGGTGGGGAGGTAATGTCAGTAAATCGACAGGAAAGGGAAAGTAAAAGGCCAACACCCCCACCACGACCGGAGGAGCGAGGCAAATGGGAAAAGCTGAACCCACCATGAGCAAGGAAAGCCTCTATAGCAGAGTCATGTTGGGAAAGCCAGGTTTCAGTAAGGGCAAGAAGAGGAAAATTATTAGAGCAGAAAAGATCATAATTGACGGTAGATTTGTTAACTAGCGAGCGAACATTAAAGAAGGATAACTGTACTGACTCAATACATTTTTTTTAAAAAAAATTTCAGATTAGGCAGATATAAGACTTTGTTGAAATGGATCCTCAGCTTTTTGTGTTGATCTCCTTGTTGAACTCCCTTGTTAAACTCCAATATACTTAGGACATCTATACTTTGGATGATCTAGATTTGATCTCAAACTCCTGTGTTGTAATGTAGAGATTATTAGGTAATACCTGTCTGTGTCTATATGTTTGAGTTTTAAAGGGGAGCTGTGGTCTCCAACAAAGTTGAGTTTAAATGAAAGGCCAGTTTCCTACCTTTAAAACGAGCCTCAACCACCTCTCTATGTGCTCCACAGCCCAAGATATACAGAAATGACAACCAGAAAGTTAATGGGTGGGAGGCTGACATGTGACATTCCTAAGGCTTAGACTCCCTCAGTGTGAGGGAGACAGGAAGTCTCTCCTCCTCTCTGCTGTGTGAAGTACCTGCAGCTGCAGAGAAGGTAAGGGAATCTACAGCCCTTCTCTCTCACTATGGGAAAACAGCCTTTTCAGGCATTTCACTGCCTAAAAAGGCTGTTTCCACAGAATTTTCGGGGGTAGGGGGGTGTCAGAGTGTCCCACAGCACCTGTGACGCGGGCAGGGTCACGGCACCCGCGAGTGGGCTGGGTCACAGCACCCGCGAGTGGGCGGGGCCACATGGGGGTGTAAGGAATGGGCCAAGGGGGGCCTGCAACTGGAGTTACCATGGGGTCCAGGAGTGGGAGGGACCAGGGGGGCTGCAAAGGGGGGAGACACAGGGCAGATTGACTGACAGGTTTCAGAGCAGGAAGTGCAGGGGACCTGGTGATGCTGCTGCCATATCACACACAAAATGTAAATATCTTCGAAACTGTAAAATAAACAATGGAAATAAATTGCAAAAATTCTCAGGAGAGGCAATTTCTATCAATTTACCTAAAGTCATTTTTGGACCACAGTTCCTCTTTAAGTAAACCTTAGTATTCTGGTTAAATTATCATGTTCGCACTATGCAATAAATAAGTGGGTTTTGGTTGCAGTTTGCCTCTCGGCCTCTAAAAGGTTCGCCATCACTGACCTAGCTAATGCAGAGCTCTAAACTAACAAAAGGGGGAGCCTGCTGTAATGAATAGCAAGCAGGTTCAATCAGTCAAATGTTTCGCGTCCCTAAATGGAACTAGAAATATAATTATACATGTATATTAGACATATGTATTCGCTTATCTAAGGTTGGTATTTTTAATTCTTCTTTCACTGCTACAGTGGCCTGGTGGTTTTCAAACTGTATTTGAATAAATTGATTTTATTTTTTCAGTTGGATAGATTTGCCAGTATCAGGATTCCTGGTATAGAAAAGAGAGACCTAATTTGCAGTACATTAAGAATTCCAGTATGGTAATGAGTGGGCTGCATCTTCAGAATATGAACATTTTCCTTCCAAGCAACTTTCTGACAAAGAAATTCTGCCTTTGTTTGAAAAAATGATGGAAGTGTCTTCCACATATAGCTACGTTATCTGTCCTTTTCTGTTCAATGTATTGCAGTTTTTACCCATTTTACTAAACATTTACACTGCATAAAGGAAAGTTACAAAAGAAAAAAACTAAAATGGAGAGTGCATGTCTCTTTATTGCGTTGTCTGTTTTTCTTTCTTCATTGTTCAGACCTTCGCCATGCAGAATTTATATTTCACAATTTAGAAGTTTAATTTATTGCTCAATTCAATGAGAATTAAAGGTAAAATATGAATATTCCTCAAGGTGACCATATTTAGGCGGATTTTATGTACAATCAGACATTTCCATTGATTGGCCAAATATCTGTACATTTTCTCGATCTATAATGCAACATAAGATTGTAATTATGATCAGTACAGTTGGTTTTTTAAGTCGATTGGTTAAATGATCGTAGTATTTTCTGAAATTCCAATGAAATATAATGGTAATGTAACCTCACAATAGACAACATTAGACATTAAAAGGGTATCTCCACTGGTAAAAAAAAAAAATGTTTCAGTTTTATTGAAGAACGGGAGGTAAAGGAGCTATGCTTTACTTCCGTTCTTCATTAAAATATGCAGAAGCTGGGAAACAAAGGTAAGGTACCTACCCGATCGTTCACTTCTCCGCCACGTAGGTCCCAACGGACCTACGCATAGAGTATTAAGTCTGTTGGGACCTTGTCATCAAAGTGCACACAATCCATCCTAAAAATGACACAACACATAACATAGTGGATCAAAGAAGGCCTAAAGCATTTTATTGATAGCTTGATTACATGTTTCATAATCAAATCATAAATCAAATAACAATGCAAAACACAAATTGTTTCCTTTTACATATTCTCATGTTTATCAGCTTAAGCCCTGCGAATCACCCCCTATGGAAGCTACCGCTTACAGTTCTCACCCCTCACCAGCCCGCAACCACTAGCTTTGTGAGGGCAAATAACCAGGTGGATCTAAATCACTGTCTTAATGCCGGGATTTTCCTATTGCCATTTCCACTTTCAAGTATCTATGTAACTATGACTAAGGGCCATCCCATGGGCAACCTTCAGTTAGCTTCCATGGGAAGTGGCAACCAAGAAAAAATAAAAAGGGGGGTGTTTTCAGGAATCTTGTGCTGCTTTTTTTCCATTCTGTGTAACTCTGCTCTTTTCCTCCTACACTTTTTAATTTCTTGATGCTCCTGCCCCTCAAACCCATTCACCACCACTGTCAGTCACCCTGTCCTTGACAGCTTGACACCCTCCACCCCATCTTTTTACCGACATATATAGCCTGCACCCCACCACTCTGCTCCCAATTGACCCATTACTAACCCTTCCTCTCCTTACCATGTTTGCCATGCATCCCTGTGCCTTAGGGTTAGGTTCACTCCATTATCTTCCCCTGCACTCTGTTTTTTTTTTTAAGTGAAACTATTAAAAGGGTAATGTTGAAGGTATGCAGGTAGAATGCAATCTGTGAGAGACTGTGGCAGATTGAAAGCAATACCTATGTCTACCTATTCTTTTAGCCTTGCTAAAGTATCTATTCTGGAGATTTACCTTTTAAGCCCTGTATTGGGGTACTGTATTAGCACATCCAAATATGAAGAATATGGTTGTCCGTAAACAATTTAGTATCAGAACTTGCTACAACATATACACTTACACTGCCGATCACATGGCTTGGTTGTATATAGCCTGAACCCAACAGTGTTGGTAAGAAGCAGGTTCTAACTTCTTACACACAGCAAGAAACCCTTATTTGTGTAAATAAATGTGCCCTCACCATCTGTGTTTTCCCAGGCAGCCCACCCCATGCCTTGTGCTTATTATGTCACCATTGTGGATATGCACAGAATACAGGTGCATCTGGAAAAGGAGCTCACAACTGAACAAACAGGTGCAAACTGATTTATTTCAACTTCAGGACAACAAGTAGATTGAAATTGCTTAATTCGTAATTGTTAGTGCCATCTTTGCAGATATATTTTTAACCGTAAGTCCCTTTTCTAGGGATACAACTCTCATAAACGTGGAAGATCCAGTTGTGGGTATATTGTAGGAATGCAGAAGAGTGAGATCTGAGCTGTGCTATAAGGCAGTGGAGGGACCAGCAGGCTAGTACCTGGGCGAAGGAGGTGGCAATTTGACCCATGTAAGACACGGGACACTGCAGCCTCAAGATATTTTTATGCCCTAGTGAATTTAACTAGCAGACACTATAACTCTGTAAGTCTTCATGCATATAGGCACTAGCCATATTTGGACTGTTGTGACAGTGTACTAAGTGTTGGAATCACCTCGACACATTGGAAAGAATTAATAGCACTTTATCATGTCACAAGATCACAGCAACAGGGACTTGAACTAACACCGGGGAAAGCCCTGTTGAGTTTAATGGTCTATAAATACTGTATTTTATATATTGATTGATTGATTGATTGTGCTGGGAGAGCAGTAGATTTGTATATCGTTACCGAGCAATAAGTTAACTTTTTTAACCATTATTATTTTACTTGTAATACCTGAAGTGAGATGTAAAATTATGTATAAATCATTACTATAGTGCTTGTGAAGGTTCTCATTCATCCAGGTCGTGGTAAATTCTGTTGTATTCAATTAGATCAACTGGACTTGAAGTTTAGTTCTTTTAGACATTTCGCTAGTCATCCGACTGGCTTTCTCAATTCAGAATGACTAAATAATAAAGAACCAAGCCTAAAAAGAGGTGGGGGGGTTCGACATATACTATAGTCAGTAGAAAAAATGGGGAGGAATTTTTGCATGCACCTAATACTTAATACCCTAAAATGGAAGGGACACATTTGTTTGTACTGCCTGGGGATTGGGAGGAGCACCGAAATGGGCTGTTTCATAGTTTCTTATATATGCAGTTCATAGTTCTGCATATATACGTGTGTGAAAAACTATTTGCCCCCTTCCTGATTTCTTATTCTTTTGCATGTTTGTCACACTTAAATGTTTCTGCTCATCAAAAACCGTTAAATATTAGTCAAAGATAACATAATTGAACACAAAATGCAGTTTTAAATGATGGTTTTTATTATTTGTGAGAAAAAAAAACTCCAAATCTACATGGCCCTGTGTGAAAAAGTGATTGCCCCCCTTATAAAATAAGTTAAAAAAATAACTTAATTGAGATCTATCGTCTGGTAAAGGTTATAAAGCCATTCTAAAGCTTTGGGACTCCAGCGAACCACAGTGAGACCATTATCCACAAATGGCAAAAAGATGGAACAGTGATGAACCTTCCCAGGAGTGGCCGGCCGACCAAAATTACCCCATGAGCACAAGAAAACTCATCTGAGAGGCCACAAAAGACCCCAGGACAACATCTAAAGAACTGCAGGCCTCACTTGCCTTAATTAAGGTCAGTGTTCCGACTCCACCATAAGAAAGAGACTGGGCAAAAACGGCCTGCATGGCAGATTCCAAGGCGCAAACCACTTTTAAGCAAAAGAAAAACAATTTAGGCTCGTCTCAATTTTGCTAAAAAACATCCATGATTGCCAAGACTTTTGGGAAAATACCTTGTGGACGACGAGACAAATGTTGAACTTTTTGGAAGGTGCGTGTCCCGTTACATCTGGCGTTAGAAGTAACACAGCATTTCAGCAAAAGAACATCATACCAACAGTAAAATATGGTGGTGGTAGTGTGATGTTGTTTTGCTGCTTCAGGACCTGGAAGGCTTGCTGTGATAGATGGAACCATGAATTCTACTGTCTACCAAAAATCCTGAAGGAGAATGTCGGCCATTGTTCGTCAACTCAAGCTGAAGCGATCTTGGGTGCTGCAGCAGGACAATGACCCAAAACACACCAGCAAATCCACCTCTGAATGGCTGAAGAAAAACAAAATGAAGACTTTGGAGTGGCCTAGTCAAAGTCCTGACCTGAATCCTATTGAGATGTTGTGGCATGACCTTAAAAAGGCGGTTCATGCTAGAAAACCCTCAAATAAAGCTGAATTGCAACAATTCTGCAAAGATGAGTGGGCCAAAATTCCTCCAGAGCGCTGTAAAAGACTGTTGCAAGTTATCGCAAATGCTTGATTGCAGTTATTGCTGCTAAGGGTGGCCAACCAGTTATTAGGTTCAGGGGGCAATTTCTTTTTCACACAGGGCCATGTAGATTTGGAGTTTTTTTCTCACTAAATAATAAAACCATCATTTAAAACTGCATTTTGTGTTCAATGAGATCTTTGACTAATAGTTAACGGTTTTTGATGAGCAGAAACATTTAAGTGTGACAAACATGCAAAAGAATAAGAAATCAGGAAGGGGGCAAATAGTTTTTCACACCACTGTATGTTTGGATAAACAATTACTACTTTGTTTCCTTAAAGGTTAGGTTTGTAGGTTTTGTTCTTGTTTTAATTCATTTCAATATCCCAGTTCATTTTTCTTTTAAACATGTATAGGAAAAACACTTGCAAGCAGACAGCATGTATTCACACAAATGATCAAATCCCCCAACCACAATAAAAATCTCCTCTGTAAGATAGCACTGCAAATTCTGTATGACAATAGAGACTCCCGTGTATCGCTGGGCACACTGATAAAGATAACAAGTGAGCTGGGACCCAATGTGACAAAGTGCTAAATGGGAAATAAAGCTAGCCAACAGAAGGTCAGTCCTGGCAAGTAAAGAGTCAGCAGGAAACAAAGAAGAATGAATAATGTAGAAACAAAGAAGTTCATAATTGAAATGGGAAGGGGAGTTCTTTGGTCAAAATATGCATCCATAAGGCAACTGCTAACATTGGAATCTAGGATAGCTGGAACTTCCAGTGTCTTTGTTAAAAGCTGAAACAAGGTTTAAATGGTTAAGATTAGGTTCAAATTTCAAAAAGAGGTGATTAAAGGGATTATTTTAACTAAGGGTTTGACAGGGCTCGTACACGTCCGATGTGTGCAGCGACCCATCGACGAATGGGTGTTTTGTCCGAGAATCGCGCGTGTATTCGTTCAGCGATCCGGACGGCCGTTCATACGTGGATGAATCGAGGTCATGGCTCGGTGCCAAAATTGGAGGTGTGTATGAACCTTAAGTTTGGTAGTTTTCTCTTTTGAAAATAAAGCTGGGTACACACAGTAACTATAAGCGCTGAACCGCCGGATCCAACTGTATCGACACTTTAGTGTTACCATGTGTGGCACATTTTCCGAACGATTGTGAGGCGACAACCTTCCCGTCGACCTCCACGGTTTTTTAGGGAAAAGACTAACATTTCCCTCGGCCATGGTTCTCTCCTCGTACTAAAATAAGGGAGCGTCCGCGGTTGTGGGAAACATGTAGTCCCGAACGTTTTCAGTATCTATGTATAGGGAGAAACGCTCCGGACTGTGTGTACACTGATCTTTGAGAAATGCAGACAGGATCTCGAAACGTATAATTCTGTTAATTTAGTATATTTTTCTAAAGTCCTTGCTTAAAACACAATGCACAGATCAGCTGTAGAAGACTCTGGATCATATTAATGAGCATTCAGGAGGTACAGTATTAATATTAGATAATCAAGAAGGGGGGAGGAAAGACAAGACGTGTGGCCTTTGCGAGATAAATCTAACTTGCCAATCTAGTTGGGCATAACTATTCTGTACAAAGAGAAACCATTTTTTCATACAGAAAATTATATGGCAGATTATTATGTAAGATACGTTGAAGAGGCTCTATGCTGATAGCAGGTCTCTTCCTTCTCTTGGCCAAATGACCAATGTGGCTAGAGCAGACATGGGCCCTCTGCACTAGACCTGTACCCCCAACAAATCTGATAGAGTAGGCTAGAATGATACATGAAAATGTCTAGTTGGCAACAGGTCAGCCAGAAGCCAGGCAAAATTACTGAGTAACTCACTGCTCAAAAAATTTCTTTCCCGTGGTTTGTTTAGGTGGATTACCATTGCCGCACATGCAGAATCCCCCTTTCTGCTATAAAATGTACGACATGTAATAATTTCTGTAATTACAAAGGCTTCTATGTTGCTATTACAGCCCAGAACCCATGTAGTCATCAAGGACATGTCAATGACCCCAATATTTACTGTCTCTATGCAGAGCATTTCTATGCAGATGTCCCCACACAAATTTTAGTCCCTAAAAAGAGTTTGAAAGCTGCTTATTAACCAGCCATTGTAATTACATACAGCTTTTTTTGGGTAATACAAAAAATCGTCCATTTTACTGACATATTTTTTTATTTCTGTTCCTATCAAAAGATAAAGCTTCTAAAATGTACCTGTGTTATTGTATCTGCAGTGGTATCTCAACTCATATAGCACATGTTTAGAAACAAATTGTCCAAAGAGTCACAAGTTCAAATTTGTTTTCATTCTGTTCCTAGAAAAAAATTAAAATTACATCATGTATCATGTACTAGTTTCATATAGTATCTCTCTGTTTGGCATAGGACTAAAGGCTTTGCTTTAGCTAGACAGTACATGAGGTTGCAGGTTCTATTGCTGACTTACTTTTAATTTTGCTAAAATGTTTATATTCTGTTTATCCATGCTAGCTTAGAAATACACTTAGAAATACTTTTCTTTTTTGTATGTAAAGGATATATTCAATGCTAGAATAGGAGCATTGAATGTGTTGGGGGGCTGGGAGGGCAGAAGGAGGATCAATGTGATTGGCTGTCAGCTTCTAAGGTGGATTTTGGGAGCTGAATCCTAGTACCCACAGGTTAATTTCATAAATCATCCATCAGCACAGTAAATGGAGAAGTGAGACAGCTTATATGTTTGTAAATGTGTTCTGTCTATTGGGATTATGTTGTCTGGAGACTTTTTAGTTCTCCTTTAAGTTATCCGATTCCTAATTCAGGGAAGGATTCACTTTGGATTTCCTTACTGGAAAATCCTCTTTAAAGGGCATATCCACCCTCATAACTTTAAAGCACAACAATAGTGTCCTATAGACTCCATCCATTTAAAAACACCAGGTTAAGGACCTACACCGCTAGCTTAAAGCAGGGGGGAGGCCACAGTAGTTTAGGTCCTCACTGGGTACATTCAAATGGGTGAAGAAAAGGATCAAAGCTGAGTTGAGTATTTTACATACTGCTTAAGCCACCCAACACATTTTTCCATATACTAACTTTTAATCAAAATCCTTCCAACAAGATCTCTAAGAGCTGGTAGAAGCCACCACTGCTGTTGTATGCTGGAGAGAAAGAACTTGCTTTGGCACATTTGACCTTTCAGTCTACCCCAGACCATCACACTACCACCACCATATTTTACTGTTGGTATGATGTTCTTTTGCTGAAATGCTGTGTTACTTCTACGCCAGATGTAACGGGACACGCACCTTCCAAAAAGTTCAACATTTGTCTCGTCGGTCCACAAGGTATTTTCCCAAAAGTCTTGGCAATCATTGAGATGTTTTTTAGCAAAATTGAGACGAGCCTAAATGTTCTTTTTGCTTAAAAGTGGTTTGCGCCTTGGATATCTGCCATGCAGGCCGTTTTTGCCCAGTCTCTTTCTTATGGTGGAGTCGTGAACACTGACCTTAATTAAGGCAAGTGAGGCCTGCAGTTCTTTAGATGTTGTCCTGGGGTCTTTTGTGGCCTCTCAGATGAGTTTTCTCTGTGCTCATGGGGTAATTTTGGTCGGCCGGCCACTCCTGGGAAGGTTCATCACTGTTCCATCTTTTTGCCATTTGTGGATAATGGCTCTCACTGTGGTTCGCTGGAGTCCCAAAGCTTTAGAAATGGCTTTATAACCTTTACCAGACTGATAGATCTCAATTAAGTTATTTTTTTAACTTATTTTATAAGGGGGGCAATCACTTTTTCACACAGGGCCATGTAGATTTGGAGTTTTTTTTTCTCACTAAATAATAAAAACCATCATTTAAAACTGCATTTTGTGTTCAATTATGTTATCTTTGACTAATATTTAACGGTTTTTGATGAGCAGAAACATTTAAGTGTGACAAACATGCAAAAGAATAAGAAATCAGGAAGGGGGCAAATAGTTTTTCACACCACTGTATATATGCAGAACTATGAACTGCATATATAAGAAACTATGAAACAGCCCATTTCGGTGCTCCTTCCAAATCCCCAGGCAGTACAAACAAATGTGTCCCTTCCATTTTAGGGTATTAAGTAATTAGGTGCATGCAAAAATTCCTCCCCATTTTTTCTACTGACTATAGTATATGTCGAACCCCCCCACCTCTTTTTAGGCTTGGTTTCTTTATTTATTTAGTCATTCTGAATTGAGAAAGCCAGTCGGATGACTAGCGAAATGTCTAAAAGAACTAAACTTCAAGTCCAGTTGATCTAATTGAATACAACAGATTTACCACGACCTGGATGAATGAGAACCTTCACAAGCACTATAGTATATGATTTATACATAATTTTACATCTCACTTCAGGTTATTACAAGTAAAAATAATAATGGTTAAAAAAGTTAACTTTATTGCTCGGTAACGATATACAAATCTACTGCTCTCCCAGCACAATCAATCAATCAATCAATATAATAAAATACAGTATTTATAGACCATTAAACTCAACAGGGCTTTCCCCGGTGTTAGTTCAAGTCCCTGTTGCTGTGATCTTGTGACATGATAAAGTGCTATTAATTCTTTCCAATTGTCGAGGTGATTCCAACACTTAGTACACTGTCACAACTAGTCCAAATATGGCTAGTGCCTATATGCATGAAGACTTACAGATTATAGTGTCTGCTAGTTAAATTCATCTAGGGCATAAAAATATCTTGAGGCTGCAGTGTCCCGTGTCTTACATGGGTCAAATTGCCACCTCCTTCGCCCAGGTACTAGCCTGCTGGTCCCTCCACTGCCTTATAGCACAGCTCAGATCTCACTCTTCTGCATTCCTACAATATACCCACAACTGGACTCTCTCATACGTTTATGAGAGTTGTATCCCTAGAAAAGGGACTTACGATTAAAAATATCATCTGCAAAGATGGCACTAACAATTACGAATTAAGCAATTTCAATCTACTTGTTGTTCCCTGAAGTTGAAATAAATCAGTTTGCACCTGTTTGCTCATGTTGTGAGCTCCTGTTCCAAGATGCACCTGTATTCTGTGCATATCCACAATGGTGACATAATTAAGCACAAGGCATGGGGTGGGCTGCCTGGGAAAACACAGATGGTGAGGGCACATTTATTTACACAAATAAGGGTTTCTTGCTGTGTGTAAGAAGTTAGACCTGCTTCTTACCAACACTGTTGGGTTCAGGCTATATACAACCAAGCCATGTGATCGGCAGTGTAAGTGTATATGTTGTAGCAAGTTCTGATACTAAATTGTTTACGGACAACCCATATTCTTCATATTTGGATGTGCTAATACAGTACCCCAATACAGGGCTTAAAAGGTAAATCTCCAGTAATAGATCACTTTAGCAAGGCTAACAGAATAGGTAGACATAGGTATTGCTTTCAATCTGCCACAGTCTCTCACAGATTGCATTCTACCTGCATACCTTCAACATTACCCTTTTAATAGTTTCACTTAAAAAAAAAAACAGAGCTGCAGGGGGAAGATAATGGAGTGAACCTAACCCTTAAGGCACAGGGATGCATGGCAAACATGGTAAGGAGAGGAAGGGTTAGTAATGGGTCAATTGGGAGCAGAGTGGTGGGGTGCAGGCTATATATGTCGGTAAAAAGATGGGTGGAGGGTGTCAAGCTGTCAAGGACAGGGTGACTGACAGTGGTGGTGAATGGGTTTGAGGTGCAGGAGCATCAAGAAATTAAAAAGTGTAGGAGGAAAAGAGCAGAGTTACACAGAATAGGAAAAAAAGCAGCACAAGATTCCTGAAACACCCCCCTTTTTATTTTTTCTTGGTTGCCACTTCCCATGGAAGCTAACTGAAGGTTGCCCATGGGATGGCCCTTAGTCATAGTTACATAGATTACTTGAAAGTGGAAATGGCAATATGGAAAATCCCTTGGCATTAAGACAGTGATTTAGATCCACCTGGTTATTTGCCCTCACAAAGCTAGTGGTTTGCGGCTGGTGAGGGGTGAGAACTGTAAGCGGTAGCTTCCATAGGGGGTGATTCGCAGGGCTTAAGCTGATAAACATGAGAATATGTAAAAGGAAACAATTTGTGTTTTTGCATTGTTATTTGATTTATGATTTGATTATGAAACATGTAATCAAGCTATCAATAAAATGCTTTAGGCCTTCTTTGATCCACTATGTTATGTGTTGTGTCCATTTTTAGGATGGATTGTGTGCACTTTGATGACAGGTCCCAACAGACTTAATACTCTATGCGTAGGTCCGTTGGGACCTACGTGGCGGAGAAGTGAACGATCGGGTAGGTACCTTACCTTTGTTTCCCAGCTTCTGCATATTTTAATGAAGAACGGGAAGTAAGACATAGCTCCTTTACCTCCCGTTCTTCAATAAAACTGATAACATTTTTTTTTTTTACCAGTGGAGATACCCTTTTAATGTCTAATGTTGTCTATTGTGAGGTTACATTACCATTATATTTCATTGGAATTTCAGAAAATACTACGATCATTTAACCAATCGACTTAAAAAACCAACTGTACTGATCATAATTACAATCTTATGTTGCATTATAAGATCGAGAAAATGTACAGATATTTGGCCAATCAATGGAAATGTCTGATTGTACATAAAATCCGCCTAATATATGGTCACCTTGAGGAATATTCATATTTTACCTTTAATTCTCATTGAATTGAGCAATAAATTAAACTTCTAAATTGTGAAATATAAATTCTGCATGGCGAAGATCTGAACAATGGAAGAAAAACAGACAACGCAATAAAGAGACATGCACTCTCCATTTTAGTTTTTTCTTTTGTAACTTTCCTTTATGCAGTGTAAATGTTTAGTAAAATGGGTAAAAACTGCAATACATTGAACAGAAAAGGACAGATAACGTAGCTATATGTGGAAGACACTTACCATCATTTTTTCAAACAAAGGCAGAATTTCTTTGTCAGAAAGTTGCTTGGAAGGAAAATGTTCATATTCTGAAGATGCAGCCCACTCATTACCAATACTGGAATTCTTAATGTACTGCAAATTAGGTCTCTCTTTTCTACTACCAGGAATCCTGATACTGGCAAATCTATCCAACTGAAAAAATAAAATCAATTTAGTTCAAATACAGTTTGAAAACCACCAGGCCACTGTAGCAGTGAAAGAAGAATTAAAAATACCACCAACCTTAGATAAGCGAATACATATGTCTAATATACATGTATAATTATATTTCTATAGTTCCATTTAGGGACGCGAAACATTTGACTGATTGAACCTGCTTGCTATTCATTACAGCAGGCTCCCCCTTATTGTTAGTTTAGAGCTCTGCATTAGCTAGGTCAGTGATGGCGAACCTTTTAGAGGCCGAGAGGCCAAACTGCAAACCAAAACCCACTTATTTATTGCATAGTGCCGACATGATAATTTAACCAGAATACTAAGGTTTTACTTAAAGAGGAACTGTGGTCCAAAAATGACTTTAGGTAAATTGATAGAAATTGCTCTCCTGAGAATTTTTGCAATTTATTTCCATTGTTTATTTTACAGTTTCGAAGATATTTACATTTTGTGTGTGATATGGCAGCAGCATCACCAGGTCCCCTGCACTTCCTGCTCTGAAACCTGTCAGTCAATCTGCCCTGTGTCTCCTCCCCTTTGCAGCCCCCCTGGTCCCTCCCACTCCTGGACCCCATGGTAACTCCAGTTGCAGGCCCCCCTTGGCCCATTCCCTTACACCCCCATGTGGCCCCGCCCACTCGCGGGTGCTGTGACCCAGCCCACTCGCGGGTGCCGTGACCCTGCCCGCTCACAGGTGCTGTGGGACACTCTGACACCCCCCTACCCCCGAAAATTCTGTGGAAACAGCCTTTTTAGGCAGTGAGAACTGCCTGAAAAGGCTGTTTTCCCATAGTGAGAGAGAAGGGCTGTAGATTCCCTTACCTTCTCTGCAGCTGCAGGTACTTCACACAGCAGAGAGGAGGAGAGACTTCCTGTCTCCCTCACACACTGAGGGAGTCTAAGCCTTAGGAATGTCACATGTCAGCCTCCCACCCATTAACTTTCTGGTTAGTCATTTCTGTATATCTTGGGCTGTGGAGCACATAGAGAGGTGGTTGATGGCTCGTTTTAAAGGTAGGAAACTGGCCTTTCATTTAAACTCAACTTTGTTGGAGACCACAGCTCCCCTTTAAAACTCAAACATATAGACACAGACAGGTATTACCTAATAATCTCTACATTACAACACAGGAGTTTGAGATCCAAATCTAGATCATCCAAAGTATAGATGTCCTAAGTATATTGGAGTTTAACAAGGGAGTTCAACAAGGAGATCAACACAAAAAGCTGAGGATCCAATTTCAACAAAGTCTTAATATCTGCCTAATCTGAAATTTTTTTTAAAAAAAATGTATTGAGTCAGTACAGTTATCCTTCTTTAATGTTCGCTCGCTAGTTAACAAATCTACCGTCAATTATGATCTTTTCTGCTCTAATAATTTTCCTCTTCTTGCCCTTACTGAAACCTGGCTTTCCCAACATGACTCTGCTATAGAGGCTTTCCTTGCTCATGGTGGGTTCAGCTTTTCCCATTTGCCTCGCTCCTCCGGTCGTGGTGGGGGTGTTGGCCTTTTACTTTCCCTTTCCTGTCGATTTACTGACATTACCTCCCCACCTGACCTTTCATTCACATCTTTTGAGGCTCATTCAATTCAGCTCTCGCACCCCTTGTCCATACGAGTGGCTGTGGTGTACAGACCACCGTCTACGTCTGCATTCCTCTCCGATTATGAAACTTGACTTAGTTTCTTCCTCTCTGCTGACTGGCCTGTTCTTATTCTGGGGGACTTCAACTGTCACATTGATGACTCCTTCCTCTCCTGGCCCTCTCGCTTCCTAAAATTAACCTCCTTGTTCGATCTTCAGCAACGCTAGTACTAACAAGGATGGCCACTTCCTGGACCTAGTGTTCACTAAAAACCTCTCGGTCTCGTCTTTTCAATCTAACCCCTTCTTGCTTTCTGATCATCATCTTATTACTTTTCAGGCTCAAAACCCTCTTCTTCCTCCTGTTCCTCCATCTTGTGTGTCTGTCCGTAATGCTAAATCCATAGATCTCCCGACACTCGCCTCATCCCTGTCCTCTAGTCTCTCATTCCTTCTGACAGTTGATGACCCTGACTCGCTTGCTAATTCCTATAATTCTATCCTGACTAACACGATAGACTCTTTTGCCCCCTTGCATTCCCGCAGCCGAGGAACCTCAATCCCGTTTTATATGCAGGTGCACGCGTGCTGATGAATGTGATGGTCCCATACAAAGGCTGACTTTCTCCATTACAAGTTCATGCTGCAACGTCTCAGCACTGGGCTCCTGCTGGCAAAACAGAACTATTACCGGAAACTTGTAAATAAAAACAAATCTAACCCATGTCGCCTGTTCTCCATCTTCAACTCCCTTCCGCTGTCCCTCTCCTTTCTCCGCACTTTCCCCAGGACTTTGCGCATTACTTTCAGCATAAAGTGGAGACCGTCCCTGTGAAGATCTGGTCCTAGGGATGACTCTCAGATTGCGTTGCTCTCTCCTCCCTCAGCTATTCTTGTATCTTTTGCTCCTGTGACACATTCAGAAGTCTCTCGCCTGCTTCTATCATGTCCGCTCATGACCAGTCCTCTTGATCCCATGCCCTCTGTATTACTGAAGCACTGTAATCATGTGCTTACCCCTATACTCGCCCATATATTCAATGCCTCCCTTACAACTGGAATTTTCCCTTCCGTCTTTAAGCATGCCCATGTTAAGCCCATACTTAAAAAGCCCTCGCTGGACCCATCTTGTTTAGCCAATTACTGCCCGGTCTCTCTCTTACCGATAGCCTCAAAAACTGCTAGAAAGATTAGTCTTCTCCCATATCGCTAACTACCTTCATTCTCATAACCAATTGGATCCTTTGCAATCTGGATTCCGTCCTGCGCATTCCACCGAGACGGCTCTGTGTAAGGCTATAAATGATCTGCAGGTTGCAAAAGCCAATTGTCACTTTTCTATTCTTATCCTCCTTGACCTCTCCTCTGCTATCGACACAGTCTATCATTCCCTCCTTATGCGTAAACTTCACTCTTTTGGCATTCGTAATGAATTGGCATTCTGGTTTCTATCCTATCACTCTGACAGAACTTACTCTGTATCTTATGCTAGCAATACATCTTCTCCGGTTCCTCTTGGTGTGGGGGTCCCGCAGAGGTCTGTTCTTGGAACCTTATTGTTCTCCCCCTACACTATTTCCTTGAGAGATGTTATTACCTCTTTTGGCTTCAAATATTTATATGCAGATGATACACAAATCTACTTGTCCACCCCTACGCTAAATCCTGACATCCAATCACGTGTCTCCGACTACCTCCTTGCCATCTCCTCCTGGATGTCTCAACGCTTACCTCAAATTAAATCTTTCTAAAACTGAACTGATCGTTTTTCCACCTAAACCTGGTCCTGTCTGTCTTTCTCCATCTCTGTTAGTATAGTATAGTATAGTATTTGAGGTTGAATAAAGACATACGTCCATCCAGTCCAACCCATCTAGCAATATCCTCATTTCCTCCATAACTGTTGATCCAGAGTAAGGCAAAAAAAAAAAAACACCAAATTTATGAAGGAGGAAAAAATTGCTTCCTGACTCCAAGTGGCAATCGGAAATTTCCCTGGATCAACTCTACTTTATGTATCAATACCAGTAACTTGCAACATTCCTTGTTTCCAGAAACTCATCCAGCTTTTTTTTGAAACTGACCAATGAACCTGCCATTACAACGTCCACTGGAAGACAGTTCCATAGCTTTACCGTTCTCACAGTGAAAAACCCTTTCCGAGCTTGAAGCCTAAACCTTTTTTCTTCAAGTCTTAAGGGAGTCCTCGTGTCTCTGACATGTTCTATTGGTAACACATGTCCCAGATAGTTTATGTATGGCCCGTTTATGTATTTATACACAGTAATCATATTCCCACGCAAGCGCCTTTTCTCCAGCGTACATAATTGTAACTTTTCCAGTCTCTCTTCATATTCAAGCTCCCCCAATCCCCTTATTAATTTAGTTTCCCTTCTCTGAACCCTTTCCATTTCAAAGATGTCCTTTTTGTACACAGGATTCCAAAATTGCACTGCATATTCCAAATGAGGCCTTACCAATGCTTTGTAAAGAGGGAGAATGACATTTTCCTCCCTTGAATCCATACCTCTCTTATAACAAGACAATACCATGCTGGCTCTGGCTGTTGCCGCCTGGCACTGCTTGCTACCTTTAAGTTTGTTATCCACCAAATCTCCAAGATCCCTTTCCAACAGGGATTCACTAACACAGAGCCATTTATAGTATAAGTGCACAAGTATTTTTAAGTCCAAAATGCATCACCTTACTTCATCAACATTGAATTTCATCTGCCACTTAGCAGCCCAATGTGATAATTATCTAGATCCCCTTGCAACGATTGCACATCCTCTGATTTTTAATGGTCGACAAAGTTTTGTGTCGTCAGCAAACACAGAAACCTTGCTGACAATACCCACTTCCAAATCATTAATAAATAGATTAAATAGAAGAGGCCCCAACACGAACCCTGTGGCACCCCACTTAGCACTTTAGTCCATAATGATGAAGCCCCATTAACAACTATCTCTCTGCATCTATTCATTAACCATTTTCTATCCATGTCAAATGTGACCCCCCAGACCAAAAGACCTGGTATTCATTAGGCTCTGGGGGGCTGTATCAAAAGCCTTTGCAAAATCCAAGTAAACTACATCTACTGCTATACCAGAGTCTACATTTCTACTTACTTCCTCATAAAAGCCAAGCAAGTTAGTTTGACAAGATCTATTCCTCCTAATTCCATGCTGGTTACTACTTATAATGTCAGTCCTTGAAACATACTCTAGAACATGTTTCCCTTATTAAACTTTCCAGAGATCCCCACCACTGAAGTTAAACTTACAGGCCTGTAATTACCCGGCTGTGAACGACTACCCTTTTTGAATATTGGAATAACATCAGCCTTTTTCCAATCCAGAGGCACACCACCGGACATGAGGGAATCAGCAAAAATAAGAAACAATGGCCTAGATAAAACTGAACTTCGCTCCTTAAGTACCGAGGATGATTTTATCGGTCCAGGAGATTTATTAATATTAACTTATTTAGTCTTTCTGTACCATATCCGGTTAACCAAAGTGAACTTGAATCTTGTATACCTTTATTGCTACTATACTCTAGATATTTGTACTTGGATCTTCTATAGTGTATAAAGAGAAAAAAAATTATTCAAGACATTTGCTTTATCGCCATCCTCCGTAACTAACTTATCCCCATATTAATGGTGCCAAATTCTCAGTCCTCATCTTCTTACTATTAATATACTTTAAAAATGTTAGGCTAGTGATGCTTTCTTCAGCTATTCTAACTTCATTATTAATTTTAGCTATTTTGATTGCTTTCTTACACTCCTTGTTACAGTTTTTATAATCCCTAAAGGCCATTCCGTTCCCTCGGCCTTAAAGGTTTTAAATGCCTTTTTCTTCCTTACCATTTGCCTCTTTACATCAGAATTTCAGCCATATTATATTTTTTTACATTTATTTCCCAGGGTATAAATTTAGATGTGAACTGCTTAAAATCCCCTGAACACAGTCCACTTCTGTTCAGTACCTACCTGATAATATATTATTTATTTGTTGACAATAACCCCATTTTCCCTATCCAATCTGCACGCTGCCTAGGGTAATTATTGACTCCTCTCTCTCCTTTCTAACCACATTAACTATGTTGCGAAAACCTGCCGCTTTTTCTTCACAATATAGCCAAAATCCACAGGTTCCTTTCTCCGACCACCGTATGCTTATGCATGCTCTCATCCTATCGCGCCTGGACTATTGCAACCTACTACTTTCTGGTCTTCCTGCTTCCCACCTGTCTCCCCTTCCGTCTATCTTAACTCGCCACACGTATTGTTTGCTCATATGTTCCTGCCCATACCAGACCCCTCACTCGGACTGCTTCCTCTTGCTTAACCATTCTCTCTTGTAGCTCCCATCTCTGGAATTCTATTCCCCTCTTCTCTACGTCAAGAAACCTCAACAGCAGGTAAAATCTAGCCATACATCCTACCTATCTGGTAACAGCACAGTATTTGATAGTTTTATTTGCACTGCATATGTCTCACTCCAGCACTTATAACCGTTCCATTGTATCTGTGTGTTACCCACCTAACTAGATTTTAAGCTCTACGGGGCAGGGACCACATTTCCCTTTTGTGGCAAAGCCCTAGCACTTCTTTTATAGAAATATATATTTATGTACTGAACTATCTATGTATTTATCCCCCTTGTACGACTATTGTATTTTAATACTGTACAGAGCTGCGTATAAAAAACATACATACAAAACAGTGACCTTTAACCCCACATTACCACACATGAGTCTGAAATCCAATACATGGACTATTAAAGAGTGACTCAAGCAGTCTTAAAACACAAACAAAAATTTATTTACTTTATTTGGGTGAGATATTGCCTTTCCCCTGGTTGTCTGACTTTGCTACCTTTAGCTTTCCTTTAATAGCTTTAAAGGAAGGTATGATGTGATTGGTATAGCAGAATCATGGCTTAATGATTTGCATGACTGGACAGTAAATATTAAGGACACTTTATTAGACATGACAGAGTTAATAAGAAAGGAGGAGGAGTATGTATGGATGTATGTATGTATGTATGTATGTATGTATGTATGTATGTTAAACAGGAATTGAAGCCAAATTTAAAGATGGAATAGATGGGGGAGTAAACGATACGGCAGAAACAATATGGATGGAACTGTGTACAGAAAGCAAGAGGTAGGGAAATTAATTGCTGGAGTATGTTAGAAGCCGCCAGATGCCGGGGAGGAGGTGGAAATGAATCTACATTTGCAGTTGGCGAAGGCTGCTGGTATGGGGTATGTTTTGGTTATGGGTGATTTTAACTACCCTGACATAGATTGGAGTAAGGGAACTGCCAGCACCTCAAAAGGTATAAAGTTCCTATATGAGCATTTTCTTTCAGATGGTAGAAGTTCCTACTAAAAGAATGCGTTGTTGGATCTGGTGATATCTAATAACCTTGAGCTCATTTTGGAGATGAAGGTATTGGAAGCTTAGGGAATAGTGATCATGATATAGTGTCATTTAATTGCACTGGGTTAACAAAAACTTTTAACTTTAGGAAAGCTAATTTATGCTGTTAAGGAATCACTCCTGCTCAGACTGGGGGAAATTGTTTCTAGGTAAAGATACAGAGCAGATGTGGACCACTTTTAAAGGGATATTAAACTATTACATTTCTAAATCGGTACCTTTAGGGAACAAGCGTAAAAAAATTAGGTCCTCTCCTGCATGGCTTAAGCTCAGGTAAAAAGGGAAATGAAAACAAGAAAAAGGTTTTAAAATTTTGAAAACAGAGGGAACAGAACAGGCTTACAGGGAGTACAAAAGCTGTAATAAGAGGTGTAAAAAGCAATTAAACTAGCTAAATAGAAAAATGAAATACGGATTGCCGAACAAAGCAAGTCCAACCCAAAAATGTTTTTTAAGTATATAAATGTAAAAAGATGAGGACTGAGAATGTGGGACCAGTAAATAATGGGGTGAGGTGGTTGTAGAGGATGCCGAAAAGGCTAATCTGCTAAACAGTTTTTTTACATCGGTTTTACTGTTGAAAATCCTTGTCCTTAGAGTAGGGATTGTAATAAAATGCAGGGAAGAAATGAAGATTTATCACATTGGCTAACAGAGGATATGGTAAGGAAACAATTAGACAAAGTTAATATCAATAAAGCCCCAGGACCAGATGAATTGCATCCTGGATATTAAAAGAGCTTAGTTCAGTTCTATCTAGACCACTGTTTCTCATCTTTTCAGATTCGTTTTGGTCTGGGGATGTGCCGCTGGATGGAAAAAAGCAAGTTAATACCAATATTCAAAAAAGGTAGTCGTTCACAGCTGCTGGTAACTATAGACTGTAAGCCTAACATCAGTGGTAGGGAAGGTGGTGGAAACTTTGTTACGAGATCATATCCTTGACTTTGTCTCCAGAGCTCATCTTAGTAGTAGTCAGCATGGATTTATGAGAAATAGATCATGCCAGACAAATTTAATTGGTTTTTATGAAGAAGCGAGTAAGAAGTTAGATTCAGGCACAGCATGGATGTGGTATATTTGGATTTTGCGAAAGCTTTTGATACGTGGACACATAGGTGATAATGTAAAACTGAGGACTGTTGGCCTTGAAGAAAACCTTTGTTCATGGATAGAGAACTGGTTATTGGATCGCAAACAGAGTGGTGGTAAATGGAGCTACATCTAGTGTGGCTAAGTTCTAAGCGGAGTTCCTCAGGGTTCTATACTGGGGGCCGCTTCTGTTTAATCGGTTTATAAATGACTTAGAGGGGCATTGAGAGGAAGGTCTCAGTGTTTGCTGATGACACTAAACTATGCAGAGCTTTGGAAACTTCAAGTGATGTGCAAGTGCTGCAAGCAGACCTAGAAGATTATCAAAATGGCCAGTAGAATGGCAGATGAGATTCAATGTTGATAAATGTAAGGTGATGCATTTGGGATTTAATAATCCCTGTGCCACTGATCCACAGGCGATTAGAATCCCCACTACAAAAGTGGGAAGCAAGACTTGAGATCACCCTGGAAGCAAGCAGTGGACCGATGCTGTGAAAGGTCGGCCACTTGCTCCCTAAACGCAGTATTTAAAGAAAAATCCTACAAAATCATGTACGACTGGTACCACCACCCAGCCTTCCTCACAAAATAAATCCGTCAATCAGATTTATGTTTCAGAGGATGTGGAATCCCAGCCGATCAGTTACATTGCTGGTGGTCTTGTACTGAAGTCCAACATATGTGGGAATTGACCGAACAAATTATAATGGAAGTGTTGGGAGAGCCCTTATTTATCCCCCTATTCCACTCTCTTTAACCTTCCCCCGAATGCTATAACAAATATATCTGTAAATTGATTAAAATAATTTGTTGGTGTAACAAGGACCATTATTGCAAAAAAGTGGAAAGGTCCCACTACCACGAGCACTGAAATAATCAAAAGAGTCTGGTGGATGCACGACAACGAACTACAGCTCATATTGCAAACGATAATATGAACACATGGACAAAAACATGGAATATATGGATATTGAGAATGCAAAGATGATTGGAACTGAACGGTGTGTGGAGGGAGACGTGGGGGTGGCGGACGGGGCCGGAGGCCAATTACTCAGATACACATATCTGATGGAGATGCTCAGAGAGGAGCAATAAGGTAAAGCAATACAGAGATGAGCTAGGAAAAGAGTTGATCGAAGTTGATGCAAATGTTTATATTTATCTATATTCTCATGTTTTAACACTGACAGTTATAATACAGTATCATACATATATGTAAAATATATTATATTTTGTACTTTATAAAAGTACGGATTGTATAGTAAATTGCAAAACTCAGAAAACCAAAAAAATTATTGAACCAAAAAAAATAATCCTGTGCCACCTACACCATAAATAACTTCATCTGTAATGTAAAAAGATTTGGGGGTTCTGGTAGATAACAGACTTAGCTGTAGCAAACAATGCCGGGTAGCAACAGCTAGAGCTAGCAAGATATTCTCTTGTATAAAAAGGGGAATAGATTCAAGAGAGAAAAATATTATTCTCCCTCTTTACAAGGCACTGGTAAGGCCTCATTTGGAATATGCGGTGCAGTTTTGGAATCCCATATACAAAAGGGACATCTTGGAAATTGAGGCAGTTCAGAGAAGGGCAACTAAATTATAAGGGGAATGGAGGGGCTTGAATATGCAGGCAGATTAGACAAGTTAGGGCTGTTTACATTGGAGAAGCGACGTTTACGTGGGGACATGATAACCTTATACAAATATATAATGGACCATGCAATGAACTCTTTGGTGCATTGTTTACTGATAGGTCATATCAGAGGACATCCTTTAAGGTTGGAAGAAAAAAAAAGTTTCACCTTCAGGTTAGGAAGGTTTCTTTACAGTGAGAACGTCTTCCAGCAGATGTGGTAATGGCAAGTTCATTGAATAGCTTTAAAAAAGGCCTGGATGAGTTCCTAAAACTAAATAATATTGAGAATTACTGGTATTAATGAATATAGATCTGGTTGATCCAGGGATACTTTCCGATTGCGGTTTGGAGTCAGGAAGGAATTTTTTCCCCCTTTTTAGCTGGGGTTTTTTGCCTTCCTCTGGATCAACTGTTAGGAAGGGTTAATTAAAAAAAAGAAAAAAAAAAGAGGGTGAATAGGTTGGACTTGATGGACGTATGTCTTTATTCAACCTTAATTACTATGTTACTATGTAAGGCCAGGGTGTTCACCTCTCCAAATGTTTAATAAATTCTAATAGTCCCAACCTGCAGATGGCAGCCAGAAAATACTAAAGTCATAGTTTTATTATTATTATTGATTTATATAGCGCCAACAACTTCCGTGGCGCTTTACAATTACATAGTCATACATTACATACAGAATAATGCATATTACATACACAGGTAATACATAATAAAGAGTGATGAGTTTCTGACAGCAATACCACGATACAATAGGAGAGAGGACCCTGCCCAAAGAGTTACAGTCTAGAGGATATGGGGGCGAGACATAAGGTTGCAGGAATCGGTAGGCTGTAAATAGATTGGCAGTGGAGTGTAAAAGGCGGGTTGGATCATTTTGGGTATTAAGAGGGGTAATGTCTAGGCCATGTTATATGCTTGCCTGAAGAGGTGAGTTTTAAGGTTAAATTTGAAGGTATTAAGGGATGGTGAATGACGGACAGATGGAGGACGGGAGTTCCAGAGCAGAGAGGCAGCACAAGCAAACCTGAATATGGGCATTGGAAGATGCGACAAGGGTGGATGAGAGGAGATCGTTTGCAGAGCGGAGGTTGCGCCTGGGACGATATCGGTGGATCAGCTCTGAGATATATGAAGGGGCTGTGTTGGATAGTGCTTTATAGGATAGGCTAAACAGCTTGAACTGGATCCTTTGAGAGATGGGCAACCAGTGGAGGGACTGAGATAGAGGAGAGGCATTAGAGAAATGAGAAATAAATGAGCCGGGAAGCTCATTTGAGGATGGGTTGAAGCAGTTCCAGGCGGTTGTTTGGTAAACTACACAGGAGTGTGTTGCAGTAGTCTAGCCGGGATATGATTAGGCATGGACTAGGGTTTTTGTAGCTCATTCGAGAGGAAGGGTCAATTGCGGGAAATGTTTTTGAGTTGTAGCTAAGTTGGCAAGCGAATTGACATGGGTTTAGAAGGAAAGATCGAATCTAGAGTTATTCCCAGGGAGTGGACATGAGGAGTTGGGGATATAGGTGTATTGTTAATATTAATAGCAACACTAGGGAGGGGAACAGATCGTGAGGGTGGGGAATGGACAAGTTGAGTCTTGTACATGTTAAGTTTGAGGAAGCGGGAGGACATAAAGGCTGAGATGGCACTAAGGCAGTCCAGGATCTGGGATGTCAGCGTAGGGAGATCTGGGGCAGAGATGTAAATTTGGGTATCATCCACATATAGGTGATACTGGAATCCAAATTGAGTTGTCCAAGGCCATAGGTGTAGATGGAGAAGAGAGGAGAAGGGTGGAGCTAATTCCAGAGTTGAAAACACTAAAGGTCCTACCAGAGAGATAGGAGGCTAGCCAAGAAAGTGCAGTGTCATGGATACCCAAGGAGGCCAGGATCTGAAGAAGTAGAGGGTGATCAACAGTATCAAAAGCAGAGGACAGATCAAGAAGAATGAACAAAGAGTAGTGACCTTTAGATTTAGCACTAAGTAGATCATTGGTCAGTGCAATGGTAGGAGTTGGAAGCTGTAGGGAGGAGCTAGGGTGTATAGGAAAACCATTTCCTATATGCTTTCCATTTTTTCTTTGAAATATGAGGCTATTTCATCAGCCGATAAACAGAGGGTAGGCAGAGGAGGTGGCGAACACAGCAGGGAGTTGAATACTTTCAAGAGCTGTTTTTCAACATCTGAAGTGCCACATGTTGGATGGATGTTTTAGACAATCTTTTTGCTTCCCCTCACATATTATGCCTGAGTATGCATCGCTGTAAAAAGATCTAGAAGGTGGCTTTTGTGTGCAGCAAGAACATTTACCGTGATTAAACTGTTGAGATATGGCATGCATTTGCATTGCTGGGTTGTTCATCTTTGTTGCATTAGATGTGTAAATTACAAACACTTCTCTTCAAGGATAGTTAAATGAGCACCCTATTGAGCATTATCTTTTAGTGAGTAATCACAGCGATAATTGGCAGTGACACTAATCTAAAATTAATTAAACAGAAATGTAGAAACTAGAATTTTCCTCTGTAAAGGACTATAAGATGCAACTTTATGCTTTCCACATGGTGTGCTAATTGACATTATTGTCTTATGTTTATTTTGGATTGTGCAAAAAGGAAAGATTAAGCAGATGGAAATTATATTTTAATAACACTGCATTATCTGTGTCCAAAATATTTGCTTCCAATTTGCTTTTTTGGTAGGAATAACTTCACTCCAGACTCGGTGCCAAGCATGTTCATGCCACACATCCATCAGATTTAATTACATTAATAGAGAATAAAGCACATGCCTACAGATGATTTCCAAAGTGCAGAATTTACGGAAAAAAAACAAAAAGCAGTTCAAAAGAGGCTTTTTAATCATCAAGTCTAGCTAAAAGTTCCAAAGCAATTTTTGCTTAAACACAACATAGGAAAAAAGTTGGGTTTTTTTTTCACCCTAGCAGACACACTATATACAATACTGTAAGCAGGTTAGTTTCCACATGTTATCAGATAGATCTGCATGCTGTTAATTTTCCCAAGTATAATGTAGGTTGACCAGTTCATTTAACCCCCTGGCCCCACTGTGTTCAAAAATCCTTATCTTTCTCCTCTGCTCCTTGTCCTGCAGTTCCTGTTCAAAGTCCAGTAAAGTGAAGACTAGGAGCTATCTGTGTGTCATCCCGTGCCTGCTACTTCCTGCTCCTCGTTGAGGACTGACTGGCATGCGCAGGGGAGATCCCCCCCCCAAATGGCCAGAATAGACTTATCCGACCGCATCCCCTCGGCTCTCTCAATACCCAGCAGCCGTGTCTGTAATTGTCTGACTCTCAGCAAATCACAGAGGCGGCTGCTGGTCCCGACCCTACTGCTCTGTTCTGTACCCGAAAGAACAGTAGAGGCAATTGCCGAGGGAACAAAGGTGGGTTAGTCGATTTCTGGGAAGTAAACCCTAGCGTTTAGGGTTGGGGGGTTTCCTTACACCACGGAAAAATTTGTATTTTTGGGTGGAGATACCCTTTAAATAATAGGAAATAAATTAAGAGCTGCTTAACTGAACAAAAAAGAGTATTGGAACTACAATGTTAGATAAACGATACATTCACTCAAATCTACAAGTACCATGCATTTAACACAAGTTATGTCCATTTATAGTACTGCTATTCATGGAATATAAACAGAATTGCACTATTTATAAAGCGCCACTTGGGTACGCAGCACTGTACATTATAAAACACAAAGTATACAAACAAGGGAATAACTGCAAGCAATTATACAGAGAAATAAAAATTAAATACAATTTCATACGCATATGTATAAATATAAATTAATATAAGTGCAGTATGCCTTGACACATTAGGAATGAGATCCCTGCCCGAAGATCTTACAATCTAATGGAGCTTACAATCTAAGTGAGCTTAAAATCTAATCTAAAAGCAGGAGACCACAGGTCAAGTGCTTTTATACAGGGCAGGGAACTCAGAGTTGACTTTACAAACCTTATATTACATTGTAATGTCTTTGGGGTTAAAGCTTGTGAAGGTTCTTATTCATTCAGGCCATGGTATATCTGTTGTATTCAGTTATACCAAATGGGCTTAAAGTTTAGTTCTTGAAGTCATTTTGAAAAGTAGAGTTTAAAAATTTGGAAAAGCAGAGTCTTGAAAAGTCGAGTTTTGAGAACATTTTGAAAAGTCCAGTTTTGAAAGAGGCTTTGCTATGCTGGTTTATCCCTCAGCTTTAAAGGACATGTTCACACCTCAAATTAGACATTAAATCCTATATACAGGAAATGTACCCCCCCCCCCTCCAAAACTGCAATATTTTGTAAGCTGTTAGATATAGGATTAATCTGTTATACCTCTTAGAATGTTTCAGCTTTCTCTTTAAGGTTTCTAAGCTTTTTAACATGCTCAGAGAAGGCAGCTAGGGGAATAGCATTCAGTCATTGGCTGTTAAGATCTATGACTGACAGCTGCTAACTGGAAGAACCAGGATGTAGAACAAGAGGTATGAGAACATCAGGTTAGGCTGGGTACACACAGATACTTTCACGTATCGGTCGATTGGCCCGAAAAATCTGTGCTGCTTTTGTCCGCCCAATCGACCACACAATCAGTCCCACAAACTGTTGCCCGCAGCCACTATTGCCACGACCGACAATCATTTGTCCCGACCAAGTGCTCGCTCGTAGCGAACACTCGGTCGGGACAAAATATCCCTTCGTGTTTACCCAGCCTTAGACTTTCATCTCTGTGCTTTCTAACTATATTGCAGTTTGGGGATTTGGGTGGTTATTATTTACAATTTTTTATTTGAGGGGTGAGATTTTGCAGCAGAAACATCAGAATATTGTAAAGGGACGTTGGGAGCTGTCAGAGAAAGCAGGGGGATAATACGCCCCTTACAGTGTAATATAAAGATATAATGTCACAGAGGAGTTCTGTGACATTAAAGCAGGAGACCAGAAGCCAAGTGCTTATATACAGGGCAGGGAACCCCTAGTTCACTCTATAAACATTATATTACACTGTAATTAGGCATATAATTTCTTATAATACAAAAGGTATTCATTTTTTAAAAAATTATCTTTGGGGTTAATGCTTGTGGGGTTCATCTAGGTCATGGTATATCTGTTGTATTCAGTTAGATGAACTGGATTTAAACTTTAGTTCTTGAAGTCGTTTTGCAAAGTCAAGTTTTGAAAAGTGGAGATTTGAAAAGTCGAGTTTTGAGGCCATTTTTTAAAAGCTGAGTTTTGAAAAGTCGATTCTTTAAAAGTCGAGTTTTTAGGCAGAGGCTCAAAATTTGGAAAAGTTGAGTCTCGAAATTGAGAGTTTTAAAAAGTCGAGTTTTAAAGCATTTTTGAAAAGTCGAGTTTTGGAAAGTCGCATCTTGAAAAGTTGAGTTTGGAAAAGTCGAGTCTCGAAACTTTGAAATATCGAGTTTTGAAGAGTTGAGTTTTAAGAAGTCGAGTCTTTAAAAATAGGGTTTTGAAGCAGTCTGGAAAAGTCGAGTCTGGAAAAAATCGAGTCTGGAAAAATCTCAAAATTTGGAAAAGCAGAGTCTCAAAATTTGGAAAAGCCGAGTTTTGAGGTCTTTTTTAAAAGCCGAGTCTGGAAAATTTGAGTCTGGAAAAATCGAGTCTCAATGTTTGGAAAAGCCGAGTCTCGAAACTGAAAAGACAAGTTTTGAAAAGCCGAGTTTTGAGAAGTCGAGTCTCAAAATTTTGAAAAATCGAGTTTTGAAAAGTCCAGTCTTTAAAAGTCGAGTTTTGAGGCAGTTTGGAAAAATCGAGCCTGAAAAAGTCAAGTCTGGAAGAGTCGATTCTGGAAAAATTTGAGACTAAAAATCTGGAAAAGCCGAGTCTCAAAATTTGGAAAAGTCAAGCTTTGAATAGTCGAATCTTGAAAAGTCGAGTTTTGAGGCAGTTTGGAATAGTCGAGTATGGAAAAATCGAGTTTCAAAATTTGGAAGAGTCGAGTTTGGAAAAGTCGAATTTTGAAAAACCGAGTCTCAATTTGGAAAAGTCGAGTTTTGAAATTTAGAAAAGCCAAGTTTTGAAATGTCGAGTTTTGAAGCTGTGTTGAAAAGTCAAGCCTTTAAAAGAGTTTTAAGGCCATTTTTGCATTTTAAAAATTTGAGTTTCGAAATTTTGAAGTCGTGTTTTGAAAAGTCGAGTTTTGAAAAACAAGTCTCAAAATTTGGAAAATTTGAGTCTCGAAAGTCGAGATTTGAAAAGTCGAGTCTCAAAATTTGGAAAAATCGAGTTTTAAAAAGTTGAGTTTTGAAAAGGTTGAGTCTCGAAATTTCGAATCTTGAAAAGTCGAGTTTTGAGGTTGTTTTGAAAAGTCAAGTTTTGAATGAGGCTGTTATGTTGGTCCACCCTTAAACATTAAATGCTATATACAAGAAATGTACCCCCCAAAACTGCACCACTTCGAAAGCCAACAGATGCAGGACCAATCCACCACACCTCTCACAATATTCCAGCCTCCTCCCCATGCCCTCCAAGCTTAGATTGTATATTTCAGTATATGTCACTGAAAATAGAGGTATTTCTGCTGAAGACTTTCACCTGGTCCTCATTGTTATTTATGAGAGACAATTTAAGCCACTTATGGACCCACATAAGTAAAAGGATAAAACAGACACGCTCATTAAAGAGGAAAAATACTCCCCCTTTATTCCCCTCCTCCCAAAAGTATTGCCCAGGGTACCTAAACCGCCAATTCCTCACAACTAGGTTTTTCCCAATCAGCTGTTTTATTTACCTTAAGTGTCCCTTGCTGCTCAGGTAAACTGTGTGACTTCCAATCCATCAGTGACTGTCCCAATGGGAAAATACGCTCTGCAAAGTGCGCATCTTCCTAACGGTCACATTACAGACTGAAAGAAGATGAAAGTGAACTAGAGCAGCAAGAGAAACCATCACCTTGAAAGTAAGAAGAACAGAGAATTGAGAAAGTACCCAGAGGTCCTCACCCATGGTACTAGTAATGGGAGGGAGAAGAGTAGCTAGGGGGACTTCAGTATAATTCCCCTCTAAAGATGTAGAAATTGGAATTCAAAGTTTTAACTCCATAAAACAAGACAAATACTCTGACTTGCCGAGACAAAAATATATTATAATAAGCAGATATCATTAGCCAATTCCTGCATTAATTTACTGAACTACCAATAAGGATGAATGTCAAGGTGCAGCATGTGACTTGAGTTTTTTAATCTGGGTGTTATGGGCAGAAATTTTTAAAAATTAAGAGCTGAAAACTTAAGGTTTAGTTCTAAAATTTGTGTTGTAAAACAGACCACTAAACCACCCCCAGCCAAAAGAAAAAAAACTTATACAGTATCTACCTTAAAAGCTGTTTCCATATCCCTAAATTCTTCAAGCTTAAGATTTTTATTTTATCTGTATTTTACATGGTTGGACTCCAGAGCCATCTAATGGTTGTATTTAAAATGATGCTCTTAAATAAAAATACAATAACTTGCAACCATGCCATGGGAGCTGAAATTTTAAAAGATTATTCTTACATATTATTAGAAATTATCTTACTATATATTAGAGATTAAAAGTCCACATTATGAATCTCTTAACATTTGTTTCTCAGAAAAATATCTTAAAAGAAATATTGCTTTGTATCTTTTTTGATGCTACCGTATTGATAGATGTATGAGCCCATGCAACCATTGGCAAAAACATGCATGAACTTTATTATTATGGTTAACAAAAATTGTTTTATGATCTTACCATTTCAAATGTGGGGCTCTGCAATGTAATTGTTGAACCCATTCTTGCTTCTATGCCAACCCAAATTCATTTTGAATTCATTGTGAGCAGCCACGAGAACAGACGTGTTAAAGAGGAGGGAGCTCCTCTACTTACCCTGTGATCCACCAGCAAAATTAAGCAATTCCACCTTCAAAACCCATCAAAAGTGCCGGAACAGACTAGCATTCAATACACCCTTATGCCTCCTAAACCTAAACCGGGAGCCGCAGTTAAAACACTGCATTTTCCACCACAAACATCATCAAACCCCGGGCCTAACGGAGGACGACACACCACGTGATCCTTCACCGGACAAAGCCAAACCACCTCAAGCCTTATATCACAAATAGGTATAGACTAGTAAGTAGGCAACAGATGTGCCCTAGTGCCATTCATAACCCAATCAAATATGATAGGGGCACTCATGCTGCTATATCAAGCTATAATCATATAGAAAAAGACAATGATCTAAACGATCATGCAGGGTGTAGTGGGTTAAAACAAGAGCTTTATTCATAACTATATATAAAATATCCTACACATATCCCCAATAAAATGTCAATGTGAATATACAAACACTGTAAAACATAAGTATAATGTAATAAATAACAATGGATGTGACTCTAGGCGAGCTGAAGGAAAATACCTTGTCCCAACATGTAAGTCTGTACTTGTAAGTAGAAGTCAGTCAATACTAAATATATCAATAGAGAAAAATTGAACAATGTAGCAGCACACAACTGAATCAAATAATTCAGTTGAGTGATATACGATCTCACCCAGCCGCGTGGACTTCCTTAGGATCTCCTTCCCTGTACGAACAATGTGCTGATGGATCGCTCCCAGCGACGACTCCGCTCTTGATTCCACAGACCAGCTGCACACTTCTGCGAGATACCGTCCATGCGTAAGTGAGGCTAATGGTTCGGTAGGGAGCAATGGCCGGGGGCAGGCACCAGGTGCAACTCCGGCACTCGTCTGGTCCTAACCCAAACCCGGACAGAGTCCCCGCCTCCCGCTCCAGGCAGAGAGCCGAGCAGGGAACCAAGTATGTAGCCACGGAAATATAAATACATACAGCTTCCAAAATGTGATAAGTGGGTCCAGTAGCTTAGCCTAGTGTCACCAGCACCAAACGTTTTACAGTGTTTGTATATTCACATTGACATTTTATTGGGGATATGTGTAGGATATTTTATATATAGTTATGAATAAAGCTCTTGTTTTAACCCACTACACCCTGCATGATCGTTTAGATCATTGTCTTTTTCTATATGATTATAGCTTGATATAGCAGCATGAGTGCCCCTATCATATTTGATTGGGTTATGAATGGCACTAGGGCACATCTGTTGCCTACTTACTAGTCTATATTTGTTATTAAATACCATTCATAGCACCGGTACTACTTGTACCTAGCTGCATTTGCATACTATCCAGTTTCCGAGTATCATTTATCTTGATCAATATCACAAATAGGTAAGCTACTAAAAGAGGAGCTACACCTAGTACTATCCCCTATCCAATCTGAACTACACAAGCTCGGCCAAAGGATCAGGGACAGAATTAAGGCAGGACGCGCTTTGGAGGGAGGGTGCCTAGGCCACTTAAATGGCTAGAAACTGGTTTCTGACAAGGCACTTGTCCCTGGTTTTAGACAAGGAGAGCCCATAACCAAAGACAGGGCCGTTTCTAGCCATTTTGGTGCCCTATCTGACAGGGCTGGACAAATCATGCAATTATTTTGGAGCCAGCAACTTTATACCACCCAATTTACCATGAATGACATGTGACTGACCTGCTCCCATCCAACCTAGCCCCACCCAGTCACATTTAGCCCCACACATTACACAAATACTACTAACTTAAAGGAATTGTACACTGAAAAAATTACTTTGCCTTATTTAAATCTATAAATTAATATATTTTTTTGCTCAAGCACAGTCCCCTAGCTAGACTGACTGTCTCTGTGGGCAAGCATGCTCAGTAATACCTGTGAGACATCACTGGTAGAGGGAATTTCCAACCATGCAGTTCAGATACCAACTGTCACCATTCCAGCTACAGCAAAACTATAACATAACAGATACCAAGGAACTTGATTGAAAGCTGTAATGTTAACCCACCATACACGCAATTGTTATTTTGCTCAAACCTTTAAATTAATTTGGATCGTTCAAAATATTGATTGTATGTTTTTTCTATCGCCCACTTGAAAATGTCGAGCAGTTTATTGGGAAATCTGTGGAAAGATCGGAGCCTCAAGGTGGGAAACTTTGAGCGGTTCTTTCCACAGACAGAAAGATAGATAGATATAGAGAGAAGGATAGATGGACAATTTGAGATGTTTGGGGGAGTTTGAGATCCCTTCCCTATTACCATTAACTTTCCCAGTGCCAGCAGACTTTCCCATTTCAATTAACTTCTCCCATTACCAGTTACTTTCCCTGTGCCATCAGACTTTCCTATTACCAGTAACTTTCCCAGTGCCAGCAGACTTTCCCATTACCAGTAACTTTCCCAGTGCCAGCAGACTTTTCCTATTACCAGTAACATTCCCAGTGCCAGCATAATAGCGTCAGGATGAGGATCTCTAAACTGCCACAGAGGCTACTTGTTGTGTTAAAAAACATCTTTTATTTCCCGGTGTTTGAACTGCTCTACTGTATGTTTTAGCTGAGCACCTATTGCCTCATCCCTTTTGCCTTCTTCCATTTGCAACATTGTTGCAGAGTAGGGAGTGATGAACTCTGCTAAGCCTATTCAGCAACAATGTTGAAAACATTCTACATACAGAACATAGTGGAGGGGGAAGAGGAGCTCAACTAAAACAAACAGGAGATCAGTTTTAACACTGGGAAATGAAAGCTGCTACCCTATATTTTAACTCCCAGTCGCCAGTAAACATTTTTCAGTTGCCATGGTGACCTGGAGATGGGGATTTGTCCAGCCCTGCCCTAGCATGATCAGATTGCTATCCCATTGTGCTTAAAATCGCAGTAGTGTGGCCTAGCCCACCAAGAGTATTAGACTCCACCATTTTCAGTGCCAGCACTTTCCCACAGTATTACCATTTAAGGAGAGCTAAAGTCCCAAGACAACATTGTCTCAATAGACAGAGCACATTCACAAACACACAACAAGCTGTCTCATGTCTCCCTTTGCTGTGCATGCTGGGTGATTTATGAAAATAACCTGTGTGTACTAAGGGTCAGCTCCCATCTGGGAACACCCAGCTAAGTGTGTGCCAGACACTTCACAGGAAACTGCAGTCTTGCTTCCTGGAAGCTGACAGCCAATCATGTAACAGCTCAGAGATCCCTCCCTCTGACACAGAACACAGATATCAGTGCAGTTTTTGTGTAAACACATTAGAAATGCTCCTGTCCCTAACAATGATAAATTCCTATGCTTTTCATACAAAAAAGAAAAGTAATATTTGCAGTGTATGTCTTTGCTAGCACGGATGAAAGAAACAGAACATTTAACATTTCAGCAAAAAATAAAAGTAAGTATGGGGAATCGAACCAGCAACCTTCTATACTGTGTCTTTCTAAAAGGAAAGCTTTCTACCTCTATGCCACATGGGCTAATAAGTAATGAAATAGTACATGTAGAGTCTTTATGTTTTGCTAGACACATAATAAAAAAAAAAAGGGGGGAACATGGGGAAACCTGTGTCCCAATATTCTGATTTTTTTTCCTAACCCAGCACTTTAGCAGAACACTCCACAGGTGAACGCTCAATCGATAGAAGTAAATGCAAGTAAAATCAGTTTACTATTTTGTATTGCTACTGGAAGACTGTCAGCAATTCACACTGGTTGGTACATAAATAACAGAGCTGCTATATATAAAGTTTGTGCATATGTAGAAACTTAATATTTTTCTAGAAACATGGAAACAAACAAAAAAAAGCACTGAACTCAGACAGTAGACTATGTTATATTGTTTCATAAGTAAACTAGGGGATTTGAACTAGTGTCTTCTTGGTCTTTTCCTAAACACACAGCATTTACATGGTGTGCCACCAGCAACTCAACTGTGATCACAGGTACATTTAGAAACTATCTTTCGCTAGAAAGAGATGCTAGAAACTAGACAGTGAATCCTGGGGGCAGGGGGCGTGGCTCTTTGAAGCCAACATGGGCTATGAGTTGTACTGGCAACAACATGGAAGCCTCCTTTGTTAAAGAATCTATTACTTATATCTACTAAATGCAACGTTGAGAAAAATCTTTCAATGTGTAGGTATTCTGGGGAGAAAAACTTTCACATTAGGATCTGAAAAAACGAAGTTTAGTTCTCCTTTAAACCTTTAGTGCCAGCACTTTCCCAGAGTATTGGCATTAACACTTTCATTGACATGATATACAGTATGTACCTGCTTTCCATGTCTTCTCCGTTGAATTGTTCACTCCTCACCTACTCTAAGTTCTAATTGGAGAGTTGGGTGGAATGAAGAAAGAGGCAGGGATAGTGATCTCATGGCTGCTAGTCACAGGGGCCGCTGTTATAAAGTCTGCAGCAGCTTTTACCTGGCATTTTAGAACTGTTCTCCTCAGTACTATTTGCTGGGCTCATTCTATCACCTCCTTCCTTTCCCTTCAGTTCATATGCAATATTGTTTCCAAGTAGAGGGAGCTGAGTTAAGGCTCTCTACTCACTACAATGATAGCTCCCAACCATCCCGTTTTCGACTGGACTGTCCCGTTTTACGGGGTCCTTTCCCGCTGTCCCGGCACCCCCCTCTGTTCCCGCATTGGCCCGTTTTTTTCTGGGTGTCTGGTACATTTTTCAAGGTAAAAAAACGCTAAATCGAAGTGCACTAGCAGGCTTTAGGACCCTGCAGTTGAAGACTCCCAGTCCTGCATGCTGGGGGGGGGGTTGTTAACAGAACGGAACTGCTGGGGATTCAGCCTGGAGAGGGATAGAGCAAACCAAAAGGTCTGTCTGAGACTGTGTTACAGTGCAAGCTCATCTGGCTTTTTTAGTAAAGTATACTGCACAGAGTTACATACACAGTTAGTTTACATAAGCACTAAAGCTTATTATCGCTTCCCTTACAGGGCCAGTATTAGCTCCTAGTAAGGATCAGTTAGGGGTGCAGTGCTTGTAAAGCTAGGTACACAGATAATGCACATATCTAGTCAGTAGTGTGCCCTGGGGGGACAAGACTGTGTCAGTATATCTGCATGTGTGTGTAGTGTGTATCAGTGCATGTGTGTCATATGTGTAGTGTGTGTCAGTATATCATTGCATGTGTGTCATGTGTAGTGTGTGTCAGTATATCTGCATGTGGGTGTCAGTATACCTGCATGTGTGTGTGGTGTGTCAGTATATCAGTTCATGTGTGTAGTGTATGTCAGTAATACCTGCATGTGTGTAGTATGTGTGTGTCAGTATATCAGTTCATGTGTGTCAGTATACCTGCGTGTGTGTGCCAGTATATCAGTGCATGTGTGTAGTGTGTGTGTCAGTATATAAGTTAATGGGTGTCAGTATATCAGTGCATGTGTGTGTTATGTGTGTGTCAGTATATCTGCGTGTGTCAGTATATCAGTGCATGTGTAGTGTGTGTCTGTATACGTGCATGTGTGTGTAGTGTGTGTCAGCATATCTCCATGAGTGTGTGGTGTGTGTGTCCGTATATCAGTGTATGTGTGTCATGGGTGTAGTGTGTGTGTCTCAGTATATCAGTGCATGTGTGAGTTGTGTGTATGTCAGTATATAAATGTATGTGTGTCAGAGTATGTCGGCGTGCGTGCCTCAGTATGTCAGTCAGTGCATGTGTGTCAGTTTGCGTCCATGTATGAGTGTGTCTGTATGTCAGTGCATGTTTGTGTGTCACATGTGTGGGTAAGCATATGTATGTGGCAAAGATAGATAGAGATATAGGTTGACACAGACATATAGATGGATAAACAGGTAGATAGAAAGATACAGATAGATAGATATACAGGTAGGTAGACAGACAGAAAGACATAGATATACAGGTAGATAAAAAAGTGCAGATAGACAGACAGAAAGAAATAGATAAGAGGTAGGTAGATAGATAGATAGATAGATAGATAGATAGATATACAGACCAGGCTATAAAAATAGATATAGACAAACACAAATAAATAGATTTACAATATATTAGCATACTGGGTAGTGGAGTATGCATATTTTAAAAAGTGTCCTCTTTTTCATGGGGTTTATCTTTAAATTGGGGGCGTAACCTATGGAAAATAGGAGTGATCTAAGAAAAATGGGTGTGGTCTAAGAAAGTGGGTGGGGTTAAATTTGTCTAGTGTCCCTCTTTTGTGTTTTCAAATGTTGGGAGGTATAAAATGTTGTAAATTAAAATTTTAAAATTCATTAAAATGAGAGCAGATCTAACACAGCAAGTAAAAGCTGACAGGGAGATGCTAGGGAGAACACTGGACACCCTGGTTTAACATAGGGGCCCTAGCACTTTGCCTAGGTTGCCTATGCCTAAAAACGGCCCTGCCCAAAGACATGAATCACGCCACTATAACTAATTCCCAAATGGGAAATCCCCACTCAACCCAAAGAATTACCGCCCAAACTCTCTAATCAATCAGGACTCAAAATTTATGACCAAAACAAGCATTAATACCTTCCTCCCTGAACTAATACATCAGAATCAGGACAGTTTTGTCCCATGATAACCTTATACAAATATATTAATGGCCCATACAATTAATCTCTGGTGCATTGTTTACTAACAGGTCATATCAGAGGACACATGGACATCCTTTAAGGTTGGAAGAAAAGAAGTTTCATCTTCAGGTTAGGAAAGGTTTCTTTACAGTGAGAACGGTGAAAATGTGGAACTGTCTTCCAGCAGATGTGGTAATGGCAAGTTCATTGAATAGCTTTAAAAAAGGCCTGGATAAGTTTCTAAAACTAAAAAATATTGAGAATTACTGTTATTAATGTATATAGATCTGGTTGATCCAGGGATACTTTTCTATTGCCGTTTGGAGTCTGGAAGGAATTTTTCCCCCCTTTTTAGCTATTTTTTTTTTTGCCTTCCTCTGGATCAACTGTTAGGTAGGTTTAAAAAAAAAAAAAAAAAGGGGGTGAATAGGTTGGACTTGATGGATGTATGTCTTTATTCAACCTTAATTACTATGTTACTATGTTAGGTAGACAGGGAAGCGATAATATAAGATGCCTCTGCAACATCATTTCATATATGAACACTCACAAACTATAAGGAGGAATCAAGTCATTAAACATCGAAAAGGAGTTTAATAGCTTAGACTAAAACTACTGTACTTGATCACCACATTACAATTTATGCAACTTCCCACCAACATTCTTACAGGTCCTTCAAACCTATTACTCCGAACCACGAGCCATTATCCGATTACCTGCCACCGAAATCACCCCCCTGAATATACAGAGGAACGCAACAAGGCTGCACACGCTCACCCATTTTATTTGTTCTTGCCCTAAAATTAATAGCACAGACAATAAGAAATGACCCAAGGATTCAAGGAGTCGCAAATTAAAATTATAAATTAAGTCCATCAGCAGACGACATAGCCCTCAACCTAACCACACCCATGGTCTCTTTTTCAAATCTATTTTCCCTACTAGATAAAACAACCAGATTCACAGGGCTCAAGATAAACCAATATAAGACAGAATTATTTGATATTTATCTACCCCTCCCCCCTCTAAAATAAACATGGAAAGACAAAGGATTCCTCCGTCTAGGAATTTGGCTAACCCCATCAATAGTCACGCTCTACCAGGCAAACTTCCCCCCTCAATTCAAGAAACTTCAAAATAGACCTAACTAAATGGTCTACACAAAACATTTCTTGTCTAGGCAGAATTCAACCATTCAAAATTGATATTTTGCCCCAAATCCTGTACCTATTCCGGTGCCTGACAATCTGGATGGCAAACAATGGCTCAAACCCTTACAAACACAAATATTTACATTTATTTGGATGAATAAACCACCCAGACTATGCAGAGAATTACCATGCAAACCATTATCCCAAGGAGGCCTCTGGATGCCCAACCTATACAAATACTACATAGCAGCCCAATTAACTCAACTAACCCTATGGCATATACCACACACACTTAGATGGTTAGTTTTGGAATCAAGCCTACTCTTACTCCAACACTTTGACTCAATTCCTTGAATCCCAACAAAAAAACTCTATCTCCTGAAAATAACAAGCCCATTTACTAGACACACACTAAAGGGGGGACAGAATCTGGGACAGAGCCAAAAGCCAGTCCCACCTAAGCAACCATCCATCCCAAATGGAATTAGTCACTCACACACCTAACTTTATCCCAGGGTACATGAACGAGGGATTTGTATGGTGCAGATGCAAAATGATACAATTCTTGGAACTTTGTTCCTCCTTCAATCTACAAAATCTTTAAACAAGTACAAAACCCCATTATGAGGACACTTTCAAGTAACAAATAAAACATTACCTCTCTAAATACTTCAAACAACCCAATACTTTCCCACATATAGTAAACTATCGCAAATATATCAATATCTGAATGAACTCCCAACCGCTGATAAACAGAAATTCCAAAAATCATGGGAAACAGACTTTATAATAGACCAATATAGTAAAAAAACAATTATCTTATTTATTCAAACAATGCTCTGCTATGGGTATTCTTGATCTTTGGAGTATACTTTCTATTCTGTATCACATAAATGTCATACTAGAATTGACTATTTTCACCTCCTCCACTATTCTCCAAGCTAATGCAGATATTACAATAGAACCTTGTACATGGTCTGACCACAGTATGCTCTCATTGTCATTTCACCTAGAAACCTTTAAAAGACAATTCCACCCTCATAAGAACATCTTTTAAAAATAATGGCCTCTTCAAAATATGTTGATATATCATACTTTGTTCAATGAATTCATTACCTGCTATGCTTCATGGAAACTGAGCAATTTAGAAACCTGTACTGAGCCTGGACATGTTCAGAAGAGGCAGATAGGAGATTAACATTCAGTCATTGGCTGTGATTTCAACTGTCATATCCATAACTGACAGTTTCTAACTAGAAGAACCAGGAAGCAGAAACAGGGGCAACAGGACATTGTGCAGGATTTCAGGTTAGACATATATTTCAGATTTCAAACTACTACTGTTTAGGGTTTTGGGGGGTGATTTACCTGTATATAAGTTTTCATTTTAGGGCTGAGATTGCAAATTCCATTTCGCTGGAGACTAAATTAATCAATATTACAGTAGCAGAAGCCTGTTAAAAAATTCCACAACACCTTGAACAATACTTTAAAAACAATAATACGTCAGATACTACATTACCTTGGCTGTGGGCAGCCCACAAAGCCTATATTTAAGGAATTCTCATCCAAATAGCATACAGATATAAAAAAATCCGAAACAAGTTTTTTTGATCTACAATATCAAGTTCATACCATAAAAACACAATATGCATTAACACAAAATAAATCGACCAAACAGTTCTTTTACAATAAACTGAACAAACTTTACAGATCCTTAGCTGCAATGCTCAAACAAAAAAAACAAAACAAAAAAAAAAGATCTTTTAATTCCATTAAATAAATATTACCATCTGGCCAACTAACCACCAACCCAGATAAAATATTTTGCACAAAACTGTACCAGGCCACAGCAGCCCCACATACGGGTCAATTCTCTCACTTTTTCATCAAGCAGAAATTCCTATCCTTAACACTACACAATGAGAATACCTTGCTAAACCCATTGCACAAGACATAACCACGCAATAAAACAATTAAAACCCCATAAAACCCCAGTCCTAGACGGTCTACCTGGATCCTATTTTAAAAGATTTCAAAAACAGCTTGTCCCTGTAGCCCACCCTTGGGTGTGGCTCAAGATTATTAGTTGCAGGTATACTGTGTTGCCCCAGTGACACCCCTATGATCCCAGTTAATAGACACCAGCACAAAGATAGCAACCAAAAGGTCCAGATTTAATTTTCTGAACCTGGCAGAAAAATGTAATACGACAGCAACAATGAACAATTATGCAAACTTTGTTACCTTAATATACATATCTTAATATTCATGTTACAGTTTGTTTGTGTACAACCTATTTTTGTAAAATATATTAACTGCAAGTATTTTAACTGTTGAGTTGAGAGCACAGTTCTGATGGAATAGTAGAAGTTATCTGTCACTCTTATATTCCAAATGAGCAGAGTGGGTAACTGTTGCAGATAAACTTAATATAATCCTGCAGTCTGTAATTTATCCTTAGCAGGGTTTAAACTTGCTTTGTTAAGTTCCCTGTTAGTAGTGATAGAAATAGTATCTCCTTTGGATGTCCCACACTGCAAGCCAGTATAGACAGGGTACTTTAATCAGAGGAATAACTGGTAAGGGTGCAGTCTGACAGTCAGATTGATCAGTGAACTAGTGGCCTGTTCCCCACACAAATCCAAAGTCACCTTACTGATATTCAAAGGACACCAGGCTCCATATCCACAGCATGCACTACAGGTGAAGTTCTGCAAGCACCTCGTCCAGTTCACATAGATCAAGGCCTGTACAAAAGCCTGTGCAACATGTGGCAGCTCTCCTCCTGAACAGTACCAAGCTGGGATGCCCTCCTTTTCCTGTCTTGCCTGAGATTACTCCCTATTGGCTTTCTTCATAGACTTCCTGTTGCAGAGCCTCTTGGGACATCAGGTAAAAAATGAGTTTACCAGTTCCTTTCATACAATAAATGATGGTTAGGTGTGCACAGCTCATGTACAGTTTATGCATTTAAATACTTTACTGACAGAATAAACAATATTGTGTATAAAGTGCTACATCCCTTATTTAGAACAACTGGGTAATTATATACTCTCAGGAAAACCTCTCCCAAATGAATTGATCTCAGCAATTATTACCCTCATTCCCAAACCAAATAAAACAGACACAGACCCTAAAAATTTTAGACCCATCTCCCTGATTAACCAAGACACTATAGGCTCGTACAGACGTACGATTCTGTGCACAACCCCCCCCCCCCCATACACGAAATGAATGGCCGATAATCGCGTGTGTGTATACGTTCGGTCTGGGGTCGTTTATTAATCTGCCATGGCAGATTGAGGAACAACCCCCGGCCAAACGTATACACGTGTGATTATCAGCGAAACAGCCATTTGTTGCACGTGTGAGCACACTCGGGGGTCGTGGGTGGTGCACAGAATCAGATATCTATACGAGCCTTAAGTTGATGGCTACAATCATGGCCTCCAGATTAGATTCTCTTCTACCACTTATTATCCACAAGGATCAAGTAGGGTTTATCCTAGGGAGACAGGCAGAAGCTAATATCTGTAAAATTAGCAACCTCAGAGCTCATGCCAACTTAAATATACTACCCAGCTGCATTTTAGCCTTCAATATTGAAAAGTTGTTTGATAGTTTAAGTTGGACCTATCTTTATGAGCTGCTTAACTACCGAAAGTTGCCTAGAAAATTCAGACCTTCTACAAGCACTTTATGACTCACCAAAAGCATATTTAAACGTACCATAAATTAATCTTGAGGGTATCAATATACAAAGAGGCATTAAACAAGGGTGCCCATTATCCCCAGCATTATTCGTTCTAGCTATGGAACCAATCGCCCAATCAATTAGAAAACATCCAGACATTAAAGAATTTACTATTTGTCCAAACAAATACAAAACAAGTCTCTTACTTACGACAACTTACTACTATCGATCACATCCCCTTTGGTATCACTCCCAAATCTATTCAACCAACTAAACAAAATTTTTAAGCTTTCAAGGTTACATATTAACTCGAATAAATCCGAAATACTATACCAAAATCTAAAACCAGAACAGAAAAAACTATTATATTTCAACTTTGCTATAAAGAGCAGGGGGGCTACCATATTTAGGAATCAAACTAACTCCTTCTTTAAACACCCTATTCAAAGCCAATTTTATACCCCTACTTCAATAACTAACACAAAATCTTAATAAACGGCAACCTTGGAATATCTCATGGCTTGGTAGTATAAATGCAATAAAAATGAATCTAACCTAAACTACTTTAGGTGCCTCCCAGTGTGGATCACCCCAGCTCAACTGGCACCCATTCAAAATCAAATTTTCAAATTTATTTGGAAAGGATCAAAGCCATATATAAAGAAATCAATTATGTATTTACCCAAACATCTGGGCAGTCTATCAGTCACTAATTTCTATAACTACTATGCAGAAGCACAACTGACATATTTAATACGACATGCAGATATAAATACTTCTCTATGGATGGACATAGAAAATTATCTTGCAGCACCAACAGATCTCTCCTCCATAGCCTGGATTCCAAAAAATCTCTGCCCCCATCCCAAAAAATCCATGCACATTACTTACCTTAAAGGGAATCTATAATGAAAAATAAAGATTTGCCCATTGCAAAGTTAAATTCATGTACTCTGTGCTGCCTTTCTCCTACTGTACCTATCAGTGACTGTTTTTCCATGGTGTCAGATCTCTCTGCAGCACTCCCCCCTTCCCCCTCCCCTCTGTTACCTCCTCCATGTCTTAACTCCAGCTGCCCGACAAGCTGACCATGTGCAGCAGGAGTTAAAAGTTCAACATCCTGAAAAACACACCCATGCACAGTGGCCAATAGATAGCAAGCTGTCCTGGAGACAAGGAAGAGAAGGGAACAGTAGTTTACTGCTGCAATACAATCAACGTCTTTGTGACTCATCGTCAATCCTTGAACGTTATTAAGAAGAAGGGTTAGGGTTAGTAAGTGCAGCCTTATCTCTGCAATCAAAGCTACCTCTCTCCCCCTGCTAATGTTTGGTTCATAACAGAGCAGGGAGGTACTTGAGCAGTGAAGAGGGTGACGTCACATTGATTTGATTGACAGTACAAGTAGGAGTAGAGGAATGCAATCACGTCTTCTTCTGAATAAAGTGAAGACACTGGGGGTTGGGGGAATTATAGAACACATGGAAAAAAAATAAAAGAAAGTTAATTTTCCCACTATAGATGCCTTTTAAGAATATGGGACAAACTGAACTTTTCTAGAAACCTCCAGTCGAGCCCATCTAAGGTAATAAGTATTATTAATAAGCCCTTGTTCCCCCCTGGCTCACAAAATAAACACTATAATTGGTGGAAATCTAATAACATGTTCCAAATACACCACTTCATAGATGCTAATAACATGATCCCTGGACTGGAGTAGTAATCTACAAATACAAGACCCTGAATGAGACTGGGAGGAGACTTTTCTCCAAGTAAACAGAGGCAGTTTAAATATTGCCATGAGGGAAACAGACCATAAAGTTCTATATTTGATATATAAGGTAGCCACTCTACTAAATCAAATATACACTCATTTATCTCCATTATGTTTCGGGAACATGGGTACCTTTTTCATATTTCGTGGGAATGCCCATTAGTACAAACACTATGGTGCAAAATATTCAAATTATTAACAGAAATATTGGGCTATGGGATCAACCCAGACCCAAAAATAGCTTTTCTTGGTTCGACTGTGGGGGAATTTGGAAGACCCCTTAATAGATAGATCAAATATGTAATGATGGCCACTAAAATACATATTGCAGCACAATGGCGTTCACCACACCTATTCTATGACAAAATTATTGCTAGAATCGCTGACATTATATGTGAAAAACTGTTCCGTACTTAACATGAATCTGATAAAATCTTTGAAAAAATATGGAATCTATGGTATATGAGTCAATATGCCATACATGTAAGCAACAGTTTATAAGAATCTATTAGATATAAAGATTGAACAGAATTGTCGGCACATCTATTTCCCCTTGCCTATTTTATTCTTTTTATAATGTTTATTTTTGAATATAAATCTATGGAATGCTTTGCAATTTGTGACAATACTTGAACAGACTATATATGATAGACATGTGTATTTCACAACAATATGACGACAAAACCAATTTCATAAGACAAGCATTATAAACATATTGCTAAACAATCAGGGAGATTCAAAAAAAGTTCTTACCATAAAAAATGGTGCAAATTTTGCCCCAACCAATCAGATCTGATTTAACATTTGAAAGCTAACATCTAATTGGTTGGGGCAAAATTAGCACCATTTTTAACAATAAGAACTTTTATTAAATAACCCTGAATGTTTATTAATCTATTCTATACAATACAAATATAGAACACTGAAGTTTGGGGGTGGACATAACCTTTAAATCTCCAATACATTGTAAAATTCTTCTCTAGTAAGGTGCATTTAAGTACATGTGATAAAATCGATTCTATAACAGGGGAGTTCAACCTGGCCAAGGCTGGGGACCGCACTAGCCCTTTCTGTTGATTATTATGACTGTGTTGTGTCCAAGCTATTTCCTTACAATGACAGATTTTTTTCAACAGACGAGGCAGACCATTCACATCACAATTTACTGGAAAGCTCCTCTCTCTTTCTTTATTCATAAAACACAGCGAACATTGCTGATTAAGCATGTCCACCCTAGTAGATATAAACTGGTGACATCAAAGTTATTATTACGTGCCTTTTAAGTGACAAAAGGCAATTGGTAAATACAAAATACTCTCTAGCTAATTAAAAGAAACCTAAACTAAAGTATATTAACAAAGTAGTGCTAAGAATGTGAATCAGGTGAAAGGCAAAGCTTTCTGTCAACAAGACAAAGATTTTGCTAGTCAAAACACACGTGTGTGTATATATATATATATATATATATATATATATATATATATACACATATATATATCACATATACACACACACACAAATCAAAAGCATAAAGAGAAAATGTCAGCATAGTAGATCATGCATTTGAAAGTTATAAAAATAAAGCATATTTTGGAAGGTTATTTAAGCCAAATATTACAGCTCAGAAAATGAAGCATAGACAACACCACCCATGCAATGGTTATTATATTATCACAGAAATTAAAAATTATCTTACCACATCATCAGTCAAGTCTCTTAACTTTTGTATTTGCTGAAGGGAAAAAAAAACATTAAACAAATAATTTAAAAACTTTTTTTTTTTTTGGCTTCATTTAGAATTTTAGAATATATAGAGCCAATTCACCATGCAACACTATTCTGTACCCTAAAAAATAATAATGAAGAGTAGAATACACAGTACAATGCTTATTAAAACTAAAGCATTATGGGGTATGACCACCAATTTTTTTAACATTCTTTTTTACTGTTTATGTCTTACCTTGCAGGAATGAGGAAGAACTTACTGCAGATCACTCCAGCACCAGCTTCTCTGATAGCCTCCGACACATCCACTGCGTGCAAGGGACTGGGGATGCATCTCAGAGTGCCAGCAAAGCTAAATCAATCACGGGTAAGTTCTGTCCTCTCTTCTGCATGTTTTACTGAAGAACGGGAGAGAAAGACATTGCTCATTTACCGTTTATACTCGAGTATAAACCGAGGTTTTCAGGCTGTAAAATCAGCCTGAAAACCCGACCTCTGTTTATACTCGGGTCAGTCACTCACTCTGCGAATCCATCTGCCGCTCATTCGCTGCTTGTACTGATCTGCCGGCTGACATGACTGTCCGAGGCAGAGTAGTCAGTCGGCAGATCAGTATAGGCAGCAAGGGACTGAATTGCTGTTACCTGTGCTGTTATACAAGCACAGGTAAGATGGATGGAATACCCAATTCCTCTTATCCACTGAACTGTGGGGGAGGGTGAGCATGTTTGCCACTGCAGATGTTTGGAAACTACAACTCCCAGCTACTAAAGCATGCTGAGAGTTGTAGTTTCCAAGCATCTGGAGTACCAAGGAATGAGGCTTTAGTTGCCCTTCAAATGGACATACCCTTTAAGCAGCCCGCCAAAACCCATTTTGGTTATTACTTAGTTTAAAGGAGAACATATGTAGGATGTGCAATATTAATAACGGACAGGAAGTGAAAAGAGGGAGTAATATGACATGGTGTATCATTTTAGATTAGCCTGTCAGCTTTCTTATTACGTTTTTGGCGTTTGGGGGGCGATTTACCGATATTCATTCTTTCATTGGAAGGGTGAACTGCACTTCCTGTGTTGTAAGTAAAAAAATTAATTAATTAATTGTGTTTATGAAACATTTTTGACATAAGGAGCCTGACCGAAAACTAAGAAAATTAGAAGCCAGTTTAGCTTTTTAAGGTAGCTAGTTTTATTGGCTTGCTATTAGGAGCATTTTAGTTAATAGGAACAAACAGACCTACTTTATATATTTATATGTTCTATATATTTATTACTTTATATTCCACCATGGCTTCCGTACTTTTAAAAAGCCTTTGTCTGTTTGTATGCACTTTATATCCTTATATTATAGCAATGAATTATTTGTTACAATACATAAGGTCCACAATAAAAAGGATTTTTTTCCAGTTATTTTTGTTTTGTTTTTTGTGTGTGGCCTCTTTAGACCATTACTTAAAGTGGAACTGTAGTCCAAAAATGACTGGGTAAATTGATAGGAATTGCTCTCCTGAGAATTTACATTTTTGTGTGCGATATGGCAGCAGCATCACCAGATCCCCTGCACTTCCTGCTTCCTGCTCTGAAACCATGTCAGTAGATGACAGGCAATCTGCCATGTGTCTCCTCTTCCCCTTGCAGCCCCCCTCCTCTTGCAAGCCCCCCATGCCCCTCCCACTCATGGACCCTCCATTTGCAGGCTCCCCTTGGCCCCTTCCCTTACAGCCCCATGTGGCCCCACCCGCGGGTGCTGTGGTACACTCAGAACCCTCCTTACAGAAAACTGTGAAAACAGCCTTTTCAGGCAGAGTGAGAACAGAGTGAGAACTCTGCCTGAAAAGGCTGTTTTCACATAGTGGGAGGGTAGGGCTGTAGATTCCCTTACCCTCTCTCTGGGGATCTTCACACAGCAGGGAGGGGTAGGGACTTCCTGTCTCCCTCACACACTGAAGTCTGAGGCTGCGCACTGGCGGCGAGGTGGAGGAGCAGCCTTAGGAATGTCACATGTCAGACTCCCACCCATTAACTTTGTGGTCAGTAATTTCTTTATATCTTGGGCTGTGGAGCACTTAGAGGTGGTTGATGGCTCATTTTAAAGGTAGGAAACTGGCCTTTCATTTAAACTTGTCTGGAGACCACAGTTCCCCTTAACTTTCCATCTAGAATAAGACGTTCAGAATATCACAGGTAGGTGCACAATACATAAACACAATACGGGACAGATTCTTCACAGATAATTATAAATTAATTGTGGAAACTGCTTAGTGCTTTTCGGACCGCATAAGATCCTTAGTCATAAGCAAGATTTCAACAAAAATCAATTGTGAATTAAAAGGTAAGACATAACATCCCCTTTTGTGATATAAAGTCCATCCCTACATATTTTTGTGAGCTTCTTTGTATTTTATTTATATACCTATATGTATACCCTATGTATACAACTATTCAGTGGGGGTAGTAGCACCCATCATTTTTTGTTCTTTAAATCATTAAAGGGTATGATTACTTAATAAAGATTTCCCTTCCCTCTCGCAACCATAACCGCACTGTATGTTTGTAAAAAAAAAAAGTCTAAATAAACTTACTTACCAGACCGTGTTCCCTCGGCTTCAGCCTCCAATGCAACTTCCGGGAATGGAGTTAAAAAAAAAAAAAAAAACACGCAATGCAGTTAGGGTTGGGGGGGGGTAAACTACACTACAGAAAAAGGGTTATGTATAAACCTAACATTGCAGTGCCGATGGATCTAGATGGAGGGAGGGGGAAATCGGCTCCACAGCGCATGCCTGAGTACCTCCCGGGGGACAAAGAAGAGGCAGAAACCTTTTCACAGCCTTTTCACTTTCCTGGACTTAAGCCAGTCACTGCAGAAGAACCATTTGGAGCAGAGGAGTACGGTAAGGATTTTTTCATACTATACAGTGGGCCCAACACAGGTTCAATTTTAGTTATGGGGTGAACATGCCCTTTAAGGAACACTAACCGTTTTACCATTTCCACCATAGCATTTTCTGTCAAGTCAGTATGGCTGCACAGAGCAGAGAGAATAGTGTGCGCCTTTCCTATGAGTCATAAGCAGGTGACACCCTCAACTCCCATTATAATTGGCTGAAAGGCAGCCAATCACAGACGCGGCTGCAGTAGTGCACAACGGCAGAAGGAGAGGGGTAAGTTAAGTAAAGATTGGGGCACTTTCTTGAAATAATACTAATGCGTTGGGGCTGGGGGAGCAAGAATTATGATAAGGGTTTAACGCTAGGGGGGGAGACAGGAGGCAGAGTCCTATATGGACTCTGCTATCCTCCTGGTGGGAAGTTTTTGGGACTTGGGGGGGGATTACTGGAGAACCATTTGGATCTGGGATGTAAGGTAAGGATTTAACTACACTACAGAGTGGGGCCAGTAGTGGGGGGGGGATTTAAAGTGAATACGTTGCAACAGTAGAATATATTCTTATAAAATTCTACTGTAGCTGAGAGATTTTCCTAAGAATATATTCCACTGTTGCTTCCTTTTCAAAGTCCATAACCTTATGTATTATAAGGATATATTCTACTCCCATTATAATTCCAGCCAGTTATTATAAAATCATAAATCAGTCACCCTGCAGGTGAGTTAGTAGCACGTATTTATGAAAAAAAAATATTATACTTAATAAATACTGTACTTAGTACCCAATAAGTCTTTATGAGTAGGAAAACAAGGAGTATGAAGAGGAAACCCATATAAGCACAGGGAGTACACACAAATTCTTGTTGATGTAGCTGAGCGTTATATGCAGAGATTGATACAGCAAACAGTGCTTTGTGTAGTGTTTTATGCATGTTTTATCAAAATGTGCATTTATTTGGAGGATTGTTGCTTTCCTTTATTTCCTTGCTGTTTCAGTAGCATTTAGGTGAATAAGGGACACCCTAGTAATTTATTTACAGTAACTCATTTGTTTCTACCTGTTATTGCCTGTTTCTGCTGTTTTAAAGGTAAATTAAAGGTAGAATATTTAAATTAAATTATTTAGAAACTGCGCATCTAAATAGTTATCAACAATCTTGATGTTATTTAAATAGAAAAAAATAAATTTAATTAACAAGACACTGTAAGCAATCATGTCAAAGTATATATTACTATTTATTTTCTTTCCTATTCAAAATTACAAATCATATTTCAAAAATACATTTGGCTCAGTAACTTATCAATGTTGTCATCTGGCACATAGTAGGCATTGTAGGAAAAGTTATGAACCATTAAATCTTCCAACACAGAAAAGCTTTTGACAAGTATTCAATTTGTCATTCAACAGTATTTCCACTGATTTATATTTGCTATCTTAGAACTTAACCTTAAGAGAAAAATTCAGAATAGCAATTTATATATATTCATTGACTTGGCCTGTATAGTTATATAAATAAATTACATATTTAATTCATTTGTGTAGGATGCATTTTCAGCTCAGGGTCAAAGATCCAAAATAGCAGTCAATAGATAAGGAATAATGTGCCCCTTACAGTAATTTATAGTGGGACAATAGACCACCTACAGTACTATATAAGAATATTATAGGAGTCATCAAGGAGTTCCATGGTCATATACAGGTCACAGGACTCTGAGGCGACTTATATTCTTATAATGTATACTTGTTGGTTAATTATTCATTGTATTCCACAAAATAAGATCCCCAAAAAATGCAGTACCATAACAATTTCAACCACCCGGGTTATCGCAGGGATGGAAGGTTATAGAGTACCAGCTATAAGTTAATTAACGGGCATCTATAGTGAAAAAAACACATTGCCCCTTTGCAAAGTTAAATTCATGTACTCTGTGCTGCCTTAATCCTATCTCTGTCAGTGACTATGTTTAACCATGGTGTCAGATCTCTGTGCAGCACTCCCCCCTTCCCCCTCCCCTCTGTTACCTCCTTCATGTCTCAACTCCGGCTAACCGACAAGCTTATCATGTGCAGTAGGAGTTAAAAGTTCAACATCCTGAAAAACACACCCACGCACAGTGGCCAATAGAAAGCAAGATGTCCTGGAGACACGGAAGAAGAACAGTACAGTTTGCGATCTCTATTATTGTGACCCATCATCAATCAGTGAAAGCTATTAAGAAGGGGGGTCAAGTGCGGCTTATATCTACCATCAAAGCTACCTCTCTCCCACTGCTAATGCTCTTATCTCTATGTTTATTACAGAGCAGGGAGGGGGGGAACACGTCACAGGGAATTGATTGACAGTCCAAATAGGAGTAGAGGAATGCAATCACGTATTCTTCTAGCTGGTGTATCTCAGGACAGAGAGGGAATCTGAAAAAAGTGAATACACTCTGGGTGTTGTGGGGAATTATAGAACACATGGAAAGAAAGAAGAAAAAGTTCATTTTCCCACTATAGATGCCCTTTAACAAGAATATAGACTGACTCCACTTTAAACATGGCTGTCACCATTCAAAATACAGGACAGTAGCATCAACTCCCACTTGAGAATATGCTTTCCTGCAATATCTTTTTTCACAATAAAATCAAAGAATAGATGGGCATTAAGAAAGATGAAGAGTATGGCAGAATATAGGGTACATTTGACTAGCCACACTACTGTCTACTTTATCAACCAACTTACATTCGTTCCACAGTGTATTAACCACTTCAACAGTTAATACATTGTGGCAAATGTATTCAAATGGAGCAGGAAGTGCAAAATAATAATCTTGGGTTTTACAAAATATTTAGCCCAATATTTTGCATCTCCCTTTTTTTTGTGCAGGTTGAAAATATCCGTAACATATCAGCTGTTCAGTTAATGTCACTCCATCTTTCACACGGACCAATATTTCCAATATGAGGCGTATGAGTGGATATGAGAGTAGACTACTGAAAAGTGAACGATATATATTAGGACTCCATTATATCTCATTATAAAATGTTTTTATATGTTATAGAAGTTGGAACATAAGCTCACCAAGCTCAAAAGTGCTGGAAAAAAAAAAAAAAAAAAAAGACGTGAAGGGAATTATTAAACTTTTTCAAAAAATATCCAATTATATATAGCTCCAGAGCAAATCCATATAAACTCCCAGAAGATCTGTGCTTTATTTTAACAACAAGGTTAATAGCTATCTTTTTTAGAAATAAGAAAGCTTTCGGACTTCAAACCAAGGAAAGCCATATTGATTCTACATTTGTAAGCTTTAATATGTGTAATAGATTTTTGAAGGGAAAAAAAACAGTATCTAAACGCACAATTTTAAAACAAACAATGATTTAATTTTTTTTTTTCATGCTTTTATACTGATTCAGTGGCAAGTGCAACTGTAATATCCAACTATATATAGCCAGTTCCATTCACATCCATAGAAAACCCTTTCAAGTCAGTCATCGGGTGTATACTTCTAAGCACGTTAACTGCAAATAGTACAGAAAGACACAAAACACTGTAGGACTTGAAGTGAGAGTCATCAGTAAGCATGGAGCTGGAACTTAAAAGTAAAACCAGCAGAATAGTGCATCACTGCTCCAGTCTGCTAAATCTATTACATACTGCCTTACCTATATTCATCCTGAGAGCAGCAAGGGTCAGAAGTTTAAGTTAAGATATCAGGAGTGCTGGAAAGAAAAGTAAATATTGCAAAAAAAACAGGGCTGGGGGTGGTAATTACTAAAATGATTTTACAATCTCAGAAAGTTTGTGTGGGGATGAACATGCACTTTAACTATAACTGAAAACTATAGTGCATATAAAAAAAAGTTAGTTTTTTTTAAAAATGTGGAAATGAAAAGTACCTGGGACAGGGAGGTAGGATTGGTAATTCCTGCCTCTTAATAGTATTTCTGCGAGGTGAGGCAGCACAAATAAAACTCTTAGCTTCAGCACTATCTTTAATACGGGAAAGCCCAGGACACTAATCTGGAACATAAAATCTGTATGTGATGTAGCTACTCAATTATATTGTGTGGTAGTGAGGTAGAAAAAGATCAATTCTACCTCCCAGCCCCAGGTACATTCAATTTTAAAACTTATTTTGAAAGTGTAGTTTGTCCTTTAAGTATATTATAAACTGGGAGAAAAAAAAGCTTTCAGAAATGCTTTGCTGTCTTTCTTAAAGCCTTCTTAGCTCAATTAGCTAATTACATTCTAGAATCTTGCATACAAACTCAGATGTATTTTCAAATGATGAGAAAGAAAGTCAAATGTTTCAAATGCTGAAAAGAATAAGGTCACTTAACTTTTTACCTTTAGCTGATCAGTTCATCTTCTGCTTTTTTTTACAGACAACTATGGTCTCCAAACAAGTTAGGGTTAACTAAAAACTCTTTAATCGTACCTTAAAAATGAACCAGGTAAAATCTGTTAGAAGTTATATAGTTGGAAAGGTTTAGCAAAATGTTTGTGAACCCTTTCTGTTCTCACCAGTAGTTATGTGATCAGTCTTTGACTGCATTAAAAGCCCAACTTCTCAATTTTAATTATTTTTTTTTAAGTCTATGCAGGTATTTCCTGTCTTTCCCAGCACTAAGTCTTATGTGAGCATGCTTAGACCCTTAGTGTCAGGGGAGGAGCAGAGGATCAGGTGATGTCACACAAGCAATTGAATTTCTTCCAGGCTGCAGACAGAGATTTGATCAAGGGATCATTTTAAAGGGGAAGTTCAGTGCAAATACATGTACTTTTCAGAAAAAAAGAGCAGTATTTTTCATCCCAATTACCTTAAAGGACAACTCCACCCTCATAGGAACATCTTTTAGAAAGAATGGCCTCTTTAAAATATGTTGATATATCATAGTTTGTCCTATGAATTAATTACTGTATGCCTGCTATGCTTCTGAATGCTTCATGGAAACTGAGCAATTTAGAAACCTGTACTGAGCCTGTATTGAGCCTGGGCATGCTCAGAAGAGGCAGACAGGGGATTAACATTCAGTTAATGGCTGTGATGTCAACTGTCAAATCCATAACTGACAGTTGCTAACTGGAAGAACCAGGAAGCAGAAACAGGGCAAACAGGACATTGTGCAAGATTTCAGGTTAAACTTATATATTTCAGATTTCAGACTATTACCGTTTAGTGTTTTGGGGGGTGATTTACCTGTATGTAAGTTTTCATTTTGGGGCTGGACTTGCCCTTTAATCTGCCGATTCAGAATTTTGTCTGTGTATAAATAAATACTTTTGAAATACTGACTTCCTGTTTGCAGGACCCCTAGTAAAGACCGTTATGGTCTTGCCCTTGACCCAGCGCCTGGGTTGATTCAGTTGCTCAGTAGAGATCTGAGCATATTTGACCCATCCAACAGCCAATCAGTGGAAATAACTGTTAGGAACATTCCAAGGATGTTGTGCATCCTGGGAAGAAGAAGGACCGTTAGAACCTGAAATGTCAGCTCACTAATGTCAACAGCAGGGAACAACAAAGGGTATGAAATCAACTGATTTTTCAAAATGGAAGATAATATGTAGAATAACTAGGTATGCATCACACAAACTAACAATTTAACAAATATTGATAGTTACCACTGAACTGTCCCTTTAAAGGAAAGACTGCAGGCTTTTATTTAATGCTTACTTGTTTGGAGACCACAGTAACCCTTTAAAAGCACACTAAACTAAAATCGTAAAGCATTACCTCTTCTCTTACATTATAACATTTTTTTAAAGGGCATGTCTGCGCCCAAACCTAAAATTTGCCCCAGTGCTGCCCCCATTGTATAGTTTTAAAAAATATTTTAATGGTTTATGGCTTGTGGTTCTCCTGCAGTCCATGTCCAAAGTCCACGAAACTGAGTAGTGGCCGTCTTCCTGTCCAAACGTCTCTGCCTTCTGTGATGCCTCCAGGAGGGATGCTGACATGCACAGGGGAGCCCCTCCCACCCCCCTTCAGATCCCATCTTGCTCCCCCTTCTCCTAGCATCAAACACTTTTCATATAATGTTCCTTATGCTTTCCCACACCCAACCGCCATTTTCATACTAAAAAAAAAAACTTTCTGATTTATACGTAGAGCCCTTTGCTGCCGCGTCTGTGATTGGCTGCCAGTCAGGCCCCTCTCTGCTGTTTCCTGTTAGCAGAGAGGGGAGAAGAAGCCACAGGAGCGAAGGGGCTGTAAGTAATTTTCGGAAAGGATTTTTTAGTGTTAATATGGCGGTTAAGGCTGGGCAACCCTAAAGATTATTATAATAATATTATAATAATTAACATTATTGAAAAGTTTGTTTTTTAGGTGGACATGCGCTTTAAAGATGGTAACGAGTAGTTATGACTCACCACTCTACCAGTCCTATTTGCTCCTTAAAGGGCATGTCCCCCCCCAAAACTAAAATTTAACACACCACTGGCCCCAATGTGTAGAGTTTAAAAATCCTTACCTTACATCTGTGCTCCAAATGGTTCTCTTTGTCCAAAATCCCACAAAGTGTAGTGTAGGAGCGGTCTGTGTGTCATCCGGTCCTTGCTGCTTCCTTGCCCTTACTGATGAGTTTTACATGCGCAGAGGAGCCCTCCCCCAATCTGCCAGATCTATCTTTTTGAATGGTGCCCTATCTTTACATCATTTTTCTGTAGTGTAGGGCACATTGGCTATTCCAGCAAGCAGAGGGCCTAGATCTGAGCTTCAGGGAAACAAATGCATATAAGTACAGTTCTGATCCTTTTTGGACAATCAAACCTGGAAGTGGGATAGGGGGCCCTACACTACAGCAAAAGTTTTTGTTAAGGGTGGAGATACCCTTAATACCTCTCTGACAAAGGATGTATGCACACTCATGTAAGAGCCAGAGTGGAGAGCTGTAGAAGGGAAGCACTTTCTTAAAAAGGCAATATTCTCTGATAAGGTAGGAACGGAAGATTTTTTTTACTTGAGTTTAGGGGCCCTATTAAATATAGAAAGAGAAAGTCTTGAATAAAAAGTATTGATTGAAGGAAAAAAAATAATATCCTCCCACTTTACAATGCACTGGTAAAACCTGATTCTACAACATGCAGTGTGGTTTTGGAATCCAAGGGGTTTACCTGCCAACATTCCCCATCCTTTTGGGATTGAAAATCCATCTTTAAAGGAACACTAAACCCGTTTTTGTAATTATATTCCATCCGTTTCTATTCTTCACAGGGAGGTGAGAATGCTTATTCCCACCTCCCTGTGAATAATAGATCGCCCAGGGAACACTGTAACTTACCTTACCGCCACTCTACTTGCAGCTGCTTCTGCGTTGACAGTCGCACTGTCCCGATCGTGCGCCTATCTTTTGTATTGGTGCGCATGCGCCAACGATAGGCGCTTGGTCAGGACAGCACGGCTGTCAGTGCAGAAGCAGCTGCGAGTGGAGTGGCGGTAAGGTAAGTGGGGTTCTGTTATTGACAGGGAGGTGAGAATAAGCGTTCTCACCTCCCTGTGAATAATAGAAACGTATGGAATATACTTACAAAAACGGGTTTAGTGTTAAAAGCTTATCAAAATACTTTATACACACTACAGTTCTCCTTGAAAAGGGTATCTTACCCCAGAAACTAAAATATTCCGTAGTGTAGGGTACCCCAGCCCACCCCCAACCGCTGTGTTAGTTTTATAAAAGAAGCCCCAGAAACAGACTTACGACATATCGTTCCCTCGGCTCTCTGCTCACGACCTTATCGCACGTCTGTATTGACCTTAACTGAATACTCATTGTTTCTGCATAGGGTTGTATACAGTAAGGCAGGATGCATTAAACAAGTCATTTTTTGTAGCCTGACTGTATAGCTATAGTTTGTTAAACAATTAAAAATACCTCAACATAGATTTAGAGATGGCATTCGTCCCAACCACTCAACAAATCTCATACATGAACAACAAATTCATTTTTTTTTTCAGCCTGAATAGTACAAAATTTCCTACAACCCAAATACCATTTGGGTTGTAGAAAAGATTTGCGACAATTCCTGACCATCTCCCGGCTTTAACCCAATTCTTCTGCATGTGCAGTGCATAATAATAAACAGGGTGTCAGAGAAAAACTGTCCAAGCAGCTGTAAAAAGGACTAGCAGGAAGCAATCTTCTTCTAGGTAGGAAAACTGACTCCGACCTACTATAATACTATAACAAATATAAGAGTATATAATTCCCTACATAAAATCAATGTTTCCTTACATGTATCCCATTCATAAATTAGCACATAAATAATGCATTGCCATTTGTATAAGGTGAATATTGCAGGCCTGTAGTCAGCCTCTGGTATTACTGTAGATTTTCTACCATTTAGGTGCCAGTCACTTTTTGCATGGTAGCATATCTGTGACATTTGCCCTGGTAACAAGCAGGACAAGCAACAAATAATAAATAAAACATTTTATGGCAGATCCCAAACATGTGAAGTGCAATATGTGTTGGCACAATAACATCAGGTGACACACTAACCCTTCCTCTAGTTACCAATACCTCCCCACACTGACCCTCTCTTTATTTCAGGGGAGCAGTTACCTATCCCTAGTTACACCGTAGTCTATTTACCAATACCTCCCTACACTGACCCTCTCTTTATTTCAGGGGAGCAGATACCTATCCCTAGTTACATCGTAGTCTATTTACCAATAACTTCTCCACACTGACCCTCCCTTTATTTCAGGGGAGCAGTTACCTATCCCTAGTTACACCGTAGTCTAGTTACCGGTTCCTCCCCACATTGACCCTCCCTTTATTTCAGGGGAGCAGTTACCTATCCCTAGTTACGCCGTAGACTAGTTACCGATAACCTCCCCACACTGACCCTCCCTTTATTACAGGGGAGCAGGTACCTATCCCTAGTTACACCATAGTCTAGTTACCGATAGCCTCCCCACACTGACCCTCCCTTTATTTCAGGGGAGCAGTCACCTATCCCTATTACACCGTAGTTTAGTTACCGATACCTCCCCACACTGACCCTCCATTTATTACAGGGGAGCAGTTACCTATCCCTAGTTACACCGCAGACTAGTTACCGATAACCTCCCCACACTGACCCTCCATTTATTTCAGGGGAGCAGTTACCTATCCCTAGTTACACCGTAGTCTACTTACCGATACCTCCCCACACTGACCCTCCATTTATTAAAGAGGAGCAGTTACCTATCCCTAGTTACACCGTAGTCTATTTACCGATACTTCCCCACACTGACCCTCACTTTATTTCAGGGGAGCAGTTACCTACCCTAGTTACACCGTAGTCTATTACCACATACTTCCCCACACTTTATTTCAGGGGAGCAGTTACCTATGTTCAAAAATGCACAATGGCACACCGCTGTTGGCTCCTTGGCCAGACAAGTTGGTAGGTCAATCCTCTCAGCCGCCAACTTCAACATCCAAGCAAGGAAAAAGTAGCGAGCACACTACTATGGTGATACTTCTTTATTTGTGCAAAAACAACAGAATACAATGTTTGGGACTCTAGGATACCTGAGGAAAGGGCCTAGAGTCCCGAAACGTTGTATGCTGTTGTTGCACAAATAAAGAAGTATTCACCATGTAGTGTGCTCCTCTACTTTTTTCCTTGCTTGGAGCAGTTCCTATCCCTAGTTACACCGTAGTTTATTACCGATACCTCCCCACCATGACCCTCATTTTATTTCAGGAGAGCAGTTACCTATCTCTAGTTACACCGTAGTATATTTACCGATACCTCCCCACACTGAGCCTCCATTTATTACAGGGGAGCAGTTACCTATCCCTAGTTACACCATAGTCTATTTACCGATACTTCCCCACACTGACCCTCACTGTATTTCAGGGGAGCAGTTACCTATCCCTAGTTACACCGTAGTCTATTTACCGATACCCCGGGTTATCGCAGGGATGGAAGGTTATAGAGTACCAGCTATAAGTTAATTAACGGGCATCTATAGTGAAAAAAACACATTGCCCCTTTGCAAAGTTAAATTCATGTACTCTGTGCTGCCTTAATCCTATCTCTGTCAGTGACTATGTTAACCATGGTGTCAGATCTCTGTGCAGCACTCCCCCCTTCCCCTCCCCTTGTTACCTCCTTCATGTCTCAACTCCGGTAACCGACAAGCTTATCATGTGCAGTAGGAGTTAAAAGTTCAACATCCTGAAAAACACCCAGCACAGTGGCCAATAGAAAGCAAGATGTCCTGGAGACACGGAAGAAGAACAGTACAGTTTGCGATTCTATATTGTGACCCATCATCAATCAGTGAAAGCTATTAAGAGGGGGGTCAAGTGGGGCTTATATCTACCATCAAAGCTACCTCTCTCCCACTGCTAATGTCTTATCTCTATGTTTATACAGAGCAGGGAGGGGGGGAACACGTCACAGGGAATGATTGACAGTCCATAGGAGTAGAGGAATGCAATCACGTATTCTTCTAGCTGGTGTATCTCAGGACAGAGAGGGAATCTGAAAAAAGTGAATACAACTCTGGGTGTTGTGGGGAATTATAGAACACATGGAAAGAAAGAAGAGAAAAAGTTCATTTTCCCACTATAGATGCCCTTTAACAAGAATTAGACTGACTCCACTTTAAACATGGCTGTCACCATTCAAAATACAGGACAGTAGCATCAACTCCCACTTGAGAATATGCTTCCTGCAATATCTTTTTTCACAATAAAATCAAAGAATAGATGGGCATTAAGAAAGATGAAGAGTATGGCCGATATAGGGTACATTTGACTAGCCACACTACTGTCTACTTTATCAACCAACTTACATTCGTTCCACAGTGTATTAACCACTTCAACAGTTAATACATTGTGGAAATGATTCAAATGGAGCAGGAAGTGCAAAATAATAATCTTGGGTTTTACAAATATTTAGCCCATATTTTTGCATCCCTTTTTTTGTGCAGGTTGAAAATATCCGTAACATATCAGCTGTTCAGTTAATGTCACTCCATCTTTCACACGGACCAATATTTCCAATATGAGGCGTATGAGTGGATATGAGAGTAGACTACTGAAAAGTGAACGATATATATTAGGACTCCCTTAATCTCATTATAAAATGTTTTTATATGTTATAGAAGTTGGAACATAAGCTCACCAAGCTCAAAAGTGCTGGAAAAAAAAAAAAAAAAAAAAGACGTGAAGGGAATTATTAAACTTTTTCAAAAAATATCCAATTATATATAGCTCCAGAGCAAATCCATATAAACTCCCAGAAGATCTGTGCTTTATTTAACAACAAGGTTAATAGCTATTTTTTTAGAAATAGAAGCTTTCGGACTTCAAACCAAGGAAAGCCATATTGATTCTACATTTGTAAGCTTTAATATGTGTAATAGATTTTTGAAGGGAAAAAAAACAGTATCTAAAAGCACAATTTTAAAACAAACAATGATTTAATTTTTTTTTTTCATGCTTTTATACTGATTCAGTGGCAAGTGCAACTGTAATCCAACTATATATAGCAGTTCCATTCACATCCATAGAAAACCCTTTCAAGTCAGTCATCGGGTGTATACTTCTAAGCACGGTAACTGCAAATGTACAGAAAGACACAAAACACTGTAGGACTTGAAGTGAGAGTCATCAGTAAGCATGGAGCTGGAACTTAAAAGTAAAAACCAGCAGAATAGTGCATCACTGCTCCAGTCTGCTAAATCATTACATACTGCTTACCTATATTCATCTGAGAGCAGCAAGGGTCAGAAGTTTAAGTTAAGATACAGGAGTGCTGGAAAGAAAAGTAAATATTGCAAAAAAAAACAGGGCTGGGGGTGGTAATTACTAAAATGATTTTACCATCTCAGAAAGTTTGTGTGGGGATGAACATGCACTTTAACTATAACTGAAAACTATAGTGCATATAAAAAAAAGTTAGTTTTTTTAAAAATTGATGTGGAAATGAAAAGTACCTGGACAGGGAGGTAGGATTGGTAATTCCTGCCTCTTAATAGTATTTTGCGAGGTGAGGCAGCACAAATAAAACTCTTAGCTTCAGCACCTTTAATACGGGAAAGCCCAGGACACTATCTGGAACATAAAATCTGTATGTGATGTAGCTACTCAATTAATTTGTGGTAGTGAGGTAGAAAAAGATCAATTCTACCTCCCAGCCCCAGGGACATTCAATTTTAAAACTTATTTTGAAAGTGTAGTTGTTCCTTTAAGTATATTATAAACTGGGAGAAAAAAAAGCTTTCAGAAGTCTTTGCTGTCTTTCTTAAGCCTTCTTAGCTCAATTAGCTAATTACATTCTAGAATTGGATACAAACTCAGATGTATTTTCAAAGATGAGAAAGAAAGTCAAATGTTTCAAATGTGAAAAGAATAAGGTCACTTAACTTTTTACCTTTAGCTGATCAGTTCATCTTCTGCTTTTTTTTACAGACAACTATGGTCTCCAAACAAGTTAGGGTTAACTAAAAACTCTTTAATCTACCTTAAAAATGAACAGGTAAAATCTGTTAGAAGTATATGTTGGAAAGGTTTAGCAAAATGTTTGTGAACCTTTCGTTCTCACCAGTAGTTATGTGATCAGTCTTTTGAGCATTAAAAGCCCAACTTCTCAATTTTAATTATTTTTTTTTAAGTCTATGCAGGTATTTTTGTCTTTCCCAGCACTAAGTCTTATGTGAGCATGCAGACCCTTAGTGTCAGGGGAGGAGCAGGGGACAGGTGATGTCACACAAGCAATTGAATTTTTCCAGGCTGCAGACAGAGATTTGATCAAGGGATCATTTTAAAGGGGAAGTTCAGTGCGCAATACATGTACTTTTCAGAAAAAAGAGCAGTATTTTTCATCCCAATTACCTTAAAGGACAACCCACCCTCATAGGAAAATCTTTTAGAAAAATGGCCTCTTTAAAATATGTTGATATATCATAGTTTGTCCTATGAATTAATTACTGTATGCCTGCTATGTTCTGAATGCTTTATGGAAAATGAGCAATTTAGAAACCTGTACTGAGCCTGTATTGAGCCTGGGCATGCTCAGAAGAGGCAGACAGGGGATTAACATTCAGTTAATGGCTGTGATGTCAACTGTCAAATCCATAACTGACAGTTGCTAACTGGAAGAACCAGGAAGCAGAAACAGGGCAAACCGGACATTGTGCAAGATTTCAGGTTAAACTTATATATTTCAGATTCAGACTATTACCGTTTAGTGTTTTGGGGGGTGATTACCTGATTGTAAGTTTTCATTTGGGGCTGGACTTGCCCTTTAATCTGCCGATTCAGAATTTGTTGTGTATAAATAAATACTTTTGAAATACTGACTTCCTGTTTGCAGGACCCCTAGTAAAGACGTTATGGTCTTGCCCTTGACCCACGCGCCTGGGTTGATTCAGTTGCTCAGTAGAGATTTGAGCATATTTGACCCATCCAACAGCCAATCAGTGGAAAAACTGTTAGGAACATTCCAAGGATGTTGTGATCCTGGGAAGAAGAAGGACGTAGAACCTGAAATGTCAGCTCACTAATGTCAACAGCAGGGAACAACAAAGGGTATGAAATCAACTGATTTTTCAAAAGGAAGATAATATGTGAATAACTAGGTATGCATCACAACAAACTAACAATTTAACAAATATTGATAGTTACCACTGAACTGTCCCTTTAAAGGAAAGACTGCAGGCTTTTATTTAAATGTTACTTGTTTGGAGACCACAGTAACCTTTAAAAGCACACTAACTAAAATCGTAAAGCATTACCTCTTTCTCTACATATAACATTTTTTTAAAGGGCATGTCTGGCCCAAACCTAAAATTTGCCCCAGTGCTGCCCCCATTGTATAGTTTTAAAAAATATTTTAATGGTTTGGCTTGTGGTTCTCCTGCAGTCCATGTCCAAAGTCCACGAAACTGAGTAGTGGCCGTCTTCCTGTCCAAACGTCTCTGCCTTCTGTGATGCCTCCAGGAGGGATGCTGACATGCACAGGGGAGCCCTCCCACCCCCCTTCAGATCCCATCTTGCTCCCCCTTCTCCTAGCACAAACACTTTTCATATAATGTTCCTTATGCTTTCCCACACCCAACCGCCATTTTCATACTAAAAAAAAAAATTCTTTGATTTATACGTAGAGCCCTTTGCGCCGCGCTTGTGATTGGCTGCCAGTCAGGCCCCCTTGCTGTTCCTGTTAGCAGAGAGGGAGAAAGAAGCCACAGGAGCGAAGAGGGCTGTAAGTAATTTTCGGAAAGGATTTTTAGTTAATATGGCGGTTAAGGCTGGGCAACCCTAAAGATTATATAATAATATTATAATAATTAACATTATTGAAAAGTTGTTTTTTAGGTGGACATGCGCTTTAAAGATGGTAACGAGTAGTTATGACTCACCACTCTCAGTCCTATTCCTCTTAAAGGGCATGTCCCCCCCCAAAACTAAAATTTACACACCACTGGCCCCAATGTGTAGAGTTTAAAAATCTTACTCCTTACATCTGTGCTCCAAATGGTTCTCTTTGTCCAAAATCCCACAAAGTGTATGTAGGAGCGGTCTGTGTGTCATCCGGTCCTTGCTGCTTCCTTGCCCTTACTGATGATTTTACATGCGCAGGGAGCCCTCCCCCAATCTGCCAGATCTATCTTTTTGAATGGTGCCCATCTTACATCATTTTTCGTAGTGTAGGGCACATTGGCTATTCCAGCAAGCAGAGGCCTAGATCTGAGCTTCAGGGAAACAAATGCATATAAGTAACAGTTTGATCCTTTTTGGACAATCAAACCTGGAAGTGGGATAGGGGGCCCTACATACAGCAAAAGTTTTTGTTAAGGGTGGAGATACCCTTAATACCTCTCTGACAAAGGAGTATGCACACATCATGAGCCAAGTGGAGAGCTGTAGAAGGGAAGCACTTCTTAAAAAGGCAATATTCTTGAAAGGTAGGAACGGAAGATTTTTTTTACTTGAGTTTAGGGGCCCTATTAAAATTAGAAAGAGAAAGTCTTGATAAAAAGTATTGATGAAGGAAAAAAAATAATTCTCCCACTTTACAATGCACTGGTAAAACCTGATTCTACAACATGCAGTGTGGTTTTGGAATCCAAGGGTTTACCTGCCCACATTCCCCATCCTTTTGGGATTGAAAATCCATCTTTAAGGAACACTAAACCCGTTTTTGTAATTATATTCCATCCGTTTCTATTCTTCACAGGGAGGTGAGAATGTTATTCCCACCTCCCTGTGAATATAGATCGCCCAGGGAACACTGTAACTTACCTTACCGCCACTTACTTGCAGCTGCTTCTGCGTTGACAGTCGCACTGTCCCGATCGTGGCCTATCTTTTGTATTGGTGCGCATGCGCCAACGATAGGCGCTTGGTCAGGAAGCACGGCTGTCAGTGCAGAAGCAGCTGCGAGTGGAGTGGCGGTAGGGAAGTGGGGTTCTGTTATTGACAGGGAGGTGAGAATAAGCGTTCTCACCTCCCTGTGAATAATAGAAACGTATGGAATATACTTACAAAAACGGGTTTAGTGTTAAAAGCTTCAAAATACTTTATACACACTACAGTTCTCTTGAAAAGGGTATCTTACCCCAGAAACTAAATATTCCGTAGTGTAGGGTACCCCAGCCCACCCCCAACCGCTGTGTTAGTTTTATAAAAGAAGCCCCAGAAACAGACTTACGACATATCGTTCCCTCGGCTCTCTGCTCACGACCTTATCGCACGTCTGTATTGACCTTAACTGAATACTCATTGTTTCTGCATAGGGTTGTATACAGTAAGGCAGGATGCATTAAACAAGTCATTTTTTTGTAGCTGACTGTATAGCTATAGTTTGTTAAACAATTAAAAATACCTCAACATAGATTTAGAGATGGCATTCGTCCCAACCACTCAAAATCTCATACATGAACAACAAATTCATTTTTTTTTCAGCCTGAATAGTACAAAATTTCCTACAACCCAAATACCATTTGGTTGTAGAAAAGATTTGCGACAATTCTGACCATCTCCCGGCTTTAACCCAATTCTTCTGCATGTGCAGTGCATAATAATAAACAGGGTGTCGAGAGAAAAACTGTCCAAGCAGCGTGTAAAAGGACTAGCAGGAAGCAATCTTCTTCTAGGTAGGAAAACTGACTCGACCTACTATAATACTATAACAAATATAAGAGTTATAATTCCTACATAAAATCAATGTTTCCTTACAGTATCCCATTCATAAATTAGCACATAATAATGCATTGCCATTTGTATAAGGTGAATATGCAGGCCTGTAGTCAGCCTCTGGTATTACTGTAGATTTTCTACCATTTAGGTGCCAGTCACTTTTGCATGGTAGCATATCTGTGACATTTGCCCTGGTAACAAGCAGGACAAGCAACAAATAATAAATAAAAATTTTATGGCAGATCCAAACATGTGAAGTGCAATATGTGTTGGCACAATAACATCAGGTGACACACTAACCCTTCCTCTAGTTACCAATACCTCCCCACACTGACCCTCTTTTATTTCAGGGGAGCAGTTACCTATCCCTAGTTACACCGTAGTCTATTTACCAATACCTCCCTACACTGACCCTCTCTTTATTTCAGGGGAGAGATACTATCCCAGTTACATCGTAGTCTATTTACCAATAACTTCTCCACACTGACCCTCCCTTTATTTCAGGGGAGCAGTTACCTATCCCTAGTTACACCGTAGTCTAGTACCGGTTCCTCCCCACATGACCCTCCTTTATTTCAGGGGGGCAGTTACCTATCCCTAGTTACGCCGTAGACTAGTTACCGATAACCTCCCCACACTGACCCTCCCTTTATTACAGGGGAGCAGGTACCTATCCCTAGTTACACCATAGTCTAGTACCGATAGCCTCCCACACTGACCCTCCCTTTATTAGGGGAGCAGTCACCTATCCCTATTACACCGTAGTTTAGTTACCGATACCTCCCCACACTGACCCTCCATTTATTACAGGGGAGCAGTTTATCCTAGTTACACCGCAGACTAGTTACCGATAACCTCCCCACTGACCCTCCATTTATTTCAGGGGAGCAGTTACCTATCCTAGTACACCGTAGTCTACTTACCGATACCTCCCCACACTGACCCTCCATTATTAAAGAGGAGCAGTTACCTATCCCTAGTTACACCGTAGTCTATTTACCGATACTTCCCCACACTGACCCTCACTTTATTTCAGGGGAGCAGTTACCTATCCCTAGTTACACCGTAGTCTATTTACCGATACTTCCCCACACTTTATTTCAGGGGAGCAGTTACCTATGTTCCAAAAATGCACAATGGCACACCGCTGTTGGCTCCTTGGCCAGACAAGTTGGTAGGTGCAATCCTCTCAGCCGCCAACTTCAACATCCAAGCAAGGAAAAAAGTAGCGGAGCACACTACTATGGTGAATACTTCTTTATTTGTGCAAAAACAACAGAATACAATGTTTCGGGACTCTAGGATACCTGAGGAAAGGGCCTAGAGTCCCGAAACGTTGTATGCTGTTGTTGCACAAATAAAGAAGTATTCACCATAGTAGTGTGCTCCTCTACTTTTTTCCTTGCTTGGAGCAGTTACCTATCCCTAGTTACACCGTAGTTTATTTACCGATACCTCCCCACACTGACCCTCATTTTATTTCAGGAGAGCAGTTACCTATCTCTAGTTACACCGTAGTATTTACCGATACCTCCCACACTGAGCCTCCATTTATTACAGGGGAGCAGTTACCTCCTAGTCACATAGTCTATTTACGAACTTCCCCACACTGACCCTCACTGTATTTCAGGGGAGCAGTTACCTATCCCTAGTTACACCGTAGTCTATTTACCGATACCTCCCCACACTGACCCACATTTTATTTCAGGGGAGCTGTTACCTATCCCTAGTTACACCGTAGTCTAGTTACCGATACCTCCCCACACTGAACTACTTACAAATTTACTGATCTTCCTCTCTCCGTCCTCCCCCGGCTGCCCTGACAGATCCGAATGGGCCGGTCCACTCCAAGCTCCTTTCCCTCTGTACTTAGGCTCCATTCTTCCGCCCCGGGATCGGTTCATTGGAATAAGAGACACCCTAGATCACCACTATGGTTGACAACCAGTATGCCCCCGGTCTGGTCGGTAAATAATAGTGATCGGCCTGTCAGTGTGTCACTGCCTGTCCGGGGAACATGGAGGGCTCCGCTATGGTTAATCCGATGACAGGAACCGGGACTGCACATTTGAAATGTCTAAACCCGCGCTCCTGAACATTGCCCAGCCCTCCCTCAAACTCTTCGTGATTGGCTGGCTCTACCGCTGTGACGTCACTGGCACGCTGTTCTGCTTCTCATTGGCTGGGCCGCGCTTCCTGTGGACAGGGATAGCGATGGGTTAAGTAGTTATTAAGGGTTTAGCGGGGATGGGATAGGAAGGGATGTGCTAAGCTGGTCTGGCTGATCTGGCGGTCATTGTGAATTAGTCTCAGTTACAGCGTTACGTTTAAAGGAAAACTAAAGTGTATTTAATATACATACACTGACCTTCCTACTACACAGGGCGGGCTCCCACCTCTCCTCAATCTCTCAGTTAACCCGCCGATAGATACATACTGGAGTTTCCCGACATGCTTAGTGTGGTGGGTCTGTCACTGAGACTTGCCAGTGGAATGAATGGCATCGCTTACCATGTGTGGACAATGTTATATTTACATGGCAGAGTGTGAATAATGCCCCATATACCTACCTTCCAACATTAACGGCAATGGGAATGTATCCCCGTACCAACCAGAACTACAGTATATGCATTAATACCAGTAATTCTCAATATTCTATAGTATCCCTGTACCAACCAGAACTACATTATATGTATTAATACCAGTAATTCTTAATATTGTATAGTATCCCCATACCAACCAGAACTACAGTATATGTATTAATACCAGTAATTCTCAATATTATATAGTATCCCTGCATCAACCAGAACTACAGTATATGTATTAATACCAGTAATTCTCAATATTATATAGTACCAACCAGAACTACAGTATGTGTATTAATACCAGTAATTGCAGGGGCATAACTGCAGGGGTAGCCCATTAGCCAAGGGGTCCCATCTTCTTGTTTTTCCTATGACAGATATAGCCTTCTCCCAGAAAACAACTGTGGATGAAGCATGGATGGAGTCCCATCATAGTTTTGCTGGGGGGCCTAGTTACTCCACTGATTCAGCCACTAGCGAGCATGCAGGCAAGTACTTATTTACTTGCTGACAATGTACTCCCTTTCATTAGAAAAATGAGAAAAATACATAGAATACTTATTAATTATTATTCACTTATTATTATTATTTCCCATTGGTTAGGTCCTGGACTAAAGGAGGGGCCCAATGGCATGTTTAGAGGGGGGTTCTGGTGCCTGGAATCCCCCCTTTTTGCTTGTTCAGTGCTGTTCCACTTCTGGTGCCCATAGATTGTTCCATAGTTTGTAATAATAATGTTATAATAATTATAATAGACTGTCACAAAGACATAGACTGTTAGGGCTAGCCCACACTTGCACATTTTAATGTGTGATCCAATCGTACGTTAAAAAGCACACAATAGTGTTGTTTATAATGTATGCCAGTGTGCAGATAATATGATGTTGTATGGGGCCCAGGAATGTGAATTCATTATATTTTCTTTGTATACATTTTTGACCAGATCAGTAGCACTTCCGCAAAATGTAATAGTTATTTAGCCCAAGGAATGCTTCCACAATCATTTATTTGTAGTGATTGGCTGAGACACGATGTCTTGGCAATCACTAACGTAAATGCCGATCCAGCCCCTTCTGCTTGCTTGCGTGCACAGAAAAGGCACGGGAGACAAGCAGAAGGCAACAAGGGCTGGTAAGTATGTATAGAGCCCGATTTTAACCGATTTCTATGCTAAACTAGAGAGCCGATAACATTGTTGCCATGAATGCGGGCAACAAAAATCATTCTGAAAAGATTGTTCCTGTGTATTTTTTTGAATTCGGTAAATTCTCAATCAAATTCTGATGGATAAATGGATCATAGAGCAGTGCATGCAATGTGGCCACCCACATTAACATGCACTGCTCTGCATTTCTCACGCACAAAGAAATGCACTGGTTGGCCAAGCCCTGAGACCGAGGTCACACTACAACGCTCCAAATCGTGCACACAATCGCGAGCGTTATCGTACATGATTGTGTGCGCGATTCTTGTGCATTTTGTGTTTGTGCGTTTGTGCATTATGGAAACGCATGCGTTAACGCACAAAAAATGGTAAATGCATGTGTTACCAAAATGCGAACGGACACGCAATCGCATGCGCATCGGAAATCGCGGGAATTTTCGCGTTCCTGGGAAAAACGCGCTATTGTGGCCTAGCCCTTAGTGATGGTTTTGTTAGCTCCAATATGCTATTGGTAAGTTATGTTAATTTATACTAGAATGTTTGCTAGCCTTTAAGTTTATGTATATTATATCTAGCGCTATACACTACTATATTTTTTGTCATATCAGTTGTTTATACAAATACTACAGTGACCAGCTGGCACATACCAGATACCTGAGCAAGGACAGCATGTTGGGAAATTGTAAATTTAATGATGATTGGCTTTGCAATCCAGACATTGGTGTGATGTGATCCTTTTTTGGCATGCGATCTGTGTGGATTGCATGCACTTTGATAGCCAATTATTGGGAAATATGCAGCGCAAATGCATTGTAATGTGTGTGAAACGTAAAGCGATCATAAAGCATCTTTGTCAAACATAAATGAAAAGCCTTTTAAACATTATTTAAACATTATGTAGTTAAAGAAATGCAAAAAGGTTATATTATTTGTGGTTGCTACATATCCCAGAAATAAGGGTAACCAAAAGTTTTCCCCATTACCAGTACTGTATTTCACCATCACCATTGGAATAAATGATAGATTACTTGAAGAACCTGATGAATATTCTGTTCAGTAATTAAGCAGAAAATCCAGGCACTGAATAAAAAGGGGGTTTACACCCAGTTCAACCTACCCAGCAATACCCACATTTCATGCCTACCTGTTGATGCAGATGAAGTATGTCCTGACTCCAAGTGGAGTCAGGGAAATATCCCTGGATCAACTTTATGTATCAGTACCAGTAAAATGCAACATTCATTGTTTTCTCATCCAGATTTTTTTTTTAAACTATCCAATGAACCTGCCATCACAACTTCCACGGGAAGGCAGTTCCATAGTTTTACCGTTCTCACAGTGAAAACCATTTTCCGAATTAAAGTTCTTTTCTTCAAGTTTAAAGGCGTGTCCTCTGATATGTTCTTCTCGTGAACAATGCCCCAGATAGTTTATTGTATTGTGGCTCGTTAATGTATTAATACACAGTAAACATAACATTTTTCTCCCATGAATCCATACCCCTCCTTATACAAGAAAATATCTTGCTGGCTCTAGCAGTTGCTGCCTGGCACTACTAGCTACCTTTAAAGGATAACTATCGTGTGTTTAATTTTTTTTTTTTTAAAAACATAATAAAAAGTACTTGGGACAGGGATATAGGATTGGTAATTCCTACCTCTCAATATTGTTTCTGTGAGGAGCACCAGCCCAAAGAAATGATTCTGACAAATTTCCTCCTTGCTTCAGCACTATCTTTAATACAGGACTAGTCCAGGGCTAACCTGGCAAATGAAAACTGTACGTGCTGTAGAACCTCAACAAACAATATTGTTTGCAATAACCAATCCTTCCTGCCCCAGTTACTTTCCATTTATGAAAAGGTAAATTTTAGAGTATACAGTAGTTAGCATTTAAATTTGTTATCTCCAAGACCCTTTTCCAACAGGGATTCATTTAACACAGCCATTTATAGTATAAGCAGCACAAGGATTTTTGAGTCCAAAATGCATCACCTTACATTTATCAACATTGAATCTCATCTGCCACTTAGTAGGGGGTGAGTGGGCGGGACCATGGCACCCGTTAGTGGGTGGGGCTAAGGCACATGTGAGTGGGTGGGGCCACATGGGGCTGTAAGGGAAGGGGCCAAGGAGGTCCTGCAAATGGAGGAGCCATAGGGTCCATGAGTAGGAGTGACCAGTGGGGCTGGCAAGAGGAGGGGTACTGCAAGGGGAGGAGGAGACATGGGGCAGATTGACTGTCATACACTGACATGGTTTCAGAGCAGTAAGTGCAGGGGACCTGGTGATGCTGCTGCCATATCACACACAAAAATATAAATATCTTCAAAACTATGCAAAATAAACAATGACAATAAATTGCAGATTAAAAATGTTTTAGCCAACTTAAGTTTTAAAACAAAATCTTACAAATAACATTAAGTTTTTTAAACTTATCCTTTAATATTAACCTTATTTAGTTGTTTCCGCACCATATCCTCGGTTAAAGGGACTGTCCACCCCTCTTTGAAAAATGAATATGTGGTAGATAAGCCCCCAAAACCTAGACATCGGTAATTCTCAACCTTTAATTCGGCTCCCACACTGAGATATTATACTTACATCCTCCTCGCTCCACCGCCGCTTCCGGGTTCTTCTCCCAGTCTCCACTGTGGCCGCTCTGTTCTTTTTTCTGTTCTCGAGCAGCCGCAGTGGAGACTGGTCCGGGAATGGCAGTCAGTGATTGGCCGTGACGTCACAGTCACGGCCGACACTGACTGCCTTACCCGGAAGTGCAGAGCCGCGGCGGTGGAGCGAGGAGGAGGATGTAAGTATACTATCTCTGTGTGGGAGCCGAATTAAAGGTTGAGACTTAAACGATGTCTAGGTTTTGGGGGCTTATCTACCACATATTCATTTTTCAAAAGAGGGATGGACAGTCCCTTTAACCACATTGCACTTTTACACCATTATTGCTACTATACTGTATGCTATCTTTTCTTGTATGTTCTATAGTGTATACAGAGGGTAAAATGTTTTTTAAGACATTTGCTTATTTGCTTTATCGCCATCCTCCATAACTAACTTATCCCAATTAAAGGATAAGTACACCATAAAAAATACTTTAGGTTATCCATCTTTTTTAATAATGGAGTCCCCTACCACAACCACCTGCCTAGCCTTCCTGACCCTACGTTCTTCCTCCCTTGTATTAGAGATAGCAGAATTAATTCAGAAGATTATTAGATATACTGTATAATTAACCAGATATTTAAAGGGCATATCCACCCCCAAAACTATAATCCCCCCAACTACTGGCCCCATCATGTAGTGTAGTGTAATCCTTACCTCACATCCCAGCTCCATATGGTTCTCCTGTAGTCTCCCCCAAAGTCCCAAAAACTGCCCACCAGGAGGATAGCAGAGTCCATATAGGACTCTGCCTCCTACCTGGCCTCCGGGGAAAATTTTGGCATGCGTACTGCAGCCCTTCTCCCCCTCCCACCCTCTCCCTCCCTCTCAGGATTCCCTCCCCCTAGCATTAAACCCTTTAACTATAAGATTCCCCCTGTCCCCCCAGCCCCAACTGCTATATTTATATTGTTAGAAAGCTCCCCAAACTTTACTTACCTTCCCTCTTTCCCCCGCCGAAATGCACTCCCGGCAGCCGCGTCCGTGATTGGCTGCCGCTCAGCCAATCACAGACGCGACTGCCGGTCCCGCCCCTCTGCTTGCATTTTCTCGCAAGCAGAGGGCCGGCAGCGAGGCAGAGGAAAGAGGGAAGGTAAGTAGAGTTTGGGACACTTTCTAAAAATATAAATATAGCGGTTGGGGCTGGGGGGACAGGGGGAATCTTATATTAAAAAAACATTTTTAGGGTGGACATACCCTTTAATGATAATTATTCCCCCTACTCTGGCAGAGGAAGCTGGCTCCTCCCTCTATTTCTCCCTCCTTTCTCTGCACATGCTCAAGCTACTAAAAGCTCAATGAGCAAAGAGAGGAGACGGCAACCTCTGCCAGAAAGACTGAGAACATTGCAATACTTATTAAACATCCAGTAAGATATGCATGTAAAAAAAAGTGCTAAAATAGCAGGTGGGACTAGGAGCCAATAAATAACCATTTTTTGTTTTAAGGATGGGCATGTCTTTTAAACCTCCATGTTTACTAGATGGTAAAACCTAGTCTCTGGTTCCTTCCTACACTCATAGCAACAAGAATACAGAGATAAGAAATATACTTTAGATAATATGTGTGCACAACCTTAATTCAGCTTTAATAACAAAATCAAACAAACAGATATATATTGAAAGCGCAATTCATTTTTGTAAGGCAGGTAGACATATTGTAATGCCTTCATTCATATAATAACTTGCACTCCCTTTCTGATCTTCATGTGCTATATTTTCTAGGCAGCTTCCACATACTGAAAATTAATCAGCAGTATTAGGAGTTCAGAAAATAGCCTGACACTCCTCTCTTACTCTTGAGCTATGTGCTATGAGCTGTGGGTGATAAGAACTAACATAGATCGATTTTAAGATTGCATTTATGTGACTGGACTTTATAATTGAGCTAACAACTGTAACAGACTGTAAATTTACAAGGAGCTTACCTCTTTTGAATATAATAAAAGGATAATAAACTTTAGTAAAGACTTAAGCTTGTACTAGGCAAATTACATTCCTTTACTCACAGAAGGGTTTTGTGTCCATGTTTGGAAAAAGCTTAAAAAAACAGTGACAACGTATTTTGCAAAAACTGAATTCTGCATTCTTTCCCCATAACGTCATCTTTTAAACTGTTGATTTTTTTCACTTTTGGAAAAAGTATGTGAAGAATGTTGGGATCAAATTCTAAAATGTACAAGGCTAAATGTGCAGCATAAATTCAGACTAGGTGAAACTGCTTAACATTTTATTCCCCACCACCACCATCACCCCCCTCCTTCCCTACTGACTCCCATAACACATCACTAAAGTACAATTTGAGATTGAATAAGTACTCTCATCATACTCTTGTTGTTGGTAGCTACAGTAGTATCTGAAATTTTGTGTTAAGGGTGCATATGATATACCAAGAATTACAATGTCAATAGAGGGAGTTCATTGTGACAACCCCCCCCATACAAAGAAGAAGTATAATGCAGTAGGAGATAGGAGTACTTGTTTTGATAGTACCTTTACAGCGACCATAACACTAGGCAATTTTTTTTAGCATTGCAGACTTACAGGGTTATTGAATAAAAGTTTTTATCGTTAAAAAAGGTAATAATTTTGCCCCAACCAATCAGAGATCTGATTGGTTGGGGCAAAATTAGCACCATTTTTAACAATAAGAACTTATATTACATCTATAATATATGGTAGAGTCGCACTTCTTCGTGAAATGGTGTATTTATTCAAAAAACAGTCATCAACACCACTATTTCACGAAGGAAAATTAGACGTCTGCACCCAGCAGGTTAGTGTGCATATGGACTTATTTTTAATTTATTGTACTTTTATTACATCTCCCTGTTAGACCACAAATTTTACATTGGTCAATGCAGCATAAAGGATATCATACATTTGAAAAGGAACTGCTCACAGTTTGCCAATCTACAGTCTGCTTGAAGTGGAACTGTGGTCTCCTTAGAGACCTTCTTTTAAAAAGAACACAAACTTACCTTAAAATAACTCTGAGATCTTGTTTCTAGCTGCAGTCTATCCAAACATACAGCAGTATAAAGGGTGGTGCCACTGCTTCTTGCTTACACAGTGAGCTGTGACATCACCAGCAAGCCCCTGACTTGAGCGTGCCCACTGTATCCTATTGCTGGGACAGAACATCATCAGCTAGGTGATATGCCCTACACATAAACTTCTTTATTGTTTTTAAAGCCAGCCATAGACAGAGGAAGGGGGAAAAAGGGGTCCATAAACAGAGGAAAGCACATATATTGATTGCAAGCCTGTAACTAGCTTTAGAAAATACAATTTTTTTTGGGTGTGTGACTTATGACACAGCTTATAACACATATCACGCAGACAGTAAGAAGAGGGACTTTATTAGCCTAAAATTTAGTATTGACAACAGCTAGAGAGATCATCCTAATGTTTGAAATGTATAAAATGGCAGTTGTGTGGACTGGAGACTGGAAAAGATGTCTGTAGCACATCAGTAGATTAGGGCCACATTTATCCTGTAATCACTGATATGTGAAGGTTCTAATTCATTCAGGTTATGGCATATCTGTTGTATTCAGTTAGTTCAACTGGTTTTGAATTTTTTTTTCTCAATTCAGAATGACTTGTACAAGAATCTGTTGGCAATAAATACCCTGGAAGGTCCCTACCAGCAAGATGTTAGGGACCCCTTGAATGCAAGGTGTTGATTGCATTGGGGCTTAGAGAACAGCAGCTGCACCAACGTATGTCACAGCACAGAAGAGCAATTTCCTCAGGTCAGGACTCAACCCTGTACCTGCATCTTAAGAAAAAAGGACATATGTTTGAAGATTGGTTTCAAGAGAGGTGTCAAGGAGACCATTTATGTCAAATTAAAGAAACGATGCTTGAATAGAGGTGTGTGTGTGTGGGTGTGTGTGTGTGGGGGGGGGGTTTCAACAACATTTGTCTGCCATATACAATGCTGTTTTGACACCTTACTTTAGGCAGTTTTGATAACACCTCTTAGCCACAATGCAATCAAAACCTTGCATTAAGAAGGTCCCTAACACTTGCTGTTATATGCTGATTGGGATTTTCCATGGTATTTATTGCCAACAGATTCTTGTTCAAGTCATTCTGAATTGAGAAAGCCAGTCAGATGACTAGTCCAGTTGATCTAATGATACAAACAGTTATGTAATCACTGACAGTTCAGATTTAGGGATTGAAACAGGAAAGGTGTCAACAGCTGCGACAGTTCATACAAAAGGATAAAATGATTTTTAATTATTGTAATTAACAATAAAGAAAGCTTTGCTTATATAGTTGGTTGCATAAGTAGGTGCTAATATTGTGGCCAAAAGGGCCTGAGTCTTCTTGCTTCCACCAGGTACAGATGGAGTCCAGGGTGGTAGGGGGATTCATCCAGACAGTACTGGATGGAAAGGTAGACAGACTTTGAAGCGGCATGCGTAGCATATTTAAAGAGAACTTTGGACTTTGATATGGTACTGTCACATATTTTTAGAGGCAATCGAGTATCAAAATTATTATCATATATTCATACATATAGTCAATTATCAACTTATTAAAGAATTATTGCTATACACCTCGGCATAGGTATAATAATTGGTATTTCATTGTAACTGTATATAAGCTAAATGTTATATACTGTACATTATACAGTATGCCCATCATATTTAACTCTATAAGGAAAGTGTTTTTACTTTCCAGTGAGCATTATGTAGGACCCGTTCTGCGGCTGTTTTTTGGGTTTGTGTGTGTATTTAATCCAAGTTTACTGCCTGTTTATATTACCAGTGGCTAAAGAAGTAAAGAGCTTTAAAGGGCATCTATAGGTTATTTTAAATTGCCCATTACTGGAAAATATAATTCTTCCCAACCACCACTGTATCATTTTTTGTTGATCTGCCCCCTATTTCTTTAGATATCCCATCTAAAACTTCTTATATTTCAGCTGTCAATCAAGTTCATTCTCTCAAAAACTATTCTTCTGTGAGTAGTTTTACTGTAGCTGGAATGGTGACAGAGTTTTGACAGTTGGAATGCTGAATGCTGTGTGCAGGCTTGACAGTTGATTTGTGGGGGAAAAAGTCAGGTCGGATGGAAGTGGGAGTGGTTAAATTAGGGAGGGGGATACTGCACCTAAACAAAATGTGTGCTGGATTGAAGGCATGTAGCAACACACGCAAATTAGAGTAATTGCTACTTACATGTATTCAATTATATATTAAGATGAGGCAAAGTCATTTTTTCAGTATAGTGTCCCTTTATAACCATGTATCTTTATTGTCATAGACATGCTATGAATATGAGCTGACACAGGATGCCCAGTGCACATTACTTTGTATCCAGGACAATTCTTTGTCAAAGCATACTGTACTTCTTAACTACACAGAAAAATTTCAAATGCACTATCATTTACTTTCTTATACAAGTATCTTAACACCAGTTGTACAATTGAATGCATTAACTGTGTGGATTCACTCACAGTACTCTAAACTGAATTTCACAACAGTGTAGATATTTTCCTTGGAAACGTAAAAATTCATTATAAGGCAGGCAAAATAAAAAAAAATTATAACACACAGTCTTAAATCATTTGCTGGCTTTGACATGGTTTAACCATTACAGCTTATTGACGTTGGACCTAGAAATCATGGATATATACTGTACATCCAGGGTACAGTGAGTTTAAGTTAAAATAATATACAGTTATCTTCTTTCATTTCTAAATCTGTTCTAACATTACCAACAATACCCTAATACAAAGTGGTATTGACATTTTCTTTTTATTAAAGGGGAAGTTCAGTGCAAATATATATACTTTTCAGAAAAATTTTTTTTTATCCCAATGACCTTAATCTGCTAATTCAGCATTTTGTCTGTGTATAAATAAATGCAACCGAAATACTGACTTCCTGTTTGCAGGACCCCTAATAGAGACCATTATTGTCTTGCCCTTGACCCAGCGCCTGGGTTGATTCAGTTGCTCAGTAGAGATCTGAGCATCTTTGACCCATCCAACAGCCAATCAGCAGAAATAACTTTTAGGAACATTCCAAGTATGTGGTGCATCCTGGGAAGAAGAAGGACCGTTAGAACCTGAAATGTCATCTCACTAATGTCAACAGCAGGGAACAGCAAAGGGTATGAAATCAACTGATTTTTCAAAATGGAAGAGAATATGTAGAATAACTAGGTATGCATTACACAAGCTAACAATTTAACAAATATTGATAATTTCCACTGAACTGTCCCTGTAAGTATTCGAATTAAGGCATCTCTTTAGATGTGGAATATCTGACTAGGCCATTTACAAGGAGCTAGAGATTCGGACCAATTTTCTTAATCAAGATGGCTGGATGAGAATAACCTAGAACAGCATTTCTTAACCTACTGCATCAAAGCAACACCCTATTTTCAATGTTTAAAAAAAAAATATTAGTATTCAAAGAAGGTTTTGCGTTTTTTATAGTGCAAATTAACTAGCAAAAGATAAACAGCTCTTCAAATTCATGCCTTATTACATACATTTACCATTGTAAAATATGTGGAAATGTGTGAAAAGCATTTTATTTGTTAATTGAAATTTTCTTTTATTTTTCCCTAAGCTGTAATTGCTTGTTAAAGTTTGAATGATAAGAAATAAAGTACAAATTGCTTTCACCTTTTTGTTTGCATATGCCTGAACATTTCTAGTAGAGGGAGGCGATTAGATTGGCCAGTGTATGATCACCATCCAACGCATGGCAGGTTATTTAGGTGAGTGTACCTCTGTATATGTGGCACATGTGATTGTAATCGTATTTGGAAACCTTAATGGATAAATAGGTAATGCCCAAGAACATTGGGTGTTCCTAAGAAACCCATGTGGAAACTGTCAATTTGTGTAGAGAGGAACATTTTTAACACCCTGTCATGGGAGGTAAAGGAGCTGTGTCTTACCTCCTGTTCTTCAATAAAACCATCAGGAGCCAGGAGAGAAGGTAAGCTACTTGCCCGATTGAACGCTCCTCCGCCACGTAGTCTGACAGGTCCCGACGGACTCTTGTCTTCTATGCGCATGTGCAACATTTCTGCTACACAATAAGAACCTATATCAAACCAAGCAACAAATAGTATTATTACAAGATTATTACAAGATTATGGGGGTTATTCAATAATAGTTCTTATCGTTTAAAATGGTGCTAATTTTGCCCCAACCAATCAGATGTTTGCTTTCAAATGTTACATAAGTTCTGATTGGTTGGGGCAAAATTAGCACCATTTTAAACAATAAGAACTTTTATTGAATCTCCCTGTATATATCTTAGTGCTACCAGTAAATTCATACATATATTTCCAATAGAGGAGTCCAGTCCACACAAGGATTTGAATTGGGTTTATGAGCTTAACATGGGTTTAATTAGAAATATATATGTATGTGTGTCTATATTTATATATATAAAAATATGTGCGCCCGTTGGTGCACAACGGAATATATATATATATATATATATATATATATATATATATACTAGCAAAAGTGTGCCCGTTGGTGCACAATGGATATAATGTGTGTATGTTTTGCTATGTGTAGATACAGTGGATATAAAATATTTATACAGGGATATTTTACACTGTTATTCAAACAATCATCAGCCTCCAGGTGAACTTCTAGGGAAACCAAATAATAGAGAATGAGAATAGACCCAGTCAATCCTGCCACAATGTGCACTTCAACCTAAACAGCAATATTTTTTTTTAATTGAAAGCTTTCAATAAAAAGGTTGTGCTTTCGGTGATGCCAACACCAAGTGCACAAATGTGCAAGTGGTTCGGGATCTATCTGCCTTTACCTTATGCCCATAGCTGTGAAGCCGTAGGGCTAGAGAGAGGCTACTTGGGTCCCTTGAGCCGGTAGGGGTCAGAAACCTTTTCAAACTTGTCCTCCCTTTCTGCTCCCAGCTGCCACCAAGAAGCATGGGGGGACCCAAATAGAATAAGCCTGAAGGTCCTAAAAAGGACCCAGGCAATCCTGCCACAATATGTGAAAAAACACACACACCCTCCCTGGCCTATTCCACCTGCCTGCCTGCTAAAATCTAGAGGGTCTAAGTGGAATAAACCTGCAGGTCTGAGAACAGACCAAGGCAATCCTGCTGCAATGTGCAGTTTAAGCTAAACAGCACCATTGGGCAACTCAATACCCTAAACAGTATCTAGGTTAACATGCTAGGTTCATACTTAGTATTTACCACAGCAAGTATCAGATTTACCAGGATACTGATTAGCTTTAAAGGTTAGAGAGAGGAGTAATTAAAGAAGCTAAAAGCTCCCCATGGAGTATAAAATTTAATTTTACCTTCTTGTAACAGAAGGTACCTCACAGCCTCATGTTATTATAATAGCATTGCCATAATAATCTAACATATAATCCACCCCTTCATTGGACTCTAATGGAGTCCATCTGTAAATAATAACCTTATAATCTACTATAATCTACTAGTAGCACGCCAATTATAACTTTCCAGAAGGGGGTTCCCCTCTACTCAGTTCCCCTCCCTCCACCCCCACCCCCCCTTTAGGCTAACCATGCGTGCATTTCTTCCCACACTGTTCCATGTCTGCCGTACCACTGTGGCTGCCACGGCTCCTCCTCTTCATTTTACATCCTGTACAGAGCCTGCTCAATTGCGCAAGTGACTTCCAAATCACTTGCGCGATTGATCAGCCCTGTGCATGATGGTAGCCATGGCAGTCACAGCGGTACACGTGGAACAGAGTAGGAAGGTGGGGGAAGTGAGGGGGAAATGAGGGGGTCACAGAACTCCTCGGTGACTTCTAATATCCTTATAATTTACAGTAAGGGATACATTATCTACTATATAAACACATATTTCTCCCTCTCAGGTTACCTAGAGAAACATGCAAAGTATTGCCTTTATATACTCTTTCCTACAAACACATTGCTTCCTGTGTAGCATGCAGAAAGGTTTTTCCAACTGTCAAGACAGTTTAAATGGAGAATCCTTAGCAGACATGGGAGTGGTTTAACCTCCCATTTTGACTATCCTATATTAAAATAAGAATCTCAGCTCTGTATGTAAGTTCATATATTTTGTATAAGTTTTATATTTTGTCTTGTACCTAATATAAATCAGTGCTATACTTTATATACTATATAGCACTGTATTTAATATAATATATAATATTTATTAATGGCCATTTAAATAGTAATAGTGAGATAGTACACACATACATATACACCTTTCCAATATGTAATATCCTATACCCCCCACCTCATTGGTAGCTCCTAAAAACTCAATGCAATCTCCTATGAAGATATAAAGATATTTATATTATAGAAAGCATAAAGGATATATTTAAGACCTTTAACTTTTATTGACACTTTTTTTCCCAATAAAAAGTTGTGTACCCAGCAGGAGGAGATAACTGGAAGAGATTAAACATGGTGCAAGTTAGCAGATTGCTTTAATGGAAGCAAAGATAAAGACCTGATGTTGTTTGAAGCTGTTGATCACACTGTGAAATCAGACTTTGACTTGAATTGCATTTTTCTTCAATACCATTCCGTAGCAAATATTGAACCCAACAGTAGGAGCTTCTGCAGGAACACTGTAAAGCAGATTGTGTTTTAGTAATCTTAAAAGAAAAAAAAAACATATCCGCTACCCCACTGTGTATTGACAAGTATCTTTATGATGTATATTTAATGATAACACTGCAGTGGCTTTTCCAGTATAGACCTCACTTATGCTATTGAAATAAAAAGCTTTTATTGTATTTTTGAACACGGGGTGCGTTGTACTGTGCTGTCACAATACAGTATGAATAGCAACTTCTGTGCACTTAGAAGTACAGTAGCAGTTTGTTGTATGAAAAAAAATCCTGTGTACTTAGAAGTAGCAGTTTGTTGGATAAACGGAAACTCAAGTGCACTGAGAAGTAGCAGATAGTTGTATAAACGGAAACTAATGTGCTCTTGGAAGTAGCAGGTTGTTGTATGAACGGAAACTAATGTGCTCTTGGAAGTAGAAGTTTGTTGTATAAACGGAAACTCCTGTGCACTCAGTAGTAGCAGTTTGTTATATGAATGAAAACTCCTGTGCGCTTGGAAGTAGCAGTTTGTTGTATGAACAAAAACTCCCCGTGCACTTAGTAGTAGCAGTTTGTTATATAAGAGAATTGTGTATATCTCAGACCCAAATACAGGAGCCCTTGAGATCCCCCCTCTCAGGAAAAAATCCCAGAGAGACAGAGCAGTCAAGGGACCTAGTAATACTGTTAAAAAGTGGCAACCTGTACATATATATATATATATATATATATATATATAAATGACAAAAAGGAATACTAAATAATAGATTTATTAATAACACTGTTATGAATAATCAACCAAAAGGCTGTCCAGCCACATAAATCCTAAAACATAGTACATACTGTATATATATTCCTGAACTGAATTTTTTAAAAAAGTTATTCTAAAAAATATCCATATAAAACACATATAATACTATACACCCTATGAGCTCCAAATGAACACAGTGACACGTAAATCCAAATCTCCATGTGAATATATCTTGAAAAATAAAGGAGAAAATGTTCATAAGAATCGTTCTCCTGGGAAATCCACAGATTTAACGTGCACTAGTAATCAAGCCGAATTGTGAAAAAACTAGACCAGAACTTAAATACCAGACTTCAATTCCTGAAGGCATGATCATACATCTCCCAGATCTAACTTTGCAGTGTTGTCTGTGGCCGTAGCACTTGGGATCTCAGCTCGGGGCAATAACCGCTAGCTCCATTGCCCTTGTATCTAGCAGGGTTTCAATGACCACATGGTATCAGCGCTTCACTTCCTGAGGATGACGTCACTGCTACGCGTTTCGCTCTGCGTGAGCTTCATCAGGTAGTGACGTACATCCAGTCTCCCCAGCTTATAGCGCCGTCTCAATTGAACCTTGTAAATTTATTCCCAAATAAATACAAGCAATCTCAATTGCCTTCACATCTCAAACATCAGGCCCGCCCCCAAAGGTTGGTTCGGTCCGGCCCATATTTACAGTTGTGTTCAAAATTATTCAACCCCCACTGAAATTGAGTGTTTTGGCCAGTTTGACATTGATTTTGATCATTTCAGTCATCTTGTTTACAATTAAATCAAAGAGACAGTAAGTCAGACAAATATAACATAACATTTATAATGAAATAACCCCAAATGTCTTTTCTGTGCTCACATCATTATCAGTTTTATTCAACCCCCAAGTGACATTCATTCTTAGTACTTAGTACAACATCCTTTTCCAGTTATAACAGCTTTTAAACGTGAAGCATAGCTTGACTCAAGTGTATTGCAGCAATCTACGGGTATCTTAGCCCATTCTTCATGGGTAAAAGCCTCTAGTTCAGTCACATTCTTAGGCTTGCGCGCTGCAACTGCTTTCTTTAAGTCCCACCAGAGGTTCTCAATCGGATTAAAGTCTGGTGAATGCAATGGCCACTCCAAAATGTTCCAGCCTTTAATCTGCAACCATGCTCTAGTGGACTTGGAGGTATGCTTGGGATCATTATCCTGTTGAAAGGTCCAACGTCTCCCAAGCCTCAGGTTTGTGACGGACTGCATCACATTTTTTTCCAATATCTCCTGGTACTGAAGAGAATTCATGGTACCTTGCACACGCTGAAGCTTCCCTGTACCTGCAGAAGCAAAACAGCCCCAAAGCATGATTGACCCCCCGCCATGCTTTACAGTAGGCAAGGTTTTCTTTTCTTCATAGGCCTTGTTCTTCCTCCTCCAAACATAGCGTTGATCTATGGGCCCAAACAGTTCTAATTTTGTTTAATCAGTCCACAGAACACTATCCCAAAACTTTTGCGGTTGTCCACATGACTTTTGGCATACTAGTCGACTCTTCTTATTCTTTGGAGACAGCAAGGGGGTGCGCCTGGGAGTTCTGGCATGGAGGCCTTCATTACGCAGTGTGCGCCTTATTGTCTGAGCTGAAACTTCAGTACCCGCATCAGACAAATCTTTTTTCAGTTCCTCAGCAGTCACACAGGGACTTTTCTCCACTTTGCGCTTCAGGTAGCACACAGCAGTCGAAGTCAGCATCTTCTTTCTGCCACGACCAGGTAGCGTTTCAACAGTGCTCTTTGCCTTGAATTTGCGAATGATGCTTCCTATGGTGTCTCTTGGTATGTTTAACATCTTTTCAATCTTCTTATAGCCATTGCCTTTCCTGTGAAAAGAAATCACCACTTCTCTTGTCTTCTTGGACCATTCTCTTGACTTCACCATGTTTGTAAAAACACCAGTAAATGTCTAGAAGGAGCTAAGTATCACAGTCATTTTAAATCTGCCTAATTGGTGCTTGATTGCTGCTTGATGACATCCACAAATGTTTTCAATACCTGATCGAAAACACTTGAATTAACCTCTGTTCTTAAAGGGGAACTGTGGTGAAAAAACACAAGTCCAAATATGTTCCTAAGGGTGCACTTATGCCTGTAGTATCCTACTGGTCTCATTATTTGGCTTAAACATCTTTTGTGTTGGTCCATTTGCTAATCCTTTTTTCAGGTTCTGGGGGCTGCCATGTTCGGTATTGGCACTTTCAATGCCCATACTAGGCTCCCTATTTAGTGATGTCATCTGGGAGGTGTGGCTATCCTGTACAATCCTGTATTCAATGTGAAAATGGGGTACTTGAACTTCTGAGCTAAATAAAACACTGGTGGGACCATTTAAAATGCTCTATGTCTCCCTGTCATGTGTTGTGCAGATCCACACAGTCTCTCCCTGCTAATCACTTAATTTCTCCCTCTGCTGTGAGCAGCTCTCTCCCCCCTCTGCCTGCTTTCATCCACATACGAACGGCTTCTTCATTCAGTTTATCACTGCCTGTAACCCGATCTCTGTAAAGACCTACTACAGAGATCGGGTTACAGGCAGTGATAAACTGAATGAAGAAGCCGTTCGTACATGGATTTAAGCAGGCAGAGGGGGGAGAGAGCTGCTCACAGCAGAGGGAGAAATTAAGTGATTTGCAGAGACCTTACTGACACATTGTTTTAAGTTAAGCAGAGAGCAATTTAGACAGCAGAGAGCTCGGCACTGGCACTTTCATTTCTACACAGCAGAAAGATTTGAATTGCACACGTCTACCACAAGGAGCTTAACAGACATTACCAATTGGCTGCTTTTGAGAGGGTGGAGCTTCACCATCAGATCCTCGTTCTGAAATCTTCAATAGACATTCTTGCACCGGGTTCTGAGTAAGCGGTGCATCAGGAAGCAGTTAAATGTCAGCCTTGTGGGCGGTGCTTTCATGGGCAGTCCTAACAGAATAATTCACTGACTGCTGAACACAGAGGCACCAGAGTTGGATAGACACAAATGTAAAACAAAGGCTAAGCTTATGATCTCATGTAATTTTCTCACCAAAGTTGCCCTTTAAGAGTGGTAGTCTTTAAGGGGTTGAATAATTGTGTCAATGAAGAAATCACAAAAAAAAACATTTAATACTGTATTACAAAAACAATTAATGTCATTTTAGTTGCATTTGGTTCTTTAAAAAGTCCTTGTAAGATTTCATTCTGAACACAATTACAAATGCACACTGAATTCCCTAAAACCCTTTACAGCATTGGGGGTTGAATAATTTTGAACACAACTGTATTACCTCAGTGAATCTTGGATCTGCCTCCAGACTAGACTAGATCTATCAAGTCTGGTGTCACACATCAACATCCCATGGACACATAGTATCATAAGTCCCTAATCAGTCCATAAGATGCACTCTATTGCAAATTCCACAATCACCTTAATAATCAGACTGTCATAAAAAGACTACCTAGAAACACACACCGCGGGTCCTTTTATAATTATTAGTACATTGATATCAGAAATATGATACAATACTTCACATCCTTAATGTTTAGGCACGAAAACTAAAGGATATATATTGCCTGATCATTTGTATACACAAATAACCTTATACACAGAATATACCCCTGATATGTTGGAGGGCTTTCTGTCATATATTAATTCCACTAGTGGTGGAAATAAATGGAGTAAATAAAGGGTTATTTTCCTGGACCTTAATATTGAGGTAGGGAATAGGGGATTTACCACTAGTACAGCTTTTAAAGAAGTTGATAATAATACATATATAAATTACAGCAGTGCTCATAAGCAGATATGGTTGGATGGAGTACCAGTGGGCCAGATGCTTCGCATAAGGAGGAACTGTTCGGAAAAGTATACGTTTGTGGAACAGGCAGAATATATGGGGAAAAGGGATACCCGAGAAAAAATGTAGAAAAAGCAATAAAAAGGGCGGGAAAAACAGAAAGAAACAAACTGTTGATCCCCAAAGGAAAATGTAAAGATAAGAGCAAAAATAAATTCAAACCGACATTACTATTGGATTATAATAAGGAACATTTTAGGATCACTAAGATAATTAAAAGTAGTTTCAATAAAAAGTGTCCTTTGCGCTTATGGTGTGTTGGGGAATATTTTAGTGATCGTAGGTCTGCTGCTACGCTACACCAATCCAATGGTTTACACAAACATAAATATTTAAAGTTGTTAGTCCTCCTTTCACCCAAAAGGCAAAACCAAACAAGTAGTATTATTATCTTATCAATAAAATAAACTGATAACAACCATTTAAAATGTAATAAAAGACTTACGTGCTCCCAAAGTGCAGTAAAACACTGCTTTATTCTTCCATCAGTATAAAAAATTTCCACATAAAAGTCATCACATAGAGAGAGTTGGATAAAAAAAGGTATCTGAGTAAAAACTTTCCACTAATAGTGTGAAAGTGCAATGTGCATTGTGCAAAATTGGGCTTAAAAGTAGTGGAATCCTCTTAAATTCCTTCTCCTATTGTGCTATCTCTGATAACCTTATAGGATTCAGGGATAATAAATTTGAACTTTTGCTGTTCTGAGGGTAGTTCCCTACTATCTCCTGCTGTCCCAACGCGTTTCACTGTACTCACTACAGCTTTCTGAAGGGTATAGATACTTTATCTCCGCTGTTACCGAGGTATATATATCTTATGATATTGTATTTCTATACATTTCTATACATTTTTTTTGCGTATAAGGTTATTTGTGTATACAAATGATCTGGCAATATATATCCTTTATATTGATATAAGCTGGGGAGACTGGGTGTACGTCACTACCTGATGAAGCTCACGCAGAGCGAAATGCGTAGTAGTGACGTCATCCCCAGGAAGTGAAGCGCTGATACCATGTGGTCTTTGAAACCCCGCTAAATACAAGGGCAATAGAGCTAACTGTTATTGCCCCGAGCTGAGATCCCAAGTGCTGCGGCCACAGACAACACTGCAAAGTTAGATCTAGGGGAACGCGGGAGTGACACTCTGGATGCCGTGATGAGGGGACTGTTTACTGGTGATGTATAATCATACCTACAGGAATTGAAGTCCGGTATTTAAACGAGAACTAAACCCATAATACAAAGGCAGCTCCACAGACTCTATAACTGTCACTTTGTAAAACCATTTGTCTCTCACCTCTGAATTCAGCTTGTTACTGTAGAAATCATTTATAGAACATTTCTAGTACTGTCAATCTATGATGTCATGGATGGCTTCTAGCGTTGCCTCTTCCTGGTGGTCCAGGTACCAAAATTCCTTCTGCACATGCTAACTGGCTACCTTGTGTTTGTTTCCCACTCCCCTTATACTAAGCTGCATGTAACATTTGAACTCAGAGTCCCCACCTGCCAGTGCCTCCCAGCCAATCATCAGAGATAGCAGTGAATATTATTAACAGATTTTCCTGCTCAAACAGAGTGGGGGAAGGTGTTAACCCTTTTCATATGTATTTAGGAAGCAACTTGTTAACCCTTTATATTTGTGAGCATTTCTGCAAGACTGTGTCTTTGTATGTGTTTATTTCTGCACTCAACCATTTATATTAGTGTGCGTATTGCTGAAATGTACATTTAGGGCACGGCCAGATTGCAATGCACCTGAATCTCACACGATTTACATGTGTTTGCGATTTGTCCATTGTCATTATGAAAACACATGCGATTGCACAAAAAACGCATGCGTTACCAAATTGCTGACACATGCATGAATCACAACACACCCAAAATCGTAAGATGTTGGTGCATTGCTGCAATTTTATTACAATTGGAAAATTGCAATCGCGCTTGTGTGGCCTAACCCTTAGAAGTGTAATGCAAGCTGCATTGATTTCAGTTTAGCCACACAGCACGTATTTAATGCAATGGTACTCAATTGTGCTTGATTCCGTGCATGGGCTTGCATGCCTGCACTCCCACTAGCACAATCGGATCACAAACCGCAATCCAAAACGCACTAGTGGAAGCTAGCCCTAAGTGTTTGAATTTTAAAGGGAAAAGTGGCAACCCCAGTAGAATTGAACTGACCACTTTACAAGGTGCAGCATATTGACGTGAACATGGTCTTTGCAAAGGGTAATGTTAGAGCCTGGAAGTAATTTTGGAAGTAGTGTAAAGGCAAAGGCCACCTTTGCCTTTAAGACCCAAACACGTATTAAATCTACATGTTGCAGTACTAAGTACCATTGCATTAAATACAAACTGTATCAGCCTGCATCATGCTTCTAAAGAAAATACTAACAACCTTTTTTTGTGTAGATATTATCAGGCCTATGTAATAAAAGTTCTTATGCTAAAATCTGATTGGTTGTGGAAAAATTTGCAAAAGTGGGAACCCTAGTTGGAAGAGTGATTTTCTTTATGCTAAACTTCCCACAGACAGCCTTTCTGCTGCATTAATTTTATAGAACATGTTTGTGTTCCCTCTAACAGTGCCCCTTTAATTGGCTTTCCCTCCAATAATTCCTATTAATATGCACATTTATATAAACAACATGGTGCAGAGCTGCAAATGGCATAACCTCCAACATTCAACTTTAATACATACACTTATAGAGCATGGTGCAGTGCTGCAGGTGGAGGATAATATAATGACCATGGTCTTAGCACAGCTCTGTGCAAAGCATTTCTCATTTCTCCAACATTCCCTTTAATAAGGTACACTGATGAGAAATGCATTGCACAGAGCTGTGCTAAGATCAGGTTCACTTCTCTATTCTTCCCCTACAGTTCTGCACTATGTTGTTTCAATAAAACACACTCTTCCTACCCTCCAACGTTCCCCTTTAATAAGGTACACTGATGAGAAATGCATTGCACAGAGCTGGTGCTAAGTTCAGGTTCACTTCTCTATCCTCCCCCTACAGTTCTGCACCATGTGGTTCCCATAAAAACACACTCTTCCTACCCTCCAACATTCCCCTTTAAGAAGCTACACTTTCCACTAATATTGCTACAGCTGACAGTGAGAGCTAGAGACCTTCACATTATGGGCCATATTTACTATCGTAAATCTTGTAAATGTACGATAGGGTACGTAAATCTAAGACTTCCTGTAGAATATCATTACGGTAGTTTATTACCGCATGTTATGGTATACTACTGTCACTGTCGTACAGTAACGAAAACCAGCAGTATTTGAGTGGGTGTGAAACATGTAGCACGCATGTTTTGCAATAAACGTGCAATATTCACAGCTACAGACCTGTGTCTTTGTATGTTACACCTGCAATTTATTGTTTATATATGGGATTTAGTGGAGTGAAAGCCGTAGGTGAGACATACATTAGTTCAGATCCGGACACAATAGATACTCAGACCTATATACATCACACTACAACACTGCTACTAGGAAAGGGTTAATCAGCTGCACCACCAATTTGAATATTGATGAGTTAATATATTCCTATATCATAGGGGTTAAGAGGTGGGAGTGGAAATCACACAGGTGCTGAAAATGTAATCAAGATAAAAGTACTGGCAGACAAGGGAAAATGTCAGCTTCATATTTGGGGAACAAACAGAACCTAAAATTAGTTCATAGGGGTAAAGAAAAGGATCCTGAGTGGAATCTTCCATGCGAAGAAGGATGTTGAGGCAAGTACTTTCTAACTTATACTTTGATTTTTTGGGTTTAGTTCTCCTTTAAGTTCTGGTCTAGTTTTTTCACAGCAATTCGGCTTGATTACTAGTGCACTTTAAATCTCTGGATTTCCCAGGAGAACGATTCTTATGAACATTTTCTCCTTTATTTTTCAAGATATATTCACATGGAGATTTGGATTTACGTGTCACTGTGTTCATTTGGAGCTCATAGGGTGTATAGTATTATATGTGTTTTATATGGATATTTTTTAGACTAACTAAAATAAAATAATTTTTAATTCAGTCATGAATTAAAGACAATTTACATTTTTGTTTAAGTGGTAGTACAGAATAATATCAGTTTTGTAAAAAATGTTAACAAACATAACGATAATACACACAGTCAACTAGTGCAATTTACTAAAATATATTGTTCTTAGTTACTTACATTAGCTGGTTGGTTGGCTGGCTGAGCCACCTCGCTGCCATTTCTGTTTCCCCATCATCGGGGGGAGGTGAAATTGATAAAAGTGAAATTTTAATAGAGAGATGACGCTGTTTCAGGTTACTGCCATTCTTATATCCCAGGGAGCCCAAATTTTTGTAAAACGATCTACTTGGCCCCTAACCCTTGCTGTTAAAGTTTCCGTGGATCTTAGATCTGCAATAGATTGGAGTAAATTTTCTTCTGTCAGGGGTAGTAGGCGTTTCCAGAATTGAGTAATTAGCCTTCTCGTAGCTGCCTGTATATGTGCACATAGTTTGGTGGAATATTTGGAGAGGCACTTGAACGGAAGACCTAGGATCCAATGGATGGTTGTCATAAGGGTTTGATACCCAAGTAGGGTATAAATTAGTCTCGAAGCTTGCATCCAAATGGTTTGGATATAGATGCAGTCCCAAAGTATGTGTAGGAGTGATCCTTTTTCACCACACCCCCTCCAACATCTATCTGTTTGATTTAGCCAAATTTTATTTTTCTGGGGTGTAATACTACTCCAGAAGAATTGTGTATGCATTTTCTTTGTAGACTGTACATATGGAAGTAGTGGAAACTTCCATATTGTTTTCCATTCTTCGAGGGTTATGGTCCTGTTTAGGAGTGACTGCCAGTGAGTCATATATTAATTTCTTGAGTTATATTAGTAGGAGAGTTTAGGATATTGTATATTTGTGAAATCAGTTTTTTTTGTTGGGGTCCTCTTTTGGAAATTTTTGGGGGCAGGGGCTGTGCTTTTGTTTTAGAAGATATATAGTGACTGATCTGTAAATACGAGTAAAACATTTTGTTGGGAACTGCTTTTTGGGCTGCTAGGGTAGTGAAATCATACAAATTCCATGTCTAGCAGGTCTTCTATAGTGGTAAGTTTGGTGTTTTTCCATTGTTTTATATGTACAGAGGTCAAACTAGAGGGGATTTCTGGGTTACCGACTATGGGGGTTAGGGAAGATAGATCTGTGATTAAACCTTGGCTTTTCCCGGTTCTCTTCCAGATCGTTTTGGTTGTATGCATTTAGTTTAAAAGATCTATTTTTTTTGGTGTAGTGTTTAGAATCAAGAGGTACTAACAGGAGAGATGCAGGGTGTATTGGGTGAATCCAATCTTGCTCTACTGTAGTTAAACCCATAGAGCCGTGGGCGTAGAATCAAACCAGTACACTGCATGTCAGAGTTGGGCCGTCTGGTAATATTTATTCATATTTGGGACCGCCAGTCCTCCATAGGAACGATCTGACATCATTACCTGCCTGGAGATCCTATGGACTTTTTGGGTCCAAATAAAATCTAGAATCTCTTTGTGTAGTTATTGGATAAATTTACTGGGGATTTGGACGGGGAGGGTTTCAAATAGATATAACCATTTAGGCAGAATGGACATTTTGATAGTTATTTTCCCAAACCACAAGAGCGTGAGTGTTTTCCATGAGTTAAGTCATTTTCTGGTGTCTTTTAGGAAGGGGAGAAAGTTGACTGAGAAGAGAGTTGAATATAAAGGTGCAATATAGGTACTGATATATTCTTTTTTCCAATTGAATGGGAATGTTTGAGTGAGATTTTGATAGACTAACTTTTTTAACAAATTCAGTTCAGGAATATATATATATATATGTACTATGTTTTAGGATTTATGTGGCTGGACAGCCTTTTGGTTGATTATTCATAACAGTATTATTAATAAATATATTATTTATTATTCCTTTTTGTCTTTTACGTATTTACATATATATATTTGTACAGGTTGTCACTTTTTAGCGGTTTGTTATATGAATGGAAACTCCTGTGCACTTAGAAGTAGCAGTTTGTTATATGAATGGAAACTCCTGTACACTTAGAAGTAGCAGTTTGTTATATGAATGGAAACTCCTGTACACTTAGAAGTAGCAGTTTGTTATATGAATGGAAACTCCTGTACACTTAGAAGTAGCAGTTTGTTATATGAATGGAAACTCCTGTACACTTAGAAATAGCAGTTTGTTATATGAATGGAAACTCCTGTACACTTAGAAATAGCAGTGTGTTGTGTGAACGGAAACTTCTGTGCGCTTAGAAGTAGCAGTTCACAATATTCACGCTGCAAATTCGCAAAAACAAAAGATTTGTCATGTTCAGACAAGACAAAAAAATACCATTTCATTAGAAGTAGATACATAGCTTAGGAAATTATTCTTAATGGGAATGAATCATTATTTTATTTGGATCCCATTACATGATGTGCAGCTGTTTAACACTGTTTTGAACTGGGATGGTGTGGAATGCCTGATAAGGAATCGAGAATATTTTCTCCTATTTTCTATTTAGCTTAGTCCAAAACAAGACACAATTAACAAACAAACAAAAACGGTGCTGCACATTACAATACATGCTGTACATACATATATGCCAAAAAAACTGCCAGGTCACATGTTCTTTAGAGCAGAATACTTTCATTATACATACTGTAATTCTTCCTACTGCATGCTGACATTAGGGGGCATATACGGAATATTATGGCTCAGCCTATATCAGATGTTAGCATTCCTATATTGCAAAAATGAGTTGGAACTAAACCTTTTGTGTCTGGAATAACTACAGACACATATAATTCAATAATAAGATGAGAAAATTTCTCTATCATTTAGTCCAATTTGGTTTTAAAAGACCACAAGAAAGACCACTTAGAAACATTTCTCCCAAATCAATTAAAGAAGGATTTGATTAATGCCCCTTAAATGTCCACAGCCCCTTAAATGTCCACAGAGTTACAAATTTATTATAGCATGTTAACATGCAATACACACATGGGGCTGTAAGATTTGAACTCTAAAGTATACAGTATCCCTGTTTTCACAATATATTAAAATGCAACTACAGTACGTGATATTGTAGGTTATATGTAAGAAACATTTCTTTTTTCTGATTCCAAAACTTTCCTATATAGTTGAATAGTGGAATGGGAGGTGCATTTGGTGTGGTGACCTATAAACTATGTGAACAAAAAATTGAAACAATCCCTTGGGCCCATTGTCGAGTATAAGGATGCATTATTTTTCCCTAATACACTGCACACATGCCACTAGAGACTGTTTAATTGGCTGCTCTGAGAAGGGAGGATCCTACCCAATTGAACATAGAGACAAAGTAAATGGACGAGTACAATGACATATTAAGGATGCTGTATTTCAGACATTTACAATGACAAAGTAGATGCCATCAACTGTGAAATGTACACATCGGGGGATGCCCCTCTTTGCTCAATGCCCTGTATTCGCTAGTATTGGGGTTTCCTTTATTAAAGATTATAGTTTGTTTTTATTGTATATCCATATAGGGAGTTATATCCTTTTGATTCATGTGCTGTATTTTTCATGCTTACCTTAGAGTGTAAGTGAGCATTATTTGGTATTTGGTTTGTAATCACAAGGTATTGTGCTACACAGAAAAACACCATAGTAGGTTGTCTTTCATCCCAATAAGCAACATGGTTGGAACACATTACAATGGACAACTTTTGTTTGTGTACCCCTCATTCCAATTGATCCTTGTGTCAAATGACATTAAATAAATTACTGATGCCACCGGAAGTTATGGCAACATTCTTACCCTAATGATGTCATACAAATTACAGCAATGTAATAAAAAACCCTGGTGGCTTAATTCTCCTATGAGATATACAGGGAGATTCAATAAAAGTTCCTCAGGGTGACTTACTTAGAGACGCTATCTCTCTGGATGAATCTTGCAAAGCAATTCAATATCAGGTTTGCGCACGTGGGTAAATCCCAAAAGGGATTTACCGACTACCCACATGGTGATTTTAATTCCGACTATTAGCATGATTGTAACACCGGCTTAAGTAGTGCAAACTCGATATTGAATCACGAGGGCCGGATGCGCAGGTTTCTTTTACAAACCCCCGAATCCGGCACTAATACGGAGGTACATTCGTGCTAGTGAATTGCTAAGCGTGACTTTAACTCCAAATACCTGCCCAGCAACGCTGGGTAAATCACCCTAAAAATTTAGCTAATTTTGCCCCCAACCAATCGGATCATATTTAACATTTAAAAGCTAACATCTGATGGGTTGGGGCAAAATTAGCACCATTTTTAATGACAAGATTCACAAGAACTTTTATTGAATCTCCCTGATAGTATAAGTTATTAATTTAGAGGAATGATTTCGAGAGCTTCCAGATAGTTTTGCTCATGTAGTTATGTAAGACTAATGTAATTATAAAAGAAAGGAAATAGCATGTCAGAAATGGATTCTTAAATCTTGAAATATTCAGGGTGAGTACCCTTGTACTGTCCCATTTGTTTTTGCTGAAACTTAATGCATGTCAGGTTACCTAGCTACTGATAATTAGGAGGTCGTGTCTTGCATTGTAAAAATGACTAAACTGTGCTAGCTGATCAAATTGGTTTAAACATCTTGTATTTGGGCGAGATTTCTCAAAAGTCTTTTCCAATATGTTCACAAAGAAATTCTTTAGGGGAGTGTAATTAGCCTTACACTGTTTAATGTCATGCTTAATGATTACTGGAAATGTTTCTGATTAGAGACTTAATCTGCCTATGCATGCAGATGATTGTGGTATTTAAACCACGAGCAGGAATCTTCACATAAATGTGATCCATGCAAATTAACAATATTATAAAGCAGGGCTGGGTCAATACACAGGTCTCTAATAAAACACTCATCAATCAGATAGAAGTAAAAGTGCAGTAGTATTACTTTTATAGTGTTAACATAATACTACAGCCAATTTTGTGTTTATATAAATCCATACTGAGCTGTTTATTTTTATGCAACAAAACAATCTGGGGAATTGTTGAGTTGCTTGACGGATAGTATTTATGTCAATTTGCAAAAGAAAATAAATGTGCAGAAACTCAGCCATCTGGGGAGTACAGAGGCACAGAGTTTAAGCATCTCCTTGGTCTTCTCCAGAATCCCTGATGATTGGGGGTGCTGTGCTACAAGGATGTACCCACATAGACAGGTGCAAAATTATAGTCCAGACATGGTATATATACTGTATATTTATATAATGACTACTGCTAGATATAGTATGATGAAATGTATAACTGCACTATGATCTGCCATAAATAATTGTTAATCACATGGTGTACCTTGAAAGAGCCAGAGGTGGTGTCTCTAAATTTTTATAGTGAATTAGTTCAATTTTCTTTTTTGTCTCTTATAATGTAGTCAATGCAAATTGTATTACATTATATACACTGTAAAGTTTATTGTAATCTGTAAACATTTCAGCATTAAAAGCACAGGTGTGTTGTGGAAAAAAATGTGCCACTGTCTTAAAAAAGCCATCGATATAGAATATGTGATCTGTGCCATAGCACCATAGCATACTGTAGCATATGGTGGATAACGTGTTAACTCTTTAAATGGTTCAGTAGTGTGACTATAGCTCCCACAATGGGAGGGCGGTCAGGGATTAACGGTTCATACACATGTGCGAGCGCAGACTGCGACGATCATGCCTTGTAGGTGTCTGCAAAGCGTACATACACACCACAATTATCGGCCACTCATACACATTGTGTGCCACAGGTCAGCCCTCACGATCGCATGTTTGTATGAAGCTTAAAGGGGAATTGTGGTCTCCAAACAAGGTAGGCCAGTTTCCTACCTTTAAAACTAGCCATCAACCACCTCTCTACGTACTCCACAGCCCAAGATATACAGAAATGACTGACCAGAAAGTTAATGGGTGGTAGGCTGACTTGTGACATTACTGAGTCTTCTCCTGCACAGTGCCGCCGGCAAGCACAGCCTCAGATTCTCTCAGTGTGTGAGGGAGACAGGAAGTCCCTCCTCCTCTCTGCTGTGTGAAGTCCTGACAGAGAAGGTAAGGGAATCTACAGCCCTTCTATTTCCTTGTGTGAAAACAGCCTTTTCAGGCTTCTCACTCTGCCTGAAAAGGCTGATTCCACAGAGTTTTCTGTAGGGGGGTCTGAGTAACCCACGGCACCTGCGAGTGGGCGAGGCTTAGGCTCCTGCGAGTGGGCGGGGCTTAGGCTCCTGCAAGTGGGTGGGGCCACAGCACCCACGAGTGGGCGGAGCTTAGGCACCCATGAGTGGGCAGGGCCACATGGGGCTGTAAGATAATGGGCCATGGGGGGCCTGCAACTGGAGGGACCATGGGGTCCATGAGTGGGAGGGACATGGGGGGCTGCAAAGGGGAGGAGAAGGGGAGGACAGATTGACTGACAGTTTCAGAGCAGGAAGCATGCTGCTGCCATATCACACACAAAAATGTAAATATCTTCAAAACTATGCAAAATAAACAATGGAAATAAATTGCAAAAATTCTCAGGGGAGCAATTCCTATCAATTTACCTCAAGTAATTTTTGGACCACAGTTCCCCTTTAAGACGGCCCACTGATCTGAAGTAAAGGTATTGTGATCAGCTGCTTCTAGACAGCTGATTGCATATATTGCATGGGATGATTTGTTTCAAAATGCCATCCAGTACCAGCGTTCAGCTGCTTAAAATACAGCTGATAAGGGTACCTGGCTTGCCACTGGGGAGGGGTGTGTATTTCAGGGGCTTGGCAGGGGCATGCCACAAAACTTGCAGGGAGTCTGGGCCTCGGCAATTTTGCTAGTGATGGTTATTCACCGCTCCTGCTATGGACACTGGCGTGGGTTAAAAAGGCTCTGTTACCATGAACCATAGAAGAATTAGGAAGTGATCTCTGGTCCTGGATTGCTGCCTAATTCTCAGTGAAAGTTCTAACATTTTATCATAACAACTTAGGGTAACCTAAATAGGTTCCCACTACACTCTAACAGCCATATTTAGCTATATTGTTTTGCTACACAGCACTTAATGTGCATGGTATTTGATAGTAAAATTGTATCCACTGAGAGTTTTCCTGAATGAGCAGTTTCCCTCCCCTAACTTGATGGTTAAATTTGAGCCAATTATAATAGATAATCGAGAGGAGTAGCTCAATGTGGTTAAAACACCACTGGGACACGTCCATTACGAGACTCGGATGAAGGAGGGAGTGGCCTCCGAAACGTACGTCGGTCCACATGGCGAAATGGAGCGGAAGCAGTAACGATCTACAGAAGCAGTGACCCAAAACTCAGTCACAGTGATTAAGCGAGAGAAGTATTGGACTCCCAGTTGGGCACAGTATCATACGCTCACACATGAGGAAGCGGTGACGCCTTGTTGATGGAGTGTTTGGTTGACGGTTCAGCTAAAAGCGTTCACTTAAGTATAAGTTTTATTGATATCTACTGTGATACTTATTGCTTGACTGCTATATTGCCTCCTCGCTTTTTTGCTTCCCCTGGCAGTGTTACATTCCATTCAGGTTCGGGTTACCCCGACCCCTGTGATGGGGGGGTTGCGCGGAGGCGCCAGTGAGTTAATTTATACTCTCTACTTATGTACCTGCTAATCCAGCTTCCTGCTGCTTGTGCTGCCTTTCTTGCTCCAGGACGCCATAATTTATTGATAATTATTATACTGGGGACGCCCAGATGCACACACATATATGTAATTCTCAATGTGTACTATGTTTAAACTACTATCTATTATATGTTTTTAAATGCTAAATAAAAGCAGAATTTTACTCGTTTTATGTTGGAAGGTTCATTCACAAATACCTTTTGATCTATTTTTGACCCCCTTATCTATATGTAAAGGGGATGTGTATTTCCCTAAATATGGCTGTTAGAGTGCCTCCGGGGTTTCCCAGAGTATAGTGGGTTCTTGGTAACTATTTAGGTTACCCTAAGTTGTTATAATATATTGTTTTATACACCCACAGCACCAGCATTATCAGATGTAATAGCGCATAGGGTTCTAACATTTGCCTTTTCCTGTGCCATCAGCAGGCTGATGATTTCATAAGCAGATAAGCAATTTATTGTAAAGTAAACCTTTCCCCCTCCCGGCACTGCCAATGGAGTTGAGTCATTTCAGCTCTCCAGTCTTGTCTGTGTTGATTTATCCTAGAATATTTAAAATATAAAACAAGCCAGGATGCTGGCAAGTGCACCCTTTAAATGAAAAAAAAGGTAATTTATCTCCCAAACCCTAAAACTGCAATAGTAATCTGAGAGATGTAAGTCTAACCTGAAATGTTGCCTGTTACCTCTTTCTCTGCTTCCTGGTTCCTTTAGTTAGAAGCTGTCAATTATAGATGTCACAGATGACATCACAGCCAGTGACTAAGGCTGTGACCCCACTTGACAGAATGGAGGAACATGCGATCACAGTGACGTGCAACCGTGCACACTTCTGTGTGCGATTCTGTATGCGTGCACTGTGTTTCTGCTATTAGGCCCTATTGGAGTGCATGCGATATGCACCAAAAGTTTTGATCGCATGCTCTACGATAGCGAACAGATCTGCAGCACATGTAGTGGGACTGGTCTCATAGGGCTCTACAGCCCTTTCACTTCCACTAGCATGATTGGATCGCAACTCGGATTCAAAACCCATGTGGGGCTTAGCCCCTAAATACTATTCCCCTAGCTGCCCCTTCTTAGCATGTAAAAGCTTGTAAAAAAAGCTTGGAGAGCTTGAAGAAGAGGAAGGAGCCCTTTGAGAGGCATGAAGGGGAAGGGGACATGATCTTGATGTCAGCTTTCTATTGTAGTTTTGGGCTTCGGTGGGTGATTTACGTACACTCACTTAAAGAAATCTCATGTGAAATGAACTAGAAGTACTTCTAAATCATAGGTATTCAACACATTAGGTAGTCACCCCCCAGGGGTACACATCATAATTTCAAAATCTGCCCACTGATCTAAAATACTGGGGATCTGATTCCAATTAATGCTTGAGGTATTAACATTTATTTCATTTAGAGAATATTTGGCACAAAGAAGTTTGGAAAAATCATTCTCAACAGGGCAGCCCAATTGCTGAGGAGGGGCACCTAATACCCAAAATGATGTGATCTTTGTTACACTATCATAAATAAAGTACCTTTGAGTTATTACACTGTATTATCCTTTTTATGTGGCATGTGAATACAAAGTAAAATACCCATGAAACCACTTTTGAAATAAAGATGGAGAAATGCTGCACTATTAACAAAAATTAGGTAGGAATGATTCCTTTGCAGTGTTTAAAAGCTCCCACCATTAGCCCTCGTTTCCTAACAAGAAAGTCAATAAAATTTAGCATGGTATAAAGCAGGTATTGGAAGTTTAGACTCGTTCAGTTCATTGTACCAAGATTCAGAGATGAACTGTAACTGCTGCAAAGTAATAAAGTAATAATTTAACACCTTCAGGGGATGTGCTTTCGCTATTACCAGTCGTAAGAAAGATGCTGTAAAATGATGCAAAAACATGACTTTAAATGTTTGCTGCAAATTCTTGGAGACATAACTGCAACAATCTAGAAACCCCCATTCCCCCCTGACTATAAACATTGCTCTTCTGTGTCACGAGACTGGAGTAAAATAAAATATAAGATGTTGACTTTTTATTTCTATTCATATTAAAGTGTTCTAGTTATTAACTTTATGCTGTTAACTAAATCCCCACAATGGCTCTCTGTGGTATTTATCCTATTAAATATTTGGTGATATGATTGAAGACATTGCTAAACCTGTTCCTGTTTCCTATTCTTATAACCAGGTAACACGGGAAACATTACAACAGATGGTAGGACTGCGTTTCCTTCAGAAGAACGTAACAAAAAGAGAAGATAAAAAAAATATAATTTACTCACAGCAAAAGCAGCTTCCAGTGTCTAATAATCTGTTCTAAAAATACCAAATGTGCTGTGGTTAAATCCCTTTCAAAATTTACCCTCAGGCGCAAATCCAGTATTAAATTCCAGAAGCCACATTTACCTAGAGCGATTGTGGGTAAATGATGCCCTATATTAGGATGATTTTTAGGCACAGTTTCAAAGTTCTGCTGCCTTAAAAGGGAAATGAAAGTGTGTGACAGATCCCACTACGATTGAGACAGTTAGTCTTAGACTAATGACTTATGACATTCTTATTAAAATGTTTTGTGAATATATTTTATATATTTTTTATATACCATATTAATAATTATTCTTTTAATGTATTTTCGATAACTTGATTTATCTGTACCAACGTACGTAACAAAATCATTCAAAAGTACAACAATAGAAACATATTTTAGTGTTGTTTTGGGGGATATGGCAAAAAAGGAAATATATATGCTGTCAACATTTTGCTGCTTGGATTTAATCAAAAACGGCAGAAAAAGGTTCAGTTACTGCTCTTTATGTTCATTCCTGTATACTCTGAGGTCTTGCTCCTAGGACGTAGAACACTCATACAGTTAATATACAGCCTCAAAAGCAATATCCTGTTTGCTTGGAAAAAAATAAGCATCAGTTAGAACAAGACTTTGTGAAAGTGTTTGAAATCCAAATCTACATTTTTTTAAGTTGTGGTTTTGAGATAAAGCTCTTCCAAAGTAAATAAATTATATTGCCTTCGAATAAATAAAAAGAAAAGAGCAAAGAAGAACATGAGCATAAATTACTGGGGCAATTCATCACAAATAGTTGACACTTCAATCTAATCCAGCAAATGAAAATAGTGAAGTTTATAGAGTTGTATGAAGTAGGCAATTTAAACATGTTATAGCACAAGGTCATCTGAAAATGAGTCTTGGAAGATGTGCCTGTTTTATTCTTCTTTCCTGCTGAATCTATCAAATGAAAATAAGCTTCAAGCTGTACCTGACAAACCCCAATGTACAGACATGATTAGCAGTACCAGTGGTCTCTAAAAGTGGCATTTCCTGAAATGTTTGCATTAAACAGCCCGATGCACCGAATGCCACTATAGGCTACCCGGTGCAAACTCACCAGTGATGATATATGCTGATACAGTATGCCAGCCCTCGATGTATTGCAAAGTGCTGTTATCTATTTTAGGATGTTTAATGCCCCAAAAAAGTGCAGGAATAGAATGCCACTATCGCCATATAACATTAATTGCGCCAGCTGTGCAGTTAACTTCAGCAATGAAGGTGTTTAAGTCTGACTAACCAATATCGCATTGGTTCGCGTGACTTAAACCCCAGAACAGAAGCGGTGCGCCTGTTGGTGCATTTCCCTAAAGGTTCTTTCTAAATGACACCAGTAGTTATTCCAGTCCGTAACATTATTTTAGTTTTATCTATCCTCTCTTCTTTCATTAAAATATATTCCATTACTCTTTCCTCCTTCAGTGTATTTACCCTTTTGCTCTCCCTATTTAATGTCCCTCTGTTCTCATTATTCCATTTCAGTTCCCTACAGTTTTAGCTTTCCTTAGTATTACACAACCTATTTCATTTTACCATCACATTTTCCCTTTAACTCTTTTATTCATCTTTTATAAAAAAGTTAATTGTTAAAGTGTCCTAATGCTTCATAATTTTAGTTGTGGGTACCATACATTTACAGGTAGTATTATTTGGTATAAGGGCCTAGCCCCAAAGCTTTGGCCATTCAGAAGGTGGCAAACCTATTCAATACATAATGCTAATGTATGCATATATAATGACCATATGTTAGCAAAATAAAGGCCATTTATGCCATGAAGACATAAAAAATTGAACAATAGAATAATAGAAACATATTTATAAAATGATATGTAATATTTATTTAATGAACATCAAGTAACAGCATGTGGTGTGTCCCACACCATCCATTCAGTATCTTGGCTCCTAAACGAGAATGGTAGAGAATCTTCAAATGGGAGAGTGTAAACAGTAACTGCCTTTAAAGTAATTTATATTCAAGGAGTTTGTAAGTTCTTCCTCTGCTTGTGTGGGTTACCTCTGGGCACTTTCGGTTTCCCCCACAATTATAAAATTATAAAGACATACTTATAGGTTGTATGTGTCAAATGTTCTTAGATTGTAAGCTCTTCGGGGCAGGGCCTGATGTGAATGTATAAATATGTCATTGTAAAGCGTCACAGAATATGCTGGCGCTATATAAATCCGCAATAATAATGATAATACTAATAATGCAAACCATATAAGGGGCCTTAAAGTCTGTTTTAAGAGTCATGTACTGTGAGTCTTTACCATTTGTTATCTAAAGTCTAAATGCACCCCTGGGTGCACCCATGGTTGTTTTTTATAAATCAGTATACCATAAAAATGTATTTGCCAATGTATATCTTGTTGCATGATTAAAATTCTTTAAACAATGTGAGCATCCAATACACAATTGGGGAGATTTACCCCGAGCTGCAGCTGCTCTGGGTAGATCTACCGTAGCAAGATTCCCCCAACATGAATATTTCAATACTCGCATTGGCAGAGACCCACAGCTGCTGGTGAATAAGTTGCGGGCCGCTGCGCAAGCTGTCTTTGCAATACTCACACAATTACCCAACCCAGCCAACACTGGGAGCCGCATTAGCAGCACTGAGCACAGTGAGCGGGCATGCGAGCATAATGCCACTGCCCCGCCCCTTTCCACTCCCACTTGTGGCTCCGTGCGGACCGTGAAAAAATGTGGCCGGGCCACTTGCGGCCCGCGGGCTGAGCATCACTGGGATAAAGTCATGCTAACTAGTCATGAATGGTTTAGCATGACTTTAAACCGTAGCGACTGCTTCTCTCCACGAATGTCCCTTCATGCTCCCCATTGAAACATAAATATTAACTGCTTTGGGAATCTGCCTACTTTTATAAACCCACCATACTGTATTGGCAGCTTCAAGGGTCCCATATCCAGTCTAGAAATATGGCCACTAATGCATTTTTACCACCACAGGCAAATTTTAAAGGCTTAACTTAATCAAAGCAACACTTTTCCGCCATTTTATAAATATGGTCAAGTAGTAAGTGCCGTAATGTACTGGATGGGGATATGAGCCAAAAAGTGACATAATCTGGGGCGTTATGAGGATTGCCACCAGTTATCCCCACTTGTTGCCAAATTTGCGGCCAAATTTGGCAACAATGACAGTGATAATGGCAGCAAAAACATAACAATATTTTATAAAGATGCCCCTACCTATAAGTTGGCAGAAGGAGTCTTCAGAAGTCAGCAGAATGACAAATTTCTATTTCTACACTGTTACTTATTTCAGATACGATATATATAGCTATATGCTGGTTGGTTAAAATTAACTTCCAATTAAAATTACGGAAAGATAATGATCCCCAAAGCTTGCATGTGAGTGTGGAGTAGAGATGTCCGAACTTCGAAAAATCCGGTCCGCGCGAGGATCCGCGGATTTTCGAAAAAATCCGTAAATTCGAAAATCCGCGAGCGGACCCGTTAAAACGTATTAAAATGAAAGTTCGGCAAAATCCGCATTAAAAGTGGTCTAAATAGCCTTGGTAATGTTAACTTAATCACTCAGGGACCTGGGTAATGTCCTTAGAAACACGTATCAATGCCTACAATACCTAAAAATTACAGTCCGCTAGCGAGAACAGTATTTTTCGAAAATACGATGATTTCCGTAAAAACGAGGATTTCCGTAAAAACGAGGATCTCCGTAAAACCGAGGATTTCCGTAAGTCCGCGAATCTCCGTAAAAACGAGGATTTCCGTAAAAACGAGGATTTTCGTAAAAACGAGGAACCGGAACTTCCTGCCTATCAAAATGGCCAGTGCTGCAAGGCAACTATATGCCCTGAACTACCTCCTGCTCAGGGGGTATGATGATTTCCCCCCTGGCACCCATCATGTGCGGCGCCGGAGGCGCAGAATAATGGAGGGGCTACAGCGCCGCATCCTGCGACGCTTCGGATACCAGACCACTGTCTCTACCCTCCAGAGACAGTGGTCAGACCTCAAGAGGCAGAGGCCTCAATATGTGGCTGCCGTTCGGCAAATGATAGAAGGCAAGTATACTTTTTATTATATTACTGTATTATAATACGTAGTAAAATATTTTAATTCACTTCTGACAAAAACATATTTATATATATATATGTTTTTAAAAACATCAATAATCCTTAAATTTGGCTTGAGAGAGAGAGATCCAAGTTCTTTGTATTTCTCATTCACTGGTTATTATTACATTATTATTATTCTTGTATTATTCAATATCAGCCCTATTTAAAGGGTAAGTAAAGTCAAAAAATAAATCACTGAAAAGTGACTTTATTTAACATAACACCTATAAATTTAAAATGATACCCACACATAGACACAGGTAAACACACTTGGTGGCCCACCCTTCCATTTCCATGGCAGCCTTATTTAAAGGCTAAGTAAAGTTAAAAATGAAATCGATCATTAAAAATTGATTTCTTTTTATCTTATAAATGCACAATGATACCCACACATAGACACAGTTAAACACACTTTACTGACCCACACTTTTAGTTACATGGCAGCCCTATTTGAAGGGAAAGTAAAGTCAAAAATAAAATGTTGATCAATTATTAAAAATTGATTTATACACTCCAAAATTAAAAATGTTGTGTTACCCACAAAATCTATACAGATACAAGTACACACAGCTACTGATGCTCCCCTACACCCAACCAACTTTTCCCTTTCCGTGGCTACAATACACACAATAAAAATATAAGTACTTAGCCAGAATAAGGTATGAAATCATTGCCATAGAAATGATTGACTTTTAAAGAAACTAAATATTGCCTAATTTAATCTGTATTTTCAAGCAGAATTCAAAGTATATAATTAAATATTTCCTTTAGATATATCATTCATTATGTATTTTTTTATTTTAATTTGCAGGGGAATCTTCCTCGGATACCCCACCCCCACCACCGTCCCCGCCAGAGGAAGAATGTGAGTGCAGCCTATTGAAAAAAAAACATTTTTCTAAATCTTTCATTTGTCCAAGGCCACATTACAGCGCACACGAGCCCTCCAGAAACAAGCGAGTGTTTCCGGTGCGCTCATGTGTATTGCCATATGAGTGCAGTACGATAGCATAATTGTGCAAAAATTGAGGATCACATTAATTGTGCCACACTATTGTGTGCTTTTTAACACGTTGATATGTCCAAGCCCTTTATCCAAATGTTTGCATAATTTTTGACAACTTCTCCAGATATATTGCCCTGCAGATGGTCGTGCAGGGCTGGTACTGCCTTCTAGGCAAAGTACCTACGGCCAGGGACCTGCCACTGTGGTGTGCCAATGGCCACAAACTCCCTGAACGCTGCACTGTCTACCAGAGATACAGAAAGACAAACAAAAAAACAGGACACCTAGACCTCTAAAAGGTCTAACACAAAATTTGTCCAAAGGACTTACAGGGGGGTTAGTCCTTAAAAGGACTTTTGGGTCTCACAAAGTTAGTCCTTAAAAGGACTGTTGGGTCTCATGATGTGTGAATACAGGGGTGGGTAACAACAAGTGCTAAACCACCACACTGAAATCCACACACAGAAAGCTCAAAAAGCGCAAAAATCTCTCTCCAACTCCTACACTGTCAGGTCTCCACTAAACACACTCCAACACACTGACAAAATGTCGCCTGTGAAGCAGCCTTTTATACCCAGGGGGCTGGCAATAATCATGTTAGCTGCCATTGGCTAATTTGGGTCATGTGGCTTGCTCCGTCTTGAAAATAAGCCCCAAAAATTCGAATTTACAAGAATGTCTCGTTTTTCCGAAAATTCTCGTAATTACGAGAATCCTCGTAATTACGAGGATCTTCGGGTTTTCCGGGCCCCGGAAGATCGCGGATTCTCGTAATTACGGAGATACTCGTATTTTCGAAAATTTTCGGAAAAAAAAAAAATCCGCGGTTCGGAAGTTCGGAAGGCGGAAAATCCGGAATAATCCGCCGTTCGCGGACGTGATAAATCCGCGGCGGATCCAGGTTCGGGTCCGCGAACCGGCCATCTCTAGTGTGGAGGTGCTGAATCCTAAGTTGCAGAAGTTAAGTATGTATTTGAATGGGGGAAGAAGTAATAGTATAATTTGTATTCCTGCTTTCTCTGTGTTACTTGCAGGTGAAGGGTTCTTAGAATAAAGAAGAACATATCTGTATCTATATATCAATTTGCAAATGCAGCCCACAAAGGGTACAGTTTTAAATAATTTATCCTTCATTCTCGCTTGTGAAGGCAATAAATGCACAAAGGTGTCAGCAGCTGAAGCTGTGCAAAGTTTAAGTACAACAAGCAGGTGATGTCAGAAAACATTTGTTCCCAGCCATTACCAGTGAAACCTGAAAGACTCAGCTGCTTAGTTACAGGGGCAGCTTCTCCTCCCTGTTATTGACTGATCCATGCGGGAACTGGTTTTGCTCGTGATTTAAGACTCAAAAGCTTCAAATGATTTCACAGGCAAAACATACAACTGCAGTTATATTGGAGAAGCACAAAAGATATCCTTTAATCAGAACATGACAACCTTATCCTTTCTTTTTTTCATCTTTTGGGTTTTACAATAATTTGTAAAATGATATTATTCCATCAGCAACTGTTGTGTTAATGTGACAGTCTAGTGAGCAATATCAGCTACTGTAGGCCATACACTAGTTAACTTATCTTCTGACATTCCTTCCCAGTTATGGACTGTCAACCACCTGTTAAATCATTTTTGCGAGCAATATGAAATCTCAAAATAATTGGTCCAAGATGGGGAACGGGCAGTAATGGATGGATCAGGATTTAATTCAGAGTATTCTTTTAATAACTTCATGACCTGTTCTTTTATTCCCTGGTCTTTTAACATAGATCTGTTTAGGCGTCATCCAAATAGGGCTTTTGAGTTGGGTTGGAATCCCAGGGATTTTTTAAAATCTTTTTATCATAAAGTCTTGCTGATGGATATTTGGGGTGCACACATTTAGTAGTACGTATGGTTTTTCATCTATATTACAGATAATTAAAATATAGCCTCCTGCGGGGTCTGCCATGGTTTTCATTATGACAATATATAATGAGTTGTGGAATAAAATTGATACACATTTTTTCAAAGGTCCCGTAGCAGATACAAAATGGTTATAATGTTTATGGATATTGGGTGCAAATCTGTTGGAAAATGCATCTCCTGCTAAAAAATATTATGGGGTTTAAATTTTGCATATTCCTTAAATGCTATGGTTCTTTTGTTAAAAGAATTAAAGCCTTGAGCATTGTGAGAGAGGCAGGTAAGTGTGGGCTTGTTCTGGTTTCCACTGGGCATCATACATACATATACAACACCACGCCATGTAATAGGTATAGTATAAATATCTTGTAGTATCCTAGCACTGTTATTTTACTTTCAAGAATAAAGATTCACAAATGCCAATATAAATAAAAACAAATAAACCAAAAATTTAACATTCACTCATATATATTGTAGAGTAAAAAGAAAATAAATATTTAGGGGTATCACCAGGCTTAGGATATCACCAGGCAGGGGATACTCAATATGGGTGGGGGGTGTTTTAATCACATATTCCTGTGAGTGATATCATGACAATATCATATTATACAAAATTGATACATTTTGTAATAGGACCTGAAAGGGAGAGCCCTCCATTACTTGTAAAGGAACAGTAGTTTAGTTGCCATGTCCCTTGCGCCAATGGGGTAAAGACATATGGCACTTATCGTTTACTATGATCTAGTTCCCCTAGGTTTCCCGGAGCCCCCTACTAGCAAACGCTCGGTAAGGCCAAAATCTGTTGGCCGCGGCAATAGTGACAGTTCGCATGATCAGCTGTGATTTACCAATGGGCCCAATCACCCTTCCGTCCGATCCGGCAGCCCTGAACACGGTAATATATTTTCAGACGACCAACCGACTGACCGATACACGGCACCGGAAATCTTACCGTGTGTACCCAGCCTAAAAAACTGATTTCCCGGTGTACATATCTTTTAGGTTCTCTTTAGGTTCTCTTTAATAATGCAGTCACAGAGAGCTGAAGAAATTTAAAACAAGTGATTCCAATTTCTATTAAAATATGTTCTTCGATGCCAGAACTCCTGAATACAATCAACGATGCCCAGGTCATGGAGCATAAGACAGCGCACCTTTAGGGGGAATAGGATTCATTTGAAATTACTTGGAATCCATGGTTGGAATATATGGGTCTACTCCAAGGGACAGGGCATAGAGGTGACTTCTCACTGCTTTAACTACCACATGAAGGTTAGTTGCTAGTATTTCTGTTTATTATTTCATTATTGATCAGCTTCCATTGACATAAAGAAAATTACAGATTGTAAACTGCCCTGGTACTGCACAGAGGATATTCCAGTTTGGGCTGGAGTGAATAAATAAGAAGTTGTGCTGACTATGTTAGCCAGTAACTGGAATACCCCTGTGGGGCCACACAATCATTTAATGCAATGTGATAATCTGTTCAAGCTGTGTGTGAACATTTCCATTTAAAATAAAAATGTTCAGAATTATGAATATTGGCATAGTTCTCCTTTAACTATAAAGTGTTTATTAAAATAGGGTAAATTTTAAAATGATTTTGTCATAAATTAAAATTAAGCTTATTTTTGTCTGTGACTAAAAAAAAATGCTGAGCCAAAGTTTATTTTTTTTTTTTAAATAAACAGAAGCTTTCTTCAAGGACTTGTGAAAACCTTTCAAAAAAGGTATCAGCAAGAAAAAGCTGTGTACATGGTAAAAGTTTAAAAACATTCTAAATGTCATTAACATTTTCATGTGCCTGTACTTCAACCTCTAATGAACATCTTAAAAGGCTTTTTCAGAGGTTAAGTAGAATTGATGAGTGAAAAATACACTAGAACAGGCAGCCTCTTATTAGGGATTTCTGATGTTATTGACAGAAAATGTTCTAAAAGCTTCACATTCACCTGGCATTTTAAAAAGTTTTCTGAAAAAGTTATACAGTAAATTTTCTTTTTAGTGGAAATAGCATGATAATTTAATATTCTAAAACATCGTGGAGACACAAACCATCATATGTATGCTAGCAAAAGTCTGCCTGTTGTGAAGGAATATTTTTGTGGCATTTCAGTGGGTAAATTTGTGCACATCATAGTTGCCAACATTTCCAAAAAATGTATAGGACATAACTTTTGTACAGCCCCAAAGGTATTTAAAGGGAAACTTTAAAGGAGAACTAAACCCAATTTTTTATACTCCAGAATCTGAAAGCTACCCCCCTAAAAACACCAATAAACTATAAAATGCCACTTTAGTAAACTGTTAAAGTAAATCAAACCTGTTAAGAACTGGATGAAGTATCTGTGTGTATGTGTAGTGTCAGACCACACCTCCTGACCTCAGTCACATGCTTCCTTGCTTTATCTGTCCTGTAAAAGGATTGGCTAGATATTATTAATGGGTGTGACTAACTGTAACAAGTTTCTGCCATAGCTAAGGACTGAGCATGTGCAGAACATAATGGTCGTTGACCAAACTGTCTGATACTAGAATGCTGAGAAGTAAAGCACAAACCATATGTTATTTCGGTAAATTTCCCAGTGCCTGTATCAAAAAAAGAGGTAAGACACAGATTACTGGTTTTATATCAAGGTGTTCTGCCTTCTGGTTCAGTGTTGTTATGTGGCTTTAGTTGCCCTTTAAAGGGTATGTTTCACCAAAGTTTCCATGCATTTCATTGGTAGCAGCAACTATAACTTAACAGTGTAATGTAACATCAGTACTACAGATTTAAAGGACATCAATAGTGTCTTTTGACCCTCATTCTCTTTGAAAGTACCCAGGATGAGGTCTTAAACTGCTAGGTTTTCTCCCCCAGGTTCAACATCTAAGTCCTGTAATTCCCACTACAAATTTATGTCGCTGTTCCCTGCCTCCCTCTTGTCGCCCAGGGCTTCACCAATAGGAAGACACGCTTGTTCAACAGCATGTCTTGCTTTTGGTCAACTATTGAACTCCCCATGAGTATGGTAAATGATTCTATAGTACAAGAAAAATAGTGGGGGAGCACACTAATCAGGTAAATCCAAAAGTGTTTATTGAAACAACATACACAATGTTTCGGGACATTTCAGGATACCTGAGGAAGGGACAGTGTGTCCCAAAAGATTGTGTATGTTGTTTCAATAAACACTTTTGGATTCACCTGATTAGTGTGCTCCCCCACTATTTTTCTTGTGCTATAGAATGACTTGGCCCCTGGAGTGGATGGCTAGGGGGATTGCACTTATTTATTTGTTTGGCATATAGCCAACAGTGGTGTGCTGGAATGTGCTCTGGACTTTTGTGTGGTAAATGATATTGTAGATTTTCCAGCTCACTAAGCTCAATTAAGGTTTAGGGTAGGGGATAAAGGGTGTGAAAAAGTGATGTCAGTAACAGGTAATAAGACAAATCCAACTTTTATAAAGGAATCCATAATAATAATAATAATAATTTAGTAACAATAACATTTAATAACAATTTTTACGTGGTTCTTACAAAGAAAAGAAAAGCATCAAGATCAACATCTTCCATTGGTAGTAGCCAGGTAGGAAGTATGGTGCCTTTAAAGGACAATTATACTTACCATTTCCCCGATCCATTCCTGCAAAGTACCCAGGGTGAGGACCTAAAACGCAAAGTCCTCACCTCTGGGTTCTTTACAAAACTCCCACACTACTTACTTCTATCTCCTTCGGCGATGCAGTTGGATCCTCCCGACTGGCACTGTCAGTGACAGTCCAGGAGACAGCCAATGGGAAGACACGCCTCCTAGCAGAGCACGTCTTTCTATTGCCTGCCTCGCAAACTTTCATTCAAAGTGGCAGTGGGGAGGATCAGACCGGAGCGGCGAAGGATATTACAAGTAAATACTGCAAGAATTATGTAAAGTACCCAGAGGTGAGGACTTTGCATTTTAGGTCCTCATCCTGGGTACTTTGCAGGAGGGGGGGAAAAACAAGGGGGAGGTGAGTATAATTGTCCTTTAAGGGCTAGGCCACACTGCTGCTTTTTCTCTGGCGCTAATGATCTCACTTTCAAAAAGCATGCGATCATAATTTTTTTGCGGAATGCATGCGATCTGGTAGCTGACTATTGCGCGGACCATAGCACAAACGGATAGTAACATGTCTGAAAAAACATGCACCAATGCTTGAAAGGAAAAAGGACTGGAGAGAGCCAACTGCAGGTTTCAAACCATCCGTGTCAAGGGACTTTATTTAGAAGAATTAGCCCAACATGTTTCAGACCATGAACAGGTCCTTCATCAGGTGCAGTTGCAAGCACCAATGCTCGCTCTTTGCTATACGCCATAGTGTTGCTTTGGCCTTAAAATATGCACTATACTTCCTTAAAATATACACCATGGTAGCTCCTTACTACGACAGACCACTGTGAACAAATAAATATCAGATGGCCAGGCCAATCAGAACAGAATAAAAGAGGAAAGTATTTTAAAGGGTATGTCCACATGAAAAACTAACTTCTACTATAATGATCCTTAGGGTGGCCCACCTTCAACAGCCATCTTCTCCCCTCTCTGCTAACCGGAACCAAAAGAGAGGGGCCAGACTGGCAGCCGTCACACACGAGGCTGCCGGCTGTGAAGATAGGTGCGGGAGTGAAGGGCTGTAAGTAAATATCAAAGTTTTTTTTAGTATTATTATGGTGGTTGGAGGTGGGCAACCCTAAGTATCATTATATTAAAAGCATTTCATGCTACAAGAAGTGGCAGCCAGATGTCACCTGGAGAGAGGGGGGGAGGGCTCCCCTGCCTCCTGGAGGCAACACAAGAGGCAGAAACCATTGGACAGAAAGATAGCCACTACTTTTCAGTTTCCTGGACTTTGGACGTGAACTGCATAAGCATACTGCACAATAAGGAGCAGTATTGTAAGATAAGATTTTTTTTTTTTTAAACTATACAGAGGGGCCAGCACTTGGGCAAATTTTAGATTTGGGGGTCGACATGCCCTTTAATTTTAATTGCTTATGTTTTTTTGCTTCTGAGCTTCCTCAAAAACATTAGTAAGTAAACCATTCAAATAAGGAAACCCTTTTATAATACCTTCAATCCTGCAGCATGTATTAATTTAAGACTTCTCTGCATCCCTTGAATTGCTTTCATGTGCATTGTCCAGTAAAGAAAATAAGTCAGAGGTGTGACAAACCAGAATAAAAGAACAAGGGTCAACTTGTGCAGACAAGATGCTAATGCACAGAGCAGGGTCGTAAACAAAGAACTTGAGGTAGGCTATACTAAAAGATACTAGGAAAAGTTAATAGGAACCAGGGACAGTAACAGGAATCAGGAAGATGCAGGAAACCAGGATTTTTAAACCCTGTATCTACTTACTGGTTCTTTACACCCACTTAACATAAGCTGTACATCTACTTGGTATCCTGCCCTTACACCCCAACCCCAATATTTCATACTGACAATATCTACTCAACACATTTAGGCTATAAATGTTCTTAAGACAGCAGTTCTGGACAAATGTTAGTCCCAAAGACAAAGGAATAACGTTGAAAATTTCTATGCATAGTTCTGGGAGTTTTGCTGGTCATGTAAAATATCTTTTCTCTTGTCCTACAAGGATTTTCTGTTTCCTATAGAATATAGCAAATACTTGTGAATGTACTTCCCAATCAGCATAATCATTTACCCATGATTTAGAAATGGCATTTATATATTACAGTTGCTATTTATTCTTGTTTCCAAATCTTGATATTATTTAAATTGAAAAGTTTTGGTAAACTGGAACCAGTGATGTTTCTCCCACAAGTCACTGTAATAATTTGAGTTTTAAAAAGAGACATTTTTATAAACCATATGCAAGGAATAGTAACAAATATAAATAATTACCAATTCTAAATGTCTTTCTAGACTTACAGTTTGGTGGCAATAAATAGATGTATATGTAAGATCTCTCAGCGTGCACTGGAAAATCCACATCATTATCTGTTCTGAGAAGCAATGTTTTTTTATCTTAAAGACAGAAGAAGTTTACATGGTACAACATGGGAAATGACCGATACGTAGCATCCAGATATCAAAGTCTTTTGAAAGTACATAGTTATTCATTATAGAAAGCAAGTTCAAGGCCTACCTTACAGTGAGCTCCTGCGAACAAGGAGAATTATGAACATTGCTGATCATAAAGGGCATGAAAGAAATGTTGAAAATCAAAACCTATTCTAAAACTAGCAGAACAAAAAAAATATATAGCGGCAGGAAAGTAATTTGTCAAGACAAACTTTTAACAAAGAATACTGATGCAGCATCACATCTATAGTTGCCAGCACATCATATACATGCCTAGAAATGTCATTTTTTACATTTAGACAATAAAGAAATCATCATCTGGATTTAGTATTTGTGTTGAACATTGAAAGAGGTTAATATTCCATTCTAAGGATTCATTTCTTTAGTAATGTGCCTTTAAAAAAAAAAAAAAGCACTGAAAGAGGTTATGTAAGACCAATACAACATCAGTCCAGCAGGGTGAGACAGCCAGCCTAGCCACAGAAATATATATACATACAATGTTGGGCTCCTTCGTACACCACTTGCCTTCCTGTGCTGCTGAAATAAGTAACAAGAAAATATGGATATATTCCACGGCACACTCCACAGGATGTGAAAATACTTTATTATGGTGATACGCACCTCGTCCCCATCTATCAACACATTTTGGCCATTTTGGAACAGGCCGTCATCACGATTACTTTAACAGGTAAAACTCCACATGTAAATGGATGGAAAAATTGGAGAACTAAGATATATATAAAAAATATAAAGAAGATGTGATAGCCTTTAAAAAAAAAACATCAAAGTTGAAGAGGACTATAACAACGAAAGAGTGTATGGATGGTTGTTTGATAAAACAGGGAACATCTCTACCTATAGGAGAAAAATGTATCGTAAAACATTTAAAAGGGTCGACAGTTCGAATGATTCAAAAACCTCTGACAATGAAAAAGAAAGTAGCCAACCCAACAAAACGATACCCTCTCATATTGAAGGTGATAAGAGTTTTTTAGTGGTGGCTACAAGGTCTACCGCAAAAATCAAAGGGAATGCAATCAAAATTACGAGGAGGGGGTCACATGGGGAAGGGGTCAGCCACCAAGACTACCCAGAAGGATGTAATCTATAATTTGAGTAGACATACACTCACCCCTGAGGAATGTAAACTCCTCAACAAGGGACTTTCATTTGTAGCCACCCCACAGTCTGATCCCCTACAAGACGAAGTAGACCTCTATAGACTCCAGCGACAATTAAAATTGAGGGACATGTTGCAATTTGCGTTACGCATTTTTAATTGCAATCGCATGCGTTTTTCTATTTCTATTGAAAAAACACATGTGCCAACGCAAAAAATGCGATTCCATGTGCGTCTGCGCCGCAGTGTGGCCGTGCCCGCAGGGCAAAAAGCACATATGAGATACCTATTACAGTCCCATCTGTAAGGGTATTTGAGGAGATGGTAAAACAGAATCTATTTGCTATAAATAGGGACAGCAATGTTAATAAAACCAAGTGGTCAAATTTGACCACGGAGGAACATAAAGCCTTAATGTCCCTTAAGAAAGACCCCAACCTGGTAATCAGACCGGCAGATGGTGGTCCTGATGGATATCAATTATTATAGAACCGAACTACTATCACAACTATCGGACATTGAAACATATAAAAAATTGGGAAAAGATCCCACAATGTCTTTAAAACAGTAACCATGGATGAAAAAATCAGTACCACATTAACAGCGGGTTGGATTTCTAAAGATGTTGCTAATTACCTCATAAGTGACAGGCCCAAAACGCCTATTATTTACACAGTTCCCAAAATACACAAATCGTGTACGATGCCCCCTGGGAGACCCATAGTGGCCTCTATAGGGTCACTGTTTAAACCCATAACAACATATGTAGATTCATTTCTACAACCCGTGGTACATCAAATGAAATCATATCATATCAGAGGACACACGGACATCACTTAAGACTGGAATAAAAGAGGTTTAGTCCTCAAGTTAGGAAGGGGTTTTTAACTGTGATGATGGTAAAACTATGGAACTGTCTTCTAATGGACGTGGTGATGGCATTGGATAGTTAAAAAATAGCTGGATGAGTTTTTCTAAAAATAAACACAGTAACGTGTTACTTTATTGGTCTTATATATATTAAGTAAAGTTTAGTTTAGTATAGTGATATTGATTCATAAAGTTGGAGTTAATCCAGGGATATTTCAGGATTTTTTGTTGTTGTTGATGCCTTTCTCTGAATCAACATTTAGGCAGGAAATGTGGTTAAAACTGAGTAGGTTGGACTAGATTGACTTGTGTCTTTATTCAACCTCAAATACTATACTATACTAACCCTTTTATTACAGCTACTGTCCACAGTACTGACCACTGACCTTACATACACTAACGCTGTATACAGAAAGGAACAAGTATTTATATGGTATTATTGTTTAAACTATAATGAGGGTGATACCTATAAAACACGTTATACTGAATTGTATTTGGAATGTTGCACACATTATATAATATACAGGGCTGGGTGCTAGGTGGTATATAGCATTACTATTCTGCTATGCATCTATATTAATAAGAAGCCACTGCACCCCAGTCTTAATGGACTTAAATACTTTATTTACCAACATTTCAGCATAGCTTGTACACCCTCTTATAGTCTACTAAACTATCTTTTCTAATATCATCACATGTGTGTGTGTGTGTGTATGTACATATGTGTGTGTTTGTTTATATGTGCATGTGTGTGTACATCATCACTGGGAAAATCATCAGCTCTCTTTCCCATATATTAACGTATTCAGCGGTGTTATTAAAATAAATATATGTTGAGAAAGGTTTTAAAAATACATATAAAATGTAGGTGATTGTATATTAATAGTTTGAAAACTAAGAAACATATTGCGAAGCTGCAGGCTAGAAATCTGCTTTTCTAATCCAGCCCTATGAGAAATCGCATTTGCAGCTGCTGGTAAACTAAAACAAAGAACAAATTCAGCCAGCTTTTAAAATAATGGCTTATGTTTCTTTTCAGCACTGAAGTAACTGTTTATTTATAGCATAATTCTGTTGAAATATATACAACAGATAGAAAGAAAATTGAGTTTTATTAATGTCATTATCAATTCTGCAGAAAAATGGATACAATTATTTTTGGATCTCGTAGGAAGGACAGTAAGCAGGCTGCACTAAAATAAGCAGGAAATCAGAAGAAGATAAAGCCTACAGTGGTGCTTGAAGAGGATAAAGCACTTCAAATGTTTCTATCACATTGATAACTTCCACTATGATGAACAAAATGATAAGGCAGTAGAGACCTTTGCACTTTGGGTTTAAAGACTTTGATGTAGCACAAGACAAGTGGTTTCAGTATGATCTGCAAAAGGGGAATGAAGAAAATTAGTCAAAGAACATACTTGAACAAGATGCTCCTAATCACACAAAGGGTGATCAAACGCTTCTGCATAATGGAACTCGTAATTAGAAACTGCTCGATTCGGGTTTGTCAAATCATTCTAAAGAGAACAAAATGTTCTGTTATTAGATATTCATTATCATTCAGATTGTAAATAAGAAAGTTTTATCACTGCTTCTCTTGCTATGGATTCTGATAACACATTTTCACTTTATGTTCATTTTACCTATGAAAATCCACAATAATAATAATAATAATAATAATAATAATAATAATAATAATAATAATAATGAAAACCATGTACAGAATATTTGTGAAAAACAATTATCTAGATTTCTGCTGAGATGTAATAAAATAGTTTATCCTAATGTTGTGTATTATACTGTAAACATCCACTTTCACCTGATACACATTACTTATAACAATCGAAATTCAGTCATAGGGTTTTATTATGAATTATATATAGTGGACAAATACCTAATGATACAAATATATATGTGCAGGAGATTCCAAGGGAAATGAATAGACATATTTGGCTTTAACAAGACTTAAGCTGTATGTGTGAAAGCGCACACTTCACTGCCAGGTGGGTTTGTTGGGTCACGCCTTCCTACTGCTCCGTTCCCAGCAATTAGTCACAAAAAAGTGTAGTAGAATTAAGGGGACGCCATGCAGGAATGCTGCATACACAAGGTGCTTTATTAATCCAACATGTTTCGACTCACAAATGGGTCTTTGTCAAGTGATGCATGGACCTATCCGTGCATCCCTTATAAAACTCTACAACACCTGCCCCTTCCCTCCCATTAGTGAACTTTAGTGTCCATTAAAAACTCTTACAGGGAGACTCAATAAAAGTTCTTATCGTTTAAAATGGTACTAATTTTGCCCCAACCAATCAAATCTTAGTTAACATTTGAAAGCTAACATCTGATTGGTTGGTGCAAAATTAGCACCATTTTAAACGATAAGAACTTTTATTGAATACCCCTGTTAGTGTCCAATTAGTGTCCATGGTAATGTCCATATAAAACCACCACCACAGGATGAAGACAAGGGAAACCCTTGTTTTAAACCATATGTGAACCCCTGTACTTTTAAAAAGACAATTCCAAAGAAACAAACAAGAAAGTATATATATATACACACAAAATATTTACATTGAAAATTGTAAACAGCTATGTGGAACCCGATGTGCTTTGTTGCACTAATTTGCTTACTTGCTTGGTGAAGTCTAAGAATGACATGTATACATAGTACTTTAGCCTATATACGTAGTTTCTATGCATGAGTACCAACTCTAATTTTTAACAGTATATATATATATATATATATATATAAATATATGATCGTTGGCACTGGAAATGGTATTCAGACATGGAGATTTCTAAAAAAACAGGAGAGACATTGTGAGATATTTGACAACACTATGTATATTTTGCACATAAGATCATAGGAAAGGTTTTATAGACCAGCAATCATTCAGTCCTACTGGGTAAATACTGTTTTATATTTTTATCCATGTGGCTTCACACTGTAATAACATTTTGGTTAGATCACCTACTCTCAATGGTGGTTGTACCTTATCTATTATAAACCCACGTAGCTGTGAAACATTGAGTTTCATTTCTGCAAAATGTTTTGAGACAGCGGTATCAGTGTGAGTATTTGCAACAGTTTCTGATGTTCCCTTTGTGTTCTTGAATCTGTATTTTGACTGGCCTACCTGTCTGTCCTACATACATCTTGCCGCACGGGCATTTCAACATGTAAATTATCGCTGGCATAATGTTTCATAGGAATCTTGTGGCCCCTAGTGGGGTGGCAGATATTATAACCTTTTATCATACTGCTGCAACAATTTCAGCTCATGCAAGGGAATGTCCCTTTGCGTTTTGTATCTTGTGTGTTTGTTGTGCTGTAAATCAGATGGGCATAACCTATCCTTGATGCTTTTTCCACGTTTGTAGCATAATCTTATTGGAGTTTGGAAGAAATGTCCATATTTGGAGTCCTGTTGTAAAATAGGCCACTGCCTTCCAGGACTTTTTCAGTGGACCGACTATGTTAATTGAAAGTGAAGACAAATGTCAGAGCGATTATGGAAGTATCATTGGTTTTGTTTACCAATAATTATTCCCATGTCAAGGTGGCTATTTGGTTTTCTGCTACCTGGTGTATTTTATTACATGAAAAGAAAAAAAGTTGCATATCCAATTTGTCTCATTCAGGGGGGTTTACCTAGAGTCGCAAATACTCAGCTCTGGGCTATTCATTATCACTATTAAAATTCTGGGTAAATCCCGTAGGAGAGTTAATATTGCATGTGACTTTATTGCCATGATAGCTAACACTAAAAAGCAAAAGGCTGCAAGCATGATTCTGAATCGCTAGTGGCATCTGCACAGGTGTCTTTACCTGTGATGCTAATAAGAAGTGGATGATTTGTTTGGTTCTGCCAGCCATCAGGACCTCATAGCTGTGTCTGGTATGTAATGGAGGGTCACTGGAAATATTAGGAGGGCTCCGTTTACAATAAGTAGAGGTGCAAAAAAGTTTTCCCCACAGCGGGAGTGAGCTCCATATTTCTGATATGAAACAATGGCATGTCCACGCTTAAAACAGAAAAACTGGTCACATGTCGGTTACCTGCCCCCAACCCCAACTGATATATTCAGAACATTACTAAATTGTTTTCTTAACCACATATTTAAAGATAATTATTGTCCCCATTCTGGCGAGTAAACTGGTTCCTCCCTCCATGCAGTCAATCAAAGCTGTAAAAACTGACATCACAACCAATGTTTCCACTGCTGCCTCTTCTGCTCATGCTCAAGCTTCCAGAACAGAAAAAAACTTATCATTAAATATCTGGTTATAAGTGCATGTAATGAACTGGTAAAAATAGCAGTTGGGGTTGTGGGCAGATAACTGACAAATCTTTTGTTTTAGGGGTGAACATCCCTTTTAAGTCACTTTAACCTGTGGTAAATAGGTTAGCATGACTTTAAGATCAAAACTACTGTGCTGTGGCTCTCGGTAGATTTGCCTGAATGAGATTGTCTATATCTTAAAAAAAGAAGAATCAAGCAAATCAAGAATGATCTTTATAGTAAAGAAATAGCTGTATTATTTCATTCTGTTTGTGTGTATATATTTGTGTGTGAAAGACAAACAGGTAAAGGCTCTATACCGCACAATCAGAGGCCAGGGTACATTGCCAGAATGTAGTAATCTGTGTTTCATGTATCATTTTGCTGCGGCTGTTAGAAAAATTACCTATTAAAGGGCAACTGTGGTCTCAAAACAAGTTAGGGTTAAATGAAAGCCTGCAGTATTTCCTTTACACTGAGCCAACAATCACATCTCTCGCTGGAGCCTGTGAGAAATTACATCGGGGTGAATGTTCAAACTTCCTGCTTCCAGTAGGTTGAGTGACATCACCTGACCTCTGCCAGCCCTTTTCCCCCGGGGAAGAAGCATGCTTAGTTAAGACTTATTGCTGGGGAAATCAGGAAGTACCTGAGGAAAAAATTGACAGTTGAGAAGGGGAGCCTATTAATGCAGACAGGCTGGTCACATGACTACAAGCTTGTCACATGGCTAAAAACAGGAAGAGTTCAACCAGGAAGTTACATTGCTGAACCTTTCAAGCAATAACTTCTCACAAATTTTATCTAGAGATGTGATTTAGGTTTTATCTTGAAGTTGTGATGGAAGGATTTTTATATAATTATTACTAGTTTGGAAGAATTTGAGACCACAGTTACCCTTTAAGATGTGACTGATGTGTCCTATTTGCCAGCATCACAGTCTCACAGCGACACCAACAGTTCAGTTAAATAAATTTTTTGCACTTGCCCAGTTCTGAGCTACTGCAGGAGATAGGTAGAGCTCTCTAACCAGTCTTGTAACAGTACAGAACAACTAATGAGGTTTGAAATCTTCACAAGGAGGCAGGTGACTGAGATTAAAAGGCATCCCCAAAAGGCGCATATGCTCACAAGGCTGTTTAAAGGCCTCAAGGTTTAATTAGAATCAAGCTAAATGCTTACCTCACAACCGTTCCATTTTCCCCATGACTATCACTGTTCAAAGGGTCCCAGTTTGGGCGGGGCTTAACAGCAATGTGGGCATGCCCATGATGTTTGTGGTGTCGCTATTTGTGGCTCCGACCTGGTTTGCAGTGTTTAGAAGTTGAGAGGTAAGCTATATGGTCTCACTGATTGTTAACTAATTTAGCTCATCAGGTTGTTAAACACAATAATGCCATTTACTGGAGTGTTATCTTATACTCCATTGGCGCTCTTATTTATGAGGTATACAAAATTATAGGCACTAAAGACACTGTTTTGTTTGGGCATTTGGATGAGATTTCTGCAACCAGCAAAGTTGAATACTTCCTGTGTTAATATGTTTCACTAAATGTCTTTGGGGACATGAAGAATAAGCAACTCATCTATAGCAGATAGATATGCAAATGAGGGGCACAATTTAATCTTTTGGATATTTATCCCGATGTTAAGAAAAGTTACTTCACCGGCCACATAAACCATTTTATTAAAATATATCTATCTCTAAAAACATACGGGGAGATTCAATAATAGTTCTTATCATTTAAAATGGTGCTAATTTTGCCCCAAACAATCAGATCTTATTTAACATTTAAAAGCTAATATCTGATTGGTTGGGCAAAATTAGCACCATTTTAAACAATAAGAACTTTTATTGAATAACCCTGATAGTATTTACATATGAAAATGTTTAAATACAGTACAATGTGAACAATGTTGACTAATAGGATCATATGCATTATAAAAGACTATACAAACACTGTATAGAAAGGGGAAAATATACCTAATACCGTACTTACAAAAATACATTATATGTGATTTATGTACTGTACCAAGAGGTACAAAAGTTCACCTGTACTATTACTTGTCTTCAGCAAGATTTAAGCTTTTTAGTGGTCTTCTGATTGGTTGCTGAAGAGTAATAGCACAGGCAAACATTTGCACCTTAGTACATAAGCCCTTATGTTGATCTCTGTGCTTGTTTTACTGCACCAAGACTTTGCAAGAGCGAGCATCTCCCAGAATATTTTTTTAAGAAAAAAATTTAGTTTGTAAAAAATTTCCAGACATTGGAAAAACTTCCAATGGCAAATTCTGTTGTGTCAGTAACAAATCTTTATTTAGAGCTGCTTTGCCAGAAGCACTACGGCTAAACAAAGCAAAACATGACTGAAAACTAATGGTTACTATTATGGTGTAGAATTTCAGCAGTTTTCCAATTTACTCATGGAGTGTAGGATTTCTTTCAAAGATTAAAACAGAGAGAATTCGTATACTTATTGCTCTTCTCAAAATGAACTAGATAAATTCTCATTCTATGTTATTTGAAGACTTGGCGCTGAATCACATACAGAATTATGTTTTGCAAATGGATATTTTAAACAGTCATTGCTTTTTAGAAATGGTCAGTACTAAACAAATGGCTTTTGTGCTGATGAATGTCAAATGTGGTAACAGTGTTGGCGACTGTTTAATACAGACTTATATAAACGTCCACTACACAAAATAAAGTTTAATGGTTTTGAGAAATGTATATTTTCTGAAATCTGATTTGCATTTAAAAAAAATGTAAAGTAAGGAAATAATTCAAGGAGAATTGTTGCTGCATGCTGCACTAACTGCAGCATACAACATTATGAGTAGAGTAGCAGAGAAGCCAACTCTGTACTGATGATAGATTCAAAAAACTGAAACTCACCTTCAAATGGTGCTGTTGTTCTCCACACTGCTCATATATTACGTTAAAAGATGATGTTGCGGGGCGGAGTCTGACCATCCATCATGGCGGCCGCATGCTAGTGGAGATTACAGTATGTTAGACAGGGGCCCTTCCATGGTGATTACAGTGTGTTAGACAGGGGCCCTTCCATGGTGATTACAGTATGTTAGACAGGGGCCCTTCCATGGTGATTACAGTATATTAGACAGGGGCCCTTCCATGGTGATTACAGTATGTTAGACGGGGGCCCTTCCATGGTGATTACAGCATGTTAGACAGGGGCCCCTCCATGGTGATTACAGTGTGTTAGACAGGGGCCAGTCTGGCAGTGGAGAATTAAAGGGGCCATGCACCATTTCCATCTAGTGATACAATACACCGTGACCTTACTTACAGTTGAGTACAACGTTGGACAGACCCTGGAAGACGGCAATTCCCACACCTAGAACCTCGTTCTGCCGACAGGACTTGTCAACCTCAGCTGAATATAACCTGCAATGGAGGAATATAAATGGGGTCAGGAGTACACAGAGAGAGTAACGAAGGTTCCAGCAGATCCCACAGACACAGGTAGGAAGGGTCAGTGAAGGTTAAGATGGAGCAGAGAAGGGGTAAGTAGGAGACGACAGCCAGTGAGGGGTTACAAGGTCATGGCCAGGCCACTAACTCCATTTCTCTATCCTCCATGGCAAAAGCTTTCACAGTCCGTACGTTCCCCAACGCCTCGTCCGCCAGTCCTGTGGATTTCGCAACCTGCGAGAGATAAACAAATCCTCACTGGACACGAAACATCCACTGTGACCTAATATAAAGGATTATTACACCAATAAATCATCTTTATAGTAATATATATCAAATGACATTCCAGGTGCCCTACATTATATAACGTTATAGTTCATTCATTACATCTATCAATCTATATATATATATAACATAGCTATGTGTGGATACAGAGGATATAAAATCTTTATACACACTACTATAACTCTATATATATATATATATATATATATATATATATATATATATATAACATAACTATATGTGGATACAGAGGATATACAATCTTTATACACACTACTATAACTATATATATATATAACATAACTATGTGTGGATACAGAGGATATACAATCTTTATACACACTACTATAACTATATATATATATATAACATAACTATATGTGGATACAGAGGAACAATCAATATATAAAATTGGTCTCTTTGCCGACGATACCCTATTCACACTATTAAAACCACAGACCTCATTACCACATTTATGCTCCGAACTAATATCTTGCTAGCTCTAGCTGTTGCTACCTGGCATTGTTTGCTACAGCTAAGTCTGTTATCTACCAGAACCCCCAAATCTTTTTCCATTTCAGATGCACTTAACACAGAGTTATTTATGGTGTAGGTGGCACAGGGATTATTAAATCCCAAATGCATCACCTTACATTTATCAACATTGAATCTCATCTGCCATTCTGCTGCCCATTTTGATAATCTATCTAGGTCTGCTTGCAGCACTTGCACATCATTGGAAGTTTCCAAAGCTCTGCATAATTTAGTGTCATCAGCAAACACAGAGACCTTGCTCTCAATGCCCCCTTCTAAGTCATTTATAAACAGATTAAACAGAAGCGGCCCCAGTACAGAACCCTGAGGAACTCCGCTTAGAACTTTAGCCCACATAGATGTAGCTCCATTAACCACCACTCTCTGTTTGCGGTCCAATAACCAGTTCTCTATCCATGAACAAATGTTTTCTTCAAGGCCAACAGTCCTCAGTTTATACATTAGTCGCCTATGTGGCACAGTATCAAAGGCTTTTGCAAAATCCAAATATACCACATCCAAAGCTGTGCCTGAATCTAACTTCTTACTCACTTCTTCATAAAAACCAATTAAATTTGTCTGGCATGATCTATTTCTCATAAATCCATGCTGACTTCTACTAATAAGATGATCTCTGGAGACAAAGTCAAGGATATGATCCCTTAACAAAGTTTCCATCACCTTCCCTACCACTGATGTCAGGCTTACAGGTCTATAGTTACCAGGCTGTGAACGACTACCTTTTTTGAATATTGGTATTACATTGGCTTTTTTCCAATCCAGCGGCACATCCCCAGACAAAAGCGAATCTGAAAAGATGAGACACAGTGATCTTGCTAGAACTGAACTAAGCTCTTTTAAAATCCTAGGATGCAATCCATCTGGTCCTGGCGCTTTATTGATATTAACTTTGTCTAATTGATTCCGTACCATATCCTCTGTTATCCAATGTGAAAACTCTTCATTTCCTCCCTGCACATTGTTACAATCCCTACTGTAAGGATTCTCAACAGTAAAAACCGATGTAAAAAAACGGTTTAGCAGATTAGCCTTTTCGACATCCTCTACAACCACCTCCGCTCCATTATTTAATGGTCCCACATTCTCAGTCCTCATTTTTTTACCATTTATATACTTAAAAAACATCTTGGGGTTGGACTTGCTTTGTTATATAAAGACATATACTCCATCCAGTCCAACCCATCTAGCAATATCCTTATTTCCTGCCTAACTGTTGACAGTGGCGGCGCTACACTGGGGCACGTGCCCCAGTTGACAGATGCAGTGCCCCCCTTCCAAGTTACAAAACTTAGCTCCCAACCGTCCCTGTTTCCCATACCCCAGTAAGGTAACATGCAGTTAAAAAAAACGGAAGCGCGTTTCATTGGGAGGGATTTCCGGCCGTTTGTAAGCCTCTAGGTTCCTGGTTTATGAAAGGAGCGCACAGAGCCTGCAATGAGTAGCCTCACTCCTTGAATTCTGACTTACTGGGTTACGCTGGGCAGAGCCAGAGAGGTTTCCAGATCTGCTCCCACAGGAGGTAAGGGAACGGGAGCGACACTAGGAGCAGAGAGGTCAGAACAGCAAGCAGAGCAGCACGATGTATTAACACACTGACCATATAAATCATTGTGCTCTGCTTGCTGTTAAAGGTTCATGCTCTGTGTGTGATGCGGTGCCTGCCATGGTATGTGACAGTGATTTCTGTGAGTCCACTGCCCTCTGCCCATTTTAAAATGTAACCCCCCCCCGACTCCACACAGTGACACACAGCCTCACAACAATGGTCTATCAGTGTGTATTTGTATGTGTCATGTGCATGTGTGTCAGTATGTCTGTATGTGTCAGTATGTCTGTATGTGTCAGTGCATGTGTGTGTGTCAGTATGTCTGTATGTGTCAGTGCATGTGTGTGTCAGTGTATGTCTGTATGTGTCAGTGCATGTGTGTGTCAGAATATCAGTCCTTGGTTGTATGTGTGTCCATGTATGTGGGTGTCAATGTGTGTGTGTGTCAGTATGCCAGTGCATGTTTGGATGTCGTATGTGTGGGTAAGCATATGTGTATCTGTGTGTATGCCAGTGTATGTGTAGCATAATCTATATATCTCCATATCTATCTAACACTCTTATCTATCATCTCTATCTATCTATCTCCATATCTATGATTAAGAGCATGTTGGGATGCTCGAAACACGTCAGGAGTTTTTTAAAATGTTTGTTTAAATTAAAGCTGGAGTTTTTAAAGTAAGCCGAGTGTGGACCGAATGCCTTCTTGCTTTTGCATTTGTATCTATTTATCTATCTATTTATCATCTGTCTTTGTCTGTCTGTTTGTCTGTCTCTATCTATCGATCGATCTATCTCCATATCAATCTTATGGACAAATAATAACAAAATAGATATTGATGATAGATAGATAGAAGATAGATCGATAGACAGATATAGATAATAAGGTAGATAATGGATAGATGGATAGAAGGATAGATAGGTAGGTGATAGAGAGAGAGATAGACTGGACAGACAGATAGAGAGACAGGCAATGTTCTAAACTATTCTTGTAGTTTAATTCTATAAATTTAAATCTCTTAGTTAAAAACACACAGTTTAACCGTAAGGTGTGTAATAGCTGTTTAGTACACCTTACATTATACTGACAGATTACTGGTGTTTTTTTAATGTGCCCCATTTGTTAGCCTTTGTGTCCATGTTGTGCCCCTGGAAAATTCTGGGTCTGGAGCCGCCACTGACTGTTGATCCAGAGGAAGGCAAAAAAAAAAAAACACCAAATTTATGAAGGGGGAAAATACTCCTTCCTGACTCCAAGTGGCAATCGGAAATTTCCCTGGATCAACTCTACTTTATGAATCAATACCAGTAAACTGCAACATTACTTGTTTGCAGAAACTCAGCCAGCTTTTTTTTGAAACGTCCACTGGAAGACAGTTCCATAGCTTTACCGTTCTCACAGTGAAAAACCCTTTCCGAACTTGAAGCCTAAACCTTTTTTCTTCAAGTCTTAAGGGATGTCCTCTGACATGTTACATTGGTGAACAATGCCCCATATAGTTTATTGTATGGCCCGTTAATGTATTCATACACAGTAATCATATCCCCACACAAGCGCCTTTTCTTCAGATTACATAATTGTAACTTTTCCAGTCTCTCTTCATATTCAAGCTCCCCCAATCCCCTTATTAATTTAGTTGCCCTTCTCTGAACCCTTTCCATTTCAAAGATGTCCTTTTTGTACACAGGATTCCAAAATTGCACTGCATATTCCAAATGAGGCCTTACCAATGCTTTGCAAAGAGGAAGAATAACATTTTCCTCCCTTGAATCCATACCTCTCTTTATACAAGACAATACCATGCTGGCTCTGGCAGTTGCCGACTGGCACTGCTTGCTACCTTTAAGTTTGTTATCCACCAAAACTCCAAGATCCCTTTCCAACAGGGATTCACTTAACACAGAGCCATTTATAGTATAAGTAGAACAAGGATTTTTAAGTCCAAAATGCATCACCTTACATTTATCCACATTGAATCTCATCTGCCACTTAGCAGCCCAATGTGACAATCTAGATCCCCCTGCAACGATTGCACATCCTCTGAAGTTTTTAATGGTCGACAAAGTTTAGTGTGGTCCGCAAACACCGAAACCTTGCTGACAATACCCACTTCCAAATCATTAATAAAGAGATTAAATAGAAGTGTCCACAACACAGAACCATGTGGCACCCCACTTAGCACTTTAGTCCATAACGATGAAGCCCCATTTACAACTACTCTCTGCATCCTATTCATTAACCAATTTTCTATCCATGTACAAATGTGACTCCCCAGACCAAAAGACATCAGCTTATACATTAGCCGCCTATGGGGGACTGTATCAAAAGCCTTTGCAAAATCCAAGTAAACTACATCTACTGCTATGCCAGAGTCTAAATTTCTACTTACTTCCTCATAAAAGCCAAGCAAGTTAGTTACATCTATTGATACTACTTATAATATCAATCCTTGAAACATACTCTAGAACATGTTCCCTTATTAAACTTTCCAGGATCTTCCCCCCATTAAACTTACAGGCCTGTAATTACCCGGCTGTGAACGACTACCCTTTTTGAATATTGGAATAACATCAGCCTTTTTCAAATCCAGAGGCACACCTCCAGACATGAGGGAATCTGCAAAAATAAGAAACAATGGCCTAGATAAAACTGAACTTAGCTCCTTAAGTACCCGAGGATGTATTTTATCCGGTCCAGATTTATTAATATTAACCTTATTTAGTTCTTTCTGTACCATATTCTCGGTTAACCAAAGTGCCCTTAAATCTTTTATACCATTATTGCTACTATACTCTGATATCTGTACTTGTATAGTGTATACAGAGGGGAAAAAAGTATTCAAGACATTTGCTTTATCGCCATCCTCCGTAACTAATTATACCCATTAATTAATGGTGCCACATTCTCAGTCCTCAACTTCCTACTATTAATATACTTTTAAAAAAAATGTTATGGGGGCTTCCGGTTCCGGCGCCTGATGTAATGGCCGCAAAATTGGAGAGCTCCGCGCGCCCGCCCGCTCTAAATACCTGACCAGACCCGACACCCGTGCCCACCGCCACAACACAAACCTCCTCCTACACATTGGGAGAGCCCCAGGCACTATAAGGAACGCTTCCTGTCACAACAAATGGCAAATAAAAAACGGACCGCAGAGGAGAGGAATCCAAGATGGCGCCGGGAGGAAACTCACACAACATGCCTGATGCAGCCACAACTTCAGCCACACACCAACAGGAGAATCCTATCACCTCCAATATCTCCACTAAAGACTGCATGGAAATCGCACAAGAGGTACGAAAATTTCTAATTCCAGACCTTTCTGAATGCATAGATAACGCAATATCAAAAGCATTAGATAGTCACACAAGAACTTAAATCACATACAGCCAGAATAGAGGAGGTGGAGCAACGGGTGGCGGGAACGGAGACGGAAAACATAAACCTAGCTACAGACCTGGGGGAACTACAACAAGAAAACTTAAGACTCCATGATAAGTTGGAAGACTCTGCGTAACAATCTGCGCATAATAGGTATACCAGAAAAAGTCAAGGGCTTGGAACTACAATCCTGGTGCTCCAAACATATCCCACAGGCACTGGGTCTCGACATAGAACCACCTGTAGAAAGAGCACATAGGCTGGGCCAACCCCGCCAAAACCCCAACAACCCAAGACCTACCATAGCCAAATACCTAAACTACGCACACAAAGCAACGATCCTAAGATCATACAGAACCCAGAAGGACTTTGTCTGCCAAGGCCACAAAATATTACTGTTCGCTGATTATTCTATAGAACTGTCAAAAAAACTCAAAGCATACCAAAAAATATGCACCGAATTACACACACGGAAAATTAACTTTACACTACTATATCCAGCTACCTTATCCATCCGCAATTCGGATGGAACAACAACAAACTATCAATCACCAGAGGAAGCAGAACTGGCCTATATGTCACACACAAGCTCCCCACACCACGCAACAGAAAATCTATCAACTACCAGATCTAGAGAATCAACACCCCCAAACACCATCTAAAATAAAATATTTAACATAAAATCATACGGGCAGCACACGGACTGCTGACCCACCGACAACGGCATCAGGTCAAAAGGAAAGTCTTCGGGGATCAAATTCCAACAAAATCCCCCAAAGGATGGTAATTAGAAGTAATTCTGAAATGCTCCATAACCTAACAAACAAAACTTATAAACTATTCCGACCCACCAACTGTGAGGCCGGAAAAGTCAAATATATGTTCAATGATGATGTAAATAGTTATATATGTCTAGCTGTCAACAATACAAACCTTCCCATATCCACTTTCAATATTTACCTGGATGAGATTTCTAGTGACCCACTGTTTAAATATAATGTAATGTCTTTTTTAACCGCTAATATATCAAATGATGTCAGGGTGCCATGGGCCTGCGGGTGACTACCTGGAATGTCAAGGGACTTAGATCCCCCATAAAATGAACTAAAATACTACGCCACCTTAAACGGCTACATACTGATATAGCCTTACTTCAAGAAACACACCTGGCCCAAGAGGACATGTTCCGTATGCATAGATTCTGGGTGGGGCAGGGGATGGCCTCCCCAGCAATAGGCAAAAAAGCTGGAGTCATGGTCTTACTACACAAAAATCTCCAGGCCCAGATTGTGTCAAGCGAACATGACACAGAGGGCAGATATTTCAAAATAGTTCTAAAACTCTAAGATAGAACCATATCAATCCATAACATATATGCCCCCAACAACCAACAAGCCCAATTCTACCAGGTGCTCACCCGCAGGATCCTAACAGATAACTGTAACAATATAATATTAGCAGGTGACTGTAATCAAATAATGTACGCATCTGAAGATCGCTCCAGCCAGAGCTCCACTCGTAATCACACGCCACCTCATCAATCTGATCTACACACCACCATAACCTCCACGAGACTAATAGACACATGGAGAACACTCAACCCAGAAAGCCGAGAATACACATTCTTCTCGCACGCCCACCACACCTTGACCAGAATAGACCACATTTTTACGTCCCCACAACTAATAAAACAATTACAATCAGCCCAAATAGAAGACATCTTGATATCAGACCACGCCCCAGTATCAATAACAATCAAATCTACACGTACACCTCTGGACATCTCCACTTGGAGACTGCCCACATATCTATTGAAAGACGAAAAATTACAACTCCAAATAAAAAACTGGTGGTCAATATACTCAGAAACTAACCAACAACATATAAACAATCCAACACTATATTGGGAAACAGCCAAAGCAGTCCTTAGAGGACACTTCATATCATACTCAGCAAACATACGAAAACAAACAGAAATAAACTACTTTTCGGCTAGAAACGAACTACGTAAAACATATACAAACTTCAAATCAACCTCTACCCCCAATACCAGAACACAATGGTTGAACACCAAACAAATATACGAGCTCTGGCTGGACCGATATAATATGCAGAGGGGACAACACTACCTACTGAAACTACATAAATATGGGGACAAAGCGGGAAGGCTCCTGGCAAACCTAGCAAAAGGAAAAAAAAACACCTGAAATATCGCCAACAATCAGAAACAAACAAAACAAACGAATCCACTCCCCAACAGAAGTAACAAACTACTTTGCGGACTACTACAAAGAACTCTACACCAACACAATGAAACCTACAAATAACCCAAATAACTGGTTACAAAAAGTCCCCCTCCCAAACCTAACCCCAGAACAAACAGAAAATCTGAACGCTCCCATCACCGAAGCAGAACTCACTAAGACCTTTAAAAACCTACACAACGGGGGCGGAGTCTGACCATCCATCATGGCGGCCGCATGCTAGTGGAGCTCCGGGTCTGGGAGCGCTGGACGAGGGGACTAGAGCTATAATAATCGGACTTTAAGCACTCTCACCAAACAGTCCTGCCCCAGCATCCAACATGCCCCCAAAAAGGACCCAAAGCGAGCCCAGAGGCGACTTACTGGGCTATGTCACCCGGCCTGAAGGCCCACCCACGCCACACCAGGCCTCAATCCCTAAAGCACAAGACCCGGATCCATCTCCCATCACCAAACAGGACCTGGACAGGCTCTATGCGAACCTCGAGAAAGCGATAAAAACAGCCCACAAAACTACGATAGCAGAGGTAAGGCAAGAGCTGACTAATTTGGGAGACCGGGTCGCGGGAATAGAAAGCAAGCAGAGCCACGTGGCAAGATACTGCACCCAGCTAGAGGGGGACATAACAGAGCTCCGCGCACAAATATCGGAGTTACAAACAGCGCAGGAGGACACTGAGAATAGAAGCAGACGACAGAACCTAAGACTGAGGGGCATCCCAGAAACAGTCCAGGATCTTAACCCATACCTAGAACAGTTGTTCCACCAGATTGCCCCGCAACTACAAACGCGCGACTTAATACTGGACAGGGCCCATAGAGCCCTAAGGGCCCCACCAGGCCCCGACAGCCCACCAAGAGATGTGATAGTGAGATTCCACCTATACACCGCCAAAGAAGCCATTATCAAGGCAGCCCGTAACCATGAGACCCTGAAACAAGATGGCTACTCTATCCAAATCTACCAGGACATATCTCCAAACACACTACAGAGAAGGAGAGAGATGAAGCCAATACTCGAAAAGCTCAAAAATCAGGGCCTCAAATACAGATGGGGCTTCCCATTTCGGCTACTTGTAAATCACAACGGCAAAACGGTGTCTATCGCATCCCCAACCGAAAGCAACATCCTCTTCCAGAAACTGGGCCTGGAAACCCAAGACCTAAACTACAGGGGCCCAGAATCCCATCGAATTCCCCCACCAACAGATGACTGGACAACAGTACCCTCACCATCCCCACACAGGGGCGTCAGTTCCCCCGCTCGAACCCCTAATACCCCCTGAGCAATACTACCTCAAATGGAACTTTGGTAAAAGGGACACTCGAACAACTAGGAGGGGGTTAAATTGAAATAGAGCCTCTTTGAACTCACAGCTGGGAATTGCGAACCCTGGGGAAATTTACCCACTGCAGTGAGAAGGGATGGATGAAACAGACAGGCCCCAGAAAATTGCTCCGGCCACAACCACAATCTACCAACCCACAACGATTAAATGGCTGAGGACCAACTCCAAATAAAAAGGTCGACCACAAAAATAACCAAAACGGATTACAAAAACCAAAAGCAAAAAAAAAAAAAATAATAAAACCCCCCCCCAAAAAAAAAGAAAAACACCGGACCACAGGATAACCCGGACCTGAGAAAACACGACAAAAACACCACCGGTTAACCCAAAACCCACCAAAACGTATATTCACTTTAGTAACGCCCGAAGGACGACAGCACCAACCATAACTCTCCTAAAAAGACCAAAACTCCATACCCACAACCTGTATAATCATCTAATTGACGAGTATAAGAGAACACTAATGGAAACAGCCGGACTTAAAGATAAGGACAAAACTAGAAAACTCTACCACCCGCTTTGACTAAAGACATTATGTATTGATACCACAAATAGATCTCTTAAAGTACAGCACAATACTTTTTTGGTGAAAAATCGGTTAGATACAGTATATGTGTACTTATATTCCCCCCTCCCTCTCTCCCAATGTATGAAAATGGTGAAATACACTCTGGTATAAGGTTAAGATAGATAACATAAGTTTAAAAATAATTACAAATATTAGGCAATGATACCAACCCTACTACAACACGGTGGACATGCTATAGCGGGGGGGTTAGGCAGTTTACTGCCCCATACTGTAATAGCCCACTAGCCTCTGTCCACACGTGCAAATACAGAGAACGAAACGAAACTGGAATAATCCAGACAGCCCCAGATAGATAGACCAATATAAGAAGGGCATAACGACAAACTAATATAAAAAATGTTGTTCTCCACGTGCCTTTTAACCTCCCTCCCCTCCCCGCCGCTAAGGGGGGGGGGTTGATAAGCGATCTGGTCCATGGAGCGGAGGGAGACGGGAGACCACAGGCCTCTACAGACACTAGATAATAAACCAACAGATAAGCCAGAACGGAGGGGTAGGGCACTTGGTTGTCCCACATGGTAATAGCCCACTAGCAAATGTATATAGATACGAACCAGCTGATTGAGCTGGAGAAAACCAGTGAGTCCAAAACTATTTACTAATCAATCTTTAGTGTTCTCCCCCCCCCAACCAAGGAGATGCATCTACCTAAATAACAGATATCACCCCTCCTTAGAGTGTAATGATCCTCTGCATCTGGTGGGAATGAAGAAGCTTGCCCCCAGAAACCCAGGGATAAGACAATCTAGAAGACAGTCCACCTTAGCTCTCCAGGATAGATCACCCCCCAATACAATACCAACTGCCCTTTCGATGGCGCTCCCGGACCACGGGCACCGCCCATCAGGCTATCCGTCCCATATATTTAGTGACAAGAAATTGGTCACAGAGTTAAAATTGATACAATTGAGAAGACATACTTAATGTCATCCCCCGTATATTTCAGTTATTTATTTTATGTTTTCTTCTGTTTTTATTGTTATTGTTTAGACACTTACCAACGCTTAAACTGCAATTGTGGGAACCTGGCTCGGCTCCTCCCGGGAACAAGAAACCTCCTCTGGTGTTTGGGTGGTGAGTACGCTCTGGTCCTGGGGCCCCTCTCATGATGAACACAGCCACACACATATCTATACTTACACACAATGTCAAAGGTCTCAATAGCCCCACTAAGCGTTCAATCGCAATAAAACAATATGAAAAAGACCCTCACCATATTGTAGGTCTTCAAGAAACTCATTTTACTCAGGGAAAAGAACCGAAATACTGGGGTAAACAGTACACCTCGCACTATTTTGCCTCCAGCACCTCTAAAAAAGGGGGAGTAGCGATTTTGATACACAAGACAGTCCCTTTTAGGTTAGACTCATGTTATAGAAACCCGGAGGGGTCGTACCTTATCCTCACAGGAAACATACAACAAACTAAGGTAACAATAATCAACATATACACACCTAACCAGGGCCAGGGAAAATTTTTTAAAATCCTAGAAAACCACCTGCTAACTCTAGAGCTAGGTAAAATGATCCTATTGGGAGATTTTAATGTCACACTTGACAAATCACTAGATCGCTCCAGACCATCGTCAACTTCCAGCCCTGCCCTCTCTTCTAAAGCACTCAAATCATTTCTCCGCACATTTAACTTATGGGATACATGGAGACTAAAACACCCATCAGAAAGAAAATACACCTTCTATTCCAACCCTCACAAAATTTATACAAGAATAGATTACATCTTTATATCAGCCCAACTCTTGCCCCTTTTGACAGATGCAGATATCTCAAATATCACCTGGTCTGATCACGCACCGAGTTCGACCCAGCTGCATGGTCTGTTGTCAGCCAAGCCAAACTACCGATGGAGATTAAACGAATCTTTACTGGCAGACCAAAACACCCAAACCAAACTAGATGCTACTCTCAAAGAATATTTCACACTTAATCTCGTAGGGGACACGCCAACCCCCATAGTCTGGGCAGCTCATAAGGCGGTTATGCGGGGCCACCTAATTAAGATAGCATCTACTAAAAAAAAAGAACTCACCAATAATTTAAACAAATTACTCTCAACCCTAAAAACAAAAGAACTTACGCATAGCAAAACACACTCGGATACACTACTACGGGAAATAACTTCTCTTAGAGGAGAAATCAACTTACTTCTATCATCAAGTGCAGAAAAAGCCATACGACTCACCCAACAAAAGTTCTATAGTAAACGAGATAAGATGGATACAATGCTTGCAAAGAAACTGAACCTAAAAATGACCCAAAACTCTTTACTTCCACTGAAATCACCAACAGGACAGACGGTATATGACCCAATACAGATTCTGGATATATTTACGGATTACTACAAGACTTTATATCAGGGACAAACAGCAAACAACAGTACAGCGACACCAGAAATCATACACAAATACCTAACGGAGGCGAACCTACCCCGACTCTCAGAGAATACCATCCAACAAATAAATGCACCTATAACACAGTCCGAATGGACAGAAACTGTAAAACAGTTAAAAGCAGGGAAAGCACCAGGCCCGGACGGATACTCAACTACATATTATAAAATATTCAGTAAAACCCTATCCACACATTTTATAACAACATTTAATTCTATAATGGAAGGTAAGACTACACTACCACCAGAAATGCTAGAGGCCAACATAGTAGTTATACCAAAGGAGGGAAAAGACTCCACCCTGTGTAGCAACTACCGTCCCATATCTCTAATAAACACAGATATAAAAATCTTCACAAAGCTCTTATCAAACAGAGTAGCCAAAATACTACCTCATCTGATACATAAGGATCAAACAGGCTTTATACCAGGGAGACAAACAACAGACAACATCCGACGCACCCTACAACTAATACATCACTGTCAATCCACCGATAAACCAATGATAGTACTGTCAATCGACGCCGAAAAGGCGTTCGATAGGGTAGACTGGCAATTTATGAAGATCACGCTGGAACATTTTGGTTTTAAAGGAGCATTTATGAAAGCAATAAATAACCTGTACTCCACACCAACAGCTAGAATTTCTAACATGGGATTTTCCTCCCAGACCTTCCCAATACACAACGGTACACGCCAGGGCTGCCCCCTATCCCCATTAATTTTTGCGATGTGTATGGAACCCATGGCAGCACACGTTCGCAACCAAAATAAAATATATGGTGTCGATATCAAACAATCAATATATAAAATTGGTCTCTTTGCCGACGATACCCTATTCACACTATTAAAACCACAGACCTCATTACCACATTTATGCTCCGAACTCCAGACCTTTAGTCTATTATCAGGTTTCAAAATCAATTACTCGAAGTCTGTTATTCTTCCTATCCATATTTCACAATCCACAGCCAAATTACTACAAATTAACTTTGCATTTAAATGGACCCAGACATGTCTCACTTACCTGGGCATCCAACTGACCGCTGACCCAGACAAACTATACGCAGCCAATTTTCCCCCAATGATAAACAAACTAACAGCCCAACTCAGACATTGGACAGCCTACAATATTTCACTATTCGGTAGAATAAACTCAATAAAAATGATGACACTACCCAGAATACTATACTTGTTTAGATCCCTACCCATAAATTTTAAACCAGCGGACCAGCGACTCTTACAATCCAAAATCACAAAATTCATTTGGAACAACAAACGGCCTCGCATAAGTGCAAAGACTTTACAGCGCCCTTGAGCAATGGGTGGAGCAGCCCTTCCATCATTAAGACACTATTTTCTGGCGGCGAGGCTGGCTCAGACCATGCAGTGGTACAATAAAAAAGAACGACCAAGGTGGATTGAATTGGAGCAGGACCTACTACCAAATATATTACTGAGTGAGATCTTGTGGCTAACTGTCCCCAGAGTCTCCACCACATTTCAAATATCTAATCCATATTTAAAGTTCACCCTTGATCTGTGGCATGAAACGGTTAAGACTTATAAACTCTCGGAACCCCTCTCATTAATGACACCCATATATCACAACCCCGACTTTCCCTCAGGTATCCACGCTCAGGAGTGGAGGGCATGGCTGGAAAGAGATATATTTAGAGTAGAACACATAGCACCCGGAGGCCACGTCCTACAATGGGAACAAATTCAAGCTCAATATAAATTACCAACACAAGAATGGTTACACTACAATCAATTAGCACATTACATACAAAAAAATCAAACGACCACTACTGGCACCCAGCTCACACCATTCGAAAAAATCTGCAAAACAATCTCCACCAACACCAGCACAATCTCAAAAATATATTCTATACTGAATGAATATCGCCACACACCCAAACCAAACTTCATAAACAAATGGGAGAACCTGCTGGGGGCAAATCTGGAAATAGAGCAATGGACAAGTATATTCAATTCTCTGAGTAAATGCTCCACGAATATAGTTGTGCAGGAAAAAAGCTTCAAAATTCTGCACCACTGGTATATGTCCCCCAAAAAAACCCACATGATTTACCCACAATCATCTCCTCTTTGCTATAGAGGATGCGGACTGTTAGCAGATTTAAAGCACTGTTGGTGGGACTGCACGGAGGTGCAAAAACTATGGAAGGAATGTGAGCTATTAATCCAAGAGGTTCTCCGCACCACAATAACCCTGGACCCATGGTCCGCACTCTTTGACAAAACAATATCACAATTATCCCTCACAGGAAACAAATTTGTCCACAGTGCGTGTGCCAGCACTAGGACCCTTATAGCAGCCTCTTGGAAACAACCCACCCCATCTAAACAACAACTAGTGTCAAAAATATGGTGGCTGTGCGAAAATGAGTTGGTAGTTAACAGGACCAGGGGTACAATGAAGTTATACGATATGGTCTGGAACCCATGGATAAGCACAATGGGCTCCCAGGGGGGAGCCGGGCCGGGCCAAAGGTAATAACTGCTGTGAAACTATTAAGGAGAGAAGACCTCCTAACCGCAATGGTAGTAGTAATAAGACGATACATGTAAGTGCTATATTGTGTTCTTTCTTTTCTTTCCTTTCTTTTATTTATTTTATTGTTAACTATATACGTACTGTTAGGTATAAGGACATAGGGGGAAGGACACAGCCCAGTTCCTAAACCCTAATTTCTAACTATATTTAAGCACATAATCTATGCCTACAGAAAAAAGGTAAAAAAAAAAAAAAGAAAATAGAAAAAGGAAGAGAAATCAATGTTTGATAGTACATGAGAAAATATATCTGTTATATAGTTTATAATTACAAATGTTAATATGTACAAATTTATGACCTATGAATATCTCTTCAATAAAAATATTTGGAATAAAAAAAAAAAAAAGAAAAAAAAAAAAAAAGATGATGTTGCATTCACTAAATTGCTTCCATGAAAACAGAGAAGTAACTCCTAATTGTTTAATCCTTCTCCAATTTCAATCCTTAAGGGGACGCTAAACTGAAAAAAATGACTTTACCTTTATCTTTCTATATTTTTAGTGCATTCAGGAACTAAATTTCTTTTTGCCCTCAGAGATCCCTGTCATTAGATCTCCTTATGTCCTGTTCAGCTCACTCCTAGTTGGTAAGCATGTCTCCTCTCCTATGTATCCAGCCCCTCCTAAAACTTAGGCACAGACAGAGTGTGGAGCATGTCTAGTGGAGATTATCTGTGCCCCCCTACAGCCAATAGCATTCACCCTGTGATTTTGTCTTATAGTGAAAGAGAAAGTAAAACTGCTTTGCTATGGGAAGGTAAGCAGCACTGGGAGATGTAATAACTGCTTGAATCAAGTAAGATTTTCTTTTAGCTGTAGGAGGTTTGAAGGTGTGTGTGTATGTGTGTGCGGGGGGGATTTGTAATTGATTCCTTTAACTACAGTGCTACATTGGGACTTCAGTAATACAGAGAGCAGCTAACTGCAGGATTGGGTTTTATCTACACAGAAAGAGCACACTATGTATGTATGTATAATTTTATTTATAAAGCACCACTTGGGTCCGCAGCGCTGTACAAAGGGATAAGTGCAAGCAATTAAACAGAAACATAAAAATCGAAATACGATTTCATACATATTTAGTTAACTTAGTTAGTGATTAGTTAAAAATGATTTGCCCCAGTTTACATGTCCTTTTATTTTTATAGGAAAGAAAAAGTGGCCTCTGCATTGCTGTGTTAATTGGAGTGAGTTTCAAAACTTGTAAAAGGACATTGGAACTGGCATCCCAAGTCCTATCTGAAGCTTTTTCCCAGTGCTGTATTTGGCTGGAATATTTGGAATGCTGAAAATATCTGTTATGCATTAAAAAATCCTGCATTTCTAATGTGACAACACAGGGATCAAGAGAGTTGATGATATTTCTTGTCTGCAGTTTTTTTGTAATGGGGATATTTATGTAAAGGAAGTTATTATAACAATCCTTTCCATGCGGCATCAAGAAAAAAAATATTTTACCCACTAAAATAACTTTAAAAAAATATATGTATGCATAAGCCTACACTTTTGTTTGCTGTTCATTGCACAATGATTCCAGTGTGCTTGTCACAGGACCCATAACCAGCCAGCTTACTGCTTTTTTATTCAGCCTTAACAAATCCTTTCTTCTGTAACACCGCAATTTCATTTTGTCCTGAAGTCAGCCTCGGAGGAGATTTATTGTATTAATCTTCTTTGCTAGTTTAATTTCATATATCTTTCAAATGTACTTGTTTTTAAGCTATTTTCTTTGCCTTTTTAAAGCACATGTCTCATCTGTTGTTTAAATGAATTTTGTCCAGCTAAATAAATGGAAAGCTTTTAAAGAAAACTTCAGAAATAAATATGACCCTTTTGCTATGTAGACCTAGTGTATACAGTTATTCCATAAATGTCCAAGAGTCGCTTCCCCCAAGAACTGGTTATGCATTCTGGATTTAACCCTACAAATTTAAGAATAAATGTTCCATGACGTTGACATTCTGCAAAGACATTCAGGGAGATTCAATAAAAGTTCTTATCGGTTAAAATGGTGCTAATTTTGCCTCAACCAACCAGAACTTATTTAACATTTAAAAGCTAACATCTGATTGGTTGGGGCAAAACTAGCACCATTTTAAATGATAAGAACTTTTATTGAATAACCCTGATTGATTGTAGTTTTACACAAGTAACCAATCAACACTCTCAACTGGGGAATGGGGATTCTATAAGGGTAAAAAAAACCAAAAAAAACTTGGCGCTTTTCTTAAGAAAAATGAACTGAAATTGTAATATACCTAAATGATATTTGTGAAAAGATAACTCAACTGGACAGCACTTTATTTTTTCTCTGCTGACACACTTTAGATTTGTTTACCTCTTTGTTTATTATTCTTGTTTGAAAGACAGAGAAACAATAAATCTTAAAACAAGCCAGCAATCTCAGAGTGACTGTCCTTGTATATGCACAGGACTGACATTAAATTCTGGAGAGTAAAAAAAGTTAACCAGCAATGAATAATTACATGGAAGCTAGTTCTGCTTCTGGTTGCAAACAATTAGATGTTAAAGTTTTCTCCAAATACTAAAGGCTGCCAGTTCTCCGCCTGACCCCCTTCTTGTTCCTCATAGCTTGCATGGGCATGCAATTGAGAACAAGCGAAAAGTTGGACAGGGAATTTTTCTCACAAAATTTTAAAAGATCAATCTATAACATTGCCTTCCACTCCACATTTTCCTATATATCATGTATCCCTACACAAAAACATGTTACTGTATCTCCTTGAAAGTAACTCCCCTCCAATCATTTCCTTATCGGTCAATCTGAGATCTAGGTCATAATAGGGAATATAGCTAAAAAAAGAAGAAGGTAAGTGTGTGCATCTTGTTGTCAACCATCCCTTGACATTCACCAGCATAAATAGTAGTGGAGTAGTAGTGTAAAAATCAGCATATGTAGTAGTGTAAAATAAAACCACTAATGGGATAGGTAGATTGAAACAAACATAAAATAGATGATCAATGACCATTCCAGTGATCTATATAGTAGGCTATTTAAGGTTTTACCTTGACATGGTAGCTTACAAATAGTTTGGGTTAAGACTCTATAATTGACAGCATGAGGTGGGCTGCATAAGGTCCCATTAGTTTAGCTTATATAGGGCCCATAGACAAGTGCATAAATCCTGAAATCTCAATCTCAAGCTGTAATAGGGGTTTAACAGACTAAAATAATTTCTAGGAGGCTGGATGGAATTTAACTTGTGAACCTGCTGATACTGTCAACAACACAGACTGAATGCTGAGCCTTATCACTGCAGAAGCAATTAACTGAGCTACAACAAAGATTAAGCCAATTAACAGGCAGGCTTAAAAGCAAATACACAGCCTGGAAACATTAATGTGGACATTGACTTCCTTAAGATGGCCATAAATATGCAACTTCCACAGCATGTGGGCCAACAAATCACATTGGTATCTGGCAGCAAAAATGCTGTGGGGACCACAAACGGACCCGACTGATCCCCATATACACAGTACAATCTGATTGGCTCTCTTTACTTAAAGTAAAGGGAACCAATACAGACCACTGAAAATGTTCCATCGTTCCCGACCAACTGTAATGCCGACTATGGTTATTCTACGCCACTACGATCGGTCCGAAGAGCCCCTACACAGTGACAATAATGGGTAAATCCTGTTGTTCCCCAACAGGATTTAACCATTATTGTTGGAGGGTATGGCCACCTTAAGTTAGATGTTTAATTTGTATTTTCACAATTCCACAATTCAAATCAGTCTAATAGGAACTACAGACAAAGATTCTAATGCACAGCACTCTGATTGACGAAATAAACAGAGGATATATATATATATATATATATATATATATAAAAAAAAATAAATATATATATATATATATATATATATATATATATATATATATATATACACACACAAATAGTCCTTTAATAGCAGCAAATGTTAAATAAGATCTGATTGGTTGGTTAGCACCATTTTTAACAATAAGGACTTTTATTTAAAGGGCAACTCCACCCTCATAAGAACATTTTTAGAAAGAATGGCCTCTTTAAAATATGTTGATATATCATAGTTTGTCCTATGAATTCATTACTGTATGCCTGCTATGCTTCTGGATGCCTCATGGAAACTAAGCAATTTAGAAACCTGTACTGAGACTGTACTGAGCCTGGGCATGCTCAGAAGAGGCAGACAGGTGATTAACATTCAGTCATTGGCTGTGATGTCACCTGTCAAATCCATAAGTGACGATTGCTAACAGGAAGAACCAGGAAGCAGAAAGAGGGGCAACGGGACATTTTGCAGGATTTCAGGTTAGACTTATATATTTCACATTTCAAACTATTACCGTTTAGAGTTTTGGAAGGGTGATTTACCTTTATGTAAGTTTGTTTCATTGTGGGGCTGGACTTGCCCTTTAATCTCCCTGATTGTTTTTAATAATAGGTAGCAGGTGTGCAGTCTACAAGGATCGATAATATAGTATATTGTCCCTATCCAGGGTTGTTAAACACAATAAAAAATAAAACAACAGATACCTAATACAAAAAGTATACACTCTCTAGTGGTCACCAAAATCGAAAGTTGCTTAGTGTAGCTTTCAAGTTCATTAGTACCAATCCCTGTAGCGTGTCTGCTCATACGCCAAATACTCCAACAGGAACAACAATAGAAGCAGGGAGACACAGGCAATGCATAGCTTGCAAATCAAAGTGATTTTAATTCTGCTTTAACAGGGTCACAACATGTTTCGAACGTTCAGGTGTACACTTGATAAAGAAAGCCTGAACGTTCGAAACATGTTGTGACCCTGTTAAAGCAGCATTAAAATCACTTTGATTTGCAAGCTATGCATTGCCTGTGTCTCCCTGCTTCTATTGTTGTACACTCTCTAGTGGTGTATGGGCCTGGCACAATTCACTGCAAAAAGAAACAATATCACAAGTCTCCAGCAGGATGTTACACAATCCAAAGCTTCTGCTTTTTTTCAGTCACAAAGACCTAGTGGATATTACAGCTGGTCTTTTATCAATACCTCACATTTTTCCTTCACAAGCGCAACTTAATTAATAAGCTTAGTTAGCTAAGAAACTAGAAAATGGGACATGGCAATTTTTTTTGTAGTGATATTATTTGTACCATGGCTGTTAATATTGATACGTGTATGGCCACCTTAAGTAGTAGCCAGACAATGCACTGCAGATAAAATGAAATGATTTATTGAGAAGTTCAAAGTGTGACCACTATCCAGGGCATTCAGGTTTGTGTTCACATTGTGCAAATGAGTTGGGACTTTAGTAATGTTCTTAAAGATACCATTGTTGTTGTTTATAAATCTGGGAAGGGTTATTTGGCCATTTAGAAAAATAGTTGTCGCACAAGGTTGTGTGATTTCTGTGCGTTCGTGCATATTGTTTCGTGTTTGCGCTCGAGTTTTCGCTATTTTCAAAGGGAAACGCATGCGGTTGGGCGAAAAAAAATGCTTGAACGCAAAATGCGGATGCGGAATCACATGCGCATCAGAAAACTCTGAAATGTTTGTGTTCCCGCGATTTCCATTGTAGCGAAAATCGCGGGCACAATTGCGAGCGAAAACGCATGCGCAAACACGGAAAAAAATAGCTAGTGTGACCTAGCCCTAAGAAAGAACATTCAAAAATGGAAAACATTTAAGACAGTTGCCAGTCTTACCAGGAGTGGACATCCCAGCAATATATCCACGAGTTAAACCTCAGACTTCCCAGGTCTCTGTTAAACAATTAAATGCATGAAGACATGTTGGGTAATAAGAACAGGGTGGAACATAAAGAGACTCAGAGGAGGCAATGCTTTGGTGGTTGGCAGGTAACAATGTACCTATGTGCAGTACAGTTAGTTACACTCTTGCATTTTTCTGATTGGTCGTGACTTCTTTGCTATAGAATGTATAGCTGATAAATGGATCCAATCTTAAAAGCAAAGTCTCTATAGCCAAAACATGGAAGAAAACAGGGACCACAGATCCTCAAGCTGAAACATTGCTAATCATACTCATTGTATTTCCTAGCAACATCAAAAATAGGTTAAATAAATACTCCGCACTGCAGCTTTTTATAATCTTGTTGGCATGAAAGAATTCCATATAGACAACAATACTACATAAAACCAATTACAAATTACAGTGAGTCTGTATAAATGCTTAAATGATCTGCTGTTAATTACAGATTGGTTTGTATTTTTGTTGTCTGTATAATTAATTATTCAGGCTGAGCATTTTTTTTCTACATTTTCAGTGTATAATGGAGAGCCCTGTGCATACTGATACCAAGCACAATCTGTTTTGTGACAGATTAGTATTATGGAAATTTATGATTTAAACAAAAATGATTCTCTTTCATAATTTGTGAATGATATCACTAAGAACAGCAAAATGATTTTTGCTTGTATGTGGGCGCACACACTCCTATACTCCTATAGGGAGATTCAATAGAAGTTCCTATAGTTTAAAATTGTGCTAATTTTGCCCCAACCAATCAGATCTTATTTAACATTTGTAAGCTTACATCTGATTGGTTGGGGCAAAATAAGCACCATTTTAAACTATAAGAACCTTTATTAAATAACCCTGATAGTGTATTTATAATGTGTTATGTGAGGAAGTTACATTACTTGCACAACATTCATTAAATTACATAATAAGTACATAGTACAGGTATGCCCATGGAGACTGGCTATATTAACAAGCCATTGACTTGTACTTTTTTTAATTGTAGCACCCTATCTCCTTCAAACTTTTCAGGCATTGTTTTAAATGCCCTCCCCACTATGTCCACAATCTAAAAAGTGTTTGGGCACTGGTAAATGTGTCAAACCTTTGTTGATAGAGGATTTATGCTGGGAAATTTAAGTTGACTATTTAGTGTGGGTTCCTAATGTACTTAAAGGGCATCTATACCGAAAAATAGGTAATTTTAAATTGACCATAACTGGAAACTATAATTCTTCCCAACCGCCAGCTATTTCTTTAGATAGCCAATCTAAAACTTCTAATATTTCAGCTGTCAATCAAGTTCCTTGCTCTCAAAAACTATTCTTCTGTGAGTAGTTTTGCTGTAGCTGGAATGGTGACAGAGTTTTGACAGACAGTTGGAATGCTGTATACTGTGTGCAGGCTTGACAGTTGGTTTGTGGGAAAAAAGTCAGGTCGGATGGAAGTGGGAGTGGTTAAAAAAGGGAGGGGGGATACTGCTCCTAAACAAATTGGGTGCTGGATTGAAGGTATGCAGCAACACACACAAATCAGAGTAAGTGCTCCTTACATGTATTCAATTATAGATTAAACAGGGATAAGCAACCAGTAGATCTCCTGATGTTTGAAAACTACAACCCCCAGCATTCCCTAATTACAGAGTGCTTGTAAAGGAATGCTGGGAGTTGTAGTTTTCAAACATCTGAAGATCTACTGGTTGCCTATCCCTGAATTAAGAGATGAGGCAAAGTCATATTTTCAGTATAGTGTCCCTTTAAGGCCAAATGAACTAGTTGAAGCATAGGCAGCAAATCTGCCATCCAAGTAAAATAGCCCTGATATTTAATCTGCTCATTTCTAAGGGATTTTTGAAACTCATTCCCATCTGTACTAAACTGCAGTGTAGTATAGTATAAACCTTCAAACCTCGTCTAGATGACATAAGAGGGAGCTGTTTAAAATGTGCAATTGTGCAATAGACGATATGCTTTAAACATAATTTCCCAGTGTTTGTTTGTGTGTATGCGTGTATATATATATATATATATATATATATATATATATATATATATAAAAGCAAATCATAAGTTTGCCGCAATCCTTCACGCCAATCTCATTCAATGTGTGCCCGTGCTGTAGGGCCCCAAATATAGAAAGAAAATCTGCACCACTTTGTCTTGCAACAAGTATTCTTTATTGTCACACTGTGTCCAAAACTGCAACGTTTCGAGGCGCGCTGACTTTTTCTCAAGCAAGTGTGGGGTTCACAACAAACAAAAATGGTATACAACATTGTTCTCATGCTTTTAAACCTCACCTCTAATTAACAATAAACCTTTGGTAACGTCCATAATTGAATTTAACCCATTCACAGGTGTACGTGTATGATTCAAAATTAACATATTTTTTGCTGGATAGAGCAGGGGACTATATATTTAGGCAAACAAGCTCAGAGGGAATTTAACCCTTCAGTTTCCCAAAAAGACATGTAAATCATATTCTCTGTTGAGACCGTGCAGAGAGAGGGAGCTCAGACGGTGTATCCACCAGACCTCCCTTCTCCACAAAGTGGACAGAAACCGGTAGTTTGTAATTTTTTTGCCTAATCGTAGACCGATGTTGGGAGATCCTACCTTTCACCGGTTGGGTAGTCTCTCCTACGTATAAAAGACTGCATGGGCATAAAATACAATACACCACAAAACTGGTATTACACGTGAAATAATCCCTTAATTCAAAAAATTTGAGACCAGGGGTTCAATGAATAAGGCAAAGAGGGGGGTGATAAGGGACACACCTGCCTCATGCCTCTCTCTATATTAAATGAGTCCTGTCCTGTAGGCATAGAGTATAATGCTTGTATAGTTTGTAGGAAGCCTTTTTCAAATACCAAATGTTTCAATACAGCAAATAGGAAGGACCAGCCCAGGTGATCAAATACCTTTTCGTCATCTAAGCTGAGTATCACTGATTCTGTCTTTTCACGATTTATAATGTCAACAATGTCTATTATTCATCTGGTATTATCAAAGGCTTGGTGTCCTTGTATAAAGCCAACTTGATCCGTGTGTATTAATTTGGTTAATTCTGTTAGCGAGTATTTTAGCTAAGGGCTTTAATCCATATAGAGTTATGCAATAGGTCTATAATTTTGACACCTGGACTGTTTTTTTCCTTCTTTGGGGACTGTTGCGATGTATGATCTTAGATAAACTCTGGGGGGCAATATTCCTCTTAATATACTGTTAAAGGCTTCTAGCATGTGAGGGGCTAAATGTTCCTGGAATGTATTATAATACATTCGGGCCCTGGGGTTTTATTTAATGGCATATTATTTAGAGCTGTTATTAAGTCTTCCGTGGTGATTTGTTGGTTCATCTGTTGGGTTAATTCTAGGGATAATTGGGGGAGATTGCATGTGTCCAAGTATTTATTATGAGCGGTCGGTGAGACAGGTCTCTCAGGTCTGCCGTCTGTGGAGTATAATTATCTATAGTAAGCACAGAAAGTGTTGTCTTATCTGGCTATGTCTTGTCTGGCTATATCTCCTCGTTCAGTGCGTACTGGATGTAAGGGTCAGGCCATGGGGTTATTCAATCTTTTAGCTAGCAGTGTATGTGCCTTGTTACTGTGTACATAATATTTTTGTTTGGTCCTTATTAGTGTTTTTTCCACTTTTTCTATTGCCAAATGTTTCAATTTATCTCTTGTGGAGAGGACTTTACATAGTTTCTTAATTGAGGGGGTTTCATATAAAGTTTTCTCCTGTTTAGTTGCTCGAAAGAGCATTTTTGTTGTTCTATAGAGCGTTTGAGAGCGGAAGCTATTTGTATGAGGTGTCCCCTCATTACCGATTTGTGTGCTCCCCATAGGATCCCCATGGAGGAAACTGATCCTAAATTTTCAGTAAAATTTAGTTTTTTTTTATATGATTTGTTAGTTCCTGTATTCCAGGTAATTTTAGCAGGGGCTCATTTAAAGGGTAACTGTGGTCTGCAATTCTTCCAGACTAGTAAGGATTATATAAAAAGCCTTCCAACAAAATAAAACCTAAATCACATCTCTAGATAAAATTTGTCAGAAGTTATTGCTGGAAAGGTTCAGCAATATTACTTCCTGCTTGAGCACTTCCTGTTTTCAGCCATGTGACCATGTGAGTCAACATGGTCACATGACCATGTGACTCAACTGTCAATTTTCCCCCTAGGTACTTCCTGTTTTCCCCAGCATTAAGTCTTTACTGAGCATGATTCTCCCCCAGGTCAGAGGGGCTAGCAGAGGTAAGGTGATGTCACTCAACTTACTGGAAGCAGGAAGTTTGAACATTCACCTCAATATCATTTCTCACAGGGTGAAGCCAGAGATGTCAGCTCATGTCAGCCAGAGATGTCAGCTCATTATAAAGAAAATACTGCAGGCTTTCATTTAACCCTAACTTGTTTGGAGACCACAGTTGCCTTTTATGCGCCACTGACGTGCGAGTGGTTATGGGGGACAGGGAGATGTTAGTTTCTATCGGGACATGGTCTGATCATGTTATAGGAAATATTTTAGGTTTTAACCAGCCGTTACTCAAAAGGGGGGCCGTTACTGAAAAGGGGGGCCACTACTCAAAAATAATCCATTCGGACATAGGGGGAGATTCAATATGGCCCAAATTCGTCCAAAACCCACGTTAACCTGAAATTTTTTTGGGTTAAGGTGGGTTTTAGATGGATTTTAGAGCACAGCGCCATTTCCAAATGTTTTTGGAAATAGCACTGTGCTAGCGATCCAAAAGCCGTCTCGTTAAGTTTTGTGCTACTTCGAAACTTAATGTGACTGTGACTGAGGATTTAAAGTTGCGTTACTTACTTTAGCCCGATCCTGCGATGCAATACCTGACATAATCTCGTTTACATCAGGCATTGTATTGCGGGATCGGGCTAAGGTAAGTTACGCGACTTCACAATTTTGAATCTCCCCAATGGAGTTTGTGGGGGTAGGAGTAAAAGGTGTAACTTCTATCTGTGGGATTTTCAATTCTCCAGGGGTCAAATAAAGGGTCATTTCTTAGTATTTGTCTAAATTTCTTAGATAGTTCTTCTCTGGAGGTTAGTCCTTTCACATTAAGTGAGATAATTTTAAGTGGTTTAGCCATCTATTTGCTTTGGTTGGGAGGTGCCATCTTCCCCTTCTGAGACATTATTTTTAGCTTTATATCTTATATCAACAGATTTTGTGTAGCATAATATTTTTAACTTTATATGTGCTTCTGGGGAGTGGGACCTTTGATGATCTATATAATTTCCCATTTAGTTGGGATAATTATCGTCGATTAGGGTGGATAGCAGTAAAGGTCCTATATTTTGTGGGTATTAAATAGTGAATTATGACCCCTTTAATAGTTACACTTCCAGTATTTGTGTCTTAAAGGGAAAGGTGGAAACTGGGTTGTCAGATCATTTGTTCTATTAGGGACACACTTATTAATTAGTAGGGCTGCACTGTGATTGCAATTAAACAACATTAATTTAGCCATGCTGCATATGTTTATAATAGGTGTTCCTACATGTCTTTAATGAACTGCTACACAGCCTTTTAATATGTCCATTTCATTCCACTTTCTGAGGATACAACTTCTCTCAGCTAACAACTGCAGGCCCAGCAAGCCTGATCTAAAGACTTATGGTGGCCATAGACGCTACAATTCAATTGTACAATCTGCAGGTCATACGACTGGATTGCTGGTTGGCCCCAAATTTTTCAACTGGTCCGATGTGGATATCGTACAACCGGGATCTAAGCGTCTATGGCCACCATTAGAAAATTGCTCAAAGCGACAAAATATTAGGTTGGTGGGCATACCAGAGGCTCTGGAGGGAAGGGACCCTGAGTTGGCACGCCTGCTAAATGCCAAACATAGGGATACTATACTCCATCTGGCAAGGGAAAATAGAAAATCTGCATGGAAAACTCAACAGTGAGGCTTTTCCCAGATTATTTGATGAAGTTACAGAAACGCTGAGCAACATTTATTGTCGTCAAACAATGTTTACATGGGCTAAATTTACATTTAGAAATGATGTACCCGTCTAAGCTCCGAATACAAAACGATAATGCTACACTAGTAGTACTAGTTTTTTTAAACTCCTGTGGAGGCCTCTGAATGATTGGATGCCCGGTTTGGGCCTGCACCAGCCTGTTAGGCTACCATGAAATGCTGAGTAGTGACACTCTGGGATCGACTGACACGGCCTGACTGTTTCTAAACGAGGCTACACTTACTGAGTGAATTTGGGATGCTGTAAATATTGCCTTCTTCCAGTGACACTCAATTATTGTTACATGTTGTGACTATATCTGTTGTATTCAATTAGATCAACTGGACATGAAGTTTAGTTCTTGAAGACGTTTCGCTAGTCATCCGACTGGCTTTCTCAATTCAGAATGACTTGTACAAGAATCTGTGGCAATTATGTACCCTGGAAAATCCCAATTAGCATATCACAGCCAGGTGTTAAGGGCGTGATTAGATAGTGGCTAAGAGGTGTTATAGGAACTCCCAGAGTAATCTTAAGGATAAAGGACATACCTTTGAAGATTGTAATGTTAACATATTGGCAAAGGAACGTGACTGGTTCAAGAGAGGTGTTAAGGAGGCCATTTATGTGCCTAAATAGAGGTGGGGGGGTTCGACACCATCTGTTTGCCATGTACAATGCTTCTTAGCCACTATCTAATCACGCCCTTAACACCTGGCTGTGATATACTAATTGGGATTTTCCAGGGTACATAATTGCCACAGATTCTTGTACAAGTCATTCTGAATTGAGAAAGCCAGTCGGATGACTAGCTAAACGTCTTCAAGAACTATACTTCAAGTCCAGTTGATCTAATTGAATACAACAGATATACCATGACCTGGATGAATGAGAACCTTCATAAGCATGTTGTGACTATCTGCCCTGTGAGCCCCATGTTGAGCTAGATCTGTTATAGTCATAATAGCCTGATAAACAAACTTATAACTGGGACTCAATAATAAGAAAGATAAAGGGAATGAGTATGCTGGACATTGCAATCTGAGACTAATGCTAGCTGGGTGGAGTGTGTTGTGGATATTGGGACTTGCTCAAAGACATACTAGAGTAGCTAAATAGCTAAGTTTATTGTGATTTATACTATATACAACACTCATGGGTTAAAGAATATGGCAACCCAACTGTGCAGCTCCCTTTCATGGATATTTGTATAACTGATGATTCTCCTGGGTGTTTACTACCCTCCTGGAACAGGGCTCTGTTATGAAATAAATTACACCTCTGCTGACACAATACCCTAAAGCCCATGTTGTATGTATGAGAGACCTGTCAGTTCCTCGTCCCAGACACCACTAGCATCCCTTATGGGGTCCTGGAAATGGGTGGATGTTCTCTTATCACTCTCCAACCCCATAACACACTGTCACACATCAATTTTATTTTTTTATCTAAGAGTACAGTCCCTTTAGTGACCCAAGTCAGATACCTACCATGGGGAATCTCAAACTACTTCCTGGTTCTCCTACATGTTAAATTCCTAGGCTCTACTCCATTGAGCCGGTCATGGAAAGTTCATCCATTCTGGCTGACAAAATTCCCACAACTGGATCTATAAAATGAACACATTGAGGAGTATATCCACTTAAATGCAACAACACATAATCCTAACTTACTGTGGGAATCTCTCAAGGCATATCTACAGGGTAGACTACAATCCACCATATTATAATGTAATGTATCTCATTACAAGAGAAAATGAAGAAGAATTGATCAGGCGACTAGCACAAACAGAGAAAGAATATATAGAACACCATACATCTGCAACTCAATCCGCATGGCTGATACTGAACTTTACACATCACGCCTGATTCATACTACACCTGAAATTAAAGAATACCTGATCGCAATAGGAATTCCTACCTTGAGCTCCATACATAGACAGTCACAGGATAGGCCATTAACCCTAGAAGAAATACAAATTGCAATGCAGGACATAGCTTCTGGAAAGGCCAACGGCCCAGACAGACTTCCCATTTTACAGCCACTAATAGACATGTATACATACTCTTATAAATCTGGTACACTGCCCCCCTTCACTATACACAGGTACAATAGTAGTGTTTCCCAAGACTGGCAAGGACCCAACTGACTGTGGGTCTTATAGACCAATATTGCTATTAACATCAGACTACAAAATACTAGTCAAAGCACTAGCAATAAGATTAAAGTCTGTTATAATATCTGCCATACACCCAGACCAAATGGGATTCATGCCCGGCAAATCCACCTCCATCAACCTGCTCCGCACTCTGATCTTGTCACAGACTATATGCAGGAAACCGTGTCATGTTATCACTAGATGCGGCCTAAGTGTTTGATTCAGTTGAGTGGCCGTATTTGCAGGAGGTCCTTTTGGATTTGGATTTGGTCTGGGTTTTGTTAGATGGGTCCAACTACTATACACACCTAACATGGCACAAGTCCTAATCAATGGTAGTCCCACTGGATAGAGGCACCCGTCAGGGGTGCTCGTTGTTGCCATATTTATTTGCACTGGCCATAGAGCCGCTGGCAGCTATGCTGCAAGGTGATGGTCGGATCACCAGGTTTAATTGTCCTATGAAAAGAGACAAAAATGTGAGGGTGACACACTTTTCTGACATACTGTACTGTATATATACTCCTGCAATGGTTAGTTGAACTGATGATACTTACATTTTGGCATTACAGTATAAAAAGCCCGGAATGTTTTAGGTGCAGTAGACGCAACACGAATTACAAACACTCTGACTAATTTGCATAATTGTAAGATAAGAAAGAATCTCTTCATCCTTATTAATATAATTGCATTTCTTAATTATAAAGATATGAATCATAACCGCCAGATGGATTCTTTTGTTATAAGTTAGACTGTAAATTAAATTTTATACACATTGTTTTTATAGCTGTACACTAATATTTCTTAAATTACAACATTCTAAAATAACTTTTCTAGTTTTTATATAAATATATGGAGGTAAAGGAGAATAAGGCATTTGTTTCAACAATCCCCCTAAATGCAACTGTTATATCTAAAATTTACTAAATAATTGCCTTTCTGAATTCTTATTTAGTCATGTGGAAAATCATGCTCTTTAGTAAGAACATACTGGGGTTCTAGAGGTCAGTTACTAGGCAAGTCAATAAGTAAATACACATTTAAAATGTTCTCTGGTATCACAAATCACCATGCATTATGGTCTGTAGGAGGACATTGTCTTGAAGACTAGACAGTTAGTTAGTTGTTAGTTCCTCCAAGGCTTTAGTTCTGTACATGCATGCAATCACGGGGCCTATCAGTGACTCACAATGGTGTACTAAACAGCAGTTTTGGGTAATTTTCGTTTAATGTATGGGCGAAACAGCCATTAGGTTGGGCAGCATTGAAGATCTACCGGTTCCACGCTCATTTTGCACACATAATTTTTTGTATTACTGAATTGGACTAAGCATGCTATTACAGTTGCACAAAACTCAATGTTTATATTCTACCTATTTAAATATTCTAGAGTAATAAAGCAAGTGTAAGTGTGTGTGCGGGGGAGAATAGGGAAATATTTAGTGTTTATTAATGTCATTGTGTATGCGCTACATTTATTATGGATGGACTTGGTTACTTGTGCTGCTGATTGGAACCCTGGAGCTAGTTATTAAAACTTTATGTTCTGAAGTGGAATCATGTTATAGTTACAGAACACCAAACATTATTATTTGCACCTTCTGTAATATAAGGGACATTATATGACACCATTACCAAAGATATTTACAAATGGGCATAGATATTTGTACTTGTGTGCGAGTGTGTGCTGTGTATGTGGGTATGTTTACAGATACCACTACCAAATTGTATATGGGAAGTGAACTTTAGATTTATCAATGATTTATCAATGAAAGGTTATGTGGATATGTGTCACTCATCCACATAGAAAAAAAGTTTGCAGGGTGGGAGAAAATGCAGTAGAAAAAAAACAAAACTCTTAATCCTGAATAACTGCAGCATGTTCTATGTCTAAACTTAGCTCCACCCAGTGTATCTGGGCCTCTAACAGGTTTTCTGTGAGATCTGGGAACACAACTAACATCACTTCTCTGCCTAGCATTTAGTATTTTTTATGATTGGCTAAAACTGCCATGTATTTAAGAGAAAGGACATAATTGTGTGTAATGATAAAACCTAAAAGCCCCTAAAGTTTCCTAAGTTATTAATTGGTTTAAACACATGCAGATGTTTTGCCATAGAGGAAGGTGGGGCGAAAACCTTCCATTTTGGATATTCTATTTAAAATAGGGTAGCAGCTCTGTAACTACTTTTACAACTTTATATTTTTTGTTGTAACCAATATAACTCTCTACTATACTTTGGAAACACTTATTTATGCTCATATACATGCCAATACTAACAAACCACACATGTAACTATACACCTATGCTATAACTAATAATATATAAACCTCATGTTATTGGAAGCTCCTAAAAACTTAGTGTAATCTCCTTTAAACTTATACATTATTTTATAAGTTTTTTATAGAATATATATATATCTATATCACGCAGAAATACACACATATGGATATGTAGTTAGATTAGTACGTATGGATGTATATTAATGCATTGCCCATAGTCAGATAAAAAGGCAACTGATGGAATTTTCATTATATATTTTACATTTGAACAACTTGTCTTTTATAAACGTTCACTGGTTTCTTACATGCAGAATATATTCAGTGAAATTTAAAAGCTGACTGCTGTGTGAAAATGATACAGTCTTATTTTATTCAAGGCTTAATTCTAATCCACCTTGATGCAATTAGCATTATACCGGAGCACCATATGACATATTGGACACAAGAGAGGTTTTCTCAGCCAAATCTTTCAATGCATTGAATTGCTCTTACTTTGTATATAATAACGCTGCTTTTCAAAGATCCTATTGTTTAAGTATGAAAGAAAGCAACCCAGAATGCCTTTTACTTTTACCTCTCCCTGTTTAATTCTGATAAAAGTCTTTATGCCAAATGTCTTCATTTTGTAAAATATACGCCTATAATCCCCATCAGTCCATCTTCCCGCAAATTGTGCTAAATATATAAACCTGCAGCTTTACAGAGAATAAAGCAATAGAGGTCCTTATTTTTTTAATTTAATGGGAATAAAAAAGAGCTTTCCAGTGTATTAATGGATAAATAGGATATGCGTATTGCACACTCTCATACCTTTTATAGGCAGCTCTTGTTCTAAAAGCTTTGGCACATTTAAGAACTGTATAATTATACTTTCATTTGCTGGGTGATTCTAATAAGGAAAATTACAAATTAAAATATATGGATTCCAACTCTAATGGCCATTCATAATACTACTGTAATTTACCACTAGAAAAAATTTGCTCAGCTATATACATTTAACTAAATCTACCTATTTGTCTAACTAACTATAATTTGTCTATTTTTTATTTATGTATCATCTATCTTGCATCTATCTATCTATCTATCTATCTATCTATTTATCTATCTATCTATCTATCTATCTATCTATCTATCTATCTATCTATCTATCTATCTATCTATCTATCATCTATCTATCTATCTATCTATCTATCTATCTATCTATCTATCTATCTATCTACAGTATCTCTCTAATCTATCTATCTATCCCTCATTTCAATACAGTATAATTATATGATAGAAGTGTATATAATGTTTTCTTTTAATGCAATAAAATGTGTTAGTTTTCACTATTTTACATCTTCAATATGGTGTTTGTTATGCAGAGACACTGGCATAATATCAGTGGTTAGCACTGATACCTTGCAGCGCTGAGTTCAAATCCACCCTTGGACACATCTGTAAGGAGTTTGTTCTCCCCGTGCCTGCGTGGGTTTCCTCCGGGCACCCTGGTTTCCCCCACAATCATAAAGATATATTGATAGGTTATATGTGTCAAATAAATGTGTATGTGTCAAATAAATGTGCTTAGATTGTAAGCTCTTTGGGGCAGGGTCTGAAGTGAATGTATACATGTACAATCCTCAATAATAATAATAATTATAGAGTTATTTAAAAAAAAAAACAGCAAAATACTTGAAGTTTAGAATACAAAACCTGTATATAGTAGAAAGTACAACTGAGACTCTGTATGAGTTTAGGTGACTTTATATTTCCTGGTTATGAGGGACATTGGGTAAATTATGCTGAGATTTACATGGAAGTGTAAAACATAAAGGGTGTTTGGCTTTCTTTTTTTTTTTTTTAACCCAAATTGACTATGTAACTATATACACCTAAATTAATAAACCAGTAGCTATCATTCCCCTCAGGCCATGGCTGGAAACTTCACAATTACCCTTATCATTGTATCATAACATTGTAGCCATACTAGTGCAATAATTCTCTTCATTATCTCTTACGGATAAAGCCTTTCTGTGTTGTGTTGCACCTAGTCTGCCAGATGGAAAGAGACAACTGTAACCCTGTTTTTGTCAATATATCAGTTCTAGATATTGCATGAATGTCTTGCTTTGCCTGTTCTGCATTTCACAAATCTAAAACACCGAATTAAACACCAGCCTGTCCTACAGTTGATACATTTTCAATGACAACACTAATTTGCTAGTATCTGATGTATATTGTATGCTTGTTTTTTGCACTGCACCCTGGACATGTATTAATAAATATTATTCTTTGGAATCAACCTGGTCATTTTAGAATACACTCTGTTTTCTTGGTTATAATTGCATACTAAACCATACTGATTGTGGGGAGATTTAAGTTGCCACTGATTGAGCCTTAGGTGGTGGCTTGAGTATTGAAGTCTCTGTATATTAGCACGTGTACATTAGTATGGTGTATGCTGTTATGAAGAGTGACTGGGAAAAAACTATTTACAGTGGAGATCAGTGGTGTAACTACAGGCCCCGCAATGGCAGGAGGGCCACTGATGAGCTTTGCTCCCCAGTGACACTGCTGTCAGCTGTTTTTAAACAGCTGATCGTGGATATGTAGTAAAGGTACGTGCGGTCAGCTGTTTAAAACTGCTGCAGGTCTGGTACTAGTATATTAAACAGCTCATTGTGTGTACCTTTGCTACATATGCGCATCCAGCTGTTTAAAACAGCTGACAGAGGTGCCACTGGGGAGGGGTGTGTGCCAGGCCATACAACGTACAGGGGGCCCTGCAGTTTCACTAGTAATGGGAAAAAAATGTCCTGTACTTGCTAAGTTTAGGCTTGTGGTAGCTTTGATCAGCCTAGAATACTATTGGTCACTCAGCCAAACCATTTTTAGAATTAAAAAAAGACAGTGATTGCTGTAGTGGGTGATATATTAGTTTATTAGTAAATATATATGATGATGTATTAGTCATCCTGTAAAATATTCACTTGTTATACTTGTCTATAGGAGAACAAAGGACCACATATGGAAAACCCAGGGGCTGAAAAACAATATTAATATAAAATGCCTCTCACTATTTTGTTCTAAATAAAACCACAATGCACTTGGGGTGGAATGTGCTCCCTATGAAATAAAAGGACATTCTTTCACTATAAAAGGCAAGTCTGGCCTTGTGACCTGAAAAGTGTAGAATTGACATGATCTACAAATAGAAAAAAACCCAAAAAAAACAGAGATTAGCACACAGCTATTCCCGTTTGTATGACAAATGCCTTAACGTAAGCAGAAAGATACAGTTGCAATATTTTCCTTTAGATCATTTGAAATCATTGTTCTGGGTGTTAGGGGAGAGTAGAAAGGTACACACAAGGTTAACTACCTGAGGTAGTAATGGCTTTTCTAAAGTTGTTAATAAAAAAATCAATTTCCATGAGGCAAAAAATACAAAAATCCATATCTGGCCCTGAATCAAAATTTTTCTGTGAATCAGCAAGAGAAATAGAAAGGGAAATGAAAGGGAAAGAAAATTAGAGTGTAAGCTCTTTTGCTTGGGTCTTTCAGCTTGTTAAAACAAAACAATCAATCTGCTCAGCAGAGGCCATGTAAATAAGGCTGCAGTGGTTTAGGGGCACGAAGGAGAACAGAATATTAAATTCCGTAACACTTCAAGGATTTTTTCATATTGATTCCATCACTGTTTATCTGCTTGGGTCTTATTACACAACATCACTGCAGTAAGGTACCCATAATTAGCTGTACATATTTTCTCTATCTCTCCTACTTGCCAGTCTTCCTTTTTTTAATTAAATACGCAGATGAAGAATTTCCCCCTAATTTTTTTTTTACTGTAAATCTTTATTAAGGTAACAATGCCAATACAGCCAATCAACAATACAGCAAGTATAAATTATCAGAGTATAGGCTTCCATTATTATCTAGCCTCTCAGACTATGTCTCCAATATCTTGAACATAGATGAGGCAGCCACATTAGAGTCTAGAAATTTCTGCTCATGTAGTAGTAAACATGAATATTACCAGTTTTTAATTATAGCAACCTAACTATGACACAATTATCAATCAAGAAAATTAGAAAAGATCAGAGCACAACATAAACAAAATAAAAATAAACGACTAATATGTAGAAAACTCACCCCATTTCCAGGTATAGGACGAGTAGCCTATGCTGTCAGTGCAGTCAGTGCACCTCCCATCTCCTCTATAGCATCCATAAACAGCAACTAGTGCACATCACCATCTGCCGGTAACCTTTCCCCAGTTTCGCCAACCTTGTGTCTTGGATCCATCTACATGAATCATTTGTTCCTGGGAGGAGGTCTTTAAAGGGCATCTAAGATTGGCCTATGTGAACAATCCAAGGGTCCAATACCAATTTATATTTTCCATGACTTGTATGTAATTAAGTATATTAACTAACTTATTCTAAGTAGGAATCTGAGTGTTTTTCAGTGAAAGGGTTTTTCACTGTGAAAACGGGAAAGCTATGGAACTGTCTTCCAGTGGACGTTGTTATGGCAGGTTCATTGGTCAGTTTAATAAAAAGCTGGATGAGTTTCTACAAACAAGGAATGTTACAAGTTACTGGTATTGATACATAAAGTAGAGTTGGGAAAGGGTTTGTCACTGTGAGAACGGTAAAGCTATGGAACTGTCTTCCAGTGGACGTTGTTATGGCAGGTTCATTGGTCAGTTTTAAAAAAAGCTGGATGAGTTTCTGCAAACAAGGAATGTTACAAGTTACTGGTATTGATACATAAAGTAGAGTTGATCCAGGGAAATTTCCGATTGCCACTTGGAGTCAGGGAGGAATTCTTTCCCCCTTCATAAATTTGGTGGGTTTTTTTTTTTTGCCTTCCTCTGGATCAACAGTTAGGCAGGAAATGTGGGTATTTCTAGATGGGTTGGACTAGATGGGCTTATTTCTTTATTCAACCTCAAATACTGTACTATACTATACCTGGGTATAAGGCAACATGCTGTTGTGAGCACATGTCTAATTAGGTCTCTCTCCTGCATTGCAGACAACAGTATGGGTCTGAGGTCACTAAGTCTTGCACCAGTGACCAGTACGACTGTTACACTGAGCAGGACCAGTATATGTGCAGAAGTGGGCCTACACAGCACATCTCCAGCAGTGTTGGGAGTATCCTGTAATATCGTGTAGGCCCAAACATTTTTATACGCTGATTTTTCCTCTAAGGTTCATTTGCTTTTTCTTGTTGCTCGCATCAACCACTGTACAAAAAAGCAAAGATGGTCAGACTTCGCTATATAGGAAGATCTGATCTAGTTTCAATTTATGCTCAGTAGACCTTATAATTTACATGCTGATTTTGCATTCTGGAAGGTGCATGGCTGGCTGTTTGTAAAGCAGCTTCCATAGCTGGTAAGAGAACTTCATAAGAGCATTGTAAATTTCATCTATTCACTGCTCATTTCATTAGCAAAGCACAAACTGTGTGAAAAACTAAACAAGTATGTCTGGAGATGACAAATTATGCGTGGTTCTAGAGGCAAGCAATTCATATGGAACAACTACTAGTACATGAAAAAATACACATTTTATAAACCATGCTAAATAAAACCTGTTTTATTTTACTCTTCATGTTTTTCTCAGACACCTTAAAGCTAAAAATAGTTAAAAGTCTATTTAACTCCAATGTGTGAAGTGGTTTAATGGCTAAGAAAAACACTTTTCTGTATATCTTCAGCAACATCAGCAAAGATTGTGTTAAATATGCTTCATGTCTTATTTATGTTGAGATGTTTCTTGACTCATTATTATGTAAAATTCTAGTAAGTTAATGTGAGTTTATATCTCAAATATCCAATAAAATATGAGTTATTAGTTCCAAAACAACAGCAGCAGACACTTCTGCTTTTCACTGTCAAATTAATTAGTATTCAACTTTTTTTTGCAAACCCGCTATCAGTACCTTATTTCCATACTAATAAGGATGTGTAAAAACAATACTTATTAAACAAGCCAGTCTCCCTCTACCCATCAATAGGTGTAAACAGACAAATTAAATTTTTTCAAAAGAAAACATTGCACTAACAAAATCAACTGCTCTTTTATCGTACAAAAAAATAGTTATTTACTCAAATGTTTCCCATCTGCACTCATCCAACCAAAATTGTTTTCAGGTGCCTCCAGGTGTTGTGGTTCCATCTTCCACCTATTAGCAATCTATATAGAGAGAGGACCCGGGCACTCTGTGTATTCAGTATTATTCTTTATTCAATGTTTCTTTTAAATATATTAAAAGCTCAAGTTGCTTTATTGTCTCACTGGTTTTTGCTACTATACTTTTTGATACAGTCACACAAACAGATTAAGCACTTCACAAACAAAAACAGCATCATGAAAATTCTTTATAAAAATAGTTTATGCGGTGTTAAAGTATATACTGTAAAGAATGGGGATTAACAACGACTGCATTTTATGTACTAGAGTTTAGTGGACACACTGTTTTATTGGGATTTATGGAATTATTGTTGTAATTTTGGATGATTTGTAAAAATTCTGTGATATATTCTTTTACGGTTTGTGAAGGTTTTTATCCATCCAGGTATATCTGTTGTATTCAGATAGATCAACTAGACTTGAAGTTAAGTTCTTGAAGAAGTTTCACTAGTCTTATGTTGGCAAAAGTGAATCTCGACTGGAAAAAGATTTGGGGGTTCTGGTAGATAACAGACTTTAGCTGTAGAAAACAATGCCAGGCAGCAACGGCTAGAGCTAGCAAGATATTGTCTTGTATAAAGAGAGGAATAGATTCAAGAGAAATAATTGTATTCTCCCTCTTTACAAGACAGTGGTAAGGCCTCATTTGGAATATGCTGCGCAGTCTTGGAATCCTATATACAAAAGGGACATCTTGGAAATGGAAGCAGTTCGGTGAAGGACAACTAAAATAATAAAGGGAATGGAGGGGCTTGACTATGCAGGCAGATTAGACGAGTTAGGGCTGTTTACATTGGAGAAGCGATGTTTGCATGGAGATATGATCAATTATCTACAAAATATATAAAATATATTAATGGGCCATACAATAAACACTCTGGTGAATTATTTACTAATAGGTCATATCAGAGGACTCATTAACATCCTTTAAGGTTGGAAGAAAAGAAGTTTCATCTTCAGGTTAGGAAAGGTTTTCTGGAGGGTGAAACTGTGGAACAGTCTTCCAGCTGATGTGGTAACAGCAAGTTTATTAAATAGCATTAAAAGTGGCCTAGATAAGTTTCTAAAATTAAAAATTATTGAGAATTACTGGTATTAATACATAAACTGTAGTTCTAGTTGATCCAGGGATAATTTCTATTTGGGGTCAGGAAGGAATGTCCCCACCCCACCCCCACCCCTTTTAGCGGTGGTTTTTTTTTTTTGCCTTCCTCTGTATCAACTGTTAGGTAGGGTTACAAGGGGGGTGAAAAGGTTGGACTTGATGGACATATGTCTTTATTCAACCTCAATTACTATGTAACTATGTATAATCAGCATTTAAAACTGTGAACCAAAACATCAGATTTACATGGAAAGAGATACAAAACAACGCACAGGCCTTCTTGGACTGCTTGGTAGAAATGAGGGAGAATGGTAAAATGAGGCTTACAGAAAACCAACCCACACAGATCAGTATTTAATGTTTGATTTCCACCACCCTTTAGATCAGTTTGGTGTCATCAGAACCCTGCAACACAGAGCAGATAACATCACCACAAACACAGAGGCAAAGGCTAAGGAAATTCAGCACCTCAGAATTTCCATAAGACTGGGCTTATGTCAAAACTGGAAGAAAAACACAAATGCCACCAGTGAAGTGGGAATGCAAGACAGGAGAAAGAGCATGGTCATCCCATATGTAGCAGGGTGTCAGAGAAATTAAGAAGAATTTTCAAGAGACACTGTATCCATCTCTGCTTTAAACCCAACAACACACTGATCCAGCAACCAAAGCAGACCCAAACACAAGAATTGCAACATCATCTTAAGAAAAAAGGACATATGTTTGAATATTGTAATATTGTAATGTCAACACCTTGGCCAAGGGACAGGAGGATTGGTTTAAAAGAGGTGTCAAGGAGGCCATTTAAGTCAGAATAAAGAAACCAGGCCTGGATAGAGGTGTGTGTGTGTGTGTGTGGGGGGGGGGGTGCTCAACACCATTTGTCTATCCCTGGTCTGTTTTGATAACACCTCTTAGCCACAATGCAATCAACACCGTACATTCAGGAGGTCCCAAAAACCATGCTGTTATAGTCATTCTCAATTGAGTAAACCTGTCGGCTTCAGAATGGAACATCAAGTCCAGTTGATCAAACTGAAACCCACAGATATTCTTTTACAGCATTTCATTAATATATAAACACTGGGCATACCAAGAATTCCACTACAGCAAATGCTCATTATTTTGTTGGACACTAAATAAAGCAGAAAACAACAACTGAATATTGCCTATTATTTGAATTAAATACAGTACAAGAACAGAATGTTAATTATATTGTTTTATATAAGAATACTTATAATGTTTTATTTCATCATCAGAATTTGATTCCTTTATAAACATGTTCCTATTTAAAGTATAAATAATGACTGCCCTGGCACGTTGAACAGCTGCTTTGGACATTCTAACATGCATGGTGGCTTCCATAATTGTTATTTAGTGATCTTTCCTGATGGAATGCTAAATCACTCTGGGAATCCTCAGGGCTGTTTTTAGCGAAAGATTGTTAAGCTTGGTACAGACAGGAAGATGTGGCCACAACATTCGCAGAACGGCTGAGACTCAGTTCCTGTATGGGTCTTTCGGTCGATTATGTTTGAGCGCTCTTTGATGATCCGCAGCTTCCTGTCTGTACCAATCTTTAGACTGATCCTCCAATGATCAGCCTTAACAATCAATCAACAATGGGAGCCACCATCCATGTTGGATCTAAAACAAAAAGTCTAGTGTCTACATACAAAATCAAACAAACTTTACATAATAGGAAAATACACTTTTGTGTGAAAGGAATAAAAAAAAGGAATGTGGAAGTGAAACCCTCCACATTTCAAAAAAAATATAACATGCCAGCTTTAAGGGCACTAAGGCTCCATCCTGAGGCAAATTTTGAAATAAATGGTATCATGGAACCTAATTAGACCTGGGGACATATTTATAAAGTAGTAATATTAGCACCCTTTTCATGTCTTAGCCAATCACTGTCACAGCTGCCGGTTCGGCCCCTTCTGCTTGCTTCGGTGCACGGAGAAGACACGGAAGACAGGCAGAAGGTAGCTGAGGGAATGAGGGCTGGTAAGTATATTTAGAAGCCGGATTAAGCACTTTAGACCTTGTGTGGTCTAGGTTTTGGGTTTTTTTCTGTTTTAAATTAAAAAATGGGTCAAAGTAGAAAGCTAAAACCAGATCAGGGCTCTGTAATGTTAATACATAACAGCAGGGAGGTCTTTATAATCAATACAAATTATTTTTCTGCAACCATGTGTAAAATATCCTTACACCTCCTACATACCTATTTCTTATTTTTTATATTGGGAAACACATCTTGAGAACTTCTAACAATATTAATGTCACCTATTTCCAAGAAAATGCAACAATGCTATCTCAGAATTGGCAAATATTTCAAGAACATTTTTTTTTGACAAAATGATAAATGCATCACTTTCTAAAAATACCTTTACTTATAAATATTCCCCCAAGTTTAACCAGTTGTGACATTTTGAATTGTAAAACCAAGTATGTATAATTGTAAAACTACATAAAATAAAACATTAGGATTAGTTGCAAACATATATTCTCCTCTTAAAGTCTGCTATGAGTGCTGCCCCAATTACCTGCTGTCCTACCACAATTACCCAATAAACTGGATAACTGTGAGCATGTGCACTGTCTATTCACACCTCCTTATTTCAGTCACATGGTCTACTGCCTAATACAGACTGTAACCAGATTGGTTAGAGACCTGTTGTAACAAGTTTCTGCAGTAGCTTTGGACTGGGCATGTGCAAAACCATAATGGTCAGTGACCAAACTGTGCGATACTGAAATGCTGGAAAATATAACATAAACCACATGTTAGAAATTTCCCACCTACATAAAAATTAGAGGCGAGACACAGATTACTGCTTTTATATCTAGGTGCTCTGCCTTCTTGTTCAGTGTTGTTCTACTTTAGTTGCCCTTTGTGATGTGCAATATGTGAAACAGCTTGTATATTTTTATTATATATATTTATGTTTATTTTAAAGTGTAACATTTAGGTTTATGGAATAGGAAATTATTTTTGACTGTTTGATCTTTTTTATACAGACTGCCAACAAATCTAGAGAAGGGATATTAGAATATGCCCTAATCATAAATAATTGATGCTACCATATATCATTGAGAATTTCTCAGTGATGTAACATTAAAAAATATGCTTTGTATTAAAGAGAATATATTGTGTATTATAAAAAACCTGCATGCAGCTAGCACTGGGGACAAGCAACCTGCAGTGATCCAGTCGGTGTGGAATTATAATTTCTAGTAACTAATGAATATTAATTAGGAACAGGAAGGCTGAAGGTTACATGCTCCTTAAATAGATCTTAATAAATTTCTTCCTGTTTAGTTGCTCACATTCAAAGTCTATTTCAGGAATGCAAACATGCAGATACATAGGTTTTGTATGAATTATTCTCACATAGCCTGTGTATGTTGGAGCAAAGTGTGTTCATCACTAAAATCACACAGCAGGTACTACACTTAAATACTCAATAGCTCAGTTTTTCAGACAGAGGTTGATTAAGGGACTTTGGGTCATTAGTGGTGTTGCAGGATACTCACATAATGTACCATGCTTCATGTCTGTAAACCAGCCTTTTACTACAACACTCACCTGTTTTGTTGTGCTGTTCCGAACACCCATTTATTCTCTTTCTTTTCTCAAGTGGTATCTAGCAAGCAGATCTTTATTTACAATGCCGCTTGGGACTGCATTAATGGGACTTGCAAAAATGGATAGCAGCGTAGTAAAACTTGGATGCAGTCACCACTGCGCTCTAACAGCTGATCGCAAATATACCCTGGTGCTAGGGAGGAGAGGGAGGTGTGACAAAGGGCCTTCCATTGGAGTTGGCCATTCCATTACTGTGCTAGAAGAGTTAGGTGAGCGTTCCGTATTAGCACATGATTGCTCCATAGGAGCCTTGGGAGCTAAGAGCTGTAAATATGCCTTTAATTTTTTTTTAGAAATATGACTCTGGTGGGGGTGGGGATGGGCAGTGGTGGCCTACAAGATTTTAAACATTTTTAAGGAAGGTGGAAGGGCAGCCACCGGTCAGCCACCAGTGATTCATGGGAATCAGACAGCCATAGAAAAGATAATCAATGCACATTCCTACTGTGCACCGTAACAATATTGCAGCTTTCTTACTTCCCCCCAGCCCTTTGGCTTTTTAAAATGAGGGAAGAGGCTGTCCATGCAGTGCTTTATATTAAAGGCATAGGACCTCCCATTAAAGGGGCGTGTTAGGGGTGCTATTACCACATGGAAGCTTGACCATGTAATAAATACATACAATAGAAGTATTGTGGAAGCACTCCCTAGGCTAAACCATTTCCGAGCGCCTTCGGCTTTTGGCACTCCTCAGTGGCATTCGCACTTCGTTCACGGCTTCCCATTCGGTGATCTTTGCGGTTTCGCGAACATTCATGGACACGCGCAAACACGCCTTCTTATACATTGTGAAAGCTTGCCCGCTCTTAAAGTGACCGCACGCTTATTCATTCAAATCCTTCTATTATCCCATTTGCTTTCCTCTTCTTCTGTGCTGTTCTCCTATTGGTCCCTCTAGTCTTTTTAAACCCCTTAGCCCATTGGTCCTTGCCCGATACGGCGGTTAGTTTATCTAGCTTGCTAATGGTGTGTTTCTTTGTATATTCTCTGTTTCTTAACCCTTGCCTGTTTTTTGGACCTCGATTCGTATCTGCCTGCCCTGACCTCTGCTCATTCCTGACTATGCTTCTTGCTCAACCCTTTGTACCTTGCCCGGCGGCCTCATTCCTGTTGCTTCACCTCTTGCTCTATTTTTGACTCTGCTCTTGCCTACTCCTAGTCTGTACCTGGTATTTTGGTGTTTGACCTATTTTTCCTCTTCCTTGTGCCTTGCCTGTTTGTTTCACTTTGGACTTCTCAAGTATTCCCGGCCTCAGCTTGGATACTTTGCACTCTAAGTCCAGGAGGCAACCATGTTCGGTGAGGCGCATCTGGCCTCCCAGCAAACGGGGGCTTGTCTATTGGTGAAGATAGTGGTTGTAGATTGGGGTATCCGGGCTGAAGGAATACTTGGGAATCCGGAGCGTTACAAGTACTTACTATTAATTAAGAACCTTTTAGTTTACTTATGAGACCCTAGCCACACGTCTGTGTTTAAAACACAAAACTTTATTAGTAAAGATAGGAGCTGCATCATGAACATTGCATTGGAGGAAAAGCAGCAGGTGATCGTCATGATCACAATCCTAGCTTAGAAGTTAATATGGGAGATAGGAGCAAGTGTGCTGTATCCCTGAGAATATATATATTTGTCTAAAACATGGTAATTGTTTCAAGTTGACAGACCCTTTAACAATCTTATCTGCATATAAATAGATCCACAGCATGACTTTTATCGAATTGCAAAGGACCATAGATATTTTTATTAGGTTTTATTTAAAAAGCCTGATTAAAAAACATAGGGGCCATTAACAATGTTCTCTAAGGAATATGGAAAACAAAGTTATTTTCTTAATTTTAGCGTATTTTAAAGACACCATTGAAGAGGCGTTAATTGTTGTGCAAAAAACAAGCACAAAAACCAGCGCAAAATTTATTGCATCACTTTGCGCTGTGCAAAGAAAAAAAATTGCGACATGGTGCAGGCAGTGCAAAACGTTCGCTAACACGTTAGTACATAGGTTAGCGTGATTTTAGCGCTTATTTTCTCATTAGTGCAGGATATTGCATCTCCCTGATAGTGTAGCAGTGACTGGTGACTTTTTTTTTCCATTTTCACATTCATCTGGGATATATTTGGAATTTAATTTAATTTCAGCAACTATACTGATGGCTTTTAAACTTTTTGATAGCAGTTCCTATTTCAACCTAGGGAGACATCATGAATTAGGGATAAAATCCCATTTCTCTGTTGAAACTCGTAGTAATAGGATAATTTCCTATTTCATTTTGATGAATGGCCCCTTTAATTCCTTGTTCTCCTATGAAGCAGGCTGTCCCTGAGTATGTTTATATTACAATATAAAGACTAATCTCTACTCCTATGATACCATCATTCTGTATTATTTCTCTTGGTATTCAACAAGCCAGCAATGTCAGCAATATCCTCTGAGAAAAATAAACAAGCTTATTCTTTTAATCTGCCAAGGCTTTTAGATCTTCTTCATACTGTGATACCAGTTTACTTTTTCAAAATTCTTACACAAGTCATTCCATTACAACAGCTGAAAAACAATTGCAGATTTGCATTTAGTATTACACATTTCTTTTCTCTGAGGTGTGTGAAAGATAATCCATTTGTTGTTTTTGAATTTGCAGTTCATCCATTTACGCAAATCATCACAGATTTTTTTCTAGATTTTTTCTTCTTCTAGATATACAGTATACACAGTATGTATATGAGGCAAGCAAAACCAGTAACCATAAGATTAGGATTTCTTTAAGGACTGTGATCAAACATCGAAAATATTTTTTCATAGGCACTCTTAAAGGAAACTAAATTCACAAGACAACATTGCCCCATGCCCCAATAGACAGAGCACATTCACAAATACACAACAAGCTGTGTCTCAAGTCCCTCTTTGCTGTGGATTTTTGTTGATTTATAAAGTTAAACTGTGGGTACTAGGATTCAGCTCCCATAATCCACTTCTTTGTTTTGGTGGTAGTCTAAAGCTAGGTACAAACTTTAATGATAAAGGAATGATTGCGGGAAAGTGAGTAGCGCAGAAACGATTGTTCTCAATGCTGATGAACATTCACTTTCGGAGTCGGGAATAGTCATTACCTTCCGAAAATTTTCCTCTGCCACGATTGCCCCCTATAGTAAAGTATAGGAAGTCCCCTCATGACAGTGTTGTACACCTTTACAGGCATACTTTCCTTAGTACCCAGATTGGAATTATACATATATATGTGATAAGGCACGTATGTATATACGACAGCTGTAGCAGACAGTTCTAGTAAGTGGGACACCAACAGCAGTGCGAGGGATCCAGAGTGCTAAACAGGAGTGTTGACTGCCGATACATTAACAACGATAAGAATGCCTTATTAACAAAGAGTTTAGATTGTTAATTTGTGGTCTCCCACCACCAATATCTATACACCAAAAATTCAACCAGGATTGAGGGCTACTCCACACTAGCGCGGTTTTGGACTGAATCTGAATTGAATGACCTAACCTAATGGTTAAGGTATTGAAAGGAAGCTGAAGTAAAGGTTCTAAGAAGGAATTGGAGTTTTGTCCCCAAACCAGGCTCAGGTTAAAACTCCGGTACATCCCTACTCCTGAGTAGGGATGGCCGGTTCGCGGATCCGAACCCGGATCCGCCACGGATTTATCCCGTTCGCGAACGGCGGATTTTTCTGGATTTTCCGCCTTCCGAACTTCTGATTCGCGGATTTTTCGTATTTTCTAAAATTTTCGAAAATACGGGAAAACACGTATTTTCGGAAATTTTCGAAAATACAGGGAAAACACGTATTTTCGGATTTCTCTTAATTCCATACATACGTATTTTTGAAAATGTTAGAAATTACGAGGATTACTTGTATTTTTGAAAATACATATTTTCGAAAATACATGAAAACACGTAATTTCGAAAATTCACGAAAATACGCGAAAACTCGTAATTTCGAAAATTTTCGAAAATACGAAAAATTTCGTTATTTCAAGGGTATTTTTAATTTTAACGGGTCCGCTCGCGGATTTTCGAATTTTTTGCGAAGTTCGGACATCTCTACTCCTGAGTAAGGTGTGGCAGAGTCTATAGCTGATAGGTGGATCATTTTGTGTTCCATTATTGAGTTGCTGTGTCTGAAAACAACATTAAAGGACAACTCCGCCCTCATAAAAACATCTTTTAGAAAGAATGGCCTCTTTAAAATATGTTGATATATCATACTTTGTCCTATGAATTCATTATTGTAAGCCTGCTATGCTTCTGTATGCCTCATGGAAAGTGAGCAGTTTCGAATCCTGTACTGAGCCTGAGCATGCAGACAGGGGGTTATCATTCAGTCATTAGCTGTGATATTAACTGTCAAATCCATAACTGACAGTTACTAACTGGAAGAACCAGGAAGCAGAAACAGGGGCAACAGGACATTGTGCAGGATTTCAGGTTAGACTTATATATTTCAGATTTCAAACTATTACAATTTAGGGTTTTGAGGGGTGATTTACCTGTATGTAAGTTTTTATTTTAGGGCTGGACTTGCCCTTTAAGGGCATTATTGATAAAGGAGTAGGAATATTTTTACTACTCTGGACATTGCTATGAATTTTCTGTCCTTGCGATGGAATTTAGCATTTAGAAATCAACACAATAACAATGGGCTGAAAAAAAATCATTGTGATTAATGCAAGTCCCAGAACTTACAAATTAAATCAGAACATCAGGTATGATACAGAAAACACAGCAGGAGGGATTTTAAAAATGTTTACTGTCTGTAAAACACTCCACACAAATTACTGTTGCTACAATTAACATTTTAATAATTATAGTAACATTCTCAGGGGTACAAAAACTCTTATCTTAGGAGTAAAAATGTAATATCCATGTAATATGATGCACATGATTTTTTGTATACTTAGACAACGTTTTTAGGTGCACCCTTAAGATATCTTTTTTTTCTTAATTGCTTGAACCATAATATAATAATCATTATTAATCATTAACTTATTTATCTTCATTTTTTTTTTTAAACTGTGCAATATATTTTTGGATATAAGTTAGAAAAACTAGTCAGATAGAAATATATTTTATTTTTCATTAAGCATTACAATATTCAACAGGCATAGGATATAACTAATTGCCTTGTGGTAGAAAACCAGTTGCGGCCTTTTCATGCCCTGGACCATTATGACACTCTGTACAGGGCTTTGGCAGCCAAGGTAAAAGTCACGCCTATGTCCCTTAAACCAGGGCTTTTGAATTATGACATATGCCAGTCCTGATACAGGAGGCATTTCAGTCTCTATAACTTATTAGAAGGAACAGTACATGGGAGTTGATATTCTCTTCCTGTCTGTTCTGTTACCTTTTATTTTCCTGCGAAGCTCTTTGTTGTGTTTTCTTCTCAGAGTTCACATATTACAGTGTATATTATACAGGGTAATGCCTTTGAGATGAAACATTAACAAAAGTGATGTAAATGTGATCCCTTAATTGGCTTACTGTGATGATAACCATAGTAAGCTTTTAGAACCTATAGTTCCATTGTCAAGCTATTTACAAAAAAGTATATTTGGTTAGTGGTATTTATATTATACCAAGCCCTAAAAAAATGGTTAGTTAATTGCTAAATACAATTGATATGTATAATAAATGCAATCATATACTCAAATCACAGTTTAATACACGGAGAAAGCATTATAAATATATAAATTAAAAGTCACAACACATTTTTTGGAGAAAGGAGATCATTTGTCTAATTTTATTGAAAATAAATTACAATTTATAGATTAAATTATCAGGAATATTTTGAAAAAGGGGAAATATTTTGAAAAAACCATTATACTTTGACTTGGCAAAGATCATGGATGAGCAAACTCATCAAATTTCTCTTCTCTAATAAAATGACACCATCTGGGTCTCTTTTCTATTTGCAATGCTAAACAAAAATTATAAATAGAGCAACACTGTACAAACCTGCCAAATTACAGTTAAGCTCTTAAGCTTTTGTCTGTCTGGGTTTTAATTTACTTAGAAAATCTCAAAGCTACAGATGTATTTCATATAATACAGTTTTCAAATACTGCTTTAAATTTCGCTTTCCTACATTTATATACAGTGTGCACACACACACAAGTCCAACAAAATATCATGTCCTCAGGGTCAAATACAACAGAGGGAATATGGGAGAACTCCTAAGGCAAAATTACAGTTAAATACTATGGTAATGCTACAAACAGACAAAGAAAAGACAACCAATGGGCATTCCAAAGCTTTATATCAATATCAGGTGTTTACTTGAATACAATGATCATAAAAATAAAAGGCCATTTTGGCCGATAAAGTGCCCATACATGGGAAGATTATCATCCGAAACGGATGTTCATACACATTGTGCGTCGAACCCACGATCGCACGTGTATACAAACCTTAAGACTAGTTTGGAAGGGTCTATCTGATTACTTTTTCTTTAGAGAAACGTTTCTCAGACATTCCCATTTATCCCAAGCATACCAGGCTTTTCCTCACCTCAGGCTTTTATAATGTGGGAAGAAGCCTTCAGATTTTCTAAAAATGTGCATACAATAGAATACTGTGTGATACTTGCACAAATTATAAACAAAGGCGTTTTAGTTACATAGTAATTGAGGTTGAATAAAGACATCAAGTCCATCAAGTCCAACCTATTCACCCTCTTTTTTTTAAATTTTATTATTATTATTTTTTTAACCCTACCTAACAGTTGATCCAGAGGAAGGCAAAAAAAAAGAAAACAGTAAAAAAAAAAGGGGGGGGGAAATTCCTTCCTGACTCCAAACGTCAATCGTAAAGTATCCCTGGATCAACCAGATCTATATGTATTAATACCAGTAATTCTCAATATTTTTCAGTTTTAGAAACTTATCCAGGCCTTTTTTAAAGCTATTCAATGAACTTGCCATTACCACATCTGCTGGAAGACAGTTCCACAGTTTCATTTTTCTCACTGTAAAGAAACCTTTCCTAACCTGAAGATGAAACTTCTTTAGTTCCAAACTTAAAGGATGTTCATGAGTCCTCTGATATGACCTATTAGTGAACAATGCACCAGAGAGTTCATTGTATGGCCCGTTAATATATTTGTATAAGATTATCATATCGTCACGCAAACGTCGCTTCTCCAATGTAAACAGCCCTAACTTCTCTAATCTGCCTGAATATTCAAACCCCTCCATTCCCCTTATTAATTTAGTTGCCCTTCTCTGAACTGCTTCCATTTCCAAGATGCTTCCATTTGTATATGGGATTCCAAAACTGCACTGCATATTCCAAATAAGGCCTTACCAGTGCCTTGTAAAGAGGGAGAATAATATCTTTCTCTCTTGAATCTATTCCCCTCTTTATACAAGACAATATCTTGCTAGCTCTAGCTGTTGCTACCTAGCATTGTTTGCTACAGCTAAGTCTGTTATCTACCAGAACCCCCAAATCTTTTTCCATTACAGATGCACTTAACACAGAGTTATTTATGGTGTAGGTGGCACAGGGATTATTAAATCCCAAATGCATCACCTTACATTTATCAACATTGAATCTCCTCTGCCATTCTGCTGCCCATTTTGATACTCTATCTAGGTCTGCTTGCAACACTTGCACATCATTTAAAGTTTCAAAAGCTCTGCATAGTTTAATGTCATCAGCAAACACAGAGACCTTGCTCTCAATGCTCCCTTCTAAGTCATTTATAAACAGATTAAACAGAATCTGCCCCAGTACAGAACCCTGAGGCACTCCGCTTAGAACTTTAGCCCACATAGATGTAGCTCCATTTACCACCACTCTCGAATCCAATAACCAATTCTCTATCCATACACAAATGTTATCTTCAAGGCCAACAGTCCTCAGTTTATACATTAGTTGCCTATGTGGCACAGTATCAAAAGCTTTCGCAAAATCCAAGTATACCACATCCACTGCTGTGCCTGAATCCAAATTCTTACTCACTTCTTCATAAAAACCAATTAAATTTGTCTGGCATGATCTATTTCTCCTAAATCCATGCTGACTACTACTAATAAGATGAGCTGTGGAGACGAAGTCAAGGATATGATCCCGTAACAAAGTTTCCATCACCTTTCCTACCACTGATGTTAGGTTTACAGGTCTATAGGTACCAGGCTGTAAACGACTACCTTTTTTAAATATTGGTATTACATATTTATCATAAATATAAAAAGCTTTCAGGTAATACTCATTGTAATTATTTTCAGGTAGTGCTAAAGATTACCCAAATAAGCACAAAAACAAAGTTTTAACACTCATAAACATATTAAATCTCAGAAAATGGTAAAATAATATGTAATAAAATATAAAAGTAATGTTTAAGTATCCTACAGTGAAAATTCAACGGTCTAAACATACGTAAATGTGCAAAACACCCAGTAATTAGCCAAAGTACATATAAATGAGTAAAACAATTCACTGTGGTATAACTCCTTTATAATATAAGTTGTATATAGCATAATTAATTTAAAAAATCCTTTCACCAGAATCAAAAGTGTGCATTGTTTTAAATGATGATTTATGTCCATTAACCAGAAAGCTAGTCCCATGTTAAAACTTTTTTAAGAAAAAGTCCAAACTAGTCAGGGATTCACCTCAACCCCCTACCTTTGAGGAGAAACAAAATGTTTTACCAATATGATATATGCAGGAACACATAAATACACACACACACACATATGGGCGTACTGATCTGCAGCATCATACCTACACAAGTGTGCATACAAGCATACCTTATACATTATAAAGAAATATGCGCTCTGACACCACTCTGGCACCTTTTAACATGCACATACTCCATCATATATGGATACACCGGAACATTTACTATAACATGCATCCACAAATAAACATACAGTATGTGCAATTCTGGGGTGTGCAGTGATGAAGTACAGTAATGGGTTTAGAGAAAATGTAGGTTTCAACTTTTTTTTTTAAAGAAATATCTTCCTTTTTCAAATGGTATTTCAAAAGGGACTGCCTTAACCCTGCCCACACAGAAATTTCGAGGAGAAGCTGCATGTGATTTAAGTGATGTCAGTTATGAGTATAGGTCTCTACATTTCCACGGTTTAGATTGGCTGTAAACAAATAACTGCAAATAATTGCTAGAAAATGGACTGCATCAGAAGGCAGAACACCTTGATATAAAACCAGTAATCTGTGTCTTACCTCTCATTTTGATACAGGCGCTGGGAAATTTACATAAATAACATATGGTTTGTGCTTTATTTCACAGCATTCTAGTATCACACAATTTGGTCAACGACCATTATGTTCTGCACATGCTCAGTTCTTAGCTATGGCAGAAATGTGTTACAGTTGGTCATACCCATTAATAATCTTTAGCCAATCCTTTTAAAGCAAGGAAGCATGTGACTGAAGTCAGGAGCTATGTATGTATGTATATGTTTATTTATAAAGAGCCACTTGGGGATGCAGCGCTGTACAGTATTAAAATACAAGTCATACAAGGGGGATAAATACATAGATAGTTCAGTACATAAATATATAACTTATATAAATAGAAGTGCTAGGGCTTTGTCACAAGAGGTAATGAGGTCCCTGCCCCGTAGAGCTTACAATCTAGTTGGGTGGATAACACACAGATACAATGGAATGGGTATAAGTGCTGGAGTGAGACGTATGCAGTGCAAATAAAACAAGCAAATACTGTGCTGGTTACCAGATAGGTAGGATGTAAGGCTAGATTTAAACCTGCTATTTGAGGTTTCTTGACATAGAGAGAGGGGAATAGAATTCCAGAGGATGGGAGCTACAAGAGAGAAAGGTTTAAGGTGAGAGGAAGCAGTCAGAGTGGGGGGGTCTGTACAGGAGCTGGTTCTGCGATGAGCGGAGGGTACGGGCAGTCACATATGTGGAGTCTAGAGAGGAAATATAAGGAGGAGCAGCAGAGCGAAGGGATTTAAATGTTAGGAGAAGGATTTTGTATACAATGTGCTTTTAACGGGGAGCCAGGTTGTTGTCCGGTACAGAGGAGATTTGGGATCCGGTTTATTAGAGAGCGAAACAATACGTGTGGCAGAGTTAAGTATAGACTGAAGGGTAGAGAGGTGTGAAGCAGGAAGACCAGAAAGTAGTAGGTTGCAATAGTCCAGGCCTGATAGGATGAGAGCATGCATAAGCACAGCAGTGGTCGGGAGAGAAAGGAACCTGCGGATTTTGGCTATATTGCAAAGGAAGAAGCGGTAGGTTTTCACAACATAGTTAATGTGGTTAGGAAAGGAGAGAAAGGAGTCAATAATTACCCTTAGGCAGAGTGCCGATTGGATTGGGGAATCCCCAATCGGCTGAAGAAAGATGGGACAGGACCAGGTTTAGGTGGAAAAATTATCAGTTCAGTTTTAGAAAGATTTAATTTGAGGTAGTGTTGAGACATCCAGGAGGAGATGGCAAGGAGGTAGTCGAAGACACGTGATTGGATGTCACTAGTTAGCGTAGCGGTGGACAAGTAGATTTGTGTATCGTCTGCATATAAATGATAGTTGAAGCCAAAAGAGGTAATAACATCTCCTAAGAAAATAGTGTAGAGGGAGAACAATAAGGGTCCAAGAACAGACCCCTTCGGGATGCCCGCTCCAAGAGGAACTGGAGAAGAGGTGTTGTTAGCATAAGATACAGAGTAGGTTCTGTCAGAGAGATAGGATAAAAACCAGGATGCCACTTCATTCCGAATGCCCAAAGAGTGAAGTATACGCATAAGGAGGGAATGATCGACTGTGTCGAAAGCAGAGGAGAGGTCAAGGAGGATAAGAATAGAAAAGTGACCATTGGCCTTTGCAACCTTCAGATCATTCACAACCTTACACAGGGCCGTCTTGGTGGAATGCGCAGGACGGAATCCAATAGGTTATGAGCATGAAGGTAGTTAGCGATACTTTAACTCCATATATCTGCCCAGCGAGTCTGGGTAAATGAGCCTGACAGTCTCTTGAAGAAATGGGTTAACAAGTTGTTTCCTAAATACATATGAAAAGGGTTAACACCTTCCCCCACTCTATTGAGCAGGAAAATCTGCTAATAATATTCACTTCTCTCTCTGATGATTGGCTCGGAAACACTGGCAGGTGGGGACTCTGAGTTCAACTGTTACATGCAGCTTAGCATAAAGGGAGTGGGAAACAAACACAAGGTAGCTAGTTAGCATGTGCAGAAGGAATTTTGGTACCTGGACCACCAGGAAGAGGCAACACTCGAAGCCAGCAGAGCAGTGGCGGCTCCAGCTCCAGATTTTTCCGGGGACACAACATGGGCACAAACGCTAACAAATAGGGCACATTAAAAAACAACAATAATCTTTGTCGGTGTAAGGTGCACAAACAGCAATTACACACTTTGATTTGATAGATAGAAATATTTGATTTGATAGATAGATAGAAACTCAATGTCCAAGGACTACTTGCCCAATTATCCCTTTATCCTTCCCCAATCATTAAAGACTAAAACCCAATATACCCTTTATAGTACTGTCCGTATATTAATTATCCATTGATACCCATGTTTGCTTTGGCAATGTCAAAATGTAAATTGATCCTGCCAATAAAGCTCTTTTTGATTTGATTTGATTAGAAATAGAGAGATAGATAGATAGATAGATAGATAGATAGAAATAGAGAGATAGATAGAGAGATATATAGAAATAGAGAGATAGATAGATAGATAGATAGATAGATATATGATAGATAGATATATGATAGATAGATAGATAGATAAATAGAAATAGATAGAAATAGATAGATAGAAATAGAGAGATAGATAGAGAGATAGATAGAAATAGAGAGAGATAGATATAGACCTGTTGCTGATACCTCGGGTGACTAAAATTAACTTAGAACCCCTTTTTTCTTTAACCCATAAATTAAATATACAAATGAACAGGCAGACACACAATCCTTTTGGGTGAAATAAATGGCCACAGCTTTATTGACACATTGTAACAAATCATGTGATCAATTAAATTAGCCAACTTATAAATTTGCATCCTTGCATATTAATTAGATATAAAACCCCAACTAGCCGTAGCCATTGCTGAATGCCAAGCCTCTGGATCCCCAGAGGGCATGTAACGGCTCCACATAAAATCTGCCGCTGTGACTCCAACAAAATTTTTTTGTTTTGACCAACCTTAACCTAACTATACAAAATAATAGGGAGGGAGGGTGGGGAGATTCTCCTCCTGTTAGCAATTCTACAAAATGGCGACTGCTGCCTCGTGTCCCGCCCCTTTTATAGATTTGGTGACGTCAGCGATGACATCGGTGCTCCCAGCATCCCTCGCGGCTCTTGCGAGATCTTGACGTCACGCGCTCGGCCGCGGCTGATACCAATCCACTAGCCAGGAGAAAGGGGGACGGACCCGGGACGCCGCACTACAACTCCCAGCATCCTCGCCGAGTCGGCGCCCCAGGTCAGACGCTCCGGCCCCCTAACTCGGGTCGGAGCTACCATACGATAGATAGATAGATAGATAAATAGATAGATAGATGATAGATAGATAATAGGTAGATAGAAATAGAGAGATAGATAGAAAAATAGATAGAAATAGAGATAGATAGATAATATATAGAAAGAGAGATAGATAGAAATAGATAGATAGAAATAGAGAGATAGATAGATAGAGAGATATAGAGAGATTGATAGATAGCTAATAGATGGATAGATGGATAGAGACAGACAAATAGAAAACATTTTTACCTCTGCAGGCTTCACTTCCAAGCATTGATTTGACATGCTGACTCCTCTTCTGTACGGAACTCCACTTCCTACTGGCGAAACAGTGTGAAATCTTAGGGTTTTTTTTCAATTTTTTTATTTAGAACTTACACTGCTGGCTAGTAGAAAGTGGAGTTCCGTACAGGAGAGGAGTCAGCATGTCATTGGACAGCCGGTATGGTTTGCAAGGGGGGCACTGCATCAGTGAACTGGGGCACATGCCCCCTCGTGCCCCAGTGTAGCGCCGCCACTGCAGCAGAGACATCATAGATTGCCAGTACTCAGAAATGTTTTATAAATGATTTCTACACTAAGGGGCTAAATTCATAAATGGTTTTACTAAGGGACAGTTATAGAGTCTGTGGAGCTGCCTTTGTATTTTGGGTTTAGTTCTCCTAGCAAAATGTCCAAATTTGGGGAATATTATGTGAGTGTTAACCCTAAGGGCTCGTTCACACTAGAAACTGACAGAAACTGACAGTAACGCACAGCATGTGTTTCTGTCAGTTTGTATCCATTTTTTTCATACATTTGTATCCACTTTTTAACAATGTGTATTCCATAAATTTCTATAGAAAATGCATGAAAAAACGGACAGAAATGCTGCATGCAGTGCATTTTTTAACTGGACTGGAACGGAACGGATTATAACGCAGCAGGTGTGAACGATATTATGAAATCCTATGGGGTTTTAATGTCTGTCCACTTTTTTAAACGCACCTGTGTTTGAAAAACGGATACAAACTGATGTAGTGTGAACGAGCCCTAAAAATGTATTTAATGTGAGAAGATGTTTCAAGGGGGGAGTTCATTTGATACGTGTTAAAAGGGACATTAATATGATACATATTAAAGGGGACATTAATTTGATACATGGTAAAGAGGAAGTTTATCTGTTGTATTCAGTTAGATCAACTGGACTTATACAACTAATATACCATGACCTGGATGAATGAGAACCTTCACAAGCTCACTGACCCTTTGTGTAGCATTTTAAATAGGATGATTAAATTTAGAATAGTTATATGTCAATAAATGTGATATAATTTATACCTGTTACAGGGACTCATAATGACTGACATCACATCATTTCCTGTTTGGTACCTATATATAGCATACAAGAACACCTATACATTCTCTCTTATTGCAGCAGACCTTTGAAGGGACAATTGTAAGCCCCAAAACTTTGCATATGTGGGGCAATGCTGTTTATATAATGTAATTACTGCTTGATAATATACTTTTGAAAGAAGTGCTGTGTCAATATGTTTTTCTTTACCTGTATATTTATTTGCCATTGCTAACAGTATTGAACCCTTAGATCAGGGAATTGTACTTTTTAACAATGTTTCCTTATGTTACAGGTTAAGTAGTGCAGTTTGTTTTTACTGCAACTGAGCATGCAGCAAATTAAATGTAAATCTTTTGCAATAAATATATTTCCTGACAAGTTTGCAAAGATATCCCAGCAAAAAGCTTGTCAATGAAGACTCTTGTTAACATTATTCTCAAAAGTATCTAAACCCATGAATCATATATTTGACGGAAGTAGACCCAGTTGTTGACAAGTAACTATTTTTATAGTTTTATATATATATACATTTTTATTTTCAATATTCTATAAAACTATTTATACATTTCAAATTATTACTCTCCTGCAAAACATGCAAATCTCAACCCTTTTTTTTATCTGTAAGGAACCCTTGAAAAAATGTTCATGTCTCATGGAACTCATACATAAAATAATGATTATATATTTTTCTTTCTCAGTTATCAAATCTTCAAAATACATACAGTACAACCTTTTTATCCTAATGGAACACTTGAAAAAACGGGGTTTTGGGACCGTTACTGTTCTCCCTCTACACTCTTTGGGAAAAATAATCAGTTCTTTTGGCTTTAAGTATCACCTATATGCTGATCATACCCAAATTTACTTATCCACCCCTGCACTCGTTTACTAGTTAACTCAAATCTCTGCTCTCTATTTCCTCCTGGATGGCGCATCCCCACCTTAAACTCAATCTATCTAAAACTGAATTAATAATTCCCCCCGAAACTAGGACCTATTCTCCATCTCTATTGACAGATGAATCAGCATGCTGCCTTGGAATAATCTTTGACTCCTTTCTTTTCTTCTGTCATCGTGTTGACAATGTCACTAGGACATGTTGTTTTCTCCTTCCAGTCCAAGGAACACTCCAGCACACTGTTGTTGGCTGTATGACAAGTAGCCAGAAGTAGTGCAGTTCCCCCAGCCCTCCACTCCAAGGGCCAGAAAGTTCTCAAGCACAAGAAAGATATGGGGGAGCACACTAAACAGGTGAATTCACAACTATTTATTGTAACAACACACACAATTCTTCGGGGCGCCCTGTCCATTTCTCAAGTATGTTTCTCAAGTATGTTTTCTCCTTCACAATATTTCCAAGATCTGCCAAGATGACAGGGTAATGATTATCCTCTATGATCACAACAAATATAGGAGCAGGAGTATGTAAGTGTGGCACGGGTCATCAAATAGTCAAATAAATATATATTTAAATTAGAACAATCAACTTAAATTGTATTTTTAATTTTTTTTCAATGAATAGTTAGAAGGCTATGAAAAAGACACAAAGAATAATATGTACAATTGACCTTCATCATAAGTATTGACTTTCAACATAAGGATTGTCTCTAAGGGCTTGGTCGGTTGGTCAGTTGTACTGGATACCTGGCGCAACTGGAAAAGGTGCAGGGACAACTCATCAATTAATTTAATTTAAGGAAGACATGGCCAGTATTAGCCAAAGCCTGTTGGATTTGCTAGGAATTGCTGAGTGTATAGACTGATCCCACAGATGTAGAACTTATAGTGTAAGCCCTGGAATCAGTTGGTTTTGCTACAAATTAACTATTAGCCTCCCACAATAGCATATGTGTAAAATTGTCTTATACAAATAGTATAAAGTATAGGGGGGGTCAATCAGGTGAATAAGCATGACAGTTGTCAAATATTACTTAAAATTACAATGGAATCTGAAAAGTTATCAGGCATGTGTGTACCCAGCTTTTACTCCTGTAAACATGTTTACTCTAAATGTTTATGAAGAGCCACAATGGTAAAATCTAGTCTTTTTTTTTATTTATTTGTTTTATTAATATACTTAATGCATTTTAACACAGTCAGTTTATTATTTATTCATTGATGTAACATTAGATTAACTGTATTTAGATCTATGATTGTGTTTATGCATAAAATGTATTGTTTACCATATTTCTTTTTAACTACCAACAACAACTAATTATTATCAGAACATATATATTCAGATGGGGGAGGGAGAAAGAGGAGTGAGGGAAAGAAAAGATTATAAAGAGAATAAGTAACTATATATTATAGAAGATATCTTGTAGTGGTGGCTGTGCTAGAGTACAATAAATCCCATATTTTAGCACATTTTGTTGGACAGCCTCTATGTTTTCTTTTCTCCATCTACACCTATGGCCTTAGACAACTCATTAGTTCATTTGGATTCCAGTATCACCTGTATAAGGATGATAACCAAATTTACATCTCTGCCCCAGATCTCCCTACACTGACATCCCAGGTCCCCGACTGCCATAGTGCCATCTCTGCCTTTATGTCCTCCTGCTTCCTCAAACTCAACATGGACAAGACTGAACTTGTCCTTTTCCCACTTTCACGATCTGTTCCCCTCCGTAGTCCTACTATTAATATTAACAATACACCTATATCCCTAGCTCCTCATGTCCGCTATAACAATAGATTCCGATCTTTCCTTCAAACGCCATGTCAATTTGCTTGTCAATTCCTGTTGGCTCCAACTCAAAAACATCTCCTGCATTTGACCCTTCCTCTCAAATTAAGCTACAAAAATCCTAGTCCATACCCTAATCATATCCCATCTAGACTACTGCAACACACTCCTGTGTGGTTTACCAAATAACCGCCTGGCACCACTTAAATCCATCCTCAACTCTGCTGCCCGGCTCATTCATTTCTCTTCTCGCTTCTCTAATGCCTCTCCTCTCTGTCAGTCCCTCCGCTGGTTGTCCATCAAGCAAAGGATCCAGTTCAAGCTGCTTACCCTATCCTATAAAGCACTATCCAACACAGCCCCTCCATACATCTCAGAGCTGATCCACTGATATCGTCCCAGGTGCAACCTCCGCTCTGCAAAAATCTCCTCCTCTCATTCACTCTTGTAACCTCTTCCCATGCCCGTATTCAGGACTTTACTCGTGCTGCCCCTCTGCTCTGGAACTCCCTTCCTCAGTCTGTCTGTCACTCAACGTCCCTTAATACCTTCAAACGTAACCTTAAAACCCAAAGAAGATGCCAAAAGTCAGCTCTAGGTAGTTTGCATTTAAGGCATAAGTAATTTTGTGTCTGGCATATATGCGTAAGTCTTTTATGGGTAAGGTATGCTTGGTTGATAATGTATATTTGTATCAATTTATTTTGTGCCGCTGGTGATACCATGATATGACTATGTCCTCTATCCTTAAGATGCAGGTACACGGCTAAGTCTTGACCCGAGGAATTGGCTCTTCTGTGCTGGGCTATAAGTTGATGCAGTTGCTGTTGACACATTACCTTGGGCGTTCCTATAACACCTCTTAGCCACTATGCAATCATGCCCTTAACACCTGGCTGTGATATGCTAATTGGGATTTTCCAGGGTACATAATTGTCACAGATTCTTGTATAAGTCATTCTGAATTGAGAAAGCCAGTTGGATGACTAGCGAAATGTCTTCAAGAACTAAATTTCAAGTCCAGTTGATCTAATTGAATACAACAAATTTACCATGATCTGGATCAATGAGAACCGTCACAAGCATATTTCAAATCATTTTGGGGAGAAAACCCTCAAACTTGTACGGCAATATGAAAAGACAGCAAGGAAATTGGCAGACTGCAGAAACCACCTGTGATTTAACCTCTGATGCAGATAACAAAGGCTAGTACCATGCAGCATATGTCCAGTTAAAGGCATCAGAGCCAAACAGATACTGCAAAAGGCTCAAACACAGCTCCTAAATGAACGAGTACGATAGATACATTTTACAGTTGATGCTTTAATGCACAACATTAGTCAACAAGAACAGAACCTGGCCTCACAGCTACCTGTGGCCATCTGGGAAAGAGTGATGGAGTTCACCAAACAAGCACAGCTTTCTCAGCACTGTAAGGGCAAACAAAGGCAGCAGAACAAGTTCTCTATTCTGTCAGCCTAGAACACCCCCAAAGGAGAACAACTACCTTGGATACAAAAGGAGGGAAGTGTCACTTCATCAAACAAGGAGGAATGGGTGAGAAACTTGTCTAACAGGACCCTGACCCAGCCAGAAAGGGAAGTCCTTGCTAAGGGCTTGAATTTTGCCATCACTCCTAAAGCCATCCCTGTGGTGGATATTATAGCAGCCACAGAAGCCTCAATCCACAATAATAAGGTACCACAGAGTAAGGCAGAACAACTTCACCTTAAAGTATCTGCAGCCTTAGCCAGTGCTAAAACTCCTTCATCTAACCTGACCACACAGGAAAGAAGAGCCTTAACATACCTCAAGAAAGATTCCAGTACCACCATTCAACCGGCAGACAAGGGAAGATGCACAGTGGTACTCAACACCTCAGACTACCATGCTAAGGTGAACATGCTCCTGGCCGATAATAACACATATGAGGCTTTAACAAGGGATCCCACCTGCCGTTACAAGAAAAAGGTCATAGACTTACTACAACAGCTTCAAAAGGATAAAGCCATTGATTGAGCAATGTATCATCACCTCTACCCTAGTGAGGCACATCCATGCATATATGGACTCCTAAAGATACATAAGGAAGGGGCACCACTAAGACCTATAGTCAGCAGCATCAACTCTGTAACATACAAGGTGGCAACATACCCAGCCAACATCTTAGGACCATTGGTGGGAAGTTCTAAGCATCACATCCAGAACTCTCAGGATTTCACCAACAAGATTGAAAATATAGTACACGGTGCAGAAGAAACTATGGTGTCCTATGATGTGACATCTCTCTTCACCTGTATACCCACCAAGGAGGCTGTTGACATGGTAAGAAAATGGCTAGGCCAAGACAGCACTCTTACCAGCCGAACTGATCTCAACCCAGAACAGGTGTTTTCCTTACTGGACTTGTGCCTGAATACCACCTATTTCAAATACAGGGATAAGTTCAGAAGCAAAAACATGGATGTGCTATGGGATCTCCAGTTTCACCCATTGTGGCCAACCTTTATATGGAGGAGGTAGAAAAACAGGCGCTTAATACCTTTAAGGGCATAGCACCCAGCCACTGGTTCAGATATGTGGATGACACCTTGGTTGATATCCACCAGAAGGAAATACAATCCTTCACAGAACACATTAATGCGGTAGACCGAAACATCAAATTTTCAAGGGAAGAGGTACAAAACAACAAACTGTCTTTCTTGCACTGCTTGGTAGAAATCAAGGAAAATGGTAAACTGGAAGTAGAGGTTTACAGAAAACCAACACACACAGATTAGTATTTGATGTTTGACTCCCACCACCCACCAAGCTGGGTGTCATCAGAACCTTGCAACACAGAGCTGAGAACATCCCCACTAGCACAGAGGCAAAGGCTAAAGAAATGAAACATCTCAGAGGAGCCCTTAAAACTTGTGTATATCCAGACTGGGCCTTTGTCTAAAGAAGTAGAAGGAAAGAAAAGAACATGTATAATAACAGTGAAGGGGAAAAGCAAGACAGGAGAAAGAACATGGTCATCCCATATGTAGCAGGGGTCTCCGAGAAGTTAAGAAGAATTTTCAATAAACACCGTATCCCTGTCTGCTTTAAACCAAACAACACATTGAGGCAGCAATTGGTACATCCGAAAGACCCAATACCCAAACACAAGAAAAGCGACATCATATACGCAGTGCAGTGCAGTGAAGAATGCTCTGATTTGTATGTGGGGGAGCCCAAACAGCAACTGCATCAACGTATGCCCCAGCACCGAAGAGCCAATTCCTCGGGTCAGGACTCAGCTGTGTACCTGCATCTTAAGGATAAAGGACATACCTTTGAAGATTGTAAACTTAACATATTGGCAAAGTAACGTGACTGGTTCAAGAGAGGTGTCAAGGAGGCCATTTATGTGAAAATAAAGGAACCAAGCTTAAACAGAGGTGGGGGGTTCGGCACCAACTATCTGCCATGTACAATGCTGTTTTGACACCTTAACCTGGGCGCTCCTATAACACCTCTTAGCCACTATGCAATCACGCGCTTAACACCTGGCAGTGATATACTAATTGGGATTTTCCAGGGTATATTGCCACAGATTCTTGTATAAGTCATTCTGAATTCTGAATTGAGAAAGCCAGTCGGATGACTAGCAAAACATCTTCAAGAACTAAACTTCAAGTCCAGTTGATCTAATTGAATACAACAGATATACAATGACCTGGATGAATGAGAACCTTCACAAAATGCTAGCAGATCAAATGATTTAAAGGACTTCAATAGCGAAAAATAGGTTATTTTACAGTGACCATAACTGCAAACTATGATTCTTTCTAACCACCACTTTATCATTTTTTTGTTAATCTGTCTATCTATTTCTTTAGATATCTAAAACTTCTTATATTTTAGCTGTCAATCAAGTTCCTTTCTCTCAAAAACTATTCTTCTGTGAGTAGTTTTACTGTAGCTGGAATGGTGATAGAGTTTTGACAGTTGGAATGCTGTGTGCAGGCTTGACAGTTGGTTTGTGGGAAAAAAGTCAGGTCGGATGGAAGTGGTAGTGGTTAAAAGAGGGAGGGGGATACTACTCCTAAACAAAATGTGTGCTGGATTGAAGGCATGCAGCAACACACACAAATCAGTGTAAGTGCTACTTACATGTATTCAATAATAGATTAAGATGAGGCAAAGTCATTGTCCCTTTAAGTTTATAATCTCTATATATGTGGCCAAATTGCTGAATATCATGTGCTGCCCAACTATCTGCTTCTTGAAATTTTGCCAGATGTGGATAGGTATAATTGTTCCACAGTGGTGTTTCCCATGGCAGATGTGTATATTGTATAATTTTGTTGGTTGCCTTCCATATTCTCACATCTTGTTTATGTATAGATGTTTCGGTGCCTATGATATGTATGTTAGAATCACCTATATATGCGATAAAGGAACTTTTCACATAATGTTGTAACATGTACTCTGATTGTGTCGGTTCCTCCTCTGATAGTAGCCAACATTTCAGGTAGCGGAGTTGTTCTGCCCAGTAATACAGTTGGAAATCCGGGAGAACCAGACCCTCATTTATTTTCATTGCTTGTAGTCTCTTAAGTTTAATTTTGGCTCTTTCGCTACCTCATAGGAACGATACAAGTAACCCATTAATGTTTATGGGATGTATGCTGGAGCTTGTTCACATATAGTAATTTTTGAAGGATAAAGACCTTAATCATATTAATCTTTCCTATCAGGTTCAATGGTATTACCTTCCAGTGCATTCATTTGGTATTAATAAATTTGAGCAATGGTGCTTTGTTGAGATTAAAGGATTCACCTAGTGATTTTGTTATATATATTCCCAAGTATTTAAATTCTTCAACTATTGGTATAGGAGGTAGTGGCACATTATGAAGAGAAAATATAGGATTTTCCCCAGTTTATATATAACCCTGATATAGGGCCAAATTCATTAATCTGTTTAATTTCTGTTACTAGTGAGTTGTCAGAAGAGTCGAAATATAAAATCATGTCCCAACCGGAGACCTTTTATTTTTGTGTTGGTTTTAATTTCTATTGCCAGTATTTCAATTGTGATTGTAAACAGAGATGGGGAGAATGGGCATCACTGCTGCATTACTCTATATAAGCTAAAGGGCTTTGAAAGTTCTCCTTGAAGCAATATTCTAGTTTGTGGTTTATAGTATAGTAATTGGATCTATGCGATGAATCTAGCTCCAAAGCCAAATTGTTTCAGAGCCTCCCATAGATAGATCCACTCCACCGAATTGGACGCTTTTCTTGCATCCAAGGAGAGCACTATTCGGTGTCCCACATTGTAATGGTCGACTTGTGTTTAGATATGTGTTCTTATATTTATTGACGTTGACTTACCAGGCATGAAACCGGTCTGTCCCTTGCCAATTATTAAGGTGAGTACTGATTGTAAGTGGGTTGCTATAATCTTATAATATATAGCACTTGTTAAGAGGGAGATTGGCCAATACAAATCACTTTCTCTGGGTCTTTATCTGGTCATCACCATTTGATAGAGTTTGTGTAGAGGATTGCTTAAAAAAATTTGGTGTATTTTTTAAATACAGTATATCTATTGGTAGGCCATCCAATCCTGGTGCTTTCCCCATGTTGTAATTATTGTGTAGCCATGGCTATCTCAGTCACTGTTAGCTCCCATTCTTGATCATTACATTGTTTAGCTGTTAAACAGGGGTTAATAACTTAATATACTGGTTGCTAAAGGCAGATAGTGATTTATATAGTTGGACATAGTATTTTTTAAAACTTCTTAGACTTGCTGCAGGGTCAGTAAGGTACCCATCAATTGGATCTTGAACTGATCCTTTGACATATATGCTAGTAGTGCGGCAGATTGGTTTCCCTGCTTGAAAAATCATTGTTTGGTGAAGAATTCTTAATGAACCACTTTGTCTTATATTAGCAACTCATATGCTCTTTGTTTGGAAGTCCAAGTTGCATAATTAGCAGTTGTAGGTTCTTGTATATATGTGTGTTCTGCTTCTTGTGTCTTGTTTGCTTGGGATTCTTCTGTTAATCTTGTTTGTTTTTTGATATAGGATACTGTTGAATTGAGTGCTCCTCTCAAAAATGCCTTTAGTGCATCCCATAGTATTAAAGGTCATGTCCACCGCCGACCGCCGCAATATTTCTTTAAAAAAATCCACTGATTTCTACTTACAGTGCCTTATCTCTGCAGCAATCCGATCCGGCTGCCTGCTTGCAAGCAGTCAGTCACAGACATGGCTGACGTCACTGGAAACACAGAGGGAGAGAAGGCTATGTAAGTACGGATCTGGGGATTTTTAATTTTTTTTTGTGGCAGTTGGGGGTGGGCAGGGGTTACCTACCTTACCCCCAAAGGATTTCACGCTAAGTGCAATGGTGGCTGAGGATGGATCCAGATGATAGGAGGGGAGGGGTGGGGGACTGTGCATGTCACAGCCCTTGTTAAGGATGAGAAATCAGCAAGGACCAGATGCCTCACTGACAGCTTGGACTCTTCAGTTTCCTGGACTTTGAAAAGGCATAGCAGGAGAGCCATAAGGAGCAGAGATGTAAGGTAAGGTTTATTTTAAACTACAGAGTGGGGCCAGTAGTGGGTTAAATTATAGTTATGTGGGTGGACATGCCCTTTAACAGAGATTCCTCAGCTTGGCCTATACTTAAACAATCTTTTAATTGTAGTTCAATTTGGTCAGGTTGTGGGAATAGTGTTATCCAGAATGGGCTCAGCTTCCAAATACGAGTACTTGTGCCTGGTACACTTTGGTTCAATTGTGTCATTGTAGGTGCATGGTCTGATGGTCCCCTTGTATTGTTGACACCAATGACTTAAGACAAATATATAACCTATCCTTGATAGCATTCGATACGTCACTAAGTGGCATGCATATACTTTTGTATGTGGATGTGCGTGTGTCCACACATCTACTCATCCCATGTCTTGTATATATTGAGAGAGTGGTGTTATGCCCCCCTGTCTGCCCACTGGTATCCTAGGAGGAAGATGGTCTAGAAGTTACTAATTTAGTACCATATTAAAATCTCACATTTCTATTACCTTGAGCCTCTGGGAATTGTGCCAGAAAAGGTATAGCCTGCAACAGTAAGGTTATGTCTGCTGGGAGTGGATTATAGAAACCAAGGATCACTAATTGAATCACACCCATTTCCATTGCAACAAACACATAACATCCTCTGGTATCTGATTAAGTTTTAAGAATGTGGAACTGTAGTGTATATCTGAGTAGCAGGGAGACTCCCCTTGAGTATGAAGAGTAACTTCATCCAACCCAATTTTTTGGTAGAATATTTGTATTATAGCTTAATATGTCTCTTGGAGACACACTATGTCAGGAGAATTTTTATGAAGCACCTCTGTTATTATTCTAATTTTTTGTGAGTTTCCCAGACCTATTACGTTCCAGGACATATATAATTTTGCATCCAAAATGATATTATATCTGACATTTGAGATAATATTTCAAACTTTTATAAGCAAACAATTTGAAGAAAAACTTTAAACTACAAGGGTTACTATAGTAACTATTATACCCTGTTTATATATTAGGGGTGAGGTACATTAGAGCTATTCCTCGGACCCATCCCATCACCACCATATATAGAACAGAATTATACCATATAATAATTTAATAAAAGCCTAACTCCTGCATCTGTGCTGAGGTCCATGCGTGTGTCACTGCAGTTCCTAATGTCGTACCACTAGAGGGAGATTAGATTGTCTCTGCAGTTCCTATTGAAAAACACAGGAAACACACACGGAGGCAGATTGCTGTGCAATTATACAGTATGCAGGTAAGGTTGCTTGGGACAGAGGGGAGACCCTGGATTTGAGAAAGAGGGGGGACTCCTGGATTTGGGACAGAGGGGGGACTCTGGCCTTGGGACACTGAGGGGGGACTCTGGCCTTGGGACATGGAAGAGGGGGGCTATGGCATGCCGACCAGTCTAATATCCTGCTTCTTGGCTTTATTTTCTAGCTGTATGGTGTCCTCCATTATCTATATTCTTGTCTCTGCATTTGTAGTGCGCTGTCTAAATTTTTGTAGGTTTGTAGGTATAGTATACCCGCACATGGGTTGTGCGTTCTACTGGCAACACCATTGAAGCCTTCTTAGTTATAAAATCTATTGCTTACTAGAGATGGCCGAACTTCTCTGAACAAGGGCATCTATAGTGAAATATAGTGAAATCCGGGCACACTGTCTGACTTACTGCAGAGCTCCCCACTCCCCCTCCCCTCTCTGGTTATTCCCCCGTTAAAGTAGTCCATCTGTAAATTAAGCCTGTGAAACAAGCTGCTCATGCGCATTAATCCTCCTACACATGACATATCACTCTAACCTCTGTAAAAAAAAAATTAAAAAAAACTTGGTATTTAAGCCTGTAGAGAGAAAGTTTATCCATTGTTCTGAAGATAGAGCTACATAAGGTGTGGGAAGGGGGGGGAGTTTGGAGAGGCCGAGTCCTGCCTTTTAACTGATCTCCCTTTGACAGGCAATAAATTGGTGAAAGCTTGCAGAGGAGGGGGAATTCTCCTTCCCTTTACTTCTGTTTTTAACCTAGTATTTGCCAAGCATTTAAAGGAGAACTAAACCCAAAATACAAAGGCAGCTCCACAGACTCTATAACTGTCACTTTGTAAAACCATTTGTCTCTCACCTCTGAATTCAGCTTCTTAGTGTACAAATCATTTTGAGTGGGGGAAGGTGTTAACCCTTTTCATATGTATTAAGGAAGCAACTTGTTAACCCTCTATATTTGGAAGCTTTTCTGCAAGATTGTGTCTTTGTATGTGTTTATTTCCGCACTCTACCGTTTATTTAAGTGTGTGTATTGCTGAAATGTACATAGAAGTGTAATGCAAGCTGCATTGATTTCAGTTTAGCCATACATGCCATGTGTTTAATGCAATGGAACATAGCAATTTCCTGAGGCTGTGGCCCCACTTAAGTGCAAGGGAGGACGCACTGTCGCAATAATGCTGCTCAATTGTGCTTGATTCCGTGCATGGGCTTTGTGCTTCTACAATCGGACCCTGGCAGAGAGCATGCAATACAGACAAAAAAATGGTGATTTATATATAGTGGGGCCAGTCCCAAAGGCTATTACATGCCTGCACTCCCACTAGCACAATCGGATCACAAACCACAATCCAAAACGCACTAGTGGAGGCTAGCCCTAAGTGTTGGAATCTTAAAGGGAAAGGTGGCAACCCCAGTAGAATTGAACTGACCACTTTACAAGGTACACTTATAAAAACTAAACAGCTCAGAGCTGCAGGTGCAGCATATTGATGTGAACATGCTCTTAGCACAGCTCTGTGCAATGCATTTTAAAGGGGAATGTTGGAGCCTCTAAGTAGTTTTGGAATTAGTGTAAAGGTAAAGGCCACCTTTGCCTTTAAGGCCCAAACACGTATTAAATGTTGCAGTGCTAAGTACCATTGCATTAAATACAAACTGCATCAGCCAGCATCATGCTTCTAAAGAAAATACTAACAACCTTTTGTTGTGTACATATTATAAGGCCTATGTCATAAAAGTTCTTATGCTAACATCTGACAGGCAGCCTTTCTGCTGCTTTAATTTTATAGAACATGTTTGTGTTCCCTCTAACAGTGCCCCTTTAATTGGCATTCCCTCCAATAATTCCTATTAATATGTACATTTATAGAAACAACATGGTGTAGAGCTGCAAATGGCATACCCTCCAACATTCCCCTTTAATACATACACTTATAGAGCATGGTGCAGTGCTGCAGGTGGATGATAATGACCCTGGTCTTAGCACAGCTCTGCGCAATGCATTTCTCTGTGTAATGCATTTCTTAGCTTGTTGTTTTTATACAGACAGCTGAATCAAAAACACACTCTTCCTACCCTCCAACATTCCCTTAATTAATGTACATTGATGAGAAATGTATTGCACAGAGCTGTGCTAAGATCAGGTTCACTTCACTATCCTCCCCCTACAGTTCTGCACCATCTAGTTTCTAAAAAAACACACTCTTCCTACCCTCCAACATTCCCCTTTAAGAAGCTACACTTTCCACTAATATTGCTACAGCTGACAGGGAGAGCTAGAGACCTTCACACTATGGGCCATATTTATAAAGGTGTGGTATCACCTTCTTTAGCGATCGTATGGCGATCATCAATTTATGATCACTATATCATAAATCTTGTAAATGTACGATAGCGAACGTAAATCTACAACAGTAGAATAGAATATCATTACGGTAGTTTATTACCGCATGTCATGGTATACTACTGCCACAGTCGTACAGTAACAAAAACCCGCAGTATCACAAGTATTTAAACAATACATTGCAGGTGAAACATACAAAGACACAGATCTGTAACTGTGAATAGTGCAGGTTTATAGCAAAACATGCGTGCTACATGTTTCTGACCCACTTGTCCTTCCTCAAGTGCTTGAGTGGGTCTGAAACATGTAGCACGCATGTTTTGCAATAAACTTGCAATATTCACAGCTACAGACCTGTGTCTTTGTATGTTTCACCTGCAATTTATTGTTTATATATGGGATTTGGTGGAGTGAAAGCCGTCGGTGAGACATACATTATTTCAGATCCGGACATACTAGATACCCAGATATACATCACACTAGAACACTGCTACTAGGAAAGGGTTAATCAGCTGCACCACCAATTTGAATATTGATGAGTTAATATATTCCTACATCATAGGGGTTAAGAGGTGGGAGTGGAAATCACACAGGCGCTGAAAATGTAATTAAGGTAAAAGTACTGGCAGGCAAGGGAAAATGTCAGCTTCATATTTGGGGAACAAACAGAACCTAAAATGAGCTCATAGAGGTAAAGAAAAGGCCCCTGAGTGGAACCTTCCATGCTCAGAAGGATGTTGAGGCAAGTACTTTCTAACCTAAACTTTGATTTTTTGGGTTTAGTTCTCCTTTAAGTGAGCAGGTAGGAGTCATTGGGAGACTTGCTGTAAAACTTGTGTAAGCCTACACACTATACTGGCATGCCGTTAGGGGATTTGATTGACAGCTCAAGCAGGAGTGGTATATTGAAATCTTCACTTCCATTAAGTTATATATCTCAAGACAGTGGAGGAATCTGAAGAAAATAAAGGTACTCTGGGGGTTGGGGGGAATTATAGAAAAATAATTACATTTTCCCACTATAGATGCCCTTTCAGTAAAAGTTTGGAAGTTCATCAACTAACCCATTTTAGTCAATGGGAGGAAATAGTTTGGAAAGTTCAGATAAATTACAGTTAAAATAACAATGGTAAATTACTGTAAATGGCTCCGACACCTGAGAAACGGTCCGGGGAAAATGCTTGTGAAGGTTCTCATTCATCCAAGTCATGGTATATCTGTTGTATTCAATTAAATCAACTGGACTTGAAGTTTAGTTCTTGAAGACGTTTCGCTAGTCATCCAACTGGCTTTCTCAATTCAGAATGACTTGTACAAGAATCTGTGGCAATTATGTACCCTGGAAAATCCCAATTAGCATATGTACAATGCTGTTTTGACACCTTACTTGACACCTATAACACCTCTTAGCCACTATGCAATCACGCCCTTAACACTTGGCTGTGATATGCTAATTGGAATTTTCCAGGGTACATAATTGCCACAGATTCTTGTACAAGTCATTCTGAATTGAGAAAGCCAGTCGGATGACTAGCAAAACGTCTTCAAGAACTAAACTTCAAGTCCAGTTGATCTAATACAACAGATATGTTTATTAGTGATATGTGAACTGCCTAAAAGCAGCTAAAACTACACATTTACTGTATAGACATATATTAAACTTAAAAATATAGCAAAATCTCTGGCCGTCCCTGGAGCTAGAAACTGTGGCCATTCTGGATGTTGCAGTGATGTTCCACAAAACACAATTAAACGTTAGTCTAAACACAGGAAGTAGTGTGAGAAGCCAAGTCCAATACGTTACCTGTTCCCTTGGATGGACTACACTCTTCAACCGTCTCTCCCCCAGGAAGGTCCCGATCCACTTGCTTCTGGATTCCTACCGAAAGAATTGGAAAACTCTCCCACTCATATATCTCATCTCTGGATACACAGAATGCAGTTCCTACTCCGACACACCAGCAAACTAACAGCAACTACACATATCTGTAATTTATCTTTTTGACCAGCAGTCATACAAGTAAATGTATGTATGTTTAACTAACACATGTCTACAAATATATGGAAACGTGTGAATTTCCGGTGCAAATCTTTGCTTTTCTGGAATTGTTCTATGGATATGTGGCAGAAGTAATTTATGAGAGATTTGGAGACTGTGTCTATCTATTGATCTATCTATATAGCCACATATCTGTAATTTCTGCCTGTTTGAGTATGTGCATCAATCAGACTATGCTGTGCAGTGTGACGGTTTTGTCTACTGTATTCCTGTTTAGAGAGAGGACCAGTACATAGTATTCAGAATGTGTCCAGAATCATCGCATCCAAGAAGTTACAGTAACTATTTTTAACATCCCTACTGCTCCCTGTTGCTTTTTACCTGTAAGTGTTGAATGCTTTTATTACGAATGAAATTCAAATATTAAACTTTATTTTCTGATTCAAGCGTTAGCCACTTATTTATTTATATGCCTAATTTGAAATGCAGAACATTGGGAAATATTGTTAATATTTCTTGGCATTAATGGTTATTTCTTTAATAGGTGAATTTTAAATATATTAAAATAGTAAAAAGGAACAGATTTTTATTCGTGAAGATTTCCTTTGCAATGAATGTGCATGCACCCAAAATGCATACATTTTTTAATATTGAATCTCATCTGTCACTTAGCAGCCCAATGTGACAATCTATCTAGATCCACCTGCAACGATTGCACATCCTCTGAAGCTTTTTATGGTCGACAAAGTTTTGTGTCGTCCGCAAAACAGAGATCTTGATGACTTACTTGTAATCTCCCTCGACGCTCCAGTCCGATCCTCCCCACTGGCACTGTCAGTGACAGCCTGGGAAGCAGCCAATGGGAAGACACGTCTCCTTGCAGAGCGCGTCTTCCTATTGGCTGCTTCGCGACCTGTCACTCAAAGTGACCAGAGCGATGAGGGAGATTACAAGTAAGTAGTGCAGGACTTTTGTAAAGTACCCGGAGGTGAGGACTTAGCATTTTAGGTCCTCACCCTAGGTACTCTGCAGGAGTGGGGGGAAAGGAAAGAGGGGGAGGTGAGTATAATTGTCCTTTAAATATAAGTGGCTCCAACACAGAACTCTGTGACACCCCACTTAGAACTTTAGTCTATTAACAACTCTCTGTATCCAATCCATCAACCAATTTTCTATCAATGTACAAATGTGCCACCCCAGACCAACAGACCTTAGCTTATACATCACCTATGGGGGATTGTATCAAAAGCCTTAGCAAAATTGAAGTATGCTACATCTGCTAACCTTCAGCAATAGTAAATGTGTATACACAGGGAACACAGACTATATATTATCAGAAAAAATGTCAAATGTCAAAAATAAAAATGTGTAATTAAGGTTAATGCACAAGTGTCATTTCTGTTTCCAATGATATTAAGAAGCATAAGCTATATACCCCACACTCACACACAGTAATGCCCAAGGATTCAAATAATTGTGTTCTACATGCCAAAAAAGTACTATTAAGCTCCAATTTATGAAAAGCATTTTGAATTTACTGGTATTGTGCATTACATGAAATGTTTATTGGTTGATTTAAATCGAGGTCATAGTTTTCTTTTAATAAAAAGCCTAACTTTTGTAGAAGTATCTCTCACCCACTACTCCTAACAAACTGCTGAATTGTCTAAGGAAAACCATAAAACCGGAAGTTATCTGCTGTTTAAATAATGATCTTTAAACAAGAAGGAACCCACCACAATTCTACTAATGTTAATGCTAGATGGACAAAAGAGTACTATGAAACAATCAATCACCTACTGATATAGGATGCTATATCATCAAAATGGTATCAAGCAACCGTGAGTCATCTACCATTAACAGGATGCTAAATTATCAAACTATTTAACTAACAATGATTTTTAAACTATTGGAGAGGCCATCATTTTTCTTCTGTTAAGTGACTCTACGAAAGGAAGAAAAATTGCTAGGGAGCTACATTTTTCTGAATAAATCAAACGTGATGGTTTCAGAAACCTTTCAATGTTAGTCATCTTGGGTAACAGGTGCTACATTTATATTGCAAAGTAGTCTTTAGTGAGATGCATATTTTAGGAGACTGAACTAATAAACTGGAGTTACAATAAGGCAAATCTTTTTTTTTTAAATGACATTTGAGAAAAGGAGAATATGGGAGTTTGTGCACTGCAGTTAAGGGCACAGAAGGCTTTTAATATTATTATTGCAAAAGATTTTCAATCCTTAAATGATTTGATACGTGAGACAAATAATAAATCTTTGTAAAGCACTCTGTCTGGCAAAGGTTTTAAGGTCAGGAATAGACACAGTAAAATGCTCAAAATTATAACTTTTATCCACATTTAATAGGATTTATAGCCCATCATTTATCAATCTTGGTGCAGAAAAATTGTTAAAAAAAATTATATATTTTTCTTTGGGGGTGAAAATTGCTTTTTTTCCCTTTGCTATCTTGGACCAAACCAAGCCTATTTTAGAACCAATAATGAACCATTGCTACAGCAGACTTTGATGAATAACCACAAATGTTCAATGTGAGCCCCGTGTCACATGCAGTTTGTTTCATCATTCCAAGAATTTTCAACAAAAATGGAACAGGTAAACCATATACAGTATCACTATTTTCTAGGCAGTAGAAATATACTAGATTAAAACAAAACACCCACATCCAATACGTTTTATCGAAATTTCTTTTTGTTCTTTCAATATATCAACAACTATTTATCTTTATAGATTTTATATAGCTTTGTATATTCAAAAAAGCAACATATTATATTAAGTACTTTGGGCACTAGTTAGGAATTGCATGCTGGGGACTCATTCTTCATGCTATCAAATTGTTTGACTTCAGATTCGAGCTCACAACCGACTTGAAAGCCAGACTCCAGTAGCTTGTCATTGCTGAAGCTGATCTTTTCAAAAAGTGACAAGCCTGTTTGATGAAACACACAGTGTAATTCTTTAAAGATGCTATGGAATACCTGTTCTTTGATAAGCTTCCACAGTCGCAAAATAAATTAAACTCAAAACAAGATAATTTGTTTTTTTCTTACTCCCAGCATCAATCTAGTAAATATGCTAGGTATAAATATGTTTTCCATTGTCTGCCCTGCGTGTTCACAATAAATATGAAAACAAGTATTTGTCCCATGCAGAGGCATTACACTATATTAATGTTATGGTAAATGTGGTTGGGATTAATATGTCTCAGATAGATATTTATTTTATTTATTACTGCAATTTTCAATAATCTTCTAAATAAGAAAACCATCAAGACAAAATGAAATCCCTTCAAGGAGAATAATTTACCGATTTAAAGGGTTGTCATTTTTGGATATTTTAACTAATGTGCATAAGGTGCTAATTCAAGACAGCAACAAAGTGCTTAGTTTATAAAGCACCAGTAGCTTAAATGGAAATAATGCAATTTTTTTTTTTAGCTGGAAACATTGAAAATAAGGATTGTTTGTGATTGTGTGCAATGGCTGGTCCAAGATACAAAATATATTTTTGATGTTTAATAAGTGAGGAAATACTGTATATACTCGAGTATAAACCGTCCCGAGTATAAACCGAGATACCTAGTTTTAGGTTAAAAAGGAGGAAAACCACACTGACTCGAGATAAACCGAAGGGGTAGTATTTGCCACTAAAGATGTTTGGAAACTACAACTCCCAGCATGCTTTATGTGGGAGTTGTAGTTTTCAATCATCTTAAGTTGCAAATACTTACAAATAAGAGTCAAACTTCTTTATTTGTGCACTGTATGCAAAATATAGGAGGATTTACCCCTATTTGCAAGTATTTGCCACTTAAGATGTTTGAAAACTACAACTCCCAGCATGCTTTATTGGTGGGAGTTGTAGTTTTCAAACATCTTAAGTGGCAAATACTTGCAAATAGGGGTAAATCCTCCTATATTTGTGCATACAGTATGCACAAATAAAGAAGGTTTACTTCTATTTGTATGTATTTTCCACTTAAGATGTTGTGTGTCCCTGTGTAAATAAAGTACGAAAAAGGTTTCTCCTACCTTGTCCAGCGGCTGCGCAATCCGCATTCTTCTCTACAGCCTCTGCGCATCCGGATGATGTCACTACCCAGCGCCTCTCACTTTGCGGCGCCGGGTAGTGACATCATCCGGATGTGCAGAGGCTGTGGAGCGAAGATGCGGATCGCGCGGCCGCCGGACATGGTAAGGGAAACATTGACTCGAGTATAAACCGAGGTAAGCTTTTCAGGCTTTTTTTTAAAGCCTGAAAACCTCGGTTTATACTCGAGTATATATGGTAGCATTTTATTGTATTTGTGATTCAGATGCTATGCAATGGTGATGGGGTCCACTGTTGGTGCTGATTACATAGGACCCACAAGCAAAAAAAAAATCATTAAAGGACTTCTATAAAAAATGTTATTTCAAATGGTTCATTACTGGGAACTATAATTCTTCCCAACCACCACTTTATCTTTTTTTTAAATGGCAATTATAGTGAGATTTTTTTTTTATTCCTTCTAGTGTAACCTATAAGTAATCCCAACCCCCTACCTTTAGTTTCTTTAAATTTTTCATAGTCCCTGAGATATAAGCCTTTGAATATGCTGTGATTTGTAGGAGCTGCTACACCTCATCTACCACTCAAAGGCACGCACCCACACAATCCAAAGCTACCATACAGTACTGTATATCACACACTCCCTCACCCACACTATATGCACCATGTGTCACACATAGTCCAAGGCTGTAGTGCTAAACACAATCAATAAACCATTAACCCAGCAATATGAGCATAACACACTATAAAACAGTCCCCCCAAAACATCTTATATACATACAAAACCAGTGACTCAAATGGACATCACCAAGTAAACACTAATACAGTAGATATAATAATACACTAATACAGACTAAATACCAAACACAGTGCAAATACATGAAATACATACAAAAGATGCATCCACACAGAGTGCAACTAAAGACCAAATCAATTTAATATATACAAACAATAGAAGCCTAGTGAACATCCAACTAATTTGCTTACATTTAACGTTACCAGTGAATTGCGACTTAGAAAGCCTGTCAGTGAATTTAAAGCAATTAGTTTAATAACTTGCCCAAATTATTTTAAGCCCAGCAACCACGTGATGTGGTTAAGCAAACTTTGACGTGGTTTCTGGGCTTAAAATAATTTTAAGCCCAGAAAGTTTAAAGTTATTAAACTAATTGCTTTAAATTCATTGGCAGGCTTTCTAAATCGCAATTCACTGGTAACGTTAAATATAAGCAATCTGTGAAATATACAGACTAAAGCAAATTAAATGTATCAGGATAACAAGCAGTGTCACTGTGTTTGTGAAGGTCTCTCACTACAGCTGCTGCTACACTGACTCTGTCTTCAGTGATTATGATCTCAGCTAAGCAGGGGAAGAGATATGAACTTTAGGTACAATAATAAATAACAATTAGCAAACTTAGAGAACAGGCAGAGTGAAGTAACTTACTTGTAAAGAATCTCATCACCACTTGTCCTCCTCTCTCCCCCTCTGCCCCTCCCTTCAGCACATTGCAACTTTCTCCCACACTTTGCTTGCTTGCAGTCTAACTCTGGAAGGGAGGGGTCAACAGGATGTCAGCACTTCATTTAAAGTCCTTTCAACTGAGCATGCCCAGACTTTTCGTACAGCCCTTTTCTGCTTGAGGGGGACTAGACAGAGGGGGAGGGGGACTACACATCTTGGTACAAACTTCTGCCAGTGGGAAGAAACAAAGCCACACAGCAACATGAAAGTAAGGCAGATTATACTAAGTGATCTGTACATTGTATATAGACAACGTATTTTTTCCACTATAGTTGCCCTTTAAATCTTCTATTTCTTTAAATATCCAATGTGAACCATCTTACATTTCAGCTGTCAGTCAAGTGCCTTATCATCTTAAACTCTTCTGTTGTGAGCAGTTTTACTGTAGAGAATGGTGAGTTTTGACAGTTGGTATGCTGTGTGCAGTTTTGACGGTTGGTATGTGGGAAATTTCCTCTCCCAGTTCTGCTTCATAGTGATTAATTGATTAATGAGCATGCTTACCCTCATAAAAAAGTCTTGTCAGATGGAAGGGGAAGTGGATAAAAGAGAGAGGGGCATACTGAGCCTAATGCTGGCCATAGACGCAGCGATACGATCGTTGATCGCATGCGATAATATTGATCAGTCAAAGGTTTTGCTTATCCCAATAACAAAATGGGCCAATCTTATAAATGCATCTGTGGCCACCATTAGCAAAACAAGTACTTTGATGATGGCATGCAGTAACACATACCTCAGTGTTAAGTGTAAATGCTACTTACACATGTTTATTTATATATTAAGATAAGGAAAAGTCATTTTTTTCAGTATAGTTTCCCTTTAAGGCACAATATCATCGTCAACTTCTAATTCCTCATTTTTTGTAAACTAGGATAGGCGTGAGGCTAAATGTAATCCCTCTACTTGGTTAGTTTCTGCGAAATAACCCCAGTGATGGTGGCAACTTTTCAAACACATTTTTTGGCAGAAATTATCATTTCAAAAGCTACTTCATTCATCTAAACATCAGCAGCACATGGTGTAGTAAAGTAGCATTTAGCTTTACTTCTACATCAAAAAATTATTCAGTGGTAATGACATCCTTTCCCTTGTTAACCGTTGGCAAGGCTTTGAAATAAAGAATATATCACATAATATTTGCTACACCAGGTTATTGGAAAAAGAACTGGGCATCTCAAACACACACTCTGTTTGCAATTCACTGTGCTGCTTACTGTATGTAATAAACAGAAAGTAACAAGTCATTTATCATAAAAAATGATTCAACACTATTGTACATAAGAAAAAACAAATACTTAAAAATGTAAAAAGAAGGGGTTAACACGGCCCCCATAAGTGGACTTCTGTACTGAGCCAGTGAGGGGACCTGAAAGGTACCTTGTATGGGGCCTAGAAAATTCTTTGAAGGTAAGATAAAAGGTAAGATAAAATAAAATACAGAAATCCATTTTGTTTACTGAGGGATTTAAGCTTATAATTTTTTTAGCCTTCGATGATTCGAATAGATTCCAAACAAAGTTTTCAATATATTTAAATGTGAAACAATTTTTGCATGTAAAATGTCAGCACCTTGTCAAACACTGCTAACACCTTGGGTGTTTGTCTTTTTCCAGAACATTTTAGCAATGAATAAATGCAGCTTTTGCTGTTTTTCTCTCTGTAGAAATGAGTCTCTAGATGCCTTGCAATGATTTTTTTTTATTTCCTGTTAAAGGTGAATTACTCGTTTATTGCTTTTTCCCAAGTGCTATACATCCCAAGTCCATTTTGACATTGTGTAACACCTTTAACATAATACAATTTACAGTTTTCATTTTAGGTTACTTGCCGTAATAGATACCAGTAATGTCCATAAGACATCTTTTTAGTGGGAGAAGCCATGTTTATTTTGCCCATGGGACTAGCTAGTAGGATGTAATTGTGCATCTAGCAATCTTTGCAGGCTAATATCATAAAATTAGTGTTTTGTAGGTTGCAGTATTTTTTTCTATTTTTTAAATAGAATGACAAGAAAGAAAGTAAAAATGTTCAAATCATTGTGGTAAATATGGATTGTAGTTTCAGTAAAACAATACTGCATGTTGCCCATTGCTGTGTACACAGATGAACTTAACACTGTTAATTTACTAAATTATTATTAACCAATGGCAGTGGAAACTAAGATGATACAACAAACTCAATTGAATTAATTTCTCAATTCTATATAAAAAAAAAAAACACAGCTAACCTGCCCCTCACCACCTGCACTATACAAAATTATTCAACTGGATTTCTTACATTTAAATTAAATTAAACATATTGTTTAAAATGGCACTGGGTATTTGGTAGATTAGGGGCATTTGACTGGGATGGTGGGGCTGATCACCCTGCATTCCTCACACACCAGACCGTCTTGCCCCATGTTTCCCTGCTCAAAAAAGTGGATCTGGGCACATTATCTATACGAAAATAATAGCATTTAGAAGCGACACACCAACAATATTTGTTTTCAATCGGTATTAGTACAGGGGATTGAGAAATTTTGCTACAATTGTGTCCCCCGAGAAAATTCCGGGAGCTCAAAAGGCCGCTGGCACAATATAGACCCTGTGGATATAATTTAGTCAAATGAATTACTTACAGATATCAGACTAGTTACAACAAACATGAGCGGGTCTCTTAATCTAAACGGCATTAAACAAAAGGTTTCAATTAACCGAGCAATAGGTAATGGGATTAGAAGCAAGACCAATGTTGCGAGCACAGTAATTACTGGAATAGAAACAAGCCAGACGTGAGAACTTTCCTTATATTTCTAGGCTCCTGCTGTATTATTTCTACTTTACTCCAATACAATATATTTTGCTTTTTTTAGGAAACATAATACAAGTGTATACTTTACTTGTTTCTGAAATCTCCTTTGGTAATTTATTCTAAATCTACATATTAATTTTGTATTTGAATTCCCTCTTGCTTCTATCAGTAACAATTTTATTGCCATAAGTGCATTAACTGGGGTTGCATTTTCTTGCTATGAAAGAAATATAATTATTGCTTAAGTATTAAAATTGGTAACGAACAATTAAATAGTAATTAGACTTGATTTTGGAAAAATTAGAGTAAGATCTGCCATTTTAATATATAAAAGACCAACACTAAAGTGTAATGGATCTTTTCGTAATTAAAATAATACTATGTAAAACCCAAATGAAAATCAGACACACATATTAAATACATTTGATGGAGAAAATAGGTTTGCTAGCTCCCTCATGTGGCTGACAAATATAGTAATGCCCATTAATAGTATATAGGTTTGTGCTAGTGGCAAACCAAATAATTCAAATTCTGTACACAAGAGTTGTGCATTTTATAAAATGCCTAGATACATCTCACAGAGAATTAGGTGTCTGGTCTGTTTGCTTGCCATTCTAAACAATGCCAGATTCCTATTCAGTCTGCTTGTTCAAACAACCTAAATTCCTTTGTACTGGGATGACTGGGCAGAGAAATATTTAATGAACATCAAGAGCAAGGAATGATAACTAATGAAAAACTGTTTTATTTTCTTGGAGAGAAACTTATATATTACAATGAAGTAAAATAAAAAACGAAAAAACATAAACTATATATTCGCACTGGTAAAAGATAAATACAGTAAATGTAAAAGTAAACATTGGATCACTCCTTAGTAGTCAATCCAGCAAATTACATTTTATAAATACTCAGTCGCTACTAGTTGATTCCTTTATTTAACTGCCAACAAAATCCACTTTTTAAAAATATCTCTTTAACTGGTTGTGGTACTTACAGGCAAAGTTTTAGCCCATAGTTACAGGCCTTTATGAAGCCCGGTGCACATATATATATATATATATTAAATGTATGGCCTGGGTTGTACATTTACGATTGCTCAGCCGTACAATAACATGTGGTAGTAAACTATCTCAATGGTATGGTATAGGCAATCGTACAATTACATTGTTAACTTTCATTCCAAGTCACAAATTGTTATTGGTAAAGTAATGTATTTTGACTGATCTCCAGTTATATTCAAAGATTAGAACTTGTTTATCGAACTTTATTTATTTATAATAGCACAAATACTTTATTATTAGACACTTTAACACTTTAACTTGGTATTATTCTAGAGCACGTGAAAACTTTTGCCACTAGTAGCAGGGTTTTGGGTTCATAATATATCAGGCACTTTTGTTGTTCCTTCTGGTAACAAAGTTTTAACTATTTTTATTGGTTTACAATGTAACTGGACCTCCGAGGTCCTGAGTGTGACTATATTCACACTTATATATGTAAGTGTGGTGACTTTTGGTATTCCTATAGGATATCACTGTATCATATCATGGGGGTGTGTGTTTTGGGCTTTTTAAGGAACGTATGTAGGTGTATTCAGATGTTCTGAGGACGGATCAGACGGAACATGTTAATGGCGGAATAAATTTTCTTGTTTGATTTAAAATTTTGTGATTGCGTCTTCATAACGACGGCCGCCCACAACATTGCTATTCTTTGAAAAATCCCACGTGTGCTCCGACTCTCCTGACTATATATATAGAGATATATAGAAAGATATATCCTTCCTATTCTATAATCTACAACTTTATAGATGGTTGCAATTTTTTTGTGGTTGCGGATTGTATATTATTAGTAATGGGTTTGGTGTATATTTATATGTGTAAACCTCAGGCGCCCCTAGGCACGTGCCTTCTGTGCCTAATGGTAAATCCGGCCCTGTGCCTGTATACATTTTTGCCATGTGTATGGTATGAGCATAAATACGTGTATAGAAAGTATAGTAGTGAGTTGTAAAAGTACATACTGAGCTGCTACCCCTATTTTAAATATAATAGGGTTATTGGAGTCTGGAGTAATCTGTATGCAGACAATGATTGGATTAAGTACGTTACATTGCAACCCATTTTCAAGGAATAACATTTGTTTTAGAACTGCAATTTATGTACTGCTCATATGTCTTCTAATGTGAAACTTGACACACTTAGGAATTAATGTGATACTTTTTATTGGCTAGAATGATTATAAATGCAAGCTTTGACTTGAGAGGTGTTAGAATACTGAATCTGGCAATATACCAAAGAACAAAGGAATTCCTAAAATGTGCAGAATGTAATCTCTTGCCCAATATTACTGGTATTAACTATATTGATAAAGACCACAGAGGGTTACTGAGAAGTTAGCACTTGGTTGATAAACTGTCCAGGCCCACTTCTCATGGATGAGTGCTATACATCTCTACTTCATTTTGACATTGTGTAACACCTATAACATAATACAATTTACAGTTCTCATTTTGTGTTATTGCATTAACAGATTCCAGTCCATAAGACATCTTTTAAGTGTCAGAAAACATGATTATTTTGCCCCTGGGTCTAGCTAACAGGGTATATTTATGATATATCTCCAACCAGGAAGAAGAATGAGGCAGGCTAACGGATTCCCATCAGATTCCTCTCCTGAGGAAGTGGCAGGGAAGCCACGAAACATGTTGGGCGGAGCTAGGAGGGATATGCTGTGAACTATGCTGCATCGCTGTGAATGTTGATTTTAACATTTGAAATAAAGAAAAGTTTTATTCTGATGGGAATACGGTAGCCTGCCTCGTTCTTCTTCCTGGTTGGAGATATATCGTTACTGACCGCCGCAGAGGAGCCGGCGTTACAAGAGGTGTGTGAGCACTGGACTTCCATTTACACGGGATTTCCGGGATGCAGGTACTGCACGAGTGTTTGTTAGGGTATATTTATGTTGTGCATCCAGAAATCATTGCAGGCAAACATCATAAAATTAGTTTTAAAGTATGATCCATTATTAAAACTATTTAGTGTTTTGTAGATTGCAATATTTGAATTGACAGAAGAGCACATAAAAATGTTCAAATCATTGTGGTAAATATGGATTGTAGTTTCAGTAAAACAAAAACCGCATGTTGCTCATTGCTGTGTACACAGATGGATAAATGCAGTTAATTAGCCTCCCTTTTCCAAGTTATTATATAACCAATGGCAGTGGGAACTAAGATTCTACAATAAACTGAATCAAAATTATTTCTCAATTCTATGAAAACCACAGCCAACCTGCCACCCCTAACAACCCTCCCTAGGCTGCATTATACAAAAGTAGTCAATTGATTTTTCTACAATATTCATTAAATGAAAAATTAATTCAGTCATTCACAATATTTAATGGCCCAGGGTATTTGTTAAATTAAGGGGCATTTATTTGGCTTTGCATGTGTCATTATTAGTAATTGGGTTTTCTGGATTGTTGAGGTACTCCTTTGCAATTAGTAGTAAACATGTCAATAATAGGAGATTGGTGTTAGAGTTATACTAAGATTGCCTTGTCTAATAACTAGACTGCTTGTTCCTGCAAAATTAGTAAAGGGTATTGATCTGCTCAACATAGAACATAATAAAATAGGGGAGACAATTAGAAATTTTTAGCAACTTGCTTTTTCACCAATGACTTAAGATGGCCATACATTAGAACTTACCTTTTGATGTTCCATCAACATTCGAGCGATGCATCATGAACTGCCAATTTTGTTTTTGGGATCGCAAAATGAATGGGCCAGGTGGGACTGTCTCAGTAACGTTGGAAGGTACGAAAACCAGTGCTAATAACTTTAGATAGATTAGACATTCGCCTATAGAGAAATGTCTAATCTATCTAATATTTTAGTAGTGTATAGGCACCTTAGTTTGTCAGTGTTTGGGCACTGAAACCTACTATTGAATAAAACTTTTACCAAGGATTTAACTATGGACCTTGCTGCTTTTAAGGAATGCACCATAAGACTGCTCATGCAGGTTGAAGATTTTCTGTATTGGCTTGGACGAGAGCCTGTAATAAACGTCCGGGAGGCGGGTGTACTTACAAGTACGCTTAGGAGGAGGCGAATAGTCCGGAAGATGCAAGACACAGAGGCTGCTGGGAATTGTAGGCTGGATACTGGAACAAGGTGCTGCAGGGAACTGAAGGCTGGATACTGGATACAGGCAAGGTAGGTAACTGGATACAGATGAGGTAAGTAGATGGATACTGGATACAGGCAAGGTGAGAACTGGATACAGATGAGGTAAGTAGATGGATACTGGATACAGGCAAGGTGAGAACTGGATACAGATGAGGGAAGTAGATGGATACTGGATACAGGCAAGGTAAGTAACTGGATACAGATGAGGTAAGTAACTGGATACTGGATACAGGCAAGGTAAGTAACTGGATACAGGCAAGGTAAGTAACTGGATACTGGATACAGGTAAGGTAAGTCACTGGATACTGGATACAGGCAAGGTAAGTAACTTGTGCAGGAAAGAAACAGGATCTAAGGCAGGTGAGTATAAGGAGCTACTATCAGGCACCGGGTCCAGGAGGACGCTGGTTTTTAAATATTCGTGCCGCCCGGCGTGTCGGCGTCGTGACGTCATGACGTCTACGACGCCGCCCACCCGGAAGTGCAGTGCGGCGAGGGACCGGAGCGGCAAGTAAGTTCGTGACAGAGCCATGGGGCTGGCAGCACCCCGGCCACCACAGTCGTGAGTATTATCAGCGTTTCTGTGTGCAATCAAAGGATCTGGGGCTTATGCACTTGGACCATCTAAGCTATTTTGTGAGTGTATGTTTTCCTATTTGAAAAAGCTTCTTTATCTGCCAATAACTTAGTGGTAACATTTTTTAGTTTTTAAGAGGATGCTCTTCCCCTTTTAGGCCTACTGTTTTGGGTGTGGAGCCACCATTTATTTTTGTTGTTTACCCAGCATGTTGATCAGGTTAGTTTATATACAGTAGCAGAACAAAATAGAGGACACATTTTAAAAACAACTATTTTTTTGTTTTTTTTATTTACCCATCTTTTTAATATCTTCAATATGGTATATTAATACCTCTTTCCTGACATGTAGCTAGTGCACAGTAAATCAAATGTATTCTTTTTGTGTCGACATTACTTACAATACAATACAATATATCAATTGGGCTATGCAGACTCTAGCTGTCATTTTATAGTGTTTCAGGGTCTATGATTTACTGTAAGTCCCCCTAACTCTGTCTCAAATTGTAGATTTGTAGATTTAGTTTCATTGTTCAGATAGATGACATTCCATATATAAGATTAAAATTTGAGTAATTTAGTTATACATCTCTCCATTTTGTCTTCATAATTCAGCTTGTAGCATACTTCTCTGAACAGATTACCTTGCTTTACAGTGTGCTCCAGGCAAAAAGTGAGATAACTTTTAATGCCATTTATCATAAAGGAATAATAAAATACCATATACCAAGGTCAGTGGATGCTATTATAAGATGATACTACAAATGGACAGTAGGTTTACAGACATTTCTGTGTTCCACTATAATTTCTACATTTAAGTGGCAATTTGCAAAAGTTTAAAACTAGGTCAAAGTACGAAATAACCACTGTAGCATTTTATGTAAAAAATTTCAACTCTACACTCCGCTGAAAAATCTGTTTAAAGGGTATCTCCATTCTCCACTGCAAAACTGTATTTACCATTTTTTACTTTAATTGTAGAAAGGGAGGTAAAGGGGCTATCATGCACCTTGAAAAATCTATATAGGTCTATAATATTTCAAATAAGTAATAATGGGTAGAAGTCAAGGAACAAACAACAGAATTATTACTTCTGGCTTCCAAAATAAATGCTTCAGTAAGCCAAATTAATAGCTTTGATTGATTACATTGATTGAAGTATGTATGTATTTGTTTTTTTTTTTTGTATAACACTGAACATATTATGCAGCACTTAAGCACGGTTATTTAATCTATTTACATCAGGCACTAATCCACAAAGCTCCCAATCTAAGCACTTTATCTCATAAATAACATATCACTTTTGTCTTTATGACGGGAGGTAAAGGAGCTTTGTCCTACCTCCTGTTCTTCAATAAAACATGCAGGAGCTGGGAACTTCCTCTGACAGGTCCCAAGGCACTCTGTATTCTATGCGCATCGCACTCCTTTACCTCCCACTCTTCAATAAAACTGAATAGCACAAAGTCATTTTAACCAGTGGAGATGTCCTTTACTGTAAGTCCTCCATGTGTTTTAAAAAAAAATCTGATATATTCTATTTTTATTTATCCTTAATTCAATGTTTTTATTATCATTATTATAGATTTATATAGCGCAATATCTTCCGTAGCACGTAAAACTATTGTGTGTATAAAGTTTATTTAAAAAACAGTTAAACAGTAAAAAACATTTACTTTAAGCAAAGGTAGCCAATTCGATCATACTGTGTACGGTCGCACGGCCAACCGATCCCTATACCGTGTATGGCAATCAGTCGAGTCCGTATGTGTGGTGCCCACAGCATGTGTGCTGACAGATACCAATGTGATCTGTTGGCACACATGCTGTAGAAATCGCATGTGTATGGCCACCTTAAGTCCAAACCATATGGAATCTCTTAAATTGTAAACAGACTTAATCCAAATAAGAGCTTATATCTGTTGTATTCAATTAGATCAACTGGACTTGAAGTTTAGTTCTGTAAGACATTTCGCTAGTCATCCGACTGGCTTTCTCAATTCAGAATGACTTGTACAAGAATCTGTGGCAATTATGTACCCTGAAAAATCCCAATTAGCATATCACAGCCAGGTTTTAAGGGCGTGATTGGATAGTGGCTAAGAGGTGTTTTAGGAACGCCCAGAGTAAGGTGTCAAAACAGCATTGTACATGGCAGACAGTTGGTGTCGAACCCCCCACCTCTATTTATTTTCACATAAATGGCCTCCTTGACACCTCTCTTGAACCAGTCACATTCCTTTGCCAATATGTTAACATTACAATATCTTCAAAGGTATGTCCTTTATCCTTAAGATGCAGGTACACGGCTGAGTCCTGACCCGAGGAATTGGCTCTTCTGTGCTGGGCCATTTATGTGAAAATAAAGAAACCAAGCCTAAATAGAGGTAGGGGGGTTCGACACCAACTGTCTGCATGTACCAAAAATTGCTTTGTTGTTTTGACACCTTACCCTGGGTGTTCCTATAACACCTCTTAGCCACTATCCAATCACGCCCTTAACACTTGGCTGTGATATGCTAATTGGGATTTTCCAGGGTACATAATTGCCACAGATTCTTGTATAAGTCATTCTGAATTGAGAAAGACAGTCGGATGACTAGCAAAACGTCCAGTTGATCTAATTGAATACAACAGATATACCATGACCTGGATGAATGAGAACCTTTACAAGCATAAATAAGAGCTTGTTTTGGATTTGGATTTTTTTCTAGTAAGAATCTATGAAGAGCTTGCTACATCATATTTTCATCTATTTCTTTCTTGCTTAGTAAATCTAATTATAGTATATTTTTAAAGCAGACAACACACAATCGAACTCTTGTTTTCTAATTTTCCTACAGCATGGTGAAGTACCAGTCTTTGAGTAGACCAAAATAAGATTATATATAGGTAGAAATGTTTATTAAAATCATCAGATTCTATTCTGATCAGATATATGCAGTGACTATCAACTGGGCCATTACATAACTCCCAACTAGCCCAGTTCGCATAAGACAGTTTTTGGGGGCTTTTTGCACTGTCCTAGGATAGGTAAGACTATTGTGGTCCATAAGCCGGGCTGAGAGCTGTCAGGGCAGAGTAGGGTCAGGGCAATTGTGTGAGGACAATATCTGGGAGTTAATAGGAACTCCCAAAATTGTAGAAATCTTCTTTAAGACCAGACTTAGGGGCCAAAGGACCGATGCAAAAACAAAAGGGGCGCTACCTACCTTTGCAAGATCCGCGATGCAGTAAATCACTTTGCACAATTTACTGCATCGCGGATTCCCGGTCAGGTAACAAGAGCTGTGCTACAAGGTAGCATAAAACTTAACGCTGCCTATATTTCATAGTCTGTGCTATTTCCAAAAAGTTTTGTTAACATGAGTTTTACTATAGTAATTTTTTACTATGTAGGCACACATCTGTAGTGTTCTATTTTAGGGCTAGGTCCCACTACTGTGTGTCGGAGGGCGATTTGTGCAATGCTACTGGGTAGTTCCTACTGTGTGCGCTGTGGTCCAGTCCGTTATTGGTTTGCATTCGTGTGGATCGCATGTGTGCCAATAACATGATATGGCCCGGAACGCAGCGCACATGGAGTATCACGCACAGCAGCGCATTGAAAAAATCCTGCATGCACTGCTGTGTTTGATAGTGGGACCTAGCCCTCTGACTTTCTTAGAACCACCATACCTAGAGGTGTAAAAGTAAAAACTCTATTAAATCTCCTACAACTCCTTGCTAAATAATAAACTTCATTTTCTAACATTTTATTACACAAGATGTACAATTCGTTTTATAGTTTATACATCATATTAAACAATTACATATATATATAAATATATATATTGATAGCAATGTGTTTATAGGAAGAGAGTAATGCTTATTAGTGAAGTATATTATATAACTAATGAAGTATATTATATCTGTTACAAGCAGCAATGTCCCAAATGTGCTATTGAAATTCATTTGCCACAAGACATCTCTACATAAGTGTTGTATTAAGCAGGAAGCTGAACTGGCACTAAGAAAGGTCAAAAAACGAATACAAATCAGCAGCAGAAATATATCAAACTGAAGTTTAAACACATTGCATATTACTCATAATAACTACTTAGGATGACAAATCAAAGGCAACGAAGCATGCTATCAGCAATAATTTATTTTAATGGGTAAAGGCATGAAAATTACGGTATGGGTATTATGGGTGTGAAATGCTTCATTTGTCAGGGATAAGACAAACAACATAAATTTGGCCATGTCAAAGAAATGTGTTTATTTGTATTTTGTGAATTAATTCTTAGCTTTTCTAATTGAATGTCTCACAATTATATGACATCACCTATGAGAAATGGGAGAATTATGAAGTCACAGTTTATCTGGTCTTTATAATACAATTGGATGTATTATATGTATGTATGAATTTAGTCTGCCAACAGCATATACCATATAAATTTATTTTACAAAATATACAGAAAGATATAATATTTCACGGTATGAGATAAAATGGAGTTAAAACCATGCTTTTCTATGTAATATTGGGTTAGGGTGGGTTAGACTCACATAAACTCCACAGGCACCTGATGTAATACCCCTAGTGTTCGTTTTAGCACAAAAATGGCCTTTTAAATAGAGGCAATGCATTAAGCTAAGGGATTACTGCATTGCAAGAACCCAGAAGGAAGAGGAGCGTGGAGGGTAAGTATTACTGTACAAGGGTCATCAAGATCTTTCTTGTTTCTGAGCTTTTTCAATTAAATGAATGTGAGTAAGGTCAGGCACAATTAGCAACTGGCCCATAGATTTACAGTCCTAAAGTTAGTATCAGTTAGTATCAGAATGAAAAATCACCTTTAGGCTGGAAGGCTAGAAATACTGCACCATTACACAGTAGTTACTGATATAAAGATGCATGAGTAGACAATTTGTCCATCTGAAGTTTTTGAAGAAATAGTAGGGGACCTCCATTTTTCATCTATAGACATGCTCAGTAGCTCTAAATTTCTCATAGCGCTTTGTTCCTTGGAGACCATGAAACATTTTTAATCCTTTACCACATTTGTAACTTTTCAAATGCATGTTAGGCCCCCAGGTCATTAGCCAGTGCTATTCAGTCCTACAGTTCATTAGCCAATATTAATCAGACCTTCAGTCACTTTGCCAGTGCTGTCAGCCCTTAAGTTATTAGCCAGTGTTGCTAGTCCTTCAGTTCATTAGCCAGTGTTGCCAGCCCTCTAATTTATTAGTCAATGTTAGTAAACTCTCCAGTTCATTAGTTAGTGGTGCTAGCCCTCCAATTCAATAGCCAATGTTTCCAGACCATCAGTTCATTAGCCAGTGTTAGTCAGACCTCCAGTTCATTAGTAGCGTTAGCCAGACCTTCAGTTGATATACAATTTATAAAGTTTACTTAATTTACTTGACACCCTTAAGTTTAAATGGAGAACTCAAAATGGTAGGTTTAGCCACACTTCTAAGTGGACACTAAAAGGAAGTGGAATTTTTCTATCATCCAATGAGGTTCTGATTTTACAACATGTGCTATTGTTAGCAAATTAAAACTTCTCTTAGGCTGGGTACACACAAGGGTACAATTTGTCCCGGGACAAATATCTGTTGGTCATGGCAATAGTGGCCGCAGCCGACAGTTTGTGCGACAAATTGGTACAATGGGGAATCACACAATCGGACGTGGTTTACCGACAGACATTAGTCACTGCTACGGACCAAAGCAGCACATATTTTTTGGCCCAACTGACCGATATGCAGAAGTATTGGTCAATTGGGCAGAAAAATCTGCCCGTGTGTACCCAGCCTTAGGCATTGTACATGACAAGACAGGAATTGTAAGGAAGTTCCTGTATTACACCAAATTATGTGCTGTAAGTCTTAGCCAATCAAATAGAATAATTTAAAAAAATCTATTTTTATTAAATGTTTAAAAACAAAATACACATGTCAATATAATTTATCTTAATAAGAAAGACCACAATCCCACACAACACACACACTAAGAAAATACAAAGATATCTATGTACTTGAAGAACAAGTGAAAAGTTGACCATGTTATATTTTTATGATAAAACAGATTAATAAAATACATTTATATTTAAACATTACTGGGGGTTTTGTTTTGTTTAGTTTTTTTCTCTTCTAGTCCAGAGTCACTGAACCCTTAATGGTGCCTCCCATTTTGCTGTAGTTGTAGCGATAGAAGAAGAAACGTAACCTAAGGTTAGTAACATTTCAAAATAAAGCAATATACTGTACTAATACCCAAACAAAGTCCACCACACAACTAGTATTGCAACATCACTATCTAGATTACCTGAGATAGACAGGTAGATTATCTGGAAAAGACAACTACATTAATAAGAGGACTGGGGGAACATGAATATGAAGACAGATTGTATAAGTTACAATTATGCATATTAGAGAAAAGGCGCTTGCGTGGGGATATGATTGCTGTGTTTAATTACATTAAAGGACCTGTAAACTCCACTCCACTCGCAGCCGCTCAGTCTCTGACAGCCGCTCTGTCCCGACCACGCGCCCTATCTTAGGCGCATGCGCGCCAATTCAAAAGATGGGGCGCGCGATCAGGACAGAACAGCTGTTCAGAGACTGAGCGGCTGCGAGTGGAGCGGCGGGTAAGGTAAGTTCCTGGTCCCCCGATCGTCCTATTATTCACAGGGAGGTGAGAATAAGCGTTCTCACCTCCCTGTGAATAATAGAAACGAATGGCACTTAGTCATTTTATTGTGTTTAGTGTTCCTTTAATGGGCCATACAATAAACTATGGGATGACCATGTTCTTTCTCCCATTTGTAGCAGAGGTTGCTGAAAAACTAAGAAGAATTTTCAAAAAAACACCATATCCATCTGCTTTAAACCAAACACAACATGAAGGAAGCAATTGGTACATACGAAGTACGAAAACACAAGAAAAGTGACATTATATAAGCAGAGCAGTGCAGTGAAGAGTGCTCTGATTTATATGTGGAGGAGACAAAACAGCAACTGCACCAACGTATGGTCCAGCACAGAGCCAATGCCTTGGGTCAGAACTCAGCCGTGTACCTGAATTAGGTAAAAAAAAAGGATTGTAATGTCAACATATTGGCAAAGGAACAGGACTGGTTCAAGAGAGTTATCAAGGAGGCCATTTATGTGAAAATAAAGAAACGAAGCCTGGATAGAGGTGGGGGGGGGGTTTCAACACCAACTGTCTGCCATGTACAATGCTGTTTTGACACCTTACCCTGGGCGTTCCTATAACACCTCTTAGTCACAATGCAATCACGCTTTGCATTCAGACGGTCCCTAACACCTGGCTGTGATATGCTAATTGGGACTTTCCAGGGTACATAATTGCCAACAGATTCTTGTACAAGTCATTCTGAATTGAGAAATCCAGTCAGATGACTAGCAAAATATCTTCAAGAACTAAACTTTAAGTCCAGTTGGTCTAACTGAATACAACAGACATACCATGACCTGGATGAATGAAAATCTTCACAAACAGTCAGGCAGTAAATGTGGGTATTGCTGAGTAGGTTGAACTGGATGGATGTATGTTTTTATTAAACCTTATATACTATACTATAGTATGCTGATTCAGTGCAATTTAGGATCAGCTTTGTTAGTAAATGTAACCTGCTGTGTTTATATTTAAAGGGACACTATACTGAAAAAAACAGTAATCTATAATTGAATACATGTAAGTAGCAGTTACTTTGATTTGTGTCTGTTGCTGCATGCCTTCAATCCAGCACACATTTTGTTTAGGAGCAGTATCCCCTCTCCCTCTATTAACCACTCCCACTTCCATCCAACCTGACTTTTTTCCCACAAACCAACTGTCAAGCCTACATATAGCATACAGCATTCCAACTGTCAAAACTCTGTCACCATTCCAGCTACAGTAACACTACTCACAGAAGAATAGTTTTTGAGAGCAAGAAACTTGATTGACAGCGGAAATATAAGAAGTTTTAGATTGGATATCTAAATAAATAGGGGGCAGATCAACAAAAAAATGATACAGTGATAGTCTGGATGAATTATATTTTCCAGTAATGGGCAATTTAAAATAAAAAAATTTTCGGTATAGATGCCCTGTAAATACATGGTATTAGGAAAGACAATACCTAATTCAGAGTCATCAAGAAATCATTTTATATGCAATTTGTTCCTGAGAACCTGTAATTAAATTGTGCCAGAGAATCATTTGTTTGTAATGAAACACCTGAACACAAGTACATATAAATAAATACTTGAATATTTCCTTGAAGAAGTGATTTCATTTTTCATTCACTCAGCCTAGCAATCCTGCAGTCACTCTCCTGCCCACTTCTGGCCACTCCTATTCTTCACCCCACGTGAACAATGTGTGTAAGCCTTAAGGTGTTATAGGAACACCCAGGGTAAGGTGTCAAAACAGCATTGTACATGGCAGACAGTTGGTGGCGAACCCCCCCACCCTATTTAGCTTGGTTTCTTTTATTTTCACATAAATGGCCCACACAGAAGAGCCAATTCCTCGGGTCAGGACTCAGCGCTTGTACCTGCATCTTAAGGATAAAGGACAACCTTTGAAGATATTGTAATGTTAACATATGGCAAAGGATGTGACTGGTTCAAGAGAGGTGTCAAGGAGGCCATTTATGTGAAAATAAGCAACCAAGCCTAAATAGAGGTGGGGGTTCGACACCAACTGTCTGCCATGTACAATGCTGTTTTGACAACCTTACCCTTACCTTGGGCGTTCCATAACACCTCTTAGCCACTATCTAATCACACCCTTAACACCTGACTGTGATATGCTAATTGGGATTTTCCAGGGTACATAAGTGCCACAGATTCTTGTACAAGTCATTCTGAATTGAGAAAGCCAGTCGGATGACTAGCGAAACGTCTTCAAGAACTAAACTTCAAGTCCAGTTGATCTAATTGAATACAACAAATATACCATGACCTGGATGAATGAGAACCTTCACAAGCATACACAGGCCGTTTATCGCCCTAAAATGGCTGGTCGTATACATACATTCAGTTCCCAAGGCAGGACTTTGATATAGTGAATTTAATAAATAAATGAAAATCTGAATTATAACAGTTTTTATGGAAAATTATAAAGCAATTATTTTTTTTGTTCAATAATTTTTATTAATTTTATTAAAATTTTTTCCAAAAGAATTTTTGCATATAACAAAATTGCAAAAATACAAAAAAAAAAAAATATTGTCTTGTATCTTGAAATATTTCGATTCGTGTACAATCCAAATAATAAACAAAATAAGTAAAATCTAAACACAAAAACAACCCATTGTGCCATTTTTATTTTGAAGACTCTCAACAATCAGTATCGATCAAAAAGCAAAAGTTTGAATATAGCACACCTGCTGTAGGACTTAAGGTTGGTATCCGTTGCAGTACTCTCATCTGGCTGCAGTCCACACATAGGTATAAGGTATAAGGTATAAACATAAATTCTTTATACTGGAGTCCAGCCACGCCCACCGGTCTCCTCCATCGTATCCACATCTGGTCTCTGAGTCCCTGATAAAGGATGTATTCTCATTGTCCAAATATACCATGTTTTATATCACTTGTTCGTATTATTATTTGATAAATGGGCTGTGTGTTCATTGTGTACCCACCATACTCTTTTAATTATTTCAGATTTCGTTATAAGTCCTCCCTTCCAAGTCATAAAGCAATTCTTTATAGAATTTTTTTACATTCTGAAGAACTATCTGCTGCTCCAAATGTGTTTTTATAAAACCCATATTGCAGATGGAATGGTATTGACTGACCAATTAAAGAATTAGTTATACACTGATATCTAGAAAATGTTTTTAAAGAAAAACCAAAGACAAAAATTGGTGTGAAAGTGAAGAACTTCTATTAGTAGGGAACCTCCTGCATTGGTTTGGTGCCCGCGGTTTACCCGATTTGTGGGTCTGGTTCGTTTAACCACAGTGCGTTTGATTGGGTTGTGACTTAAGTTCAGTTGCCAGTACAATTAGTATCAGGTAGCTGGTAGCTGGCTTAATTTTGGGTGCTGGTTGTGTTGCAGGCCTGACTCTTATGGTCAGGCCTAGTGAGGCTATTGGACCTACCAGCAAAGCTTGTGTAGGTCAGGGGTAGGTTGTGGTTAGCAGGATCTTTTTGTTGGAAAAAAACATGTGCAATTATTTCAGCTACACAACTTTAGCTAAAATAAATAATAAAGTAAGGATAGCTGAACAAAGCAAGACTTACCCTTAACAATTTTTTCTTTAATCTTTAAGTCAGAGGGAACATAACTTTATGTTCTCTCAGACTATTATTATTATCCGATAATATGCTTTGTATAGTTAGATATTACAAGATCCAACAGCAAATTTAGGAAACCATCACCCTATACTTTGTTGGCAGTTTTACTTCTCCAATCAATGCCAGGGTAATTAAAGTCCCCCCAGTATCAGAATGTTCCCCAAACTTGCAGCCCTCCCCTTGCCATCTGAAGCTCCCTACTTGCTCAGTGCATTTGGTGGCTTGAATTTGCAGTTCAGATTCTTAATTGAATGGCATGGAGATGTCAAATGAAGCATCTATGAACATAAATGTAAGGTGGAGGTTTGTTCTGAGCTATAAATGATATATTTATACATGTTCTTTGTTATTACTTCCTGTGTATTTATTTCAATAGCACAGCAAACTGCCTTAGTACAAATGGTATTGTATTAAGTAGAAAAAGTAAACTCAGTTTCAAAGAATTTTCAAACTCATTCTTATTTTAAACATTGATCTTAAAAGTTTCACATGGTTCACTAAAAATCTGATATTTAAGCTGTTGTGGAAGAAGAACTTTTATTCCAGCACGTTGTGATTTAATAGGATATTGTTGTTTGGTATTGGATAAAAAAACAAACCAAATATGCAATGCTCTTTGCAGTATACTGCCTTCGGGAATCTTCAATATGACAGAACTTCACCAATTTTCTGTCTGTGCTGTTGTCAGTTATTAAGCCATATTCCTCTGTCAAGCTGCTGGCTGCTAGCCTGCCATTTATTGGTGTCAGTTATTTACATGCCTCAGTGAAAAAGAACACGAAGAAAGGCTCAGGGCAGCGCTGTAGAGGAGAAAAGAAACAAATCTGAAGTTCAACACAGCAAACAGCATAGAGCAGATGACAACAATTGGATTATGCTGTTTTATAGCGATTGAAAGGCCGACTCTATAAATGAATGCTAAAAATGGAAAAATATTTTTGACACTTTTTTATAAAAAATTGATTTTCCGGTGTTATGCTCAGGAATTCGTCTCCCCCAAAATGCTATAAATATAATTGTGATAGGAGGCTGTAAGAGGAGGCTTAAGGATGTTAACATCTCAAAGGAACTTCCATCTCCTAAAAAAGTTTTTTTTTCTGAAACACATAAGGGAACTCTGTGCACATTAATAAACTTGTTATGTTAAGATGCCACTTATAAGGTACCTCATAAAAGTGCTTTAATACAATGTATAGTGCCATTATGAATAGAGATGGCCGAAACTCACCAGTTTCATTCCATTTTCAGATTCCCGGATCTCAGGAAAATCTGAAAACGGAACCAATTTTCGATTACTATCGAATGTTGGAGTGTATTTTTGATAACTATCGAAAATAGCCTTGAACGTTCGATAACACTCGAAAATACGATCAGAGACTACTTTCGAATTTACAATCATATTTTTGAGGATTATCGGATTTTGGAATTGAGGGGTTGGACCTGGATCCCATCTCTAATTATGAATGTTGGTCAAGCCTCACTATCGTTTACAAAAAAACAAGACACGATAATGTGTATAAGATTTATGGTCGACCATTGCTTTGTCTTCAGTGAAAGATGAGACAATTCTATCTGTGGCTACCAGCCCCATATAGTTTATTATGAAGCCAATATCGATTGTTTACATGTGTGGTCACACCAACAATCTCCAATGTAATTTTTTTCGATACCTACAGTAAATACCTGCAAACTAATCTTAGTTTCCTGTACTTACACTGCCTTGTTCCACCGGCGTTCACACACGGCCCTCTGCTTCCATGAAACTGCAAGGGAGGGTAGGGGGGAAGGGCTGCACAGAGCAAGCAAGAAAGCTCTTAGAGGACCAGGCTCCTGGCTCCAGTCTTCACTTTCTAGAACTTTGGGCAGACATTGCAGGAGAACCATTTGGAGCAAGAGGTAAAGTAAGGATTTTTAAACTCTACACAATGAGGCCAGCAGTGGGGGAGATTGTTGTTTTGGGGGTGGACATCCCTTTAAGTTACAAAGATAATTTTTCTGCTTATAATATTGTGCCTCTTGGATAGGAAAAGTATAGGTGGACATTTTACATCTTGAAAAATCATGGCAGGCATTATTTAAAATGCCCTTTGTTCTGATCCAAAATCTTATGACTTAAGAGTAATTTCGAGTGGCAGCATTCTTGTATATTGTATTTAGGTATTAAAGTTGCTGCAACGACTAAAGAGCTCTTCAAATATTGAAAGCTTTAAGACATCTCCTGGTTAGGCCGTGTATATCACTTCAATCAAAATTAATTTGCTTCCTAAACTTCTCTATCTATTCAGAACTATTCTACATATCCCATTTTTTTCCCCTAAAATCCCAAAAATATTTATGAATTTTGTATGGAAATATTTAGTTAAATATTGTTAATAATATTTTGTTAAAGGGCAAGTCCACCAACAAAACTATAATTGTATGTGTTATTGTCCATCCCCCATTAAAATACGTTCAGCCAAATAGAAGATACCTTTTTACAGCATGCATTTTGCAGACCAGGAACATCTTAACTGTAATCCAAGCTCGCTGACGTCACCTCAAGCCGTGCCTTTTCTGTGCCTTTAGCCTCCCTTGGCGCCCCCCTTTCCCACCATCCAGATTCATCCTCGGCTCCCCTGCGTCCTTTTGTAAAATCCTTTGAGGGTATGCCAATCACAGACGCGGCTGACGTCATGAGAAAGCACAGCGGGTACGAAGGGCTGTAAGTATAGTTAGAATTTTTTTTTTTTTTAAAAAACAAGGCATTTTAGTCTGGACAGGGGGCATCTAACATACCCTAAAAGGATTTCCCAATAGGATGCAGGGGAATCGAGGATGGATCCAGATGGTGGGAGGGGGCGCCAAGGGGGGCTGAAGGCCCAGAAAAGGCACGGCTTGAGGTGACATCAGCGAGCTTGGATTACAGTTGAGATGTTCCTGGTCTGCAAAAAGCATGCTATAAAAAGGTATGCATCTTCAATTTAGCTGAACGGTTTTTAATGGGGGATGGCTTATTTTAAAGCTATTATAGAATTATATAATAATTGCCCCTTTGCAAAGTTAAATTCATGTACTCTGTGCTGCCTTAATCCTATCTATGTCAATGACTCTGTTTAACCATGGTGTCAGATCTGTGTGCAGCACTCCCCCCTTCCCCCTCCCCTCTGTTACTCCTCCATATCTCAACTGGTAACTGACAAGCTTCTCATGTCATTCATGTGCAGTAGGAGTGTTAAAAGTTCAACATCCTGAAAAACACACCCACGCACAGTGGCCAATAGAAAGCAAGCTGTCCTGGAGACACGGAAGAAGGAGAACAGTGCAGTTTACGATTCTACATTGTGACCCATCATCAATCAGTGAAAGCTATTAAGAAGGGGGGTCAAGTGCAGCCTTATATCTAACATCAAAGCTACCTCTCTCCCTGCTAATGCTCTATCTATGTTTATTACAGAGCAGGGAAGGGGGATCACGTCACAGAGATTTGATTGACAGTCCAAGTAGGAGTACAGGAATGCAATCACGTATTCTTAAAATGGTGTATCTCAGGACAGAGGGGAATCTAAAAAAAGTGAAGACACTCTGGGGGTGTGGGGAATTATAGAACACATCCACTATAGAGGCCTTTAAGGTTAGTACACATGCGCGATTGTGGGTGCTGACTCACTACGCACAATGTGTAGGAATGGCCGTCTCGGGCAATAATTGGCCCATGTATGGGCATTTTATCATCTGAGACGACCACTCATTTGGAGATCGTTGCCCGATCCGCCGGGCAGCCATTATCCCCCGAAATGGCCGGGTCGGCACCCGGGATCGCACGTGTGTACAAACCTTTACACTAACCAAATCTAAACACCAGGGGGGCCTCAGCTTTCTGAATGCATGGTTATATTACCAAGCTTTATTACTTGCACAATCAGTTAAACTCTTCAGGCTAGATAACAGACAACAATGGACTGCTCTTGAAAACAATGGCACCTCTCTTCCAAATATTTAATTGGATTAATAAATCTGGGTTCCAACAAGATTTAAAAAATCAATTCCATATATCTTACCTACTACTGAGGTTACTTGGAAACTTTGGAATAGCCTTTTATACTCATCACCCTCCAGGTTTGCACCCTAACGTTTGCCATTACCGTATATACTCGAGTATAAACCGACCCGAGTATAAACCGAGGTACCCAATTTCAGCTAAAATCCTAATAAAAGTTGTTGACTCGAGTATAAACCGAGGGTAGAAACTTGGCATTCAAGATGTTTGGAAACTACAACTCCCAGCTAATAAAGCATGCTGGGAGTTGTAGTTTCCAAACATCTTGAATGCCACCCTCACTTGACATTCAAGATGTTTTGGGAACTACAACTCCCAGCATGCTTTATTAGCTGGGAGTTGTAGTTTCCAAACATCTTGAATGCCACCCTCACTTGGCATTCAAGATGTTTGGAAACTACAACTCCAGCTAATAAAGATGCTGGGAGTTGTAGTTCCCAAACATCTTGAATGCCCCCCTCACCCCCCCACCCAGTTCAGTTTGTACCTGTCTCTTGAATGCCAAGGAGGGTGGCATTCAAGATGTTGGGAACTACAACTCCCAGCATGCTTTATTAGCTGGGAGTTGTAGTTTCCAAACATCTTGAATGCCACCCTCACTTGGCATTCAAGATGTTTGGAAACTACAACTCCCAGCTAATAAAGCATGCTGGGAGTTGTAGTTCCCAACCTCTTGAATGCCCCCCTCACCCTCCCACCCAGTTCAGTTTTACCTGTCTCTTCTCCCTGTGGTCTCTTCTCCCTGTGGGCTCGGTCTCTTCTGTGGTCTCCCTGTTGTCTCTTCTTCTGTGGGCTCTCCTCCATCCTCCATCCTTCCTGGCAGGTGCAGTATCCTGAGCATTCCGGCAGCCGCGCGATCTTTCTGTGCACTGTGCACTGGCGCGCCGGCTGACGTCACTGCCCGGCGCCGGGCTTGGCGCCGGGCAGTGACGTCAGGCCAGCGCGCCAGTACACAGAAGGATCGTGCGGCTGCCGGAATGCTCAGGTAAGCTAGTGACTCGAGTATAAACCGAGTCCGAGTTTTCAGGCTGATTTTTCAGCCTGAAAAACTCGGTTTATACTCGAGTATATACGGTAATACAAATAACCATGCTTTTCTAACACTAGTGTCAAATTCATGTATAGATGGTACAATGTTCCAAACAAACTTGCAAAAATGTGTCAAATATGTGCTGGAGAGGTTGTGGTCAGTAAGGCATAGAATTGTAACAAATTAAGACCATTTTGGCAGTCGGGTTATACTTAGATGTACAAGTCCCATGTTCACCTGACTTTGCTCTTTTAAAAATTGATATAGCTACAATTCCGCTCTTTCTTTTAACACTTCATATGTTTGCTGTAGCCAAAATATTAATTGCAATAACCTGGAAGAAGACTGCTTTTCGCCTCTATAACCAAATTCATCCAAAACATTAATACTACAATCCACTTTTGAGTGTCCTCACAGCTAGAAATGAGGATAAAATAGAGCTATGAAAGGGATAATTTTCCAATTGTAAGGTTAATGGTCCAGTCCATTTTGACTTTAAATTCTGTAGGACTTTTTTGATAATTTCTTTCATTTTTATACTGCATTTTTCTTGGAATTTTTTCCGATTAGTTTTTCTTTTGTTGTTGTCTTAGCTCACAATGTGTTGTGCCGGAGTTTTATGCTGTATGTTTCACTAGCATTCAGTATTGTTAATTTTAATGTCTCAAAGTTGAAATTTTTATCTATACTTACCTGACTGTGGTAGCCTGCTTGTACTTTAAATGTTTGGATCAAGAATCATACTGTTTGGGGAGACGGAATACTTACCAAGCGTGAGAGCACCAAGTCTTGGATACTGCAGAGTCCCGGATACGGTACAGACAAACTTATCTTTTTACACAGCTATGTCATTTTGTTCATCTGCTTATTTAAAAAAACAAATAAAATAAAACTGTTAATAACAAAATAATAAAATTCCCAATACATTGACATGGTTTATATGAGTGAAGTGATCTAGTAGTATATCTGTTAAACATACTAAAAGTTGAGAAAGTATAGTATGTGATACTCTTTTTATTTGCACTAACAATAGTTTTCTTAATAGATTAGCTTTCGGGAGCTTCCTCCCTTCTTCAGATCTTTACATCATCTGGCAACTAACAAACTTTTACAATATACAAGAACACAAAATACCATTGGGGGTGAGGATAGCAATTAAACACAACAGTAAAAGAAAAGATGGATAATTGGAATGTGAATGGGGGTAGAGAATATTGGTAAGGGAGAGAGAGTGTTTAAAAGAGTCTGATAGTGATTTTAATGGCTCAAGTCAATGTTGAGTCCAGTTTGTCTTGTGTTGAACAAAATTATCATTCTGAGTTCAAAGGTTTTTCTTTAAATCTCCAGCTGTGTGCCCTGCCTGTTTGCCTGTTGGCCACCATTTCAGCCAGCCAGGTCAACCAAAGTGGCCTTTGGTTGACCGAGTATATGGTAACAGAAACATCAAATAAGGTTAATATTAATAAATCTCCTGACCGGATAAAATACATCCTTGGGTACTTAGGGAGCTAAGTTCAGTTTTATCTAGGCCATTGTTTCTTATTTTTGCAGATTCACTCAGGTCCAAATATGTGCCTCTGAATTGGAAAAAAGATGATTCCAATATTCAAAAAAGGGTAGTCGTTCACAGCCGGGTAATTACAGGCCTGTAAGTTTAACTTCAGTGGTGGGCAAGATACTGGAAGTTTATAAGGAACATATGTTTCAAGGACTGACATTATAAGTAGTAACCAGCATGATTTAGAGGAATAGATCTTGTCAAACTTGCTTGGCTTATTTGTTAGCCAAGCAAGTTGTTAATGGTAGTTGTTAGTGGGGCTTCATCAGTATGGACTAGTTATGCTTGTGAAGGTTCTCATTCATCCAGGTCATGGTATATCTGTTGTATTCAATTAGATCAACTGGACTTGAAATGCAGTTCTTGAAGACGTTTCGCTAGTCATCTGACTGGCTTTCTCAATTCAGAATGACTTGTACAAGAATCTGTGGCAATTATGTACCCTGGAAAATCCCAATTAGCATATCACAGCCAGGTGTTAAGGGTGTGATTGGCTAAGAGGTGTTTATAGGAACGCCCGAGTAAGGTGTCAAAACAGCATTGTACATGGCAGACAGTTGGTGTCGAACCCCCCCCCACCTCTATTTAGGCTTGGTTTCTTTTTTTTTTCACATAAATGGCCTCCTTAACACCTCTCTTGAACCAGTCACGTTCCTTCACCATATTTTTAACATTACAATCTTCAAAGGTATGTCCTTTATCCTTAAGATGCAGGTACACGCGCTGAGTCCTGACCCGAGGAATTGCCTTAGCCACTATCCAATCACACCCTTAACACCTGGCTGTGATATGCTAATTGGGATTTTCCAGGGTACATAATTGCCACAGATTCTTGTACAAGTCATTCTGAATTGAGAAAGCCAGTCGGATGACTACGAAACGTCTTCAAGAACTACATTTCAAGTCGGTTTTGAATCTAATTGAATACAACAGATATATTTATGGACTAGTTAATTGTTAAGTGGAGTGCCACAGGGTTCTGTGTTGGGGCTGCTTCTATTTAATATATTTATTAATAGTATATTATTAATTATTAATAATTTGCAAAAGGGTATTGTCAGAAAGGTTTCTGTGTTTGCTGATGACACAAAACTTTGTAGACCATTAAAAGCTTCAGAGGATGTGCAATTGTTGCAGGGGGATCTAGATAGATTATCACATTTGGCTACTAAGTGGCAGATGAGATTCAATGTTGATAAATGTAAGGTGATGCATTTTGGGCTTAAAAATATATACTATAAATGGCTCTGTGGTAAGTGAATCCCTGTTGGAAAGGGATCTTGGAGTTTTGGTGGATAACAAACTTAAAGGTAGCAAGCAGTGCCAGGCAGCAACAGCTAGAGCCAGCATGGTATTGTCTTGTATAAAGAGAGGTATGGATTCAAGGGAAAAGAATGTTATTCTCCCTCTTTATAAAGCATTGGTAAGGCCTAATTTGGAATATGCAGTACAATTTTGTAATCCTGTGTACAAAAAGGACATCTTTAAATTGGAAAGGGTTAAGAGAAGTGCAACTAAATTAATAAGGGGATTGGGAGAGCTTGAATATAAAGAGAGATTGGATAAGTTACAACTATATACGCTAGAAAAAAGGTGCTTGCGTGATTACTGTGTATAAATACATTAACAGGCCATACAATACGGCATTGTTCACCAATAGAACATGTCAGAGGACACGTGGACATCCGTTTAGACTTGAAGAAAAGAAGTTTAGGCTTCAAGTTCAGAAATGGTTTTTCACTGTGAGAATGGTAAAGCTATGGAACTGTCTTCCAGTGGACGTTGTTATGGCAGGTTCATTGGACAGTTTAAAAAAAAAGCTGGATGAGTTTCTGCAAACAAGGAATGTTGCATGTTACTGGTATTGATACATAAAGTAGAGTTGATCCAGGGAAATTTCCAATTGCCACTTGGAGTCAGGAAGGATTTTTCCCCCCCTTCATAAATTTGGTGGTTTTTTTTTTTTGCCTTCCTCTGGATCAACAGTTAGACAGGTAATGAGGATATTGCTAGATGGGTTGGACTGGATAGACGTATGTCTTTATATAACCTCAAATACTATACTATACTATACTATGATTGCTACTAGGGGAAATAGCTCTCTGAGCATAATTCGATAGACCCTCCAGTTTCAGGATATATAGCATTATGTAGTTAGTCTGGCATGTAGTCCAACATTACCACATGCATATTAATGACATAGAGAGCTACGAATAAATGCATGTGTACAAAACAATTTATTTTTTCTGTAGGAACTTTCCCCCAAAAAATTACAGAAATGGACCTTTAACTTCTATATATTCACTGAGAATTTAAGTAGCTCAAATGACTAAAAAGCCCCCTAGTCCTTTGGATACTGGGGTAATTTATTTAGCTAATGTATGCAGTATATAATAAAGGGAATGTTGGTGTAGTACAAAGCTATATCTTTAACACTTTTCATCGGAGCCTAATCATATTTACATTCCCCTGAGCTTCAGAAGTGATTTACATCTTTAACAGAGATCCTCTCCTCTCGGCAGAAAAGAAGTAAGCGAAATAAGAGCACCTTGAATACTAAATATGCAAATTCAGCATATACATGAACCAAGATTTAATATCTTTGGTGCTGATAAATTGACATCACATATTTTTTCCAGAAGAAATAATTATCCATAAAATAAGAAAAATTGAGTAGTAAAACTGCAGCATGTTTACAATATAAGAACACGCCGTTAACAGGAAGTGAAACATGAATTCTTTTATTCTTATTCTGCTTAAAACCCACAACCAAAAAATGCAATAAAAACCTGTGGATCTCTAGAGCAAGGACAAAATTAAGTGCTTAGGTGTAGAACACAAAAAAAAATTAACACTGTCTTCCCTTTGTTGTTTTACCTTTGTTTTTTTTTTTTTAATCTTTGTTTTCTTCCTTTCCATATATTACCTTTAAAATATGTATTAAACCATTATGGTTCATTTTCCTTTTAACAGATTAAAGGGGAACTAACTATTTATAAAATAGAGTTGTTGTGTATCCATAGTGCCTTAACCCTTTGTTTACAGTGTGTGCCTTTTTAGGGACTGCTTACTCCCTGTTGTGATCCGCTGACAAATCGCAGGCTTTCCTTCAGTGCAGATTCCCCAATCTATACCTTCGGATTCACCTATAGACAAACCAGCGTTTCTCGCCAGTCAATTAGCAGAAATAGAGGATCAGTTGTAAACCATCTGGCTGGCCAGAAAAGTAATAGGGTCAGTCAAGGTGGCGTCCAACTAACCAAGTCCAGACCCGAAGTCAGACAAACTAGCGTGGAACAAATGGGTAAGGCAATATCAAAGTCAAATGATACAAAGGCCGGTACAGGCGGCAAACCAGAATAGTCAAACTAGATAGGATAGGAAACAAGAGAATGGTCAAAAATGTAGCAAATGTTGGACCAAGAGAATAATCAAAAATGTAGCAAAGGTCATAGATAGAGAGATACAGAGAAAACAGATTGAACACACCACCAGCAGAGTAAACTAGCTAAATGCTATAACAGGCAGGGGGTGAGGGTCAAAGAAGAATATAAAGGGAAAAGTAACCAATGAGAACAGAGCAGAGGAGAGAAGAGCCAATAGAAGACAGAGGAAGGGAAAAGGACTAAGCAGATGGCTTTATTGAAACTAAAGCAGTTAAAACAACCAAACCCTCTCACACATAATCCAAACAAACTGTCAGCCCAGACGCAGAAGCTACATAAGTCAAATGTAATTTTTATTTAGCCGATCATAAAAAAAAGCGAGCAACAGAGATGGAGACCCTGACGCATTTCGTGACGCTATTATCATCACTTCATCAGAGGGATTCCTTCTGATGAAGTGATGGTAATAGCTTCATGAAACACGTCAGGGTCTCCGTCTCTGTTGCTCGCATTTTATGATAGGCTAAATAAAAGTAACATTTTACTTCACCGATGGGATTGAAGTCATGGTCCTTTTCTTCTAATTGATGTTGCTACTTTCCTTGGTGTGTTCTGGGCCCTCCTTTGGATCGACTTTCCCTTGGAGACGCACAGTAGCAGGATCACAGGTAATCATTCACACTTGCTACTTACCTCTTAAATTTTGCATAGAGACAGTAAATACTGGGGGGTCAAGGGGGCATGGCAATAGGTGCACATACTCGCAAGGCTCTGAAGACTGCATGGGCTGGCAACATGAAAGCATTCTTAGTTACAGAATCTATTTCTCACATGAATGTAAATGTAGCTTACTAGAGAAGAATCTTACTATGTATAGGTGTTCTCTATGTAAAGCTTTTAATATTAGGATTTTAAAAAGTAACTTTGGTTCTCCTTTACGTTTATTTTTAGACCTTGAATGAAGCCATTTTTAGGAACATAATGTGGTATAGTCCTTTTTCTTGTATAACATATTTTTTTTACATCTTGGAACCTCAAATCTGACATCTACACTATATTTGTCAATATAAAACACAAACAATGCCTAAAGCACCAGAAATGTCAGAGTTGAAAGGCTTTATATAAACCTACAGATTATAAATGTGTATCTGACATCTGCAAATATAATCTCTTCATGCCGATTCCAACTGGGGATTACAGTTTGCGGAAGAAATAAACATGTTTGTTTACAAGTGCAGACAGTAAACACAGAATTATAATGTAAATCATGTTTTGTGATTTTTGGGGGGTCTGTTCTCAGAAAATTGCTTTTTAGCTATAGCATAGAATAGTATAGTACACAAAGAAATCTATTTTTTTTATGCCAGAAGAGTATATCCCTTAGTGTTTAAAAATACATTATTGAAAACCTTTGTACAAAAGGTCCAAGTGTGAGGAGAAGGAGCAAAGGCACACAGAGAAGAGTAAGGAGATGAATTGTTTAAAAATATTAAGGAAGGAAACCACATGATGGGTATATAAACTTTGAAGCATGCATATGGATTCCTTATGCATCTTGTTTTTCACAAGCCAATTGACTTGTCTACACCCTCATTGTGTCAACTTATGCATTTGATTTTTTTTTTTTAAATCTCCATGAAGCTTTCTTTTTCAGTAACCACAGTCTACCACCTTCCCCACATCTAATTCTTTTTTTAATCACACGCAACTTATTTTTAACCTTATTTGGTTCCTGTGGAACATTAATGTTTCGCTCTGGTGACCCTATCTGAACTTAGATAAATTATATCTCCCTTCCTTATTTCTGAAGTTTAGCAGTGTAGAATATTCAAAATGCAGTTAAGGGATATCGTTTGGGCAATATAACCTTTTGTTCTCATTAAAAATATCCGTTTTCATGTACCGTGAAACAAAGTTCAAACCATGAAGCATTGGCTCCTCCTTCTTACAGATTTTATTTAGCCTTATAGAGAATAAATTATATCATTGTGACATGCAACAAACTCATCTGATTTATAAACCAGGATTTCTACATTCACTATAAACCACTAATACATTATCATCAAAAATAAACAGGAGAATAAGCTTTGTTATGTGATGTGAACTAAACTCCTGTTTGCAAAATGGAAATTTCTGATTTCGTCTTATACAGGAATACTACTGAATTGATTGATCCTTGTTTTCTATCTGTAAATAAAGTGATTTTTTCAAAGATTTCTAAATTCTTCTATTTTCATGTAATGCAATACTGCATATCATCATACATGTAATGTGCTCTGTTTCATCTAATATTTTCTGTGCCCTTATGTCAAACTCCGTGTTTGTTAGATTATGATTGCACTTACCTGCTTGTTTGCAAAAATAGACAAACGTTATAAAGCACTAGATTAACCCTAACAAATAGGGGAAGTGCATAATAGAACAACCACAAGCAACAATTAGTATAATAGAAAGTGAGAATCTTTGAGATATTATGTTATGCCATTCAGCATGTAGGCTACTGCCCACATAGTGCCCACATTTTCCTTTATTTAGATATATTAAAGGTATTTGGTTACAGATTATTTCATTCTATTTTACTAATAACTGCTGCTTGTTCTAGTCCTGCTGCTTGGGTGGTCCAGCCTTTTGGTTGCCGTTTTGGTGGCATTTCTGCCTCCTGTGTGTGCATGCCTACAAGTGTATTGGGGTGAAACTCTATATGGGGAGACATGGCTGTCTCTTATTCTTACTCTTTCTGGCAGTGTGCATGCAGCATAGCAAGAGGAGTTTTATTCTTCATTTGTTCCTTTTTCCTAAATGTCTGGTTTTCTTGGTGGTTAAGAGTGGCCAATTAGCTAGATATTTTTGAACTTTTGTTTATACTGTTTTGACTTTGGCTTTGCTTCTACCTATTCCCTTGGTACTTTGCTTGGCCCTCTGACCTGCATATATGCTGACTGTCCTTTTCTCCTTTGCTGCAATTGTGTGTGATTACCTGTCATCTGTCTGCTCTGCTCAGTTTAGCTCTGCTATATTTTACACTTTAAACACTGGGGCAACTTTGTATGGGTAGGATTTTCTAGCTCGTAGGTAAAAGCAAGTGATGGAGATTGAAATCTACAGAATGAAAGAAGCCTGATTCATTTTGCAGAACTTTACCATGCATTTCTATAATTTAGATATAATTCTGTGTAGACCTTCTCAAGAAGCCAAAAGTCATGACTAAAGAACACATTTTAGCATGACTTTCAATTACGCATCTGTACAGTGTCTATAATTATTGAATCAAATAATTATAATCAAATAATTCACCAGGAAACAATTTGGTTTGGAAACCAGAAATTTAGTTTGTACTAGGTATACAAAGTACTTTACTTTATGTAATACATAATTTAATTATTTTATAGAAGCAATTTGTATGCTTATTATTAAGTTTACAAATGTAAAAATCGCTAGTGATCTTTTGCCATCCATAACCATTTTAATACAATATGCTCCCAGACAGCAATGGAAAGTGACTAGAGACTACAACTGTGTGGTCATTAGCTCTGCTTAGTGCACTGAATGCCCATCATGTCCACCTGCCACTCATCTGTGTAACAGCAGGGGCCCAGCCCCCCCCCCCTCCCCTAAGATTGGAGGTCGGACTTCCGGTTTAGTTCCGGTCTTTTAAACATCTGATTGTGCGTATGATTACTTCATACATGCAATCAGCTGTTTAAAAATCAGGGAGGTTTTGGGAGAAAATCACGGGCCCTTTTACTGGGACCAGGGGTGCAGGGGGGGTGGGGGCAATAGTCACACCACTGCTGCAACTGCCCTCCACTGTCAAAAAGGCCTGGGAAGGGCACATGGTCCCCTTTAGTGTGTTAAACAACAGCCCATGCTCAAGTGCACAATTTCTGGCAAATCGCAGTATTTTTATTAATCCCTCTTGGCCATCATCAAGAAAGAGGGCCTTTGTTATGTGATGACAGTTTCCCTTTAATGGTCTTTAAAAGGTTATAAAACCACCAATCAGAGCTGGATTTACACCACAGAAGCATGTAGGCCCAAAGAGCCTGGCACCCTTAGCTCCACCCATAAATAGACTATAGAAAATAGACTATAAAGGGGTTGGATTGGTGGGGGGAGATTGACAGCCGCCCCTCCAACCTCAGGCGCCACTAGGCACATGCCTACTGTGCCTAATGGTAAATCCGGCCCTGCCACCAATAATATAGTTTGTGTACCTTTCTACATAACATTGTCAGAGAAAAAGTACATTTTAAAAGACTGTTGGCCCATTTTATTGCCAGCCGCTATGCTGTACACCAATGCAATATAGTTTAGCGGACCTTTAACTTCTTGCTTGTACCAGCTGTGTGGGTATCACAGAAAAACCCTGCCAAGCAGCTTCAAGCTATGTAATGCTGACTTTATGGGTCTTTGTGCTCAAACATTGAATTTCAAGGGGCAACCCTGAGCCTCAAAGCAGCCGTTGAATCTCCTGCATGGGGATCTACAGAGAGTGGCTGTAGCTCTGGGTAATTTTTGCTTTAAATTTCTGTTTGTACTTACCTGTGTCAAGACTTCTACCTAAGCCCTAAGACCATGTGTGTCTCAGCAGCAGACACTTATAATCTGAGCACCTAAATAAGTTGTGCCAAACACAAGTGGCCACAATTGTGTGCCACTCTCTGCCAAGGTCATTTTGCTAAACAAATTAAGCCTTAAACTTTAATGAATCCTACTAAAATATTAACACAAAAGTGAGATCCACATACAGTACACTAAACATGCAGTACAATATTTCAAAATGGTATTAAATGTGGTTCAGAAATAAAAAGGAGAAAAGGTTCACACATTTACATGCATATAAACAATATTTATTACATTTTCTTTTGCAATAAATAATTTAAAAGGATAACAAATGTTATTTTAAAGTTTAGACTAACACAATATTATTAAAACAAACGTAAACAGTCCTTTTTTTATTTACAATATAAAAAAAAACAGAAAAGGATCGGTCCTTAACTCTTTCAGTCCCAGTAGAATTTTACTTTTGTTGAGTTCAGTCACAAAAGAATTTTCAGGATTTTGCCCTCAATCTGTTTAGATAAATTTTAAGTTCACCCCCCCCCCCAGGACTATTATACAGTAAATTGTTTTTTCAGCACAGAATTTACTTTACCTTAACAAAGATAACAGTATTGTGTAACTTTTCTGGAGAGTTCCCTAAACTAAAAGTTAGATTTGCTAAATTTAATTATTTTGCATTTTTATTTATAGAAAAGTTTATGGAAAAAACAATTTTGTTTCTAAAAGCTCTGGTTCTCCTGAGTACATCAATACCCCAGATACGTAGGTATCATTCTTTTTCCCTCCAGGAGACTCTGCGAAACTAAAACAGTTCTAAAATTATACACCAAAATGCCATTTAACATAGAATAATTTCTCATTCACTAAAATACCTTCACATGTGAGATAATTTTAGAAACTGCATACACTTTTTATGAAGAGGGTAAGTTTAGATACCTGGACGCAGATGTTCATCAAATTGGAAGTTTCTTTCTCATGTTTTCCTTTTCCCTCCTAAAATAATAAAAAAATAGACACATTCAGGTAAATTTCACATAAAAACTCCAGCAGAAAGTTGAAAAAAACCAACACAAATGTGGAAAAAGCTATTTCGTATTTTGAACAGCTTTTACTAAACTCCCCTCAAACTTAGAAATACCTTCTTTAAATGCTATATATTTTAGGAATCTACATACCTTCAGGTACATAACAGCAAAAAACTTTTATTCATACATGCAGAATTACTGGCACAGTTCTTTGTAGAAATAATCAGTTTGAAATAAAAAGAAAAAAAGCAGTCCTTTTCCTGGGCAGTTTATTAACACCTCTTAGCTACAATGCAACCAACCCCTTGCATTCAGGAGGTCCTTAAACACCTTGCTGTTATATGCTGATTGAGATACATACCATGGTATTTATTGTCAACAGATTCTTGTACAAGTCATTCTAAATTGAGTTTGATAACTAGCAAAATGTCTCCAAGAACTAAACTTCAAGCTCAGTTAATCTAACTAAATACTACAGATACTGTACCATGACCTGGATGAATGAGAACCTTCACAAACAGCAGTTTTGGGCTTTTGATATGCACAAGCATTTAATGTCAAGGGGTAACCCTGAGCCTCAAAGCCGCAGTTGAATCTCCTGCATCGGAATCTACAGAGAGTGGCTGTAGCTCTGGGTAATTTTAACTTTGAATTTCTCTTCCTGCTTATCTGTGTCAAGACTGCTACCTAAGCCCTACGACTATGTGTGTCTCTGCAGCAGAAACTTATAATCTGAGCACCTACTGTAAATGAGTTGTTCCAAGCACAAGCAGCCACAATTGTGTGCCACTCTCAGGCAAGGTCATTTTTCAACATTAATGAATCCTACTACAATATTAGCACAAAAGTGAGATCCACATATACACTAAAAATGCAGTACAACATTTCAAAATGGTATTAAATGGGGTTCAGAAATAAAAGGGAGATAGGTTCACACATTCACATGCATATAAACAATATTTATTACATTTTCTTTTGCAATAAATAATTTAAAAGGATAACAAATTTTATTTTAAAGTTTAGACTAACACAATATTATTAAAACAAATGTACACAGTCATTTTTTATTTACAATATAAAAAAAAAATAAAGGATTGGTCCTTAACTCTGTCAGTCCCAGTAGAATTTCACTTTCACTGATGACACAAAACTTTGTCAACCATTAAAAACTTCAGAGGATGTGCAGTCGTTGCAGGGGGATCTAGATAGATGGTCAGTCACATTAGGCTGCTAAGTGGCAGATGAAATTCAATGTTGATAAATGTAAGGTGATGCATTTTGGACTTAAAAATCCTTGTGCTGCTTATACTATAAATGGCTCTGTGATAAGTGAATCCCTGTTGGAAAGGAAGTAGCAAGCAGTGCCAGGCAGCAACAGCTAGAGCCGGCATGGTATTGTCTTGTATAAAGAGAGGTATGGATTTAAGGGAGGAAAATGTTATTCTCCCTCTTTACAAAGCATTGGTAAGGCCTCATTTGTAATATGCAGATTTTGGAATCCTGTGTACAAAATGGACATCTTTAAAATGGAAAGGGTTCAGAGAATGGCAACAAAATTAAAAAGGGTATTGGGACGCTTGAATATGAAGAAAGACTGGATAAGTTACAATTATGTACGCTAGAGAAAAGGTGCTTGTGTGGGTATATGATTACTGTGTATAAATACATTAACAGGCCATACAATAAACTAACTGGGGCATTGTTCACCAATAGAGCATGTTAGAGGACACGTGGACATCCCTTAAGACTTGAAGAAAAAAGGTTTAGGCTTCAAGTTCGTAAAGTGTTTTTCACTGTAAGAACGGTAAAGCTATGGAACTGTCTTCCAGTGATGGCAGGTTCATTGGTCAGTTTCAAAAGAAAGCTGGATGAGTTTCTGCAGACAAGGAATGTTGCATGTTATTAGTATTGATACATGAAGTAGAGTTGTTTTTTTTCCTTTTTCAACAGTTAGGCAACAGTTTTATTAAGGGAAGATCATTGTTTATCAACTTGATCCACATTTGCAGTTTTGGTCTTTTATGTGAGAGCCATCGTTTATAGTTTTTATATATAGACTATAGTTTTTCTTGCGTAAAATAGAGTTGCCTGCAGGAATAAGCTTTCGGAGGTTGACCATATATCTGTGTCCATTATCCCGAACAAACAGACCAGTGGAACGGGCTGGATCGCGTGGGGTGAGAGGAGGCTTAAAAATTGTGTTACTTTTTTTCCAAAATATCATTACTTTTGGGCACTGCCAGAGAAGGTGTACAAAGTCTACATATGGCTAGTGGCATTTGGGGCAATTTGTTGTTTGGGTAGTTCCAAAGTGACGAGTCTGTCTAGGTGTATAATAAGCCTGTTGTGTGATGTTGAATTGTATCATTTTATTGTTGGTTGATACAGAAGCCAGGATGTGTGCAGAGGCTATTTCCAACCATTGTTCGTTGTCTAAGTCTCCGAGACAGGGGGTCCATTTGTTTTGAATGATATTTATGTTTGATTGCGCCTTTGTCTATATCATATGTGAGTAGATTTGGGATATTATTCCTCTTGGGCCTTGAGTGCGATTATTGGATGCTTAGTGATCGTAAAATTGTTTGAGTTTAGGTGTGGTCTAAGTGCATGGCGTAGTTGAAGGTATCGGTAATGCATTGAATTGGGAAGTTGTTTATTTTCTTGGAGTTTAGTGAATGGAATCAAGTTATTATTTTTTGTGATCAATTCTAATGTGTTTATGTTGTATTGTCCCCATAGTTGGTCTGCCTGAAGCGCTCTCAGTTCTGGTAGTTGTTTATTGTTCCATAGTGGGGTATGATGATATGGCCCTTTTATATCTAGTAACTTGTTAATTGCCAAATTTTATATGCCTGTTTATGAAGTGGTGTTCCTTTACCTATCATATATAGTTTGGGAGTTTCGAGGTATGCCATAATGGACGTATGTCTTTATTCAACCTCAAATACTATACTTTTGTTGAGTTCAGTGACAAAAGAATTTTCAGGATTTTGCCCTCAATCTGTTTAGATAAAATAAAAAAGAAGAAGCTTAGTGCGGACCTTCTGGAGAGGAGATAGCGGCCCCTCTTACCTCTCGCTGTCTCCTCCATGGAGTAGACCCTAGTTTTACGCCAGTGTTTACAAATATGATCATTAGATTACCTTTGGGACTGATAATACACTTGGACATGTGTCCATTTTCCAAGTCGAAAAATGATCAAAAAATCAAAAAAAGAAAAGTTATTTCTTTCTTTATTGGCACCAATCAATAGCCCTCAACCCCCTCCCTCTATCTCTCTGTAGCCCTCTTTCCTGCCATGTGCCCTACCTCTAAAACCTCTTAAGATATGGTAGGGCACCCTATTCCACCCCCAACCGCTAAGTCCCTTTGTAATGCTGCAGAACTCTACTTACGATCCTTCGTTCCCCTGGTGTCCTGTATTGCGGCAGCCACGTCTCTAATTGTCTGACTCTCAGCAGAGGCTGCTGGTCTGGCCCTCTGCTTGCATTTCTGGCACACACAAATGTCTGCCAAAGTGCTTTTTATTGTAGTATGAGCACTGGTCACATGTCGGTTTCCTGCTCCCAATTCAAACTGATATATTCAGCACTTCATTAGATGTATATATAACCATCTATATAAGGATAATATACTAGTTGGCTACAAGCCCCTAAAACTATGGGCAGACTAGCCCTGCGGCGGGGGACCGAATGTGCCCGGGCGGGCTGTAGACTCAACTCTTACTACAAAATTCATGCGCAGATTGGATCTCAGAACTACAAGTAAACGCTTGATGTTACACTGTAAATAGTTCTTTAATATAATTATAATTCTGACCAGGTATGCCCAGTTACCAGACATATTGTTATGAATCTAATAACTCTGTGTTTAGATAAATGTGTTGATAATACGTAATATTTATTACTTGTATTTTGCATAACATACACTAGAACAAAATCAAGGCTGTGTCTGCTGACATCACTGTCTCCTCTGCACATGTTCAAGCTCATAAAAAGCTCTCTGAGCAGATGAAGAAGGCAGATACTTATCAATAAATATCTGGTTACAAATCCATTAAATAAACTGGTAAAAATAGCAATAGCAAGGTAAAAATATTAGTTCCTAATATGTGCCCCTTTTTCTACATACAATTATATATCTGGTATTTTTAAGTATTTTTAGTATACTGGCACTTTTTAATATGCACTTTGATGGCACAGTATTTGAATCTACAGTGCTTTTTAATGTTGCAATCCATGTAAGTTGTGTTGTTACCTTATCATGCTTTTATGTATGCAATTAACGCTAGATGGCAGTCTTGCATAATCACTTCACCTATAAATAGCACCTTAATCACTTATCACTTTATGATGTCTGATGAAGGTGTCATGTGACACCGAAACGTTACATTTTTGAATAATCACTGTTTGTTTGTTCACTATCAAGACTGATGTGCGCTACATTTTTTCTTTTACTTGGTATCAATAAATATCTGATTACAAATGCATTAAATAAACTGGTAAAAATAGCAGTTGGGATTCTGGGCCAATAGTTATTATACATTTTCTCCTCCATTTTAAAAAATCAGTTGATTTCATACCCTTTGCTATGCTTTGCTGTTGACATTATTTAGCTGACATTTTAGGTACTGTAAACAGTCCTTCTTCCCAGGATGCCCATCTCCTTGGAAAGTTCCTAATAGTATTTTCTGCTGATTGGCTGTTGGATGGGTCAAACATACTCAGATCTCATCCGAGTGACTAAATCAACCCAGGGACTGGGTCAAGTGAAAAAAACAAAACAGAGTCTATTAGGCATCCTACAAACAGAAAGCCAGTATTTGGGATCATTTTTAATATACAGACAAAATGCTGAATGGGCAGGTTAAGGTCAATTGGATTGGAAAAATACTGCTCTTTTATCTTAAAAGTATATGTATTTGCACTGAACTTCCCGTTTAAGTAGAATCATTTTGCTGCAATGGAGGGTAACATTATTACAATCCCAGGGAACTTCTACTACATAAAAAAAAAAACTGTATTTCTATTTATCTCCTTTTTTCTTAGTCATCAAATCATCAAAAAAACATTTTATACAAACAAACAGATCAACAAATGTATCTATTAATACATCTATATTCAATTTGTCATAAAGAACCAAATTACTGTTCTTTCTATTTCTTCTTCTCTACTACTCTACTCTAATTTGTTGGACTGTATATCCTCCCATGGTTTAAGGAGGAAAGGTGTTGCTATCTTCTAGCTACGGAATCCATGGAAGCAAGTTTTCCACAAACTTTGTAATTTTTTTTTCTCATTGCTATAATAGGAACTATTCAATAACATGAACATTCTGAGGTTTCAGAGTTATGTGATAAAATTAAATACCCAACTGTCAAGTTCTTAAAGTGCAACTGTGGTCTCTGAAATAAATTAATAAATTAAGCCTGCAGTCTGTCCTTTAAAATGAGCATAGGATTACATCTCTCACTGTAGCCTGTGAGAAATTATACTGCGGTTAATGTTAAATTTTCCTGGTTCCAGTAGATTGAGTAACATCACTTTACCCTCTGCTCCTCCCTTCCTCCCCAGGGGAGAAGCATGTTCAGTTAAAACTAATGGAGGCTATACACACACCAATACAGAGCAAACGATTGGTTAATAGAGATGGCTGAACTTTCAAAAGTTTGGCCCGTTTTCGAAATATATGGACAGTTCGAAAGTTTGAAAACGGACCCATTAAAGTCAATGGGAGTCAAATAGTTTGAAAAGTTCGAATGAAATACAATTAAAATATCAATGTTAACTTAATGTAAATGGCTGTGCTATTTTTGAGCTCTCGCGTTTCAACATTCGATAATTATCCCATGAACGATATTTACTATTTACTATTATTGGTATAATAGACATTTTACTCGCATATTCGCACCTCGAACATTCGATAATTATCGAAAGTCTGAGAAATCCGGGATAGTTCAAGAAGTCTGAATCCGTTCGAACTCGAATAGTTATGCTCAAACTCGGGTTCGAGTTCGAGTTCTAGTCCAGCTCTATTGGTTAATAACTTTCACAAATATTACCTCAAAAGTCTGACTAAAGGCTTTTTATACACCCCTAACTTCCTTGGAAAAATTGGACATTACAGTTTCCCTTTAGTAAAATGCACCTGAGTCCAAGGCTATGCTAACTACACACTTTGTCCCTCTGACACAAATAGACACATAAATACAACTACAAACAATGTCCCTATATAAAACTACAACTCCTAGAATTCCTAGAATTCCAAGGAGGGGTCACAGGAAAGACATCTCTCCTTTATGGTCACAAACACAAAAACATGCCTCCACAGATACATGTACACACACCAACCTGATATACCCTCACACCAAATCTAGCCCTACATTTCCATGGTAACTATACGTAAACTATAACCATACTAATACACCCTAACAACTCAACCTACCCTTCTTTTTCCTTAGCAACAATACATAAATTATCAAAAAGGTTAGTTTTATGGTCTAAAATGCAAAAACATACCCCAATACCCCACTGGGTTGTAGTGGTCTAGGGACCACTACACACACCTACTGATACAACCTCGCCCAATCTACCCTTCTATTTCCATGGCAACCATACATAAATTATCAAAAAGGTTAGTTTTATGGTCTAAAATGCAAAAACATACCCCAATACCCCACAGACACAGTTACACACACCTACAGATACACTCAACCACCCACCCCACTTTTTGTTTCCATGGCAACAATACTATAATAAAAATTTAAGTATTTAATCAGAATGGATTATGATATTTAAATGTCGTCTTTCTAGTTCACACTTTTGAATGCTCTAGAACATTTAGCAAAATATTCTTTAGAATTAAGAAGAGGCAGACTATGTAAGGCATAAAGCAACAAAGTCATAATGCTTATTTTCTGTGACCAAATTCATCCTGTGCATGATATATTTATCCTTGACTTCAATGTTCTGTAACATTGATCCAAGCAAGAAAGAAAAATAAGATATCTATAATGTATTGGACTCTAGGGTCACTTAAATGTCTAGATATTTTAAACTGCCATTTGCCATATATGAAAAGACAATACTCTAGTTATCTTACCCAGGGGCTTTGGAGACCCTTTTTTTAAATAATTTATTACATACCTAGAATAGACTTTAAATGCCTGTGTGACTTCAAAGGGAACTGATATGAAGAAATTAGGATGTGTCAATGTACATTGAATGTTATAAAAAAAACAGCAGAACTTTATGGTTTATTGTGCATCAATATAACTAACACCCATGCTCCTGATTCTGCCATTGTGGATCTTTTATACCTTCATAGTGTATCCCTTCATTGTCTGGAATAGGTCACTTTAACATTCTGCAAGTCTATAGAGAAGCATATGAATAATATGAATAGGAAGCATCCCATTTTAAACTTGTTGTGAAGGTTAGTCTGAATATGTATAATTTAAACAATCTGAAATAAAGCAATAAATCACACATCCTATTAATTTATATAAAAAGTACGGCATATTGCACTGGCAAGAAAAAATGGACCCTGCCACCTGCCATTTTTGGGGAACCATTCCCTTAATCATCACATAAACCTGTTTCAGGTGGCTGGCTCTATAATTTTCTTGGCAGTGCTGTTTTTATTATGAATTAATATACACCAAATTTTATAGGATGTGTGATTTATGGACTTTATTTCATATTATTGGTGGAGGAGGAAGCAGGCTCCACAGGAATCAGCACTTATATTTGAAGGGCAGTGGAGTATGTACAGTACCAATAGAACCGGGTAAGAAAGGGCTCGCCTATCTTGTTTGATTGTCTATATTAAACAATACCTACTTAGTCCAGTGATATATTCATGTACCAATATTGATAAGATGTTATTCTAAAAACAAAAAAAAATAATATTTGGATATTAATTAAATACATAGACCAAACAGTTTGGTTCTATTTTACTACTTAATTTATTTGAATAATGTAGATCTCAATCAGGAAGATGCAATATCCCATGCAAAGCCAATGCTAACTGATATAATATCCAGTTAGCAAGGGTTTTGTATTCATTTTTCATTGGCTGCGGCATTCCCAAAGACTTAAGAAAAAGCACAGGGTAAGCAATAAATTTAGTGATAGCCACGACCAGGAAGTGGAGAGGCTGCCAGTGAAGAAACCCTCCTTGAAACCAGCTTGAAACAGGAGCAGCGGGCGGTGCCTTGGCGTTGGGAGGGCGGTTCTGGTAAGTGCCTTCAGGGAAATATTTGGCACATATTAATAATAAGAAAGTGGGGTTTGGGGGGTCCTCTACATATCTAGTTACCTTAATTTTTGACTGAACTTGCCCTTTAGAGGAGAATGACAGGCAAAAGAGTGAAGCTGAGGTGACTAAATGTGGACATAAAACTACTAAATTCCATTTACCCATATTACATTTGGTTTGGAATAACTTGAGACAAATAAATAATGATATAAAATTTCCCACTTAAAGTAATCTGTTTATCTTTAAAAAAAGCATTGGATTCAGTCTGTGCCACCCTTTCCTTAACTAAATAACACAAGTCTATTGCCTTCTACTATCTCCATGTGCAGGTTAACATTGTAGTGGTCAGTTAATAAAAGCATTGACTTTTTAATAATCCAGCACTTATAATTGCTTTAATTTACTTTAAAATGAACATTGATTGTTTCCCCTCCCCCCCAGAAATGCCACTTTCTACACAAAAGGGGGGCTGTGGGAGCACTCCTGTGGCAAATTACTTTATAACAAATAGTGGAAGTGCTACTGATCTGACCAAAACATTAGAACAAACAAGACAAGAAATGATCAATGCACATTCCTGGGCCCCATCCTATATAATAAAACCCTAAGTGTGCGTCCCTGTGTCCGTGTGTGTGTGTCACTGCAGTTCCTATGGACTCACCACTAGAGGGAGAGTCTCTGCAGTTCCGATTGACTCACCACTAGAGGGAGAGTCTCTGCTTTTCCTATTGACTCACCACGAGAGGGAGAGTGTCTGCAGTTCCTATTAACTCACCACTAGAGGGAGAAACACAGGAAACACACAGAGGGAGAACAGCAAATAAGCAGACTGCAGGTAAGGTTGCTTGGGACAGGGGCCCCTGGATTTGGGACAGAGGGGCCCCTGGATTTGGGACAGAGAGGGCCCTGGATTTGGGACAGACGGCGGGCCCTTGGATTTTGGACAGAGGGGGGCCCCTGGATTTGCAACAGAGGAGGGGCCCTGGATTTGATGCAGAAGGGGGGGCTTGGATTTGGTACAGAGGGGGAGCCCTGGATTTGGGACAGAGGGGGGCCTCTGGATTTGGATCAGAGGGGGCCCCTGGCCTTGGACAGAGGGGGGACTCTGGCCTTGGGACACTAAGAGGGTACTCTGGCCTTGGGACATGGAGGAGGACTATGGCCTTTGGACACTAAGGAGGCACTCTGCGCTTCTAGCACCCGTTATTGTAGCGGGCTTAATGTCTAGTATATCATAATATCTATGCTAATGCAAACAGTAAAAACATGGGGTTTTTAGTTACAATTCTATGCATAAAAGTGAAAAACCTTCCAACCATGTCAAGGTAACCTCAATATGGAAGGTACATATAGGGTGATGCACCAACGGCACATCGCTCCTGATTTGGAGTTGAAGTTGCGCTAACCAATGTTATATCGGTTAGCATGACTTTAACTCCTTCCTTGTGGCAGCTGCGTGGCTAACATGAAAGTTAACAGTGCAGCCGCCGCAAGTAATGTTATATGCCGAAATCAGTATTTTATTGCGGCACTTTCAATGCCAGCTAATAGCTGGCATTGAAAGTGCCGGAATAGAACAGTGCCAAGTAGCGATGTTCCAAGCGCCGCTATCGGCATATAACATCGGCGGGCTGTTTGCACCGAGTTGCCGATAGCAGCGCTCGGTGCATCACCCTGTAACAATTTACCTTGGGTCATTTATCTGGGCTGACACTCCCTGCTTGGTTGCATTTTCATGGGAAGGTTGTCTCCCTGACCTAGCATTGGATTAGTATTACAGGCTATCACTTCCCCTGCCTACTGGCTTTTAACAAGGAGGGAAAAGGCCTCTAATCCAATGCTTATTATTCAAGGCACAAGACCTCCAATTAAAGGGACGTGTTGGGGGTGCTACTACCACATGGAAGCTTGGTCAATCTTCCTGCAGAGAAGCTCTGCTACAATATATACACAAAAGGGGGGCTGTGGGAGCTCCTGTGGCAAAATTACTTTATAACAAATAGTGGAAGTGCTACTGATCTGACCAAAACATTAAAATAAACAAGACAAGAAATGATCAATGCACATTCCTGGGCCCCATATATCATAATATCTATGCTAGTGCAAACAGTAAAAACATGGGGGGTTTTAGTTACAATTGTATGCATAAAAGTGAAAAGGAATGTGCATTGATCATTTCTTGTCTTGTTTGTTCAGAAATGCCACTTTCCCTCTATAAATAAATTGCCCGAAATGTTTACATACAGTAAAATTACCAAGAGCAATTATGTTATATAATAGGATTCTGGGAAATAAAAGTTATATCTACATCATTCATTGTTACTTAGTCACTTGTTGGATTGATCTATGGATTGTGCCAGTCTAGAATGCGATGATGCGTGCACGTAGATGAACAAATTTGACTGTGCATAGTTCAGGTGTCTTTTTCACCAACACCAAGTGACACAAATTTGCCTGTAAAACATACATTTTGATATATCATCCAACTAATATCCTACTGTGCCTTTCAGTTCTTGTTTGTTTATAAATCAATAAAAAAGCAATGAACATTGAAAATGAGGATAAAATTTGTCTTTGACTTTAATCATTTATTGTAGATTTCTTAAATGTCTGCCTTCTCTCATCAACATTGCGAGGAAGAACAAAAGGTTTAGCAGGATTCCTGACAGCGGATGATAACCACTCATTATTTAGAGGAAGAAGCAGGCAGCATGGAGAATGAATGTTCCTCTCTGGAGAGAAAGACAAAGGAACACTGAATTTTATTTTGCAGATGAAACCCAAAATATTAATGCAGCACAGTGTTTTGCAGAAAATAGAACAGGCTATTAAAACAGTGTAATATATATACATTTTCTTAGAGCATATTGTATTCAGAGCCACCTAAACATAAAAATTGGATTTACATCTTTTATAAAATATATATTGTTTAGTTTTCACTGGGTAATAATAGATGTGAGATGCTAAGCTGACTGCAAATATAAATAAACATTATGCAAAATTTTTAATTTAAATTATTCCTTTAGCAGAACGATAACATGGCCTTCTGTTATATTATGGTTATGAATCTTCTTGTGCAGTGTTGTAAAATTTTATGGAACTACAGCTATGCTTAAATAATGTACGTTTGGGGATACTGATGAATCCTGCATGGTAAATGCCATAGAAATATCTTGTGACCTGAAAATGTAAAATTTTGATGAAGTTTTTATTTTTTTTTTAAATTTACATAAAGAGAAAAACTGCTTATAATAAATAATAGCGAAAAAAATCACATAAAACTGTAAAGCGATGTCTTTGAAAGGAACATTGAAGCAAATATTAAGAGCTGGATCATTTTTAACTATTATAATTTATTTTGTGTAGCTTTTTAATGAATTATTTTTTGTCATCAATAAGCTTTGCAGTTGTACCATTAGCTCATCCAGGTTTTAACTGCAATGCTTAAATATATATTAAGACACCAAGCTTAAAGGGCATCTATAGTGGGAAAATGTAAATTTCAATACGCCACTCCTGCTTGAGCTGTCAATCAAATCCCCTAATAGCATGCCAGTGTAGTGTGTAGGCTTACACAAGTTTTACCTTAAGCCTCCCAATGACTCCTTCCTGCTCACTAAAATACTGGGTTAAAAACAGAAGTAAAGGGAAGGAGAAAGAAGCAGAAAGAGCAGTACTGGATTCCCCTCTTCTCAAGCTTTCATCAATTTATTGCCTGTTAAAGGGAGATTGGGTTGCAGTGATAAGGCATGACTGGGGTCTCTCCTAAATCATCCCCCTCCCACTCCTTAAGTAGCAAGTGTCTCCAGAACAATGGAGACACTTCCTCTCTACAAGCTTACATACGGAGGGTTTTTTTTGTTTGCAAAGGTTAGAGTTTGTACGTGTAGGAGGATTAATGCACATGAGTGGCTTAGTTCACAGGCTTGGTTCACAGCCGGATTATATGAACGGGGGAATGACCAGAGAGGGGAGTGGGAGTGGGGAGCTCTGCAGTAAATCAGACCCTGTGCAAACACAAAGCCATAGAAGAAGGTGGGAATAAGGTAGCATGCACTAACCTTTTTTATGTCTGGATTGGAGCAATGTTTAAATTTCACTATACATGCCCTTTAAAGAAGAACTAAAATGTGTATAAGGTTTCTTTGAAAACTACTATTAAAGTGAAAAGTACCTGGGGCAGGGAGGTAACGTTGCTAAATCTTTCCTTCCAATATCTGTGAGGAACATTGGCATGAAGAAAACTGCTTCAGCCAGGCTTCCTCCTGGCTTCAGCACCTTTAATACATGGAGACCCAGAAAACTTACCTGGCAGATGAAAACTGCTCCAGGTACTTTTCAGTTTTAAAATGTTAAAAGGCATGTCCACCCCCCAACTAAAATTTGCTCCAAAGGTACAGAACTGAAGAGTAGGAAGCTGCTCACTGTGTAATCTATTTCTCTCCCTTCCTGCGCCTCTGAGAGGATTTTGGCAGTGGAGCTCTCCCTCTGGCTCCCTTTGGATTAAGCATCATGTGTCGGACAAAACAAAAGTTCGTTAAAGGTAGGAAAGCCCCCCAAACCTAGATGCTAAGTTTAAAACCCCAAAACCGGCTCCTAAGTGTACTTACCAGCCCTTATTCCTTGGCTGAGTCTCAGCCAATCACAGACGTGGCTGCTGATCTGGCCCCTTTTGCTGTTCCATGCTGGTAAGTATCTCTAGAGTTTTAAACTTAGTGAGGTCTAGGTTTCCTACCTTTCATGAATTTTTGTTTTTGGGTTGGAGATACCCTTTTAAATGTATCACCCAAGTCTGTTTCTTAGTAACTTTTGCATGTATGTATTTTATTTCTTATATAGTGCTGCATATTTCAGAGTGCTATACAATTATTTACTCAATTCACAACAGCCCTGACCCGAAGAGTTTACAATCTAATCACTTTATGTACACATACCTATCAGTATGTCTTTATGATTGTGGGGGGAACCGGAGTGCCAGAAGGAAACCCAAGCACGGGGAGAAAATACAAACTCCTTGCAGATGTGTCCAAAGGGGGAAACGAACTCAGGACCTCAGCGCTGTAAGGCATCACTGAGCCACCATGCTGCCCAACCACAGAGCCCATTATCCTGTTAAATGTAAAACTCAGTGCTCCTCTTATCATTTATACATCACAGAATCCATAGTGAGATATAGTATGTTTGTTTGTCATGTATATGGTCACCTTTATTTTAATTATTTTACTTTATTTTACTTATAATGAAATATAAACTAATCATAACATTTGTTTTTAGAAAAAGATACCAGTTCATGTTCCCGCTGTTGAGCTTGTAAGTACATACCCAAGATCTGTCCCCACAGATTATTTGACAAATAATTTATACTGGAAACAATTAAAGGGATTTATAATAAAACTAGATTTTTCTCTTCTCTACTTCGGAAACTTTTAATCCTAATCCCTGAATGTATACACACATACAGTCGTATTTATCTCATTATATTCAACTATTTATTTTAGCCTCCAGCTGTGGAATCGGAAGCTCCTATATTGGCTGTTGAGTTAGTAACACCGGCTGTTGAGGGATTAACACCGGCTGTGGAGACAGTAACAGTGGCTGTGGAGACAGTGATACCGGCTGTGGAGCCAATAACACCGGCTTTAGAGACAATAACGCTGGCTGTTGAGTCAGTGACACTGGCTGTTGAGACAGTGACACTGGCTGTTGAGACAGTGACACCGGCTGTTGAGTTAGTAACACTCGCTGTTGAGGGAGTAAGTAGAAAAGGAGATATTAGTAAAGCATAACAATGACTTGAATGTGGAGGCCGTAATAGATTATGAAATTCTGTAGACATTCTCCCATCCCCCTTAATTCTTGGATAAAATACATATTATTCATTTACAGTTTTTTATTTTTCATATTTGTTATTTTTATCTTTCAGACTCCATCTGAGGGCCCTGAATTGTGTGAACCAGCTGTTGAGGAGGTAAGTAGACAATAAAAAGTTTATGTTTAAATAAAAATTATATTACATTTCCTTTTATGCCTATATGCCACTAAATGTGTGTAATTCTTACCTAGCAATGAATGATAAAATGCACTTTTGTTAAATAATTAATGTCTCATAATAAACTATTTTTTAGATTCCAGCTAAGGGGGCACACAATTCAGACCCAGTTGTTGAGAAAGTAAGTAGAAAATATAAAGTTTCGGTTAAATAAATAAAGTGCACTTTTAGAAATTATAAAGATTTCTCTCCGAGTTCTCCGGGTACAGCACTGAACATTACTATGCAATCCAAGACTGAAAAGCATTTTAATGCAGATTGTTGCATTGGTGTCTTGAGAAGGAAAAGTAAAGCATAATGTTTTATATTCCAAAATAATAATCTTAGGGCTAATACACTTACAGGGTTATTCAATAAAAGTTCTTATCGTTTAAAATGGTGCTAATTTTGCCCCAACCAATCAGATGTTAGCTTTCAAATGTTACATCATTTCTGATTGGTCGGGGCAAAATTAGCACCGTTTTAAACAATAAGAACTTATATTGAATCTTCCTGTTAGATTGAGAGTTTAGTTTGATCAGCCACCCTGACAGATATTTTAGTTAATTGAGCAAAATATCGCCCATAACTTCTGACCCACCAATTGCTGCTGTCTGACTTCTTTTTGGCAAAATGAAAGTCTAAATGATTAGGCATATCAGTTACTCAATGGTCCACTAGATCTGTTGAGCTAAAACATTGGCATAGCATTTTCATTTTCATCTGATTACTGATCAGTCTAGTCAGATTGGTAAGAAATGTCACAGGAACATTGGAAGGTCGAATACAGTGTATGGGCAACTTAAGGAGCCAATAATATATTTGAAATTCTCAAGGCATTCACCTGTCCTTGTCTACTGCCAACACTATGTAATCCTGACCTTTAATTGTACAATAAATAGATATTTTCATATGTACAATTGTATTTTTAATAATTTTATCTTTTATTTTTTAGCCTCTAGCTGAATGCTCTGTCTGTGAGCCAACAGTGAAGAAAGTAAGTAAAAATCAAGTGCTGTAATATGTGAAATCCAATACTTTCCTATTAAGTCCAATTAAATAGATTATAAGTTCTAAGGGGCAGGGACCTCCTTTCCTCTTGTGGCAAAGCTCTAGCACTTCTATTTATATATTTTATAGATTTATGTACTGAACTATCTATGTATTTATCCCCCTTGTATGACTTTATTGTATTTTATTACTGTACAGCTCTGCGTCCCCGGGTGGCACTTTCTAAATAAACTGTACATACATACATACATACAATTTCAATAGTGTTTAAAGGACAATTATACTTACCTCCTATTTGCTCCTCTTCTTATATCCACGCTTTCTACCAAGGGTGAGGTGCTCACCCCTGGGCTGTTCGCATTTACACTGTTGTACTTACACAGCACTGTTCCGGTAAGATCTGCCCCTCCTCTACGTCGGCAATGAGGCCAATAGGAAGACACACTCTGCAAGGAGTGTGTCTTCCCATTGGACACATCCCGGAAGCGGAAGAGGGAGTGGAGCAGAGCTGTGTAAGTATAGCAGTGTAAATACGAACAGCCCAGGAGTGAGGACCTAGCAATTTAGGCCCTCTCCCTTGGTAGAAAGCATGGATATAAGAAGAGGAGTGAATAGGAGGTAGATATAATTGTTCTTTAAATAAAGTGAAACCAGGATGTGCGCAGCCATTTTCCTATTTTCTCTAGGGAAGCTATTGTATAGCTATAGTATAAGGTACATGATGGAGAAGATTTCTAAACATTTTCATCTCCTTCTATTCTATCAAACCTCTCCAACCCTAATACTTCATTGTATAATTATTTTTTATTTGTACTATCAGATGTTTATAACTATAACGTGGACACTTTTTATATTATCTAATGCTGGTCGTACTCTAGTCATACATTAGGTAGATTAGACCTTTGAAAATCGTTTTACCTCTTAGGAGAGCACAGCAGAGACGCTGCAGCTCTCCGTGAATGAGCCTGTATATTTTATATCTACAGTAGACATTAATTATTTCCTTCTTTACACAGAGTGATGAAATGACTGACATCCTGGAGGCAGGATTGGAAGGTAATGGAATTCTTACAGTATTGGTTTACTTGTGATCCCCAACCTGGTATTGGCTGTTACTTCCTATTTATGCTTCTAGAGATAGTAGGGATGTGCACTTAGAAATAGGGATTTGCATTAAATACCAACTGATACCTAAAATAGCCGAATCTCAATTTACCTTCCAAATAATTAGAACGTAAACCTTAATATTTAAGTGCTTTTTAGCTAAACGTATCATTTTCAATATTAGTAATATAATCAGGTAGGCAGAAATTGATGGTTAATATACCCTTTGTTACACATACATATATTGTTATACACACACACTGCTACAGAAACTGTATAAATATACACTATTAAACAAATAGCAAAACCTGACAATAATAACCCTTTATTTATAGTTTGGTCCTGACTCCATATTATATATTCTTTAGTTTGTGTTGCAATCCAGTTTTATTTGTAATTGTTTAATTCTAATATTATGCTTGTGAAGGTTCTCATTCATCCAGGTCATGGTATATCTGTTGTATTCAATTAGATCAACTGGACTTGAAATGTAGTTCTTGAAGACGTTTCGCTAGTCATCCGACTGGCTTTCTCAATTCAGAATGACTTGTACAAGAATCTGTGGCAATTATGTACCCTGAAAAATCCCAATTAGCATATCACAGCCAGGTGTTAAGGGTGTGATTAGATAGTGGCTAAGAGGTGTTATAGGAACGCCCAGAGTAAGGTTTTAAAACAGCATTGTACATGGCAGACAGTTGTCTAACAGGACCCTGACCCAGCCAGAAATGGAAGTCCTTGGTAAGGGCTTGAATTTTGCCATCACCCCTAAAGCCACCCCTGTGGTGGATATTATAGCAGCCACAGAAGCCTCTATCCACAGTAATAAGGTATCACAGAGTGAGGCAGAACAACTTCACCTTAAGGTATCTGCAGCCTTAGCCAGTGCTAAAATTCCTTCATCTAACCTGACTACACAGGAAAGAAGAGCCTTAACATCCCTCAAGAAAGATTCCAGTATCACCATTCTACCGGCAGATAAAGGAAGATGCACAGTGGTACTCAACACCTCAGACTACCATGATAAGGTGACCATGCTCCTGGCCGATAACAACACATATGAGGCTTTAACAAGGGATCCCACCAGGCGTTACAAGAAAAGAGTCATAGACTTACTACAACAGCTTCAAAAGGATAAAGCCATTGACCGAGCAATGTATCATCGCCTCTACCCTGGTGAGGCACATCCATGCATATATGGACTCCCAAAGATACATAAGGAAGGGGCCCCACTAAGACCTATAGTCAGCAGCATCAACTCGGTAACCTACAAGGTGGCAAAATATCTAGCTAACATCTTAGGACCTTTGGTGGGAAGTTCTAAGCATCACATCCAGAACTCTCAGGATTTCACCAACAAGATTGAAGATATAGTACTCGGTGTAGAAGAAACTATGGTGTCCTATGATGTGACATCTCTCTTCACTTGTATACCCACCAAGGAGGCTGTTGACATGGTGAGAAAACGGCTGGGCCAAGACAGCACTCTTACCAGCAGAACTGATCTCAACCCAGAACAGGTGTGTTCCTTGTTGGACTTGTGCCTGAATACCACCTATTTCAAATACAGGGATAAGTTCTATAAGCAAAAACATGGATGTGCTATGGGATCTCCAGTTTCACCTATTGTGGCCAACCTTTACATGGAGCAGGTAGAAACACAGGCGCTTAATACCTTTAAGGGCATAGCACCCAGCCACTGGTTCAGATATGTTGATGACACCTGGGTTAAAATCCACCAGAAGGAAGTACAAGCTTTCACAGAACACATTAATGCGGTGGACCAAAACATTAAATTCACAAGGGAAGAGGTACAAAACAACAAACTGGCTTTCTTGGACTGCTTGGTAGAAGTTAAGAAAAATGGTAAACTGGAAGTAGAGGTTTACAGAAAACCAACACACACAGATCAGTATTTGATGTTTGACTCCCACCACCCTTTAGATCACAAGCTGGGGGTCATCAGAACCCTGCAACACAGAGCCGAGAACATCCCCACTAGTACAGAGGCGAAGGCTAAAGAAATGAAACATCTCAGAGGAGCCCTTAAAACTTGTGGATATCCAGACTGGGCCTTTGTCAAAAGAAGTAGAAGGAAAGAAAAGAACACGAATACCAACAGTGAAGGGGAAAAGCAAGACAGGAGGAAGAACATGGTCATCCCATATGTAGCAGGGGTCTCCGAGAAATTAAGAAGAATTTTCAAAAAACATCGTATCCCTGTCTGCTTTAAACCGAGCAACACACTGAGGCAGCAATTGGTACATCCGAAAGACCCAATACCAAAACACAAGAAAAGCGACATCATATATGCAGTGCAGTGCAGTGAAGAATGCTCTGATTTGTATGTGGGGGAGACCAAACAGCAACTGCATCAACGTATGGCCCAGCACAGAAGAGCCAATTCCTCGGGTCAGGACTCAGCCGTGTATCTGCATCTTACGGATAAAGGACATACCTTTGAAGATTGTAATGTTAACATATTGGCGAAGGAACGTGACTGGTTCAAGAGAGGTGTTAAGGAGGCCATTTATGTGAAAATAAAGAAACCAAGCCTAAATAGAGGTGGGGGGGTTCGACACCAACTGTCTGCCATGTACAATGCTGTTTTAACACCTTACTCTGGGCATTCCTATAGCACCTCTTAGCCACTATCTAATCACACCCTTAACACCTGGCTGTGATATGCTAATTGGGATTTTCCAGGGTACATAATTGCCACAGATTCTTGTACAAGTCATTCTGAATTGAGAAAGCCAGTCGGATGACTAGCGAAACGTCTTCAAGAACTACATTTCAAGTCCAGTTGATCTAATTGAATACAACAGATAAATTCTAATATTACTCCTGTTATCCCAGCTGTGAGCTGTACTAAATTTTGGGCAGGGGGACCCATCTGCAAACTTCTCACATTTACTATCAACCTATAAAGTCAAATGTATTCTACCACTTGACTAAATGGTTTGGGAATGTTGATATTAACAGTTTTCTTTTTCAATGCAGTCATACAGCTAAAAGAACAGAAAAAAATAGAAGGCAAGAGGAGAAAAAAACAAATGAGAAAGAAAAGGAAAAAGGAAGAAGAACAGAAAAAAAGGGACTTGAGATTGAGCAGGACAAAGGAAAGAAGGAAGAAGTCCAGAAAAAAAAGGGACTTGAGATTGAGCAGGACCAAGGAAAGAATGAAGAAGTCCAGAAAAATAAGGAACTTGAAATAGAGAAGGACCAAGGAAAGAAGGAAGAAGTGCAGAAAAAAAAAGGGACTTGAGATAGAGAAGGACCAAGGAAAGAAGGAAGTCCAGAAAAAAAAGAGACTTGAGATAGAGAAGGACCAAAGAAAAAAGGAAGAAGTCCAGAAAAAAAAGAGACTTGAGATAGAAAAGGACCAAAGAAAAAAGCAACATGTCCAGAAAAAAAAGGGACTTGAGATAGAGAAGGACCGAGGAAAGAAGGAAGACCATAAAAAAAAGAGACTTGAGAAAGAGAAGGACCAAGAGAAGAAGGAAGGAGACCATAAAAAACAGGGACTTGAAATAGAGCAGGACAAAGGGAGGAACAGGACTGAAGGGGGGCCAGAACCAATGGGGGGGCAAGACAAAAAGGAAGGAAAACCAGAGGGAGGGCAGGACCTGAGAGGGGAAAGGCCTGAAGGGGGGCAAGACGAAAGAGAGAGCAGGACTGAAGGGGAGGCAGGACCAAAGGGGGGTCAGGCCAATAATGAGGTAAGACCACCAAGGAATCAGGAGGAATGGATAGAAGGGAGGAGGGAGAAAAGGCATAAGAGGAAAGGAAGGAAAAGGGAAATAGACCAGGGACAAAAAGGACTAGAGGTTGAGCCAGACCAAATGGGGACAGAACCAAAGGGGAGGAAGGCCCAAACTTCTCTAAGATTCCCTGGGACATCATAAGGCGTGAAAGGACTGAAGTAGGGGCAGGACCAAGGGGGGACAGGACCATGTGGAGGGAAGACCGGCTGGGTATCAGGAAGAAAGGAATGAAAAGAAACGCTGGAAAAAGGGCAAGGAGGTGAGCTGGGGAGACATAGTTTGGGATTAAGGGGGGCTGGGTGGAAGCAAGACAGGAGGGGGCTAGAATAGAAGGAGGGTAAGACCAGAGAGGGGCATGCCCAGAGGAGGACAGAAAAAAGTTGCATTGAGCCTTCTATCCTTTAAGTGCCCTATTAGTTTGCCTAAGATGCTTATGCCTAGAAATGGCCCTGCAGGACTAGATGGGCAGCAGGCAGGAGTACAGTGGAGGCAAAACAAGATAAAAATAAGCATTTAGCTCCAGTTAATCCAGGGTATGATCCGATCGCCAGTTGGGGTCAGGAAGGAATTTTTCCCCCTCTGAAGCATATTTTAGGGGGGGTTTTCGCCTTCCTCTGGATTAACTGTGGAATAGGTAGAATAATAAGTAAATAGAATAAAAAGAGAAAAGTAGAAATAAATAAAACAAATTCATTTTAAAACTATTTAGTATCTGCCTTTTTTCTATTTCTCCTCTCAACTTTTCCTTTGTTTACTTGACCATTTAATATGGAGAATTGTTACCTTTTTACTACAAATAACACAAGTATTAGGCACACATAAACATTAAAACCGATCTTTACTCCTGATAAACAAAAAAGCTATTCAGCATGGGAAGGACAAGGAAGGTGCCTGATGCATTACATGACGTCAAGTCACTTCATCATAGGCCGACAACCCTTGTCTCACATGGTAAATATATAAAGATGGGATAGTATACACCCACACATTATAGAGTGCAACTGGTTGTAATTGTACGATCGCCTATACGCCATTGCGGTAGTTTACCACCGCATGCTATTGTCCACACGTAAAATTGTACATGTAAGACAGCAGCTGTAAATGTATGGCCATGGTTTTACGATAATCTGTGGTATGTGAAGTTTTCAGTACCGCAAATTAGTTAATATTGCCCTTTTTTAAAACCGTCAGGGTATTTCAATAAAAGTTCTTATCGTTTAAAATGGTGCTAATTTTGCCCCAACCAATCAGATGTTAGCTTTCAAATGTTAAATAAGTTCTAATTGGTTGGGGCAAAATTAGCACCATTTTAAACGATAAGAACTTTTATTGAATCTGTATTGAAAACTTCCCATACTGTGGGTTATCGTAAATGTGTGGCCACGGCCTGGTACACATAAGGAAAAAATTCTGGCAAAGAGATAGGTAGCCAGTCATTTGGCATTTAAGTAGAATACCCTGATATTTCAGTTTAACCAAAAGTGCTTCCTACTGAAGTCTTCAAAATTGGCCTTGGGCTGGGTGATCAATCGTGCGCTCAGTGTTCTGGTAGTTAACTGACATAGTAATCTTGCATTTATTTATACACAGACAAATAGCTAAATGAGATACCAGTGCATTGTCTGGTCTGTCGGAAGGAATGGAGCTGGTCCAAATCATATCACAATCAGGGAACCCTTTCTTACCCTTACAGTGCTAAGCACTCATGCCATGCAGTTCTAAGCCACCCTGCCTTGAAAAACACACTAATGCTGCAAGGAGTTTGTATGTTCTCTCTATGTGCTATGTGGGTTTCCTCCGGGCACTCCGCTTTCCCCCACAATCATAAAAACATACCAAGGGGTTGGGGGGGGGGGGGGGAAGTCGTCTGGGGAAAAAGTCAAAAGACAAAAAATAAGTCATCGTGGAGAAAAAAAGTCGAAAAACAAAAAAAGTCAAAAGACAAAAAAAAAATTCGAAAGACAAAAAAAAGTCGAAAGGCCGAGAAGCATAATTTTTTTAAATTGCATTGTTGCAATTTAGTTTAAAAGGGCGCAGACACACTGCATCGCACCGGAAGCACTCATGCAATCGCACCCGATTGCGTGTGCGATTCCAGTGCGATTTACATGTGATTCGCACTAGTATGGCCTTGCTCTAATTCTTTTGTCTTTTTGTCTTTTGTACAAAAAAAACTTAATTTTGACTAATCTTCAAAATAGTTCATTTTTAACCCCAACCTGAAACACTAACTGACCTACCCAATTCATTCATGTGGCAGTCATATTTAAAGGTTAAGTATAGTCAAAAACAAAATTGACCAATCATCAAAAAAGTTAGTCTTTTACCCCCCAACCTGACACAGGTACATACACCAACTGACCTACTTGTTCATTTATGTGACAGCCATATTTAAAGGGTAAGTATAGTCAAAATACTCATTTTACCAATCATCAAAAAAATAATTTTTTTGACTAATCATCAAAATAGTTAATTTTTTAACCCCCCAACCTGAAACAGGTACGCACACTAACTGTCCTACCCATTCATTCATGTGGCAGCCATATTTAAAAGGTAAGTATAGTCAAAATACTAATTTTGACCAATCATCAAAAAAGTTGTTTTTTTTACCCACCAACCTGACACCGGTACACACACCTATTGACCTACCCTTCCATTTCTGATCATTACATCAAGTGATCAACCTGTTTATTCAACTGAAAGTCATATTTAAAGGGTAAGCATAGTCATAAAAAGTTTGACCAATCATCAAAAAAGTTAAGCTAGGTACACACAACGATAAGGCCCCGATAACGTTGGATCCTACGGTATTGCAGTTTAATCGAAAGTGTGTGTATCCTCTTTCCCAAACAGCGTGTGGCCACTGAACATTCTCGTTGGCCTCACAGTCCTTCAGGAAAGACTCAATTGTTTCCCTATAGGGGAGTCAGCCATGGTCATGGGAAATACATAGTCCTAAAAGTTCTCCCAGTGTTGTGCATAGGGAGAATGCTCGGGCTGTGTGTATCCTGATTTAAAAAAAAATAACAGACAGGATCTTGCAGATCCCCTAAGGAGTGGCGTCAAACGTTGCTGCGTGATGACGTCATGGTCATACGCGAAAGTGTATTCGGCCAATAGGGATCCGCTTCCTCCTTCTCTACTGTTGCGAAGGAAAGTTATTTTTCTTCCCCCCACCTAAAATGCCGCTTCCTCAGCCACATTGAAACAATGTCGCTCTGCTCATTAGCGAGACGGCTCTGTACACACGTCCGATAGGACATTCGATGCACAACCCATGAGTGCAAGACACACTCGCTGCGATCAACCATTTCGTCCAACAGTCTTGCATGTGTAAATGCTTTGTCCGAAAGTGTTGGGCGTCCTATCGGGCGTGTCTAAACTCACTGAACTAGGGGAAGGGCAAAAACGGAATGGTTCTCTGTACTAATATAATTACCGTTTACCTCTGATTAGGGATTCCATAGAAAAAATGCTTTAATCATCAGTTTCTGGACTTTTAAGGGTGAGGCCACACTACAATGCACTGTAACACATGCAACTTTGTTAGTTTCTTGTGCGTTTGCCATTAGCGATGGTTGGCAGAGCCGAATCACTGTTGGTCGCAGTTCATTGCACCTGTAATTTTCCAACATGTCTGATCGCCCCTTTGGTTCAATCCGGGCAAACGGAAATCACCACAGATATTTTTCCCGGCCAGCCGATACATGGAAATTTTGGCTGGTTGGGCTAAAAAAACTGCTCATGTGTGATACCATTTACCGTTCCTTCTACATCTGTCTCATCCTCTGCAAAGCTCATCATTAGAGCTCTTTGCCTGTTTGTCAGATGCCTGCAAACATGTTATGGTAAAGAGTGTAAAGGAAGATTTTGTCTCGTTCTTTCCATACACAAATGGGTAGGTCTCATTCATTCCAACCCATTGGAAAGTGTTTCCCTTTCCTTCTCCTTTCTACCTCCTAGAACAGGGCCAACAGGGGTGGGCAATGGAATTTCACAGAGGCCGCATGGGTTAAACTCAATTGATTCAAGAGATGGCAAAACTGGGTTCTATAGAAAGATTGAATTAATATCCCTGGTTCACTCTGTGTTTTTGTATTATTAGTTGCAATTTTTAATTAATAGGTGTGTAATATTTTATACCCATTTCATCAAATTCAATACATTTTTTTAATAAAATAAACTTAATAAAAATAATCTGCTTGTGTACGAGCAGTATTACCCAGAATAGCTTGAGCCACAGATAAAACCGGTGGATATGTGCCCCCTCCCTTCTATAGATGGGACTTCTTTGCACTTGTAACAAAGCAGATTTTACAAGGTAAGTTGCCCAGCATCCAACATAATGCAAGATTTGAAAATGAGCCTAAATATTATACTAGATATAACCAGGGATGGCAAAGAACACAATGCAGAGACTAAACCATTATTTTTTACCCAAGTTCCTACATTTACAAGATAAAGCTAGTGACCCCAAGTTGGAATCAATCAATTACAAAATATAACCAAACCCTTGAATTATTAGTAGAATATTTAGGAATGCCTTACATATTAAATCATTTCATGCTTGTGTGTAATTTCAAAGTAGCTGGTCTATATGTAATCCCATAAAAGCAGCCCATGCCAGGACATTAGCCTGCCAGGTAAAGACTGGACATTCTGGTGCTCATCAACAAAACAATATTGGGAGGTAGGAATAATCAATCCGACCTCCCTGCCCCAGGTACTTTATTTTTTTTTTTTAAAGTACATTTTTACAGTGTAGTTGTCCTTTAAAGAACAAGGACTGGTACACACAGGTCATTTTATTCTGTCTGACTAATCTCCAACCTGATAATTTGATCAGAACATACAGGGAATGGAAGAAAAATATGGTAGCCAGTGACTGGTCCGAAATAAAACAATTGGTTAGTCCACTTCCAGATGACAGAATCGTTATATTGGTCTCCTGTATTGATGGGAGTTAGTTTGTCAAAAACATTCCTAAGTAAAATAGTAAAAAATATAGTATGTTGACACTTAAAAATGTAATGTGGGTTTCCCTTATGACCTTTTCCATGTATAGATTGCTCTTTCACACTGTATACAGGTCTTATAAATATGTCATCTCTGTGTGATGAAAAAAGTCTCCAACACGTCATTCCATACAGGGTTTAATGCTGAGTCGGTGCGCACACTTATAATTTCAGAGATCCACTCTGGGTTTGTTTTATCCTTTTCTCATGTATGATGGGACCTGCTGTGACTGTGTACACTCAGGTAATGCAGTCAGTATGCCTCCAAGTTGAAAGGTCTCCAGACCATACTAAATCAAACTCTGGATGAGCTATTTCCCACACTGCGACTATGCGTTTTGCTTCCTCAGAAGGGTCAGCTCATTCCCTTTATTACTTTATAGACAAATTTTTTCTATAAACTGTATTTATCATGTCCATCTTTGGTTTTTTATAAGCATAATGTGTATACACAGTACAGGTACATTGCTGTTACCTGTATTATTACTGACAATACTTTTATTTATTTCCCCTGAATATATTTAAGCCACACAATAATATAATACCAAGGCCCATTTTAATTTTTATGTGCATTATTAGTAGGATATTATTTTTTAAATTCCTTCTTTAATTTTATTACACTTATCGCCATATTCTACATATCTCTTTTATTTTGAAAAAACAGTTGACTTCATAGCCTTTGTGTTTTTTTTTCTGTGGTCAGTATTGAACTATTATTTCAGGTTCTACAATGGTCCATCTTCCCAGGATGCACCCTTCTTTGGAATTCCTAATATTAATTTCTATTAATTTGGCTATTGGATGGGTCAAACATGTTCAAATCAACCCAGGGGCTGAATCAAAGACCATAACAAACTCTATTAGGGAACCTGCAAAGTATTTTTAAAGCATTTATTTATACACAGACAAAAGGCTGGATGGGCAGATTAAGGTCATTTAGCTCCATTTTGGCTCTCCTAGACAAATGTTTGCCGTATTTCACTAAACTTTTTTTTGCCTCCATTGGATCTTTAATCCGAAAAAGGGCAACTATAGTGAAAAAAAAACTTTGTCTGTATACAATGTATAGATCACTTAGTATAAGCTGCCTTATTTTCATGTTGCTGTGTGGCTTCATTTCTTCACACTGGCAGAAGTTTGTACCAAGCTGTGTAGTCCCCCTCCCCTCTCTGTCTACTCCCCCTCAAGCAGTGAAGGGCTGTATACAGAGTCCGAGCATGGTCAGTTGAAAGGACTTTAAATGAAGTGCTGACATCCTGTTGACCCCTCCCTTCCAGAGCTAGACTGCAAGCAATCAAAGTGTGGGAGAAAGTAGCAATATGCTGAAGGGAGGGGCAGAGGGGGAGAGAGGAAGTGGTGCTGAGATTCTTTACAAGTAAGTTACTGAACTCTGCCTCTGCCTGTTCTCTAACTTTGCTAATTGTTATTTATTTTTTACCTAAAGTTAATATCTGTCCCCTGCTTAGCTGAGATCATAATCACTGAAGAGAGAGTCAGTGTAACAGCAGCTTGTAGTCAGACCTTCACAAACACAGTGACACTGCTTGATGTCCTGATACATTTCATTTGCTTTAGTCTATATATTTCATAGATTGCACTGTATGTCTTGTTTGGTATATAGTCTGTATTACTGTATTATATATACTGTATTAGTGTTCCATTTGAGTCACTGGTTTTGTATGTATATAAGGTTTTTTTTTTCTGGGGGGAGGGGCTGTTTTATAGTGTGTTCTGCTCATATTGCTGGGTTAATGGTTTATTGATTGTGTTTAGCACTACAGCATTTGACTATATGTTGCACATGGTACTTACAGTGTGGGTGAAGGAGTGTGTGACAGTACTGCATGGGAGCTTTGGATTGTGTGGGTGTGTGCCTTTGAGTGACAGATGAGGTGTAGCAGCTCCTACAAATCACAGTATATTCAAAGGCTTATATCTCGGGGACTATGAAGAATTTAAAGAAACTAAAGGTACCCCGGTGGTTGGGATGACTTATAGGATACATTAGAAGGAATTAAAAAAAAACTATTTTCTCACTATAATTGCCCTTTAACTATTCCTTTAAGGGAGCACTCCTTTGGTTGAATTACAATAAAATTATGTGGAAGTTCTACTAATCTGGTCAAAAATGTATACAAACAAAGAAGGTTAATCAATGTACATTCATAGGCCTTATGCAATATTCTACTATCGGTGCACTTGTATACATTATAAACAAAGGGGTTTCAGTATACACTATTGTGATCACAAAAATGAAAAGCCTTCCAACCACATCAATGTAACCGCAGTCTGGAAGGTCCTAACATTTAGTTTTATTGCCCTAATTGCTTTTTGCTTTTTCTTACGAGTAGCATTTTTCAAACATTTGCATTTCTCAGATTTGTGCACTGTAATAGTGTAATTAATCTAGCAAATTACTACAGATATTTTATGACCAGGATGAATGAGAACATTCACAAACATTGTTTTAATCAGCATTTCTGGGCTATACGTCAGATTAAAAACTGATTTACCTCAAAAAGTGAACAATTCCTTTAATACATTGAAATCGGTATTGCAAAACAAATAATCATTTCCATAAAAAACTTCATTAACATTTTTGTTTAAAGGCACTCATTTTAAAACAGGCAAACATACATTACCCATACCTCCTAGCAAAACTATTCAATTAGATTCAAACCGTATTTCTGAACTTAGATCCTCAAACCTTCTAAAATAACTAACCAACTGATGCTAGTAAAATGCTTGGCACGCAGAGAGTGGTAAAATGCTTTGTATGTAACAACTGGTAAAACAGTTGGCACAAAGACTGGTTAAATGCTTGGCATGCAGAAACTGATAAACTGGTTGGGAAACTGGCACTGCACACAGCCAGGCACTGGTTAAATGCTTGGCACACAGACAATGGTAAAATGCTTTGTATACAGATGACTGGTAAAACAGTTGCCACACAGACTGGTAGTTTTGGAACTTTAGCAGAAAATGGGGTCCCCTTCTTGGCCAAGGGCCCTGGTGTGGTCGCATCCCCTGCACCCCTGGTAGCTATGCCCCAGCATCAGTGATAGGTCCTGACCACTTCCTGGTTCAGAGTAACTAAAGCACGCATATCCGATAATGCGCGCTATAGTTACTCTGAACAGCAGGCACTCAGGAATTTCCACTGCTGCTGCGGAGGATCGCGTGTAAGGTAAGTTTCTTCATTCTTTGTCCGTGGCTCCTTGGGAATTGATAGAAAAATGGGAGGTAAGGCATAGCTCCTTAACCACCTGGTCTTCAATCAATACTTTAGTTTTTGAATGAACTATTCCTTTATATAAATGAAATTATTTAATGTGACATGCTTAATATAATATGAGCATATAGACTGCAGTAATTAAGCTACACTTATTAGTCTCATGGGCAGGGAATTGTAGTATGTGCACTAATTTTTCCTGTTTATGTAATGTAACTATAAAAAAGTTTATGATCTCAGGAATGTTGAGTAATACAGTAATATTACAATGATACCACAGTAATAGTTATGTTGATCAGACAATTAGCTTTTTTACATGTAAAGTACAGCAATTACAATGAAGTATTCATAGCTAACCTAGATTATAAAATGTCAAGAGCTAATTACGTGCATAGATACAAGGACCACTTTCCTACTGGTATTTAGAAACTCTTCTAAAGGATAATGCGTATATCATTTTGTTATGTTATGTCCACCTGGATGTCAAACATCATAAAATCATCAAAAGAACTTAAGGAAAAAGAAAACCAGATAAACTTCACTGCTTCTCTCCTCACTGCTTGCCACCCTCAAGTGATCTCCTCGGATTGCCTCATGTCAGGCACGGACTATTAATTCTATTAATTGAAACCTATGCAAAAATGTAGTAGCAAACACCTACTGACCAGCTAATTAGTGCACAACGCATCATAGTTAAATATTAATGTTATGGCCATCTATCACAGGTGCAAAAACGAGAAACTGATCAGGGCACTGAGTAAGCTGTGGCTACTATAGAATATAGTGCAGGTGCTAGTCTATACAAATTAACATTGCAAACTAGGAAGAAAGAGAAAAGGTATAGACTGCAACACTGTCATTTATGAAAGTATATAAAACCATCCTTTATTGTGCAATAGTTATTAGGGACATCGCTGGTGTCGGGAGCGAAACGCGTTCGAATTAGCTGAATTATTCTCCTTCCAGACTGATATCTATTTATACTTTCTTACTATGCATGAAGATGTTAATGTTTTTAAGATGTCCCTAATAACTATTGCACAATAAAGGACAGTTTTATATACTTTCATACAAGATAGTGTTGCAGTTTATACCTTTTTTCTTTCTTCCTAGTTTGCATTATTTGTCACAGGTGTGTCACATTTCTGAAAATCTGATTTTTTGTTTGTCTTTTTTGTCAGAATGGTCTTACCTACCAACATTCCCACGACATTCTCACGACATTGCAACAAATGCTAAGCTGGTATTGTGGCAACATTGGCAGATAAAACCAGCACTACATTCAAAGTTTCGATGGTCATTTAGAAACAAACAGCAAATCAGAGTAACGTCAGGTCATTGAATGGCCAGCATAGTTACAGAGCAGATGATCTGCACATACCCAATATGGGTGATGGATTGCTGGAGCAAAAAAGGAGCAAAAAACTTACTAAGATCAGCCAAGCAAAGAAAAAATGTAATTATCTTTTCTAAAAACAAGTCTTTTATTTTATACCTTATAAAACTGAAGGAAGCAAGCCATCTGGACCTTTAGTGGACTCCCTCTACTGACAGAATTGTTAGATAACTGCTTAAATCTTTCTCATCTCAAATTAGGGTACTACAATAAACCTTAATACATGGCTTGCTCTTTTCATAGAAGTGTGCCTTATTGGTATCAATAAATGAGTTTCTCTAATTTTTGCAGTAGCTAGATGTGTAAAAGCAACTACATTGATGGGCCTCGCTTCACAGCTCATTAACAAAGAATGGTACATATATATGTGCAAATAAAGAGCTAACACCTTCTTCAAAAGGGTCTTTTTCACATTTTGAAGCCATATGGGATCCATGGATTATTGAAATGCCTTTCATGGCACAAACTAAGCATTCCACAAATTAAAGTAGGCAGAGAAAATAAGCAAGGTTATTATCCAAAATGAAAGTTATTCTGCTGAGACCAACACAGGGTTACTTTAAAGTTTTTTTTTTATTTACATATTTATTTGCTTGATTCTCCACAATATCTTTAGCTATCCAATTAAGCAGTCTGTGCCAAGTTTATTGATGTAAACTGCTCAATGCTTGAATCAGTATTGTTATGGAAACAGAAAACATAAAAAAACCAAAAAAACAGCTAGTCAGTGTTTTCTCATAAGCTGGTACCGGCTAACAATAACTACATGTTGTAAAAATCCATGGAAGCAATAAAACAGTACATTAAAAAGAAACAGAGAAGACGGAAAGCTCATTTAATATTCTCAAGCTTATTAACCAGTGAAGTTAATGATGTACTTGTTTATTGTTTCTGTCTGAAGAAATATTCATTTGACTGCACTTATATATGTTATCCCGATTTAGTGGATTTCTAAAATTTGTTTTGATATGGAAGAGAAAAATGATGCTATTACCTTCTGCTATGCATTATAGTGCAAGTAGAAAGTACTATTGAAGTTCGAATATATACTTCTTGCTTCTAGATTATGAGTCGTCTTTATTGTAGACAACTGAGCTTTTGATTGCACATAATCTTCTGCATGTAGAGAAAATCCTCATAGCATAGTTTAAAAAATGAGATATTATTATATAATATTTTAGGAAACCACATACTGTACATAGCCATTAAATGCTGTTGCTATTAAACAATCTACAGTCACATACACAGTAGATAAGAATAATATGTTAGATTCTGCATAATACAATATGGACAAACCAAATAACCACTTCAATGTCAATTGGGATGTAAGAGGAATACTATAGAAGCTATTAATAAACTATGCCAATCTATTAATGCAATTTTGCTATAAAATTAGAACTTAGACAGTACATAAGGTGGGAAGAGCAGAGTCATTCATTTCCAAGTGGTTTTGCCTAACATGCATGCACATCCACCATAGTTATGTCTGGAAATATTGAAGGGGGCAGCAGAGTTGAAAATGTGTGTGTTAAGCTCTGAACAAAAACAAGGGGCAAAGGAACAGGGGTAAAAAAGTGGTTTTGGAGAGAGACAGAAGGAGGAATAATCTTGACGTAAATAAAGGATTCCAATTAATTACACTTTATTTTGTGTACTTGTAGAGTATTCAATGAAAGTTTTTTTTTGATGCAGAGATTTGTGTTGTTTTTGGATTCCTACCCTGGAGTGGAACATCTTCATTTTTCTATTGCATGTCCTACTCCTTTAATGCAGTACGGTCATGCTCATCAGTGTACTTATTTGATACAGACAAATCTTTTGTGAAACAAATTGTCAGGAACATTCATTTAATTTTCTCCTTTATAAAAAATGTCTGAATTCCCTATACTTCTGCAAAGTTAAAAATGTCAACAAAAAGCAACCCAGAGTAGTAGCAGGAATGACGTTTTATATCACTCAATAAATAAGGAATGGTTCATCTCAGTCTGGAAACATCAATGTCACAGTGGTAGACCAAAGAGCTACTACGTGAAGTTAACAGTTTAAGAACACTTAAATAGTTTTGCAAAATGAACCTCCAATAATTCAATATGCAAAGAAATGCTATTGGTGCGGGATGTTTTCTATAAACTAGTTAGGAAGCAGAACAGAAAAGCGATATCTTATCAGCATGAAATGTGTGTTCAGTGGAATAAACTATGAATGACAATGAGAAATGATAAAAGGAAACTCATTACGCACACTGTGAGCACAAGCCAGCATGTACCCTGACCAAAGATTGCTGCAAAAATGAAAGAACATCTTTCTGATTATTTTGTTTTTGCATTCCAAGATCATGTTTCATGCAACTTGAGCCCTTTCTAATTTTTATTTCAAGGCCCATGAGAAAATATTTCCCTAAATGTAGAGAGAGATGACCAATTCAGATTATGGAGTCCATTATTTAAAAAAATATATATATATTTCTAGAAACTAACAGCCAGTCTGATAACACTGAAAATGTCATACAAGTCTTAAAGCAAAACAATATCTAAAATGTATTGAGTAATAGGGAGCTTTATTACTGCAATTAAAACTTCTTATTACCCTTAACCCGATGCAGTCTTGTCTCATGCAAGACATGTTATTCCTTCTAGACTGCTAAAGAGCTTGAAAAGATTAAAAATAACGACCTAGATAAAACTGTTTACCTGTACCACAGGGTGTGCCAGGGTACAATGGTGTGCTGTCAGAGAACCAGAAATCTTCCTTTAAAATTTTAATGATAACTTACATTTTTGTTATGTAATTGCAGTGTTTATGCAACATATATTATAATCAAATTATAATACATACTACAAAGTGCATTAAATATTGGTAATTACAACATTAAGAACAATAGATTTTTTTTATAAAATATTGTTATCGCAAAATAACGATCAATACCAATCATTATTTTACAATAATGCCAGTGTAGTTTACTGCCAGCAATATCTTAAAAATACTGTAATATCCCTATCAATTGATACAGATCGTTATTTTACAATACCGCTGGTGGTAAACTACACTGGTATAACGTAAAATAATGATCGGTATCGATTGTTATTTTGCAATAACGATCTTTTAATAATAACATTTAAAGGACATATTATAAAAAAATATCCCACTGTTGCTCTCGTTACATTCCCTTCTCCTCTCCTCTTTAACCAGCACCTTTCCCATCAATCCCTGCAATAAAGAAGATTGATAAACACAGACTGGACTTTTACTTACCACAGAGATCCTTCTCTCCGCCGTACCTTTAAAATCCTCCTGTCAGCTAGTACAGAGTAAACTAAGGAGAGGGGGCATATTGGCATACTGACAACTTCCTCTGTGCGCTCTGCTTTTTTTTTAACAATCTCAAGCAGCCACAGGGTTAACCTTACTCCTTATCACTGAATTCTACTTGCCATTTACAGTTAAACGGTATGTACACTGGAAAATTTGCCCATTAGTGGAAACTATAATTCCTCCCAACTATCACTTTACCGTTTTCTTATTGATCGGCCCCCATATTATATTAGATATCCAAAATTACATTTTAGCATTTTTTGTAAGCAGTTTTGCTGTAGCTGGAATGGTTTGACAGTTGGTGTGCTGTATACTGTATGCAGTATTGACAGTTGGTATGTGGGAAAATAGTCAGGTCAGTGGTCAGAGTCTGAGCAAAACAAGTATTGTATTGAAGGCATGCAGCAACACACACACCTCAGAATAAGTGCTACTTACATGTATTTATTTATAGATTAAGAGAACGCAAAGTAATTTTTTCAGTATACATATACTTAAGGGAGAGAGACAGTCTGTGAAGGAAATGGGAGCTGCAAAGAAAAAAATGTAAAAATGACCAAACCATAAACAATTTTTTTAACTTAAATAATTTTATGCATTATAAGAAATAATACTCCACTTACAGTGTAATATAAGAATATGTCAACTCCGGAGCTCCCTGCCCTGTATAAAAGCACTCAGCCTGTGGCCCTGTGCATTTATATGGTCTGGGATTATATTGAACTGTGAGGGGTGCATTATCCCTTATATAATCTGCTTGACTAGTATATTTCTATTTATTTGTTTGTCTGTCTCTGTATGCAGCTTGTCTGTTTGTCTATATGCCTGTCTATATCTGTTTCTCTATCTCTCTCTATTATCTATCTGTCTATCTTATATTTTTTTTAGCTCAACCAATATGAAAACAAGGCACAAATAGGTATCTTCTCACTGTTTATCAGGCAAGCCACCTAAAACGCACATAACACTACGACGGCCCGTTTCGGGGGCTCCTCCCCCTTCATCAGGCAGTACAAAACATATGTGTCCCTGGTGCAACAGGGGTTGTTTTATAATCACATAAACCGGAAATGAGATACACAGGATACATGTTCATCACAATTAACCCATTATAGCCAAATATTCACTTCAAATTGACACATATATTGAACATACATTTTTTCATATATTATAATTATACATCAACCTTAGTATTATCATTATGTTATTTAAGAACACACAATGAGAATGCATTAAAGAGACATGGATGGAAGGACTATAAAAAGAGATATAGTCCCTTTTAAGAGATAGTCCCTATTAAGCCCTTTGGGCTCTAGGGTATCCAGTCGGTGGATCCATTTGACCTCTTGACGTTTAAGCAAGAATTCCCTGTCTCCTCCCCTGAAAAGGTGTCTAATCTGTTCTATTACAAAAAATTGGAAATCAGAGTCCGAATGTCCAAATAGAGGAGATTACATGGACAGATGATACAATATATTACAAATTTACTGTCACAGTTATTATAACCTCTGATAGAGTATTTATCACCCGTATGAGGATTAAAAAAATATGTAAATTTTTCGACAAGTTTACACTGAATACAATTGCTACAAGGGAACATCCCCTGAGGTAATGTAGTTTGATGAGGTAATATTATATTACTTTCTCTAAGTTCGGCCGATACCAGGGAATAATATAAACTCGGTCCCTTGCGATAAGAAGTAAGAGGGGGAACTGAAAACTCAGAAATTTGAGGATACGCTTGTGACAATATATGCCAATTCTTCAGAATTATCTGAGTAATACCCTCAGTCCCAAGTGCATATCGAGTAACAAATGGAATATGGTTAGGTTTTGACATTTTTTGTCCTTGGGGTGTTCTAAACCGATCAAAGACCTTAAGTAAAATACTTTCTGGATATCCTCGAACACAAAATTTTCCCAACATATTCTGAAGGGACATACACCACTTATGTGCGTCACTGACGATCCATTCAAAGTGCTTAAGTTGACTCATGTAAATGTCGCGGGTTACAACTATCAAATCTTAACAAATGGTTACGGTCAGTACTTTTTACATATATATCATTGGACACGGTGTTACCCTTAATGACGTATACATCTAAAAATTTAATTTTATCATTACTGTAGTTCAAGGAATATTTTATGTTCTCATGTATACCATTTAAGGCTGTGTGGAACTGCCCAATGGCCTCAATATCACCCCCCAACAATGCAAAACCGTCATCTATAAAACGCCAACAGACAATACAGTGTCTGGTGAATGATGGAAGCTTATAGATGAACATGTCCTCCTGCCATAGCATGAAGGCGTTTGCATAGGAGGGGGCTACGTTGGACCCCATGGCAGTCCCTCACAGCTGGAGGTAATAATCCTTACCAAAATGAAAGTAGTTATTAGTAAGTAATATTTCTAAGGCTGTTCTATTTGAGTAGTACTGTACTGACCACAATGTGTTAATAATCTTTTGCAGGAATCAATACCATGCTGATGCGGTATTGATGTATACAATGCATCAACATCGAAGGTGACAAGTATAAAAAAAAATCATACATTTTTACCTGTGATAATTTTTGTAAAAAGTCTTGTGTATCCTTCAAATAAGAATCATGGTTACTAATCAAAGGTGCAAGGACCCTGTCTAATAAAATAACACTGCCAGGGGGCCAAATGCTGAGCCAATGTCCGCAACAATTGGCCGCCTTGGAGGGTATAAAAAACAGGGGTCACAACCAACCTCTCTGCAGGCCCAAGGCAATCCAAGTAGGTATAATATAATAGTACATGAAATGGAGCACTCCTATGGACTTTAAAGCACAATTCAATGTATTAAGGGATCAACTTGTTTCAGTCAGGATATGTAATTTTAGATCTACAATCATATGATAAGGTGATTTACTTACTTATGTGATTGTAGATCCAAAAGGGCATATCCTGACAAGTGGTGGCTAAAAAGCGTTGATCAGTTAATAAATTGAATTGTGCTTTAAAGGGCAACTGTGATCTCAAAACAAGTTAGGGTTAAATAAAAGCCTGCAGTATTTCCTTTACACTGAGCCAACAATCACATCTCTGGCTGGAGCTTGTGAGAAATTATATTGGGGTGATTGTTCAAACCTCCTGCTTTCAGTAGGTTGAGTGACATCACCTGACCTCTGCTGGCCCTTTTCCCCCGGGGAAGAAACATGCTCAGTTAAGACTTAATGCTGGGAAAATCCGGAAGTACTTGAGGAAAAAATTGACAGTTGAGAAGGGGAGCCTGTTAATGCAGGCAAAGGCTGGTCACATGACTACAAGCTGGTCACATGGCTGAAAACAGGAAGCGTTCAAGTTACATTGCTAAGTTTTGCAGCAATAACTTCTCACAAATTTTATCTAGAGATGTGATTTAAGTTTTATTTTGAAGGTACATTGGAAAGCTTTTTATATAATCCTTACTAGTTTGGAAGAATTTGAGACCACAGTTACCCTTTAAAGTACTAATGGTAGATAATAAACTGACATTATGAAGTAGCTAATTTGTAACGCAACAAAATATGATGCAAAGTCACACTCCAAAGCAAAATGAAAGAAATTTATTCCAAACCACACATCAACGTACACAACGTTTCGAGGGTCTAGGCCCTCTTCATCAGGTGAGGGCCTAGACCCTCGAAACCCTGAGGCCTTATAGGATGTCCGGGGCATCCCTTTAGTCTTCCCCCTTTTACACTAGGGGGAGGGAGAAAAAAAACGGGATGGAGGGGGGGGGAGGACTCTCCTGCGCAAGCCTCAACCTTGTCGAGGTTGAGGCTGAGACAGGAGCAGGATGAGTCACACAGACCTTCTACACTACACTTTCCTGGACTTTGGAGGGGCACAACATGGCAACCATAAGGAGCTGGGATGTAAGGTAAGAATTTTTGTACACTACAGAGTGGGGCCAGTACAAATTTGAGTTTTGGGGGTGGACATGCCCTTTAAGGTATTATTTTCTATCTTTGAATCATGTTTTGTATTCATTTATGTTTTTTTAATTGCTAAAAGTATGATATTCTATGACTGCTTCCAGAATTTTGCCTGTATGTTTTCCACCAATAGGAAGCTGAAGTTGTATAGGTTACAAAAATATATCTTTTGCGGGGGATATATTCGAAATTGAGGAGTATTTACTTTGAAAAACCTAAAGCTGTTCAAAATGCAGAGTAAACTGAATTTGCTTGGTGTTATTGCACTTATGCATTGGTCTGTTGGGCTAGTTGGTGGCCATGTGCACCTATGCAGGTAGCATACTGTTTTTTTCAGAAAGGGTTAGGCTTTCATATTTCTGTTGGTTTTGAACTTTCCGCCACAGTTCTTTTAGTTCTTCTTTTGTCATTTTGTATTTGAAGAAAAAAATGTCTACTTTGAACAGCTGTATGCAGCTATTTGATTTTTTTAAATTATCTCACTTGTGGGGGTAATTTAGTTAAAGGACAATTATACTCACCTTCCCTCTGCTCTTCTTCTTAGGTCAGTACCTTTTACCCAGAGTGAGGACCTGAACCGCTAGGTCCTCACCCCTGGGTTCGCATAACTTGAAGCACAGCGTTACTGAAACACTGCTCTGGTAGGCTCCGCTCCCTCCTCCCGTCAGCGATGAGGCCAATAGGAAGGCACGCTCTGCAACCAGAGCAGCGTTTCAGTAACGCTGTGCTTCAAGTTACGCGAACCCAGGGGTGAGGACCTAGCGGTTCAGGTACTCACCCTGGGTAAAAGGTACTGACCTAAGAAGAGGAGCGGAGGGAAGGTGAGTATAATTGTCCTTTAATTTGGTAGTTATTCTACATCGGCTGTTAGAATAGAAATAAGTAGTAAAATATACTAATAAACCGACATTATACAGTAGCATTAACATAAATGACATTATAACAAATCAATATAATGCAATATTAACACATGTATATAGTTCATTCCATATAGTCTTTTCCTAAAAGTGACCTCACTACTAACAACCATTGCCAGCTGGATGCAGTTCCTCTTTTTAGAAGGTCTCCTAAGGTGGACAGTTATAATGTAGCAAATATTGTATAGAAGGTGAACAGCGTGGTGATAAGTTGGTCCTGTAAAGGGTTAACAAGTCACTGTGGCAGCAGCAGCTCCTTCTGCAAATCAGGTGCTGTCAGTCTCTGTAGTACAGTATATTAGGCAGAACAATCTTACTTTTTTATCCTTTTTTATAATAAGGCCCAGATACAAATAAACATTAGGTTTGGTGGGGCTGCAACAGCAGTTACAATGTCTTATGGGTGGCGGTATCACTATACACAGCAGACTGTACCTCAGGATCTGTTTGCTCTGACAGAAATAATGTCACTAACCACAGATTTCTATGATGGCAGGTCTGTCCTTACTTACAGTCTCAGCTGTTTTCTCTATGACACTCACTGCTCCCAGTCTAATGTCTGTCACTAGATGGAAGCAGCTCTGATTCTGGTCAACTTTATTCAGAAAACAGCTCTAATCTTCACTTTACTTATTGGCTCCACTGCGAACCTATTAGGATCCAGTCTCTTTTCCTACCTAGCAGAGATCCTTTCCTGTTCCTCAGGAGTCCATACTTAGCACCTTTCCATACTTAGCAGTCTTTCTTTACCTCAGAGACCTCTCTCCCGTCTTATTTTTCTTCTTCCCGCCCCAAACAGAAAACTCCTTTTTCATTGGCTGCCTATAAACAGAGCAGACTAGGCAAGCAGGAACCAATTGCCCTGGTTACCTATGCATAAAGGAGGATGTTACACTACTTTGCATACTGTATATATTTATGTTGAAAAAGCTCTTAATTAACTGACTGGATTCTGACTGGATTTCTACCCATGATTTCAATCCAGTTACAACAATATTGACAAACTCAATGTTCATTTAGAAATTTTTTAAAAAAAATATTAAACTAAAGCAAGTTAGTAGTAGAGAATTGTACCGTGTTAGCCATAGATGAAAGTGAAGACATCTTGGATATAAAGTAATACCTTTTATTGGCTAACTAAAATGATTGAAAATGCAAGCTTTCGAAGCACTAGGCTTCTTCCTCAGGCATGATACAATACTGAATCTTAAAAATCACTCTATTTTATACATACTAGAACAAAGACTTTCTGACATTACACAGATGTTATCTTTTGCACCCATGCCTGATTGGCAATGGCTGTCGTAAATAAAACAGTAAATACACATTTAATGATCACACTCAGTAATAAAAGAATTAGCAAGGGTTAAACAAACAATCAGATACACTTCACCTCTAGTGTCCATGGAGGGTCTGGTATAAATGAGATATTTATGGGTTTGGGTGGTTTAAAGGAATTTAGTCTGATTAACTCTACATGACATTAAGATTAGAAACATAGTGACACATAAAGTTTAGATCTTTGTTGAGTCCAGAGTCCCAAATTTTTGTATAAGTTTACATTCCCATTCTAACCTCTCCTTTTGGGATCTGAAATTTCCCATGAGCACTGTGACTTTTAGGTCTTTCAGGCTGTGTCCTTGACTGCAGAAATGGGCACCCACAGGGACATCTCGTTTATTGTTGTAAATTGTGAATCGATGAGAGTTCATCCTTTGCCTTGGTCTGTCCAGTCTCTCCTACATAAAGTCCTGAGGGGCACCTAGAACATAAAATCAGGTATACAACATTGGATGATTTGCAGGAGAATGTTCGCTTTATTTCAAACCTATGTTGGGTTCCTGGTATTGGTATCCTGTCTCCAGTATGGATGTACTTGCAGGTTTCACACCTTTTCTGCAAACAGGGAGATGTTCCATTTTGTGTGGGGCCTGTTAGGGAACTTTTCACAAGTATTTATTTTAAGTTGGGTGGTTGTCAGTAAGCTAAGAGACCGGGGTCTGGGAATATTTCTAGTAATCTGTCGTCCTTTTGTAAAATGGGTTGGAGTTTCTTGGTGATTTTTTGTAGTATTTCCATTTGGGGGTGGTATGTAACAACCAGTGGGATACGGTCCTTCTTTTGGATATGCTTGTATTGTAGCAGGTTGTTTCTGGGGATGCTGGTTGCTTTCTTGATCTGTGTTTCTGTAATGGACCGACTGTATCCTTGTTTTGTAAAATCTTTTTTGAGCTGTTCCAGGTGCAGACTTCTTTCTGTAGAATCAGAGCAAATCCTGTTATATCTTATACCCTGGCTGTAGATAATGTGTTTATGTGTTTAGGGTGAAAACTGTCATTACTGAGGTATGTGGGTCGGTCTGTAGGTTTGCGATAGATGGATGTTTGTATTGTGTTTCCTTTAATCTGTATTATGGTGTCCAGAAAGCTTATTTTGGTAGGTGAATGGTTAATTTTGAGTTTAATGGTGGGGTGGAAATCATTGTATTTTAAAGCATGTTAGTTGTATTGTATTTGTAAAGCAAGTTAGTAAGCTAATACTTTAATAACCCTCCTAACGTGCATTAAAATATAATGCATTTATGATGAAGTTGAGCACATTTTCTATCAGAAATATAAATATCATTATGCCAGTCTTTTGACAAAAGTGTGCATAAGTTCAGTGCTATCATAAAAATGTCAGTGAATTGCAAAGGAGCATGTGCAGTAACATATTGCAGCAGTAAAACAACAGAAGCAAAAGTCAGATTAGGATATAAAAAAAATCAATCCGACGAAATTAATATTTGGATGAATCAATCTTTCACTGTGAAATAGAAATTCTGTTGCTTCAATCCCCAGTTCATGTTCCATCAATGTGTATAGAAACAGTGAAGCAAGCTGAACAGATTGTAATACATTACATATTGAAATGAAATAACTTTATTGCCAGTATAGGTTATTGTTATTAGACTTGAGCAGAAATCTCCTGAATTGCAATAACAAACATGAGATAATTCTGAATATAAAAATGCATAGTGGAGAGCACTTGACTTGTGTCTAAAAATGTTTCTAATTAGTTATTGAAGATGCAATTCAGTCTTCCCCTGATAACATGCAGACTTTATTGGCTTAACACGGCATCACATTCCTTTATCATGTCTACACAATATTTGATAGACATTTAGTGAGTGGTGGGTTGTCATTTGTAAAGCAATGATCATGTAGAGATCCTTTACAGTAAATCTCAGATTTACTCATTAATCACTGCCAAACCATTAACATTAATACAATTAGGGCTTTTGACAAAAAAAAAAAAATAATAATCATAATTGGAAACGCACATCAGTATTTTGTATAAGAAATGAGTTAATGTCAGTACAATTGTATGTTGGAAATCATCATTGTTTCTTGATTGGAGTATTGGTTTTTCTTGTTCTATGTGGTTGTGTGTATTGTGAAAGGATCAGAACATTGTATTAGATGGTTTGTAAGGGTATTGAATGGAGTTATTCAAAGCAAGATGTGTTTGAAAGTCTGAATAGAGCTGTAAATGCTTTTGTGCTGTTGTTTGAAAATGGCAATTATGACAGCAAATGTCCCATTAAAAAAAAACTTATTTATACACCTAATATCACAAGTAAGTTTTGGATGGTCTTTTCATACTGTTTCTTTGACGGACAGTCTTTTTATTTATCAGGGAACATCTGCTGGTTTAAATTTAAAGGTATTTTCTTTGTAACTGAATAAAACATATATAGCTTGCATGAACTACTAAAAACAGCTCATCGTTTTTGCATCTACTGCCATTAATTACAGTGTTAGGACGGTACATGCTGGGATCATCACAGTGGGGAAAAAAAAGCTATCTTTCAGCCAAATATGCATGTTCGATCTGTGCATTAAAATGCAGCAATGTTACTTAGATCTGGCTAAGTATATGAAAGTGCTATTAAGGGTTAAATGAACTACAAGTTGTAGTTCCTTGCTCTTTTAATGAATTGTCCTTGTGTAATTCTTCATGTAAGAAGGATGTCAGCTACACAAAATAAACAGTGTGCAGAAATCCATACAATGCTAGAAAATAAATTGTACTGGACAGAGAACTCTGATCATCCTGCTGCATATAATTTACTAGAACACAGACAACCCTTGACATAGTTGGGTTCCTGAGTATTTTTCATGTTAAACTACATTTGTGCTGCAGGGACCATAAAAAGCTGTGGATGTCAAAAGAGACTTTTTGTCTCTTCCAAATATCAAACATTTTGAAGAAGTGTAGCATGTCAGTGGAAAGGTTAAAGGAGAACTAAGTGTTCCCTGTAAAACAAATCTTAGAAAATCCCTATCTCCCCTATGACCTGAAATGTTTTAAAGTGAAAAAAGGAATTCTTCTTTAGCAAGCTCTTTAGGATCATGAACCTTATTGGATCTGAACAGGTTTCCTACTGTCAGGGACTACACTGGCAAACGGACTTGCACACAGGCGATTTCTACATGCAAAGAATACAATGGTTTAAAAGAAGAGGGTGAACCGGAATACCTCTTCAGGTACAGAAGGGGTTAATAGTTAGTTAACCATAGCATACCTCTTCTGGCATTGTGCAGTTAATTCAGGGTGTTGAAGATTTTAAACATCTGGAGAGCAGCAAGTTTGACATACCTGAGTTAATTAAAGCCTATGATAAAAAGGTGCAGATTTGCAGCAACCAATCAGATTTTTATAAAAACTTGTATTGCATCAGACCCACCGTGTTCCTGAATTTAGGCAAGCTGTATCCGTGTTTTTTTATAATATAAAAGAAGGATGACTGAGTGCAGACAAAAACCTACAATTTTATACACAAATACAGAAATATATATATATATTATTCCCATTCTACTGTTTAGTTAATCTATGTCTCTAACAAACAAAACAAATGTCCTACCTAATATGCACAAATTGGTAAAATTCTCCTACTATATTCATTAAATTCTTTATAGGTCTTTAAATGATTATTATCTGCCCTTTGTGCTGTGAGATTTTAGAGTTATTACCTTTGTGATATGTTCACGCTGAGGCTGATTTTATCATGTGCCCCTCCACTGTGAGTGCGTTGTACAATATTGATGCTAGATTGCCTACAGTACATTCCTTCATCATGTTCCTAATGTATTCTTGCCTTTGCTCATTAGAGAGCAACACTTTGTCTCTTTATGATATCCTTCTCTGTCCCACTATCTTCTAACTGTGCAGCCACTGAGCTATAGCACTGTCTAAGCCCAGGGATCTATTTAAGTGTACAGTACTGCAAGTGAACATTTTCTAACTGATTAACACCATCAGTTGCATAAGAAGCTGCATTTATCAGCTTGTGCCTGTTAGCCTTGCATTTCTAATTATCCTAATTAGATGCTCATTTAGTTTTGCTGACTGTTTTCAACATAATCTTAAATTCCCACCTAACACCAATCTCCCAATGAGGCATTTTTCCACGAACTATTTCAGCTATCTGTAGTGCACAAAGATTAGCTAAGAGCGCTTACATTGCAGTAAAGATTCCACCAATATTATCTATTGACCTTCACTTCTGTTTCTTGTAGACAATTGCTTTTTGTTAAAGGAATAATTCACACAAAAAGTTAACTATTCCAGTGATTTAAGACCGGGAGGAAAAGGACCTATTCCTTACCTTCCTTTCTTCAATCACTTGACCAGGATCCAGGATCGAAGGTGAGTATATTTACCTCGCACACGAACAGCTTCCTGGTTTAGTTTACTATAGCGTGCATTATCGTGCATGAGCGCTATAGTGGAATTAAACCAGAAAGCGGTCGGGTCTTGTCAACTGAGTAAGTAAATATAATTACCGTTAATCCTGGATCCTGGTCAAGTGATTGAAGAACAAAAGGTAAGGAATTGGTCCTATATCTCCCGGTCTTCAGTCACTGCTTTAAAGGAATAGTTCACTTTTTGTGTGAACTATTCCATTAAGTGCTCTTTATTCAGCCTAAGCATATCTGCTGCTCCAATTTCTGCTGCACCAGGTCTGCACAAGGATCTGCAGAAAAATACCCTTAAGCTGGGTACACACGATGAGATATTTCAGTCCGATCGACCGATAGTTCAGTGTATTGGTCGATCGGACCGAAATTATCGCATCCGAATGCGGTCATGTCCGACCAACCGTTCGTCATGGACGATCGGACATGGTGGAAAACATCGTCCAATCGTGCGGTCCTCTATGGACCGCACAATCGGTCACGGTAACTGTCGCTAGGTGTGTACCTAGCTTTAAGGTGGCCATATATATCCGATTTTACTTACCACACTGAGCTCTCCTACAAGATTAATTCAATCCTGCCGGAACCACCTTTCCCGTTCTTCTACGCGACCGACATGCGTTCACAAATCCCATTCATTTTGCGATCGCATGTCGGTCGCATAGTATACCGAGAAATGTGGTTCCGGCAGGAACGGTCTAATGTCAGGGGGGCGCTCGGTCGGGTAAGTAAAATCAGATATATGTATGGCCACATTTACTTCTCCAGGTGCCATTAACTTTGTAAAGTGAATCCCATACAGTATATGAAAAAAAAACCATCAATACTGTAATTAGTATTCTGCCTTTGACCAGACTAAAAGGGCTGAATGGACATTTTTGAAAATTAAAATATATTCACCCTTTTCACAAGCCTGATCTCACACGTAGAGGAATATTTATAATCAAGTTATATTTTTGCTGTTCTTTCTGCCAGACCACAAGTTTTCCAACATCCCCCCCGCTGCATTTAAAAGCTAATTGCGCTAATTTGCCATCCCAACCTGATGAAGGTGTTCTGTGAAGCACCGAAACATCAATGGAATATGTTTGAAGTAATAGTGCTTGGAAATTATGGACATGTTTGATATACAGTTGGAGCACCTGCTTCTCCTGGAAGCACTGTGTAGTAGATGGAAAGAGTGCAGGTAGATGATCACTATTTTAAAAGCTGCAGAGAGGATATTTCAGCAGCACAATCTTGATAAAGAAAAATATACTGCTCACCGTTCTTTATATATTCAAGCCATGTGCTTGTTTAAATATTGTCTGCAGGACATCAGCAGCACTTTGCATAGTAACATAATAATTGAGGTTGAATAAAGACACATGTCCATCCAGTCCAACCTTTACACCCTCCTTCTTAACCCTAAATTTGATCCAGTGGAATACCAAAAAAAAAAACAGCTAAAAAGGGAGAAAAAAATCCTTCCAGACTCCAAATGACAATCGGAAAGTATCCCTGGATCTACCAGAACTACAGTATATGTATTAATACCAGTAATCCTCAATATTTTTTTGTGTGTAAGAAACATATCCAGCCCACTTTAAAGCTATTCAGTAAATTTGTCTTTAACACATCTGCTGGTAGACACTGTTCTCACTGTAAAGAAACCTTTCCTAACCTTTTTCTTCTAAGGATGTCCAAATGTTATCTGATATGACCTATTAGTAAACAATGTACCAGAGAGTTTATTGTTTGGCCCTAACTTAACTAATCTTCCTGCATAGTCAACCCCCTCCATTTCCTTTATTATTTTAGTTGCCCTTCTCTGAACTGCTTCCATTTCCAAGATGTCCCTTTTGTACGTGGGTTTTTAAAACTGCACCACATATTCCAAATTACGCCTTACCAGTGCCAGCTTATACAGATAGGCTAACAAAGAAATTAAATAGGACTTTTTTTTATAACTCAAAACATGGAACTTTCCCTTCAAATTGTGCCAGTTTGAAGCAGTATGCAGAGAAGGGGGGCTTTTACTACATGTTTTTTTATTACATTACTGGCCGTTTAAATTTCCAGCATTTAAAAAAACATTATTACATTTTGCGCAATAATTTATTTTGACTCTAGGAAACAGTGAATCCTCACTTTTTCTCAGGCTATAATTTGACATTTTAATAAGGATAATTAAAGAAACCCCATTGACCTAGCACAATGATATAAATATTTAAATTCAGTCCCATTAGGGAATATTCACATGTGTGCTATTTTCTAGTTATTTGTAACTACAGTATATATAATATAGCATCATAACATTAGGCGGTAAGATGGCGATGCAAAGACACTTTCGATGTAATATGCCAATAGACGCTCCCATTGCCTTGTGATCCACCATAAATTTTTGCAGGATTTCTAAATTCCGTCATTAGTGAGCATTTAAAAGGCCCAAAAAGTCAGACTGGGTTAAAATCCAAAAGAGAATGAACACAGAGCCGCAAGTGTGATATTAAAATGAACATTTCCCCTGCACTTAGTAGGGATTAGCGTTCCCTTTTTGAGTCATAGTTCTACTTGCTTTAGAATCCAAGTGTTAAAGGTAAAGGTATAAAGGTCATATTCTCATGTCTTACACTCCAAACATCATTTGTTTGTTTTAACTTTTAATGCCACAGAAACATGCTCTACTAACAAACAGTAACTGCACTTAAAATGCTTTAAAATAAAGGCTCTAGAAATGGATGGTAGTAATTAAGTTTAATTTTATAAGCTTTCCAGTACAATTGAAATGTTCTTGTAATACCTTTGCGTTAGATTAGTTGAACTCGATATGCATTATTCAGGTAATATGAGCAGGGAAAATGAAAATCTTTTGACCTTAGTAAAAGTGCGGTAAAGTTTAACTGACTTGCTGAAGAAAGGAAAATGAAACTCATTCTTATTATGTTTTCAGAGCTAGATTTATGCTGGCATGGTGCCCTGCGTTTAATAGCGCAAGAGTGAGAAAGGGGACTACGGTAGAGAATGAACATCCCTCTTGTGCTTTAAGTGAGCATAGTCATCTTTTTTTTAATACAGGTATTCCTACACTTTACAATTCTACAATACAATAAAGTACCTTTACCGTCTATAACACTAGACTTTTAAATATTATTGAAGTGTAGTATTTATCATTCCCAAGCAATACGAACAAATCTAGTTAAGGTGTATTGGATCAGTGTTAAAACATGTTTAATTCTTTCATCTAGGGGCTTAGATCTTTTATTCAGTCAAGTAATTATTCTATATATAAAATGAAATTGAGATATAAATCCCCTGAAAACAAATTCTAATAAAAGGAAAATTACCATTCGCGCTTGCATTCTACCATTTACAGCTTACAAAGTGTTCTCATTTCCCTTTTGCCCTTGTACACTTTGTGTAATTTTTCTTTATAAATTAAGTTACCCAATGTTTGGAATAATCTTTTTATAAAATTGTGGGAAATGGATTATATATTAGCTTTTTAAACATAACTATGCTGTTTTAAATTGGTTATCTGGGGCATTTGCTCTTTATTTGCACTGTTATTGTGAACCTAACTCTTTGGGGAAATATACTGATATTACTAAAGATGTCAGGTATCCTAAGGGGGTAAATGGCTAAAATGGCACTATATTGCATTTTTGTTTTGTTGCTTTCTGTTATCTTGAACTATTTTTTATCTAGAAACACTTTATTAATTTGGCTTGAAAAACCCAAATTACAGATTTTTTTTCTTCTTTGTTGCATAAAAAAAAGGATAAGTACATTACAAAAACAAGTTAAGTGTAATTGGAAGCTGCAGCTTTAACTAGCTCCTCTTTTTTTTCTTTCTTCTAGGTCCCTTCTGAGCTTACTTGTGGTCCTGTACAAGTTCCTGACATCTTGGATATCCTTTGCAGTCATCTAAGTTCCACCCCCGAGTCTTCCTAGATCTCCTTCCACAGTGTGTTCCAAAATGCTAGGTCAGTTAGCTCTGCACACCCCACGCCCCCCCCACCGCATGTGTGATATCACGGCACATGCAACGTGACATCAGCACATGCACGTGACGTCATCACGCCATGCTTATAACAGCACAGCAGTGAGATGACATCATGTGCGCACACCTCCGTGCACGCACTAATGTCACGTCGCGTGAGTGCGGAGCTAACTGACCTTGCATTTTGGGACACACTGTGGAACAAGATCTAGGAAGTCTCGGGAGGCGGAGCTTAGATGACTGCAAAAGATATTCAAGATGTCAGGAACTTTACAGGACCACAGGTAAGCTCAGAAGGGACCTAGAAGAAAAAAAAAAGAGGAGCTCATTAGTTAAAGCTGCAGCTTCCAATTACACTTAACTTGTTTTTGTACTGTACTTATCCTTTAAAGGTAGCAAGCAGTGCTAGGCAGCAACAGCCAGAGCCAACATGGTATTGTTTTGTATAAAGAGAGGTATGGATTCAAGGGAAAAAATGTTATTCTCCCTCTTTACAAAGCATTGGTAAGGCCAATGCTCTTTACAAAGCATTTGGAATATGCAGTGCAATTTTGGAATCCTGTGTACAAAAAGAACATCTTAGAAATGGAAAAGGTTCAGAGAAGGGCAACCAAAATAATGAAGGGTATGGGTAGTAGAAAAAGAGTAAAGGCGCTTGCGTGGGGATATGATTACTGCTTATAAATATATTAATGGTCCATACAATAAACTATCTGGGATATTGTTCACCAATAGAACATTTGAGAGGATACACAGACATCCCTTAAAGGCCATCTGTGGTTGCTGAAGAAGTTTGGGTTAAATGAAAGCCTGCAGTCTTTCCTTTAAAGTGAGCCCTAGATCACATCTCTGGCTGCATTCTGTGAGAAATTATATTGAGGCAAATGTTAAAATTTCCTGCTTCCAGTTGGTTGAGTGATATCACCCGACCTCTGCCACGCCCCTCCACCCCTGGGGAAGAGCATGTTCAGTTGAGACTTAAAGGACATGTCCACCCCCAAAACTATAATTTAATCCACTACTGGCCCCACTCTGTAGTCTAATAAATCCTTACCTTACATCCCTGCTTCAAAGTCCCAAAAACTGGCCACCAGGAGCCTGGCAGAGTCCATATAGGACTCTGCCTCCTGTCTCTCCTCTGGGAGAATTTTGCCATGCGCACTGCAGCCCTCCCCCTCCCTCCCCCTACCATTATGCTCTCCCTCCCCCTAGCATAAAACCCCTTTGGTATACTGTAGGGCTTCCAACCCCAACAGCTATATTACTTTTTACAGAAACTCCCTTGAACTCTACTTACCTTACCTCTGCTGGTCCAGCCCACTGCTTGCAGTTTCATGCAAGCAGAGGGCTGGGACAGTACGCCGGAGGAAAGAGGTAAGGTAAGTAATGATCGGGGGAGTTTCTGTAAAAACTAATATAGCGGTTGTGTCTGGGGGAGGAAACCCTACAGTATATCAAAAATCATAAAAAGAGTTGGACATGCCCTTTAAATACTGAGCAAAAAATTGACAGTTGAGATGGGGGGCCTATTAATGCAGATAGAGGCTGTACACATGACTACAAGCTGAAGTTTAGTCTTTTAGTTCGGAAAGGGTTTTTCACAGTAAGAATGGTAAAACTATGGAGCTTTCACAGAGGTTGGATCCAGGCACATGCTGTGGCTATCTAGCCGAATACTGTTCCAAGTTGCTACCCTAGTTAGTCCTCTACTGGGACCTGCTATAGCACAAGCAATGAAAGAACTAGGGTGCACACTTATGTGTGATGCAGAAATAAAAGTAATCACCATATTATAAGTGTGCACCCTAGTTTTTTCATTGCTAAAACTATGGAGCTGTCTTCCATTGGACGTTGTGATGGCAGGTTCATTGGATAGTTTCAAAAAACTTGATGAGTTTCTAAAAACATGGAATGTTGAAGGTTATTGGTATTGATACATAAAGTAGAATTGATATTCCTGGGATATTTCTGATTGCCACTTGGAGTCCCCTTAAAAATTCTGGTGAGGTTTTTCTTTACCTTTCTCTGGATTAACAGTTAGGTAGGAAGTGAGGGTATTGCTGAGTAGGTTGGGCTGGATGGACGTATGCCTTTATTCAACCTCAAATACTATACTATACTAGATTGATATTGTATTGGGGCCTAGGAATGTGCATCTTTTTTATGTTATAACATCAAGGAACCTTAATAAATATTGTTCACTAAAATCCTATTGTAATGCTATGGTAATAAAAATGTCTTTTTCTCTTTTGAATTTTTTTTACACTACAACAATATGTAATATATCGTGGATAATGTACCCCTTACTGTAAATAATAAGGATATTGGAAGTCACAAGGTGTTTCGTAACCATATAAAAGCACATGGTTTAGGTGAATTCTAATATCTGTATAATATCATGTACCTTTAGTCTCACTATTCATCTATAACCACCACTCTTCCTGACTGCTACGGCTGCTGTACCACATTTACTAATGTGTGTCTGCACTACTACTGCCCCTCTTCTTTCTTTTACAGCTCTAGAATTCTGCCAGCATACATATGCATTGCAATCCTACCATATCTCCAAGTGTGCTGCCACAGCCGAGACTTCAGAATATTGGGAGGGGGAGAGGCAAACTTCCAATTACGTTCAGAAATGTATCCACGGTGCAATTCAGGATCGTTGTTTATATGTAGCCATGTATTGTATTCAAGTTATAACCCATTTGCCCATGAATGTAAAAGCTTTCCTGCCCAGAACAACTATGCATGGTGATATACCATCACCTGTGTTAGGGGGGAACATACCCCCTGAAATGTTTTGATTTTATGCATTATTTAAATCCATTTACTTTTGCAGTGCAAAAGCCAATTTTAACTGTGATTTACAACTCCAGTAAGATTCATTAGCACAAGTAAGAAGTGTATTAAATAACTAAGAAGGCTTGTTGCCAGTGCAGGTCCCTGGCTATGTAGTCTTCAAACAGCCTTGTGAGCATATCCAGCTATTGTCCATGCCCCCTGACCCCAGCGTTCACATTCTATATTCACAGAACATTTTCTGTACAGATGTCTCCTTACCAATATGGAACTCAAAAATTAAGACTTTAAAGGGTATGTCCATCCCACCAAAAAACTTTTTTATATTTCGTTGGCAGCCCTCCAAAACCTTGTCCTCGCAAAGGTTTATAAATTTCAAAGATGCTTAAAACGGTTTATGCTAAAAGGGGATTGATAGCACCCATGGTTATAATATTATAGCAGTGTATGTGGTATACTTAGAGTTTGCTAAAGCTTTTGATACTGTGCCACAAAGGCTTATGTGTAAACATTTGTAAATGGATTGAGAATTGGTTGTTAGGTTCTGTGCAGAAAGTAGTTGTCAATGTGGGCTAAAGTTACAAGTGGAGTAACTTGGGGCTCTGTACTTAGTCCACCCCTTTTTATATGTTTATAAATTACTTTATTTAGTGGGTATTGAGCAAGGTTTTGTTGTACAGTCGTAGATACATTGTTAAATGGGCAGAAGAGTGGCAGATCAGGTTCAATGTTGATAAATGTAAGGTGGTGCATTTAGAGTTTAACAATTCTTGTTCTACATATAACATAAGTAGATGTTTGCTAAGTGCATCTTTGTGAATTCTAGTAGATAACATACTTAACTGTAGAAAACAGCGCCAGACACCAATTAAACTCTCCCTCTTTACAAAGCACTAGTAAGGCCTCATTTGGAATATATCTGTCTATGCAGACAGATTAGGCAAGTTTAAAATGACAAAATGGCGATTGCACAGGTATATGATCACTTTAGATGATCAAAGAGAGTTCATATACTGAACTTTCTGGTACATTGTTCACCAATAGATCATATCAGAGGACCCATGGACATACTTAACGATTAGACGAAAAGAAGTGTCATCTTCAGGTTATGAAAAGTTTCATTATTGTAAGAATGGTGAAAGTGTGGAACTGTTTTCCAGCAAGCTTTAAGAGGAGGATGGATAAGTTTTCAATGTTATTATGTTAATAGCCTCAAGCCCCATTTCCTCATGTAACTCTTTGACTAAATTCCCACAGCTAATCAATAAATAAATAAAAATAAAAATTCCACAATTTCAAAATTATATTAATAAATAATTAGAATTTTAAGTAACCCTGAAGCAGAGATACACCTGTGTAAAGTCCTATAATAGTTTTGCCCGGTGATTCCTAGTTATGCCCCTTGTCTTTGTGTTTTAAAGGGCATCTATACTGAAAAATAGGTTATTTAAAATTGACCATAACTAGAAACTAAAACTAAACATAACTAAAACTACCACTGTATCATTTTTTGTTGATCTGCCCCCTATTTCTTTAGATATCCAATCTAAAACTTCTTAGATTTCAGCTGTCAATCAAGTTTGATGCTCTCAAAAACTATTCTTCTGTGAATAGTTTTACTGTAGATGGAATGGTGACAGAGTTTTGACAGTTGGAATGCTGTATGCTGTGTGCAGGCTTGACAGTTGGTTTGTGGGGGGAAAAGTCAGGTCAGATGGAAGTGGGAGTGGTTAAAAGAGGGAGGGGGGATACTGCTCCTTAACAAAATGTGTGCTGAATTGAAGGCATGCAGTAACACGCACAAATCAGAGTAAGTGCTACTTAAATGTATTCAATTATAGATTAGGATGAGGCAAAGTCATTTTTTCAGTATAGTGTCCCTTTAAGTTTGGGCTATAATATAGGAAAACTGTGTTTTACCCTGAACATTTCCTTTTACAGACTATTTATTCAAATAATCAGATGTGGTTAAATATTCCACTTGTGTTTATTATTCTGTTGTTTGCCTGTTTATTTCGGTCATTCTTATTAGAGAAGTCCACAGATGAAAATATATCAGGGAGAAGAAATTAATATTGTAACACTGCTTGAGTTTTATTATTATACTAATTGTACTTACACCAAACATATGAGCTCAGCGAGACAAGGTTCATTGAACAATAACTTGTCACAGAGAAAGCAGCTACATTCAATGTCACACATTTAAAGAGTTTGTTAAAGGTTACGCTCACAACAGTAAAAAGAAGGCTTAGAAACTCTCACTAGCAAAAGAGATACTTGCTAAAGGCATACTGATTGGAGAGACTGGATGTTCAGAGTGAAAGGAAAAGGATGAGAATATTGTTCACTTGTTCCCAGGAGTCTACTTTAAAACTTTAATTCTTCCCGCAGAGTTTCTGTTTGGCAACTGATCTATGGGTTGTGAGCAGAGAAAAAGATTGTTTGAATCCTGCTATACAGAACTCCCCTACAAAAAAATATACTCCCATGTAAGAGATATATATTTCCTTTCTTTACCATAGCATCTCTTTAACTAAACATATTAAAAGATGCAATATAATTATAAAGCACATTTGATGTAATAGTATGTATGTATGTATGTATTTTATTTCTTATATAGCGCTACATATTCCGCAGAGCTTTACAATTATTTACTCAATTCATATCAGGCCCTGCCCCAAAGAGCTTACAATCAAATCACTTTATGTACACATACAACCTATCAGTATGTGCCTTTATCCTAAACTATCACTATGTCTTCATGATTGTGGGGGAAACCAGAGTGCCCGGAGGCAGATATGCAGATGCAGATTTGTCCAAGGGTGGAATCGAACTCAGGACCTCAGCACTGCAAGGCCTCAGTGCTAACCATTGAGCCACTGTGCTGTCCAAATAAAAGTGTTAAAGGAGCACTAATGCAGTTACCTTTTTTAAAATTCAAATCTACATTCAATAACTTTCTTAGAGGTAGACGTGAGTACTCCTACCTGCTATTCTGGTTTCCAGGATCAGCTCTTAAGGAACAAAGTACACATGCAAGAAGCTGACAGCTGTCTTGCCCATAACCCATCATTGTCCCCTATCATCTTTACTATCTGCATATGCCTATGGTAGAGATGATACTTGGGAGGGAGTGTTGATCCAGAAAGAGATGAGAGGAACAGTCAGGTGAATAACAGTGGTGTGCGCACACAAGCTGCAAACGTTGGCAAAAATGATAGTTGGGTACAAGTACTCACACCTACCATTCAGATTTATTATATTACAAATAGATAATAAATTCTACATATCCTTGTTCTATTTTGAAATATCAATTGATTTTATATATTTTCCAATGCTTTTCTGTGGTTGCTAATAAGATGCCATTTCAGGTCCTACAATATTACTAACTGTATTTTTTACCTTATTGGCTGTTGGATTATGGTCTGACAATAGCCGTTGGCAGGGGCGTATCTAGGGTCTAAGAAGATCCGGGGCCACGCCCCTTTCTCCGCCCCAATTAGGACACACCCACTAAGTACTTAATGAGATGGCCAAAAAGACACAGACAGACAGATAGATAACCACAAACATAGACACACAGCCCGATAGTGATAAACAGACAGAAAGACAGTGAAATAGACAGACAGAGATAGAGATTTGGATAGAGAGACACAAATTAATGACACAAAGGCACAGTAAACTGGCAATATCATTATATACTGGTAGCAATCTGGTAATTTTAAACTTACTGTTGTGTTCAGTTGTAGTCAGTCGCTTGGCCATACCTTTGGCCAGGGAGACCTTCTTGTACCTTTTACATGGACCTCTGCCCCTATCTATCTGTCCCTCTCTCTCTGTATATCTATCTATCTAACTCTGCTATCTATCTATCTAACTCTGCTATCTATCTATCTAACTCTGCTATCTATCTATCTGTCCCTCTCTCTCTCTGCTATCTATCTATCTAACTCTGCTATCTATCTATCTAACTCTGCTACTATCTTCTATCTATCTATCTACTCTGCTATCGATCTATCTATCTGTATCTAATCTAACTATCTGCTATCTAAACTCTGCTATCTATCTATCTAACTCTGCTATCTATCTATATCTATCTATCTATCTATCTATCTATCTATCTATCATCTATCTATCTATCTAACTCTGCTATCTATCTATCTATCTCTGCTATCTATCTATCTAACTATCTGTCTATCTATCTAACTCTCTAGCTATCTATCTATCTAACCTGCTATCTATCTATCTATATAACTCTGCTCTCTATCTATCTATCTATCTACTACTATCTAACTCTGCTATCTATCTATCTAACCTATCTATCTATCTATCTACTCTGCTATATCTATCTCTCTATCTATCTATCTATCTATCTAACTCTGCTATCTTCTATCTATCTAACTCTGCTATCTATCTAACTACCTGCTATCTATCTATCTATCTAACTCTGTTCTATCTATCTATCTAACTCGGCTATCTATCTATCTCTATCTAACCTGCTATCTATCTATCTATCTATCATCTAAACTCTGCTATATCTATCTAACTCTGCTATCTATCTATCTATCTATCTAACTCTGCTATCTATCTAACTCTGCTATCTATCTATCTATCTATCTATCTATCTAACTCTGCTATCTATCTATCTATCTATCTATCTATCTAACTCTGCTATCTATCTAACTCTGCTATCCTATCTATCTATCTATCTATCTACTCTGCTATCTATCTAACTCTGCTATCTATCTATCTAACTCTGTCTATCTAACTATCTAACTCTGTCTATCTATCTAACCTGCTATCTATCTATCTATCTAACTCTGCTATCTATCTATCTATTAACTCTGCTCTCTATCTATCTATCTCTCTATCTATCTAACTATCTAACTCTGCATCTATCTATCTACCTCTATCTATCTATCTATCTAACTCTGCTAGCTATCTATCTATCTATCTCTGCTATCTATCTATCTATCTATCTATCTATCTATCTATCTATCTATCTATCTACTATCTATCTATCTATCTATCTAACTCTGCTATCTATCTATCTATCTAACGCTGCTATCTAACGCTGCTATCTAACTCTGCTATCTATCTAGTAGGAGAAGGCCGGGAGCGCAGAGGCCGTCTGTATGTTCTGCGCCGTCGCGCGCGTGACGTCATCGCGCCGGCGTGCGCGTGACGTCATCGCGCCGACGGAGTCCGCCGGGGAGTCCGGAACTAGGGGCACAAGTCAGGAAAACATTCGGGGCACTTTGCAAAACATCCGGGGCACGTGCCCCGAATGTTTTAACGTAGATACGCCACTGGCCGTTGGGTCCAGGGCCTCCATCACAGAAGGTACTCCTGTACCGGGCCTGAGTATCGTAGGGGCCCAAAGGTTTTGGGAGACCTTCAGGCTTTTCAACTGCCTGTCCTGATCTCCAGCTTGAACTTCTGCTAAAGCAGCTCTAAGCACTCACACTGCTGGTTATAGTAACATTGTATCTTGAAAATGTTTGTGCAACTCTGCTGCTTGCTATATGCTGTATGGGAGTGGTGGAAACACAGGAAAAATTATTTGGACTGTTTTACCAAGTCCAAATTAATCCGGATATAGATAGATCTGTAAAAATAAAAAACAACGTGTTTCACATAATCAGCTTCATCTGGGTGATTTTCCACATGCTCAGGGGCTAAAAAGAGCTACAAAGTAACAATTGGAATACATGCTTCTAACTTCCCTTTAACAGTGTCTGTAAGAGGAGTAGGAATGCTACATTTCTAATTTCATGGAATACATAAAAAAAGGGAACTGTGGTCTCCAAACAAGTTGATTTTAAATAAAAGGCCAGGTTACTACCTTTAAAATGAGCCATCAACTATGTGCTGCACAACCCAAGATATAAAGAAATCAATGATCAGAATGTTTGCGGGTGGGAGGTTCTGAATCTGCAGTCACAAATACTAGTTCCTCCTTCTAATTTGGGGTTGGCACATGCTCAGTGCAGGTGAAAGCAGAAGAAACAATGAGAAACAAGTGACTAAAGGAGGAGTGGGAGGGGCCACGGGGGGATTTCAAGGGGATTGCAAGGGGAGAGACCATGGGGGCTCATGAGGAGAAGGAGAAGAGCGACTGTCACATGGTTTCAGAGCAGAAAACAGGAAGTGCAGGGAATCTGGTGATTTTTCTACCATATCGTACATCTATGTAAAAAAATATTGAAAGTAAATTCAAATATACTCAGGAAAGAAATTCCTGTCAATTGACCTAAAGTCATTTTTGGACCACAGTTACCCTTTAAGTAATGTAGGGAATTAGAGAAAATCCTAGTAAGTTATTGCAACACATCTGTGCATTTACTAATTAAGAATATTCCTTTAATAACATTTTGTCAGCATGTTGCCAAATGCTTGCTATCATGCCACTTTATGCCCTTAGTATTATTTCTGCTTGATTTCCCATAGCTGATTAGAATATTGGCGAATGAGGATGTATAGCAAATTTTAGCATTGATTACATGCGGAAAAAACACCTAAACCTTACAATATTAGATTTTGGATTTTGGTTTAAAAACCACTAGACAGGGAAAATATTTGTATGACAATGGTTTGACCTTTTACAATTCTAGGGAAGGTTAATTAGCATGAAATGGAAGTCAAAGCCCAATCTTGTTACTTTTGTCACAGTCTAGTATCTGCTGTGATTTTAATAAGAGGTTTGTTTCTCTCCATCAACCATCATGACACATTAATCTTCTAATCATCACCATGGAAAACAGTGTTAACTATATGGTAAGTATATAAGTGACATTGTTTCATAGTAAGTCTATTAGAACAAATACCAGTCTTTCATCCTATTACGTGTTGTGCCCATTTCTGCCTGGTGCTTAATTATGATTGGAAATATACTGCCAAGAGAACAAAACCTCAACAGATTGTTTTGACACCATGAAAAAAGGCTGTACATTTTGTGCTGTCATAACATCTGTTTAATATTTGCACAAAATGAAGATACATGCTCTGTGCACTTATTAATTACGTTGATAGAAATTCAAATGAGAGAAAACAGATGCTGAAGTCTCTTTACCAGAATAAAACTACAGGAGTTGGACAACTTTCTGACTGTGGAGCATGCTTAGCACAGCATAGAAACAATGAACTACTCAATAAGAGGGTTTTTTGCATGTTCCCCAGCACTTATATTAATGTAACTAGCTGGATTAATTTCGGAACTAATTAAAAGCATAAAAAAGAAAAAGAAAGTAAAATAATTATTAAAACCATTTTTTTCTCTATGTCTATTTGACAAAATGTAGATGGCAGTAGAGATTGAGAAATGCACAGATTTCTAAAAGGGGTATACATTTTAAACAGGATGTGGTGCATTTCCTTTTTTTTCATACAAATATAGGATCCACAGACAATAAAAAGGAAAAGAAGGATTCTTTTTTTTATATGTCAAGGACAACAAACAAAGAGATGTTATCAGGTGGTTTGAAAAAACCTCACAGTCTCTTGGAATGGATATACAATATAGTAAAATGTTATTAGGTTAAATAAGTATTTTAAAAGAAATATCTGTTTATGATAGTATCAATATAATAAGGAGGCAATCCAACCCTAAAAAAAACAGCACATACCTCTTTTAAGAAAAATTTATGATTGAAACTTTAGTATACTGAGAATTAAGTCAGCGTTATCAAGTGTTTACACTTATTTTGCACTGACTTGCCATTTTTGGAAGGATGCAATGCAATAAATTTAATGATTTTGCCAATAATTTTTAGTGTAAGAATTAATGCCCTTTCAATTAGGGCATAAAGTTTTTGTGAAAAAAAATGCAACTTACCATACGCGTTCCCACTATGTATTCAATAACCTTTATTCACCGCAAGTCACAACGATCTGGGAAGGGGTTAATTTTACTGCATCTCCACCAAGATGTCCATGCTGGATACACTCATTACTAATAAAGGGCCAATCCCATCAGTACCGACGCAGTTCTGAGTGTTCCCGTGGTCAAAAAACGCTTCTGTTGCCTGTGGCCATCTCCCTATACTAAAGTATAGGGTGTCCACTGTGGTTGAAGGAAATGTGCTTTACTCAATGAGAACACTCTGGACTGTGTGTATGGGGATCTTTAAAAAAAGTTTCTATATGTTGTCTTTTAAGGATCTGTACTGTGTGTATCCATCTTCAAATGCATGCAAAGGATAAGACAGAATCTGTATGTAATATGAGGTGCAAATAGTTACTGCATTACAGGGGCTCAGTATATAATATTAGGTTTCAATAGGTTACTGAACACTGGGGTTCAGTATGTAATGTTAAGTGCAAGTACTGTTAGCAGAAGTGTAGCTATTGGAGAAATCAATAGCTCAATAGCAACACTGTAAACAAGCCCCTGAACCAAGAAGGAAATGCCATAGAGTATGTGCACACTTGCCCTAAACAGAAACAGAAACAGAACTTGTGCCAAAATTAGTTCGCTACATGTTTCAGATCTGGTCGGAAAACTGCAGAGGATGCAGAGGACTTGTGAAGCGATGTATAGAGGGACGTTATTGCTTTCTAATGCACCCATAAGGCAATGCTCAAACTGACAGCGGCCTTCTCTGTATCGCGAATGGTGTTAACCCATTCCGAATGTTTAAAGCCATCTATTTGAAATTCAGTCTTAAAGAGACGCTATCGGCTCAGTTCATTGGTTGCAGTTGTTGAGCGACCATTTTTGCACACTGCCACAACTGTTGCTAAGTTTCTATTACTCCTGCAACCTAAGAGGAAAGAAAACAGAAGAAAAGTTAAATGTATTGAGCAATGTAGGGAACAATGGGACCAAGTGTCCTAGATGAGAAGATTAACTTTCACCAAAGTTGCTTCTGCATCTTTCTGTTTGTATCTTTGTAGGCAAATATCACTTCCCTTTACCTTTTGTCTACTAGCATCCCAAGTTGTTGCACCCAGGGGCAGAGATTCTGCGCATGAAGCCCCCTAACTGAATGGGGGAAAACATGTCCAGCATATTCATGTATTATGAGTTACCTGGACTGATACGCTTCTATATATACTGTAAGTATTTACTCTGATACTTATTGTTTGTAGCACCTATTTTTGGTATAAAAAGTAGTTTGCCCCTTGATGTCACCATTACTTTAAGTAGAGCATTGTCTCTGCGGGTTTTGGATGAATATATCTCTATATATAGTCTGGGATAACTATACAGGATTTGTTTTCTAAATGTTTTTAATGTCTTATAGCACATAAGTCACTTTAATTAGGTCACCTTATATACCCCCCATTAGTTTTAAGATTCAAGAATATTTGTTCCCAGATCGTTGAAGAAAGTGAGGTAGGGCATAGCTTTTTAACCTACCAGGCTTCAATCAATACATGAAAGGAAGAGTGTCAGTAAATGCTGTATGATGTATAGGGGGCCAATGACTTATCTACCATGAGGCACAGTACATTCTGATATCAGTCTTGTTCCCTTTGCTGGTAAGTCATTCATCCCCCAGTGCAACCAGAGAGTTTGATATGGAGGGTTCACTATTGGGAACTCTGAGGTCCTAAACAGAACCAAGGCTGTCCGGCACAATCTTGATAAAGCTCATCAATTTATGATTCAGATTCATGACTTCTATGGGTAGGACTTGGAAACACAAGATACCAGTCAGCTATATAGCTTAAAGAGCATCTCCACCATACAGAAAACATTTAACATGTCACCCCTAACCCCAAAATCAGATTACTAAAAAAAGAAGCAGAACTGTACTTACAGCCCCTCGCTCCTGCGGCGCTTCAATCCGGCTCCCTGCTTGCCGGAACTTGCAAGCAGGGGCAGGACCGGCAAAGCAAAGCACCGTAGGAGAGAAAGTCTGTGAGTAGATTTCTGATGCTTTTTTTTAGTAATCTGAAATAGTGGTTGGGGTAGGCAGGGGTAGTCTACACTACAGAAAAAATGTTTTATGCTAGGTGAAAGGGCAGCCAGGGAGTGGGATAAAGTTTAGTTTAGGGGGTGGACATGCCCTTTAAGTTGATGTGGGCTTAAAGGAGCAAAAAGCCCTCCAGAGTTCCGGGTGCATGCAATCACCATTTTTGTGCATAGCATGTTCTCTGATTTGGGACCCTTGCGCAAATCCCAGCGCAAAAGGAGGATAATGCGCTAAATACACACGGATGTGCATGCTTTTTACGCGCATTGCTGGCCGGTACAGTGTGGTCTTAAGAAGCCTATAGTATTGAGTATCAGTAACTGCTGTTTGATTTATAGGGGGAGAGTAACTGCTGTATACTGTAAATTATGGGGATCCAGTAACTGCTTTATAAAGGAAACAGTAATTTATCTTGTATAGAGCACAGCATATTCTGATTGCAGCCCTGTTCCCTTTGCTGGTTAGCCTTTCATCCCCCGTGCCACAAGTGATATTAAAAAGATTCACCAGTCTTGAGTTCAAAAAGTGTTTAATCACATGTCTGATGAAGGAGCAGAGAAGACACAGAAATTTCATGTGTGGCAGTAATCGCTGCCCGATCTGTCCATATCTTCAAATAGTTGCTAATTTGAAAAGTGTTACGTCTAAAGTTTATCAAATATAACATTTTATTAACTGCAACAGTAGCTACATAGTCTATCTAATTACTTGCAAGTGATGTCTTAAACAATATGTGGGCTGTAGTAGTCGTCCGTTAAGACAACGCTTATGCGAACATATTAGATCTATTAAGTCGAGGGACGAAAGCAGCGCGGTTGCTAGACACTTCATGCTATGCAATAATGCTGATCTTAATACAGTCACTTTTCAGGGCATTCAAAAAATGTATTTACCAATAAGGGGAGGGAGCAGTATGGCTTGCCTCCTAAAAGTTGGATTTTTTGTTTACACATGCGTATTCCGGCAGGTCTGAACTACACCTGGGATGTTGCATGTTTTGTAAATCTTTAATGCGGGTGAGTTCACATGGGATCCATTGGATGTCAGCTTCTAGGAAGTTTATACTTTAAGTTGGCCTTTACACATATTGATTTGCTTTCTGGATTGTTACAATGTATTGTAAGTAAATATATGTATTACTGTGTATACTATTTTGATTATTGTCAGTCTCTTATTAGTTAACTGGGAGGTGTCTATTCCCTTTAAATAGAAAGTGATGTTGTGCAATTTCCTGCCTCGGATGAAGTGTGGAGACACACGAAATGCGTCAGGCACGGACTCTTTTTAACGTGTAAATATCCAATAAAGTAAGAGTTTTTAAGGGAGTTGCTGTCTGTTATCCGGGTTGCACGGCTCTGACTGATCTGTTGGAATCTCCTGGGAAGATTTACTTTTTGAACTCAAGACTAGTTTGCGCTGGTGAATCTTTTTATTCTGTGACATATACCACTAGCCATGGTTGATCGGCAACACCCAGCAAAAAATGAGAAGAAACAGTAAGACAAGAGGAGAGCGGGGAACCCCATTAAGACTTTTCCTTTATGTCCTCATTGATACACAAACATCTTGCTCTGTAGCATACTGTAGTTTTTTTTCTCTTTGTTTCGCTAAGGCTGTCACATCCTGATAAACAGCCACTTCCTGTCTGAAATTGTATTGGCTAAAGGCTCATACACACGTGCGATCGTGGGTCCCGACCCGCAACGCACGATGTGTACAAAGGAATGTTTCGGCCGATAATCGTCCCGTGTAGGTTCGTTCATAGATCTGCCAAGTCGGTCGTTCAACGATCCCCAAATGAACAACCGTTTCGCCCGATAAAGCGCCTACACACGCCTACCAATTATCGGCCGAAATGTTTGTTCGTACACATTGTGTGTTGCAGGTCAGGACCCACGATCGCATGTGTGTATGAGCCTTAAGTATGCCACATGTTTTCAAAATAGCACATAATTGGGTATAATACTGAAACCTAACAGACATTAAAGTTTCTTAATTTGTCTAAACACATGGTGATATTTATTAATCTATTCAACTGTCAGGGATAAAATGTCAAAATGAGCATTTATTAAGTATATGTCAAAACTTATAATCTTCCTCATCTGCAAACAGGGTCTCAACCCTCAAGCTCCGTGGTATGTATTGACAGTTAAAAATATTACAAAGTTTGGGGGACGTTAAACATTATTAAGCAAAGTTTATTTTAGGGTGGACATGTCCTTTAATACCGGATTTGCGCTGGGTGTAAATCCTGAAATACTAGCATTTAATAGTCATGCTAAAACCAGCGCAAAGTCCAGTATTGAATACCTTGATGGTGCAAGGCAAGAGGGTGTCTTTTGCAATACCGGTGCAGCAGGCACCATGAGGGGGTCAAAGTCGCACACTAACCGATATTGCATAGGTTAGCATGACTATAACTATAGTGTTGTGGCTTTGGGTAAATGAGCTTGAATCTGTGTGTTTGCAGTTTCTGGACTACATTTGGTAAAAGAAAAAAATGTGTTTTAGAGATGCCTGCTTAAAGGGCATGTCCACCCCCCCCATAGCAACATTCCTTTATATTGTAGGGCATACCCTCACATACCCAACCGCTAAGTTAAAAACTTAAAAAGCAATACCATACTCTACTTACAGCTCCTGGTTCCAGCGTCACTCTGGTCCTGCTCCCCTGTCCGCCGGATCTTCTAGCAGGGGGCTGGACCGGCAGCCTCGGCTGTGATTGGCTGAGAGGCAGCCAATCACAGCCGTAGCTGCCAGCAATGTAGAAAACGCTGGCAGCCGGGAGCTGTAACTAGTGTTCGGAAAAGCAGTTGGGGGTGGGAGGGTTTGCCCTACAATAGGTATGAAGGTTTTATGCTACATTAATTCTTTGCAGAGAGGGATCGGGAGGGGGGTGAAAGGACTCCTGTGCGCATTCCACCATCCCTCCTGGAGGAGAGACAGAAGGCAGCAACATTTGGACAGGAAGACAGCCACTACTCTGCACTTTCCAGGACTTTGGACATGGATTGTAGATGAACCATAAGGAGCAGGATTGTAAGCTTAGGATTTTTTTAAACTGTATAGTGGGGTAGTATGGGATTCAATTTTAGTTTGGGGGGGTGGACATGCCCTTTAAGGTATAAATTGGCAAATAAATAAACAAAAGATTTGATTGCACTATACAGCGATGAATCATGTGACATTTACAGGTGTTTTTCTGGAGATTGTTCTGTTATTTTAATAAATTTAACTTTAATTAATTATGCCTGTTGTATATCTCAAAGAAATTTGCTGAATCTAACCAGATTAGTATACTGTCTAGATGACCCATTTAGGGCTCGTTCATACTACATCAGTTTGTATCCATTTTTGAAATGCAGGTGCGTTTAAAAAAACGGACTGACAGTAAAACTCCATAGGATTTCATAATATCGTTCACAATTGCTGCGTTATATAAGGGATAATACGCTACCTACAGTGTAATATAAGGATATTATGCCACTGAGGAGTTCCATGACCATATAGAACATCATTGAACTCCGAGGTGAAGTAAATCCATATATTACACTGTAGGTAGCATATTATTTCTTATAATACATAAGGCCAGCCAAAAAAAAGGTCCACTACCACTGTCTCTCCCCCTCCCTGTATTAGTCATTTATAGATGAATCCCTGTTTAGTGTATAAATAGTTAATTACCGTTTCTGTTGAAAAGAGAAAGAAGGACCTTGAAAAAGAACGCATATCGTTCAAAACCTGTTGTGTGGTATGCTGTGTAATCAATGGATTATTTGCAAGCTGAATGCGGCTGCAGTTTGACTCCCTGCACAACTTGTGATTTGGAAGGATTTCTAGGTGTGGATGCAGCCACACAGCACGGGTGGACACCAAAGTGGTGAGACGCTGTGATATACTGTATAAATGACAAATACAGGGAGGGGAGAGACAGGGGAGGCATTGGAAATGCCTAGCCTTATGTATTCCGTTCCGCTCCAGTGCATTTTAAAAACGCACTGCAGCACACATTTTAAATGCATGAAAATGCTGTACAACAGATAACAACGCACGCGCTTGCATCTATTTTTCGAAAAGGATGCCTGGGAGTTCCTGTGATGTCATTTCTGATCAGCAGGCTATAAGAAAGAAGCTGGAGAGGCACCATTTTGCGTGTCAGCTACCAGCCATCAGCAAGGCATCCATTTTGGCTGTCAGCTACCAGCCATCAGCATCAGCTCCTGAAACTCCCACACTCCCAGGAAGTGACATCATGATTTTGTGTTCTTTGCCCTGCCACCTTCAAAATTCGAAAAATGCAGGCAAAAACGTATGTAAACTCAACGGACATAAACAGATAATAACGCACACGCAAACGGGCAGCAAGGGATCTCCTTAGCTCCTTAGCTGGAGATCTAGGTGGCTATCCAGATATCATGCACCCGGAAGGATTTTCTCCTGCTGTTTTTCACACCAAACATGCCACTAATAGGGCTATGTATAGAGAGACATTTTTGCCCTCTATTGCCCGTTAGGTAATTCATTGAGCTAAAAGCAGCTTTCTGCTACCGACCATAAATCTATGATAACAAAATCATAGATTTACAATCCCCATAGAATACTATTGCGGTATTTTACTACCGCATGGTATTCTACGACCGAACGTTCATAATTACCAAACGTTCGGTAATTATTGAATGATTAGTCGTAAATGTACGATTGCCGGAGTACATTGTACGACCGCGATTGTACAATAACTAACCAGCGGTACTATGAATACGGCCCAAATCTTTACAATAGAAGGATTGTGGAAGCACTCTTTAACCTAAATTACAACTACATTTTGTTCCAAATCTTTAACTCCAGCAGATAAATTCTGTCTTAAAAAGCTGCTATCAGGTCAATACATTGTAAAATGGTTGCGCGACCCAGTTTTCGTGCAATCCTGCAACCGGTGGTTGTGTCATAAATCTGCGTTAACCCCTGGTACATCTGTAATTGCAACTTTAAGACACAAATAGACAATAATGTCTCTCCGTACATAAGTGAGGACAGGTTTCTTGTTGCTTTTTCAAATAAACGCTGCCTCAAGTAGCTGATTTGCTTGCAGCATCCCTGTTCGTCCACTGAAAATTGGGTTGCAGAATGGAATTCACATTATTCACCGAATTCCTTTCGAAAACATTTTGATGGTTAACAAACTCACCGTACCTTTCAAAAAAATGGGTGGTATGAAACATACATTGTTCAGGACTGTGAATAAATATTTTCAGCCTTACATCAGGTTTGATGTTTGAACAGTGTAGGATAATGAAGCACCCATGATGTTTGTCAGAGCAGATTTCAGCACATTTCTACCCATATGCTTTTTAAAAATCATTTCTGTTGAAAAAGAAATATTGACATGTATGCCTTCCAAAATAAAAAGGGCATATTAGATGAAAACATGCAGACTTTCACACACTATATATAACATGTGTCAAATATATATAACTATGGGAAGGTATACGTCACACCTTCATCCAAGTAAATGTGTCAGGGAAACATTCATATAACTTGCAAAACATATTTTATGGCTCACTGTTTAAAGACGTGAACTGGCCAGCATACTAGTATGGCCAGTTGGTAAATAGTATAGCATGGATGTGGCTGTTTTTTTAAAATCCTCAACTTCCAGAATTCCTCTACAAGCACTGTGCAAAGAACAGCCTGGGAATGCAGAAAGTTGTAGCTTTACAAATCTTGAGGGCTATGGGTTGTATCCCTATAGCAGAGGCATTAATTTCGTGGAAGCAGCACCTGTAGCTGCAGAGGGTCCCTTGCACTGATACAGGGAGGACACACCTATGTGCTCCCTTAATAACTTTACAAAAAACACACCCCAATATCGTTTTACTGGGGAGGCGCAAAACTTCTAGTTACCCCCAAGCTATGTAGTTTACTCTGCAATGGCATTTATTAGAAGTTATATGAGCTAATGCCAAGAACAACTCCCCTAAGCTGTACCAAGGGTGATAACATATAACAGTAACACAGAGGATTCATCCAGAGCTGCAATCTCTCTGGGTAAATTCCGAAAAGTAATTTAACCCTTCTGCAGCTTTAAGCTGGTGTGAAATAGTCATGGAAAAAAGCATCAAAGCTGGTATTGAATAGCTTGTAGCAGCTGGTCAGTTGTTAATGTCATGCTAACTGGTATTGAATTGACAAATTACCACTGCGGCCAACAGTGAATTTACCCTAGGGGTAAAATGGCAAGTTCGGTACTTATCTTCTAGATGTCCTGGCTGCTCATAATGATCTGGAGTAACCCATTTCACAAACTTGATATTTAACCAATGGGAGGACATGCTCTGCTAGATGTATGTCCTCCCCAAATGGGCAGCTACAGCAAGGGGGTAGAGATGTAATGTGGGTTCAATGTGGGTTCGAATAGAAACCAATTTCGAATCAAATCTGAGGGTTTTGAAGTCCCAACCAAACTTTTGGAACTCCCGAATTTCACGGAACCTGGATTTTCAAATCGAAAATCGAAAGTATAGATGATTTCTGAAAATCGAAAATAGTCGATTTTCAAAAAATAGACAATTTTCGAAAATCGAAAGTAGACGATTTTTGAAAATCGAAAGTAGACAATAATCGAAAATTTAGACAATTTTCGAAAATTAAAACTCGAACTTTCAAAAACGGAACGAAACTGAATTTATTTGAATTTATTTACCAAAAAAATTAAACATACCGTATATATTTGAGTATAAGCAGAGGTTTTCAGGCTTTAAAAATAGCCTGAAAATCGAACTTCGGCTTACTGGTATATCACTTACTGCAACCCGGCTGCTACTCGCTCCGCAATCCGCATCCACTGCTCTACATGACGTCACTACTTGGTGCCGGTCTCACTTCCTGGTGCCGAGTAGTGACCTCGCCTGCCCTGCGGGTGCTTGCCCCTGCAGATGTTTGGAAACTACAACTCCCAGCAACAAAGCATGCTGGGAGTTGTAGTTTCCAAAACATCTGGAGTGCCAAGGAATTGGGGATTACTGTCCATTTAAAGGGCAACTAATGCCTCAAAGCAATACACAATCAGGAGGATGGTATCTATTGTTGTTGAAAAGATTGCCTTCTGATTCTGTATTGTTTTCAAGCTTTAGTTTCCCTTTAAATGGACAGCAGAATTCCCATACAGTAAAAGCCATACTGGACAAAACAGTACAGTACAATACTGAATCAGGAGGCAGTAGTGGTCATCATTTCTACCCTCGGCTGATACACGAGTCAAGCAGTTTTTACTCCTTTTTCAGGTAAAAATTGGTACCTCGCTTATACTCGGGTCGACCAGGGGTGCCCCTACCATGAAGCAAAGTGAAACATTTGCTCAGGGCGCACCCCTGCGGAACACTGAAAAGGCAGCAGTTAAAAAAATCCTCCTTTCTGCAATACTGCATTTCAGCACCAGTCCACCAAGTCAGTGTTAAGTCAGCCCTCCAGTTCACCAGTGTTAGTAAGCCCACCATACCCACCTATGTTCCCTGATGAAGCCATGCCTCCTTCGTCTGCCCCCTAGACCCCCCCCGCCCCCACCTGCCGATAGGCGGCATTCAAAAGTTGTTTCAGGTGTCAAAACCCCTAGGAACACCCTTGGGGTCGACTTATATTCAAGTATATACGGTATACAGCCTTATTCTACATAATTAAAATACAAATCTTTATGATGGAATAACCTTTGGATGGTAATATATTTTCCTCAAAAAGCATTTTATTTAAAAAAATCGATTTAAATCAAAAAAATCTGTTTTGTTTTTGATTTTTTTTTAAATAAATCATTGATTTTTATCCACCCTGCAAAAAGCTATGGGAAAAAGCCTTTCAATTAACACACAAAATGACAATAACCAACAAGTCACAGGAAAAGAATTACAAAATCTTATCACGCTGGTACCGCTGTCCATAAACCCTCCATAAAATGTTCCCTCAAACCCCAGCAATCTGCTGAAGATGCCATAAAGAATTTGGCGCACACAGTCATATATAGTTTTCCTGCCTGGATCTACAAAATTTTTGGAATAAGATCATCTCCATATACAATCAACTAACATTAGAATATATCCCATGCTCACCACAGATAGTGTTACTTTCCACTAAGGGGTGGAGCTATGACATCACTGCACAGTTTGTATTGATAGAAGCACATAGCCTAAGTCTGGGTATACACAGGGGAAATACTTTCATGTATTGGTCGATTGGGACAAAAAATCTGTGCCGCTTTCAGTTGCCGCCGCGACCGATGTTGGCCGCCCGTTCGTCCGGATCACGGTAATTCCCATAGGGAACCGCACGATCAGTCACACAAACTGTCGTCCGCGGCCACTAATGTCGCGACAGACAGACATTTGTCCCGGCTGAGCGATCGCTCTAGTAGCAAAAGCTCAGTCGGGACAAATAGTCCCTTCATATGTACCCACCCTATGGTGCAATGACATAATATCGTAAGTGGGAGTAGCCTAAAGTTAAAGACCAGTGCCTGCCTTGAAAAGCAAAGCTGAGATACAGCTGAGGGGAGAAGTTAGAGGGACGCTCTACCAGTAAATTGCAAGTCAGAAGGGAGGGGGAGGAGTTGTTGCCAGGGGCGTTCCTGTATGGGCTTGAGATTGGAGGCCGGGCCCCTGACCCCCTCCTCGATCAGCTGTTTTTAAACAGCTGGTCGTGCGAATGAAGGAAACATACACGTGATCAGCTGTCTTCTAGCGGCCACCCAAAATGGTAGGAATAGGGTTTCCTATCCCTCTGAGAATTGGACTTCAAAATATTTATTGTTTTGTATCTATTTTTGAATATGGATGCTCTTTAAACACAAATTATTATTATTATTATTATTATTATTGTTATTATTGTGGATTAATATAGCACCAACTTTTTCCGTAACGTTTTACAATTACAGGTATACATTCACATCATGCCCTGCCCTGAAGAGCTTACAATCTAGCACATTTACTAGATTGTAAGCTCTACAGGGCAGGGACCTCATTACCTCTTGTGGCAAAGCCACAAGAGGTAATTTATATAATTACCTCTTAATTAATTACCTCTTAATTAATTTATATAATTACCACACATTTATATAATTTATATATTTATGTACTGAACTATCTATGTATTTATCCCCCTTATATGACTTTATTGTATTTTAATACTACAGCGCTGCGCCCCCAAGTGATACATACAACCTATCAGTATGTCTTTATAATTGTGGGGGAAACCGGAGTGCCTGGAGGAAACCCACACAAGCATGGGTAGAACATACAAACTCCTTGCAGATGTGTCCAAGGGTGGATTCGAACTTAGGACCTCAGTGCTGCAATGCATCAGTGCTATCCGCTGCAAATGTACACTTACACTGACACTCATTTTAAAACACACATAGATAGATGGTTGGCACACAAACACTGAAAATATGCTCTGCAAACTGGCACTGGATAAATGGTTGGCACACAAACACTGATAATATGCTCTGCAAACTGGCATTGGATAAATGGCTGGCACCCAAACACTGATAATATGCTCTGCAAACTGGCACTGGATAAATGGTTGGCACACAAACACTGATAATATGCTTTGGAAACGAGTACTGGATAAATGGTTGAGGCACAAAAACTGATAATGTGCTCTGCAAACTGGCACAAGATAGATGGTTGGTACAAAAACATTAATAATGTGCTATGCAAACAGACAATGGAGTGCTGGTTGGCACACAGACATTGATAATATGCACACAGTCAGCAGCACCCCCTCCCCACAAGACCCCTACCCCCTTCTCTGCAGCAGGACTTACTTATCCGAACACAGAAGACCGGGCCCCAAGCTACTGGTTGGTTTGATGTGACATCACTACGTATAAACAGTAGCCTGGGGTCTCTGGTCCCCAGAAGCCTCTGGGGCCCGGTACAGGAGTACCTCCTTTACCCCCCTGAAGGTGGCCCTGACTCTAAACCCTAAGTTTCAATATATACAACTCCAACATTTTGTTAAACCAATTCTCCAGAAACTTAAGGGCAAAACTTTCTGCACTGATATGGAAAAACTATGCTCAATGCCAACTTCCCCAAACCATACCCTCTCCCAAGTCCATAAAATAATACAGGAAGCATCAACCAACACATGGCCAATGGGAAAAATAAATAGGATAAACCTAAACCAATGAGCTAGGGTGGATTTGATTTAGAGATGTAATGTGGGTTCGAATAGAACCCAGTTTTGAATCAAATCTGAGGGTTTCGAAGTCCCATCAAAACTTTAGGAACTCCCGAATTTTATGGAACCCGAATTTTTCAAATTTAGTAGATAATTATTGAAATCGAAAATCTAATGTAGACAATTTTCGAAAATAGACGAAAATAGTACACATTTTTGGAAAATTGAAACTCGAACTTTCCAAAAATTCGAAAACGGAACGAAACTCAACAGTTTCGAAGATCTCTACAAGGGGGCAGATCTGGAAAGGAGAGGCTAAACAACCCTCCCATCTTTCCTATAGGTGCACATGTGCAGAATATATGGGATAGGGATATGTTCCAATATAACCTGTGAATTATAGTTTGTCCAGACACTTTCTTAAAAATAACAGTTTAGTGCTCCCTTAAAGGGCACTACAACTCCCAGCAACTAAAGCATGCTGGGAGTTGTAGTTTACAAACATCTGGAGTGGCAAGGATTTGGGGGTTACTGTGTGGGGTTCCTCTCCATTTAAAGGGCAACTAATGCCTTAAAACAATACAGATTCAGGAGGATGGTATCTAATGTTGAAAAGATTGCCTTCTGATTCTGTATTGTTTTGAGGCTTTAGTTGCTCTTTAAATGGACAGCAGAATTTCCATACAACTGTATGGGAATTCTGCTGTCCATTTAAAGGGCAACTAAAGCCCTTAATCAGAAGGCAATAGTGGTCATAATTTCTACACTCGACTTAATCAAATCAATCAGATTTACTAATTTTTCAGGTAAAAATAGGTACCTCGACTTATACTCGAGTATATACAGTAGGTTATACATTAGAAATGATATGTATGATAGTACGCATTTATCTCTCTGTATTTACAAATGACACTTCTGAAGATCGATTTTTTTACTAATTTCATCCAAAACCAACTTTATTGAGGCAGTCTACACGTTTTGGTCCGATCACGGACCGTTCTCAAGACCTTCTTGAAAACGGTCCGTGAACGGACCGAAACGCGTAGACTGCCTCAATAAAGTTGGTTTTGGATGAAATCAGTAAAAAATCGATCTTTACAAAATCCTGCATTAAGACACAACTTAGGGGGAGATTCAATATGGCCCAAATCCGTCTAAAACCCACGTTAAGCTGAAATAATTTCGGGTTAATGTGGGTTTTAGTTGGATTTTAGAGCACAGCGCCTTTCCAAATGTTTTTGAAAATAGCACTGTGCTAGCAATTCAAAAGCCGTGTCGTTAAGTTTGGCGCTACATAGACTGTGTGGGTGGTGTTAAAGTCACACTTCTTACCTTAGCCCGATCCCGCGATGCAATACCCAATGTAATCTCGTTTACGTCAGGTATTGTATCGCGGACTGGGCTATGGTAAGCAACGCGTTACTTAGTATTGAATCCCCCCCATTGTGTGTTACCCACATGCACAAATCACATCGAATTCAGCAAGAGGAAGTGGGTCTTACCCACGAAACGCGTCAGGCAGGTGGACCTGGAGTCATTTTCTGCCCTGTGATGTCTGTCTTTGGAAAATATATATGTGAATAAACAATTGGAACTTTACATCTTTACCTCATGAGTAGCGTCCTTCCTACTCTTGTCTTTTGGGTATTACCCAGTGTGTGATTGCAGATCTGTGTAAATCTCTGTATATGTTTCATGAATTTCTAGAATGGATGCAGGTAAAAAAGTGTGGACAATCTCAAATAGCTAAATGTGCACAGTAAAAGATTTGGATTAGCGAAGTAAACAATCTATCATCTATGCAATATAAGACAATGAACTAATCACATACATTTCTATGGATATTGTTGGAAGCTCCACCCAAGATATAAGTGTAATGTCAATGGAGACATGCAAGCAGTCAGCTGCAAATGATCAGCTAATTAGTAAAAGGCCCATAGGGAAAAACTGAAACGGCTTTCAGTAGCTTCTTTCATTTCAGCTTGACAAGAGAAAAACTGATGAGCTCCCAAATGATTTGCAAGCCTAAATGCTAGCCAAAATGCAGGAATGGATTTTATTTACGTTATTCAGCACATCTGCTGTTTATTTTATTTCATCTTTTGAAAGCATATCAGGGCCTGTTTTAAACCCATCTGAAAACATCATTTTAGCATCAGTAATAACTGTAACAAAAATAAAAACAACTTCCCTTAAATTATTAAGATGCTACTAACTTTACTGTATTAACCAGTCTGGAGGGGGGAAAAAACTTTAATTTATTTAACCCCTAAAATAAGCAGTTTATCAAAGTGAATCCAGCCCCTTTTAGCAAAATCTAAACTTGAAGTTCCTGGAACTGTCAGAAGAGGTCAGAAGTAATCCTTTATGGTCACAAATTAAGAGATCATAGAACAAAATAAGATCAGTGATGGTCTGAACCAGTTTATTGTTCGCCATTCATTCATAAGCCAGGCTTTCAGAAAGGCAAGCACATCCACTCATGATAAAAAAGAGTCATAACATGAATTTCTTAGCAGTGCTAACGAATGCCACCCTCTCTCGATTTGTGCAAGCTAAATGTAAATTTAGTTCTCATGTCTTCCATTTTTTACAAGTTTGTAATTACATTACTACCATATATACTCGAGTATAAACAGAGTTTTTCAGCCTGAAAACTTTAACTCGGTTAATACTCGAGTCAGTACATTTACCTGTGCATCCAGCTCTCCAGTGTCCGGGATTCCTGCCTGTAAGTGCCATCCTGGATGCACTTACAGAAAGGAATCCCGGACACTGGAGAGCTGGATGCACTTAGACAGGAATCCCGGACACTGGAGAGCTGGATGCACACTGGATAGGCTGGATGCACACTGGAGAGAAGGTACCCTTTGAATTAGGTGGGAGGGTAAAGGTTGTAGATGTTTGGAAACTACAACTCCCAGCTAATAAAGCATGCTGGGAGTTGTAGTTTCCAAACATCTGGAGTGCCAAGGTATGAGAATTTAGAATTTGTCAATTTCTACCCTCGGTTTATACTCGAGTCAATCACTTTTATTAGTTTTTTCAGGTACAATTGGGTACCTCGGTTTATACTCGGGTCTGTTTATATTCGAGTATGTACGGTAAATAACTTTCCCCTCAGAGGGAGGGGGACTAGAATAACCCCCTGAAATTTTTGCCACATATTGTAACATGTAAGTTCCAAACATAACCAATAATTATTGGCCCTTTGAATTAAGTAAGCAATTAAGTGGCATACAGTACCAAACAATATAGATTGGGAATAATAAGAGGCCAATCTAAAATGAAAAGACCAGATCTCTTGTTTTGTGGACATGTCCCCTCATTTTAAACTTTTATGCTATAGTGGCCACACAACACTTATAAGGGAAAATACATTTGAGGGGTTCTTAAACTATTTAAAGATTGTTGTCTAGAGGATTGACTTGCCCTTTAATGCATTTTGTACAACTGAACAGTAGAAAAGAGGTACTGATTACAACAAAATGTTTGCGGCTCTGTTTATGATATACCTTTGGGAAGAAAATGTACTTTATTTATGCTGCAGTTTTACAATATCAACTATAAAGCAAGGGGATATCAGAATTAGATGCTTTTTAAAAATGTGACGTGCTGCAAATTAAAGTGCCAACAATGGGAAATCAAAAAGGGGGAATAGTTGACAGCCACTGCTAGGCATGTGCTTACTGTGCCTAATGGTAACTCTGTCCCAGGGTACCACAAAATACATACAATATATGTGTGTGAGTCATGTAAAATCTCCTGCTATGCCCATGCTAAACCTTATTACATTTTTAAAGGGCAAAAACTTTACATAGTTTCACCCCCCAAAACCACACTTGTTATATTCTTACCTTCACCCCTGATGCTCACGCACTGATGAACTAGACTTACAGAACCATGATCCCTTGCTGAAAGTCCCTCCTCCTCCGCTCTTGTTGTGAGCTGGTTAAGAACGCCGGTCAGTAATGCTAACCAGTCATTGGCCGTGAGGTCCCAGTCGCAGCCATGACTGACAGAGAGGAGACTGGTGAGGTATTCTGTTTGTGTAAATTCTAATTCTTCAGCATGGGAGCGTTTGGTGAAGGTAAGAATTAAATTATTATTATTGTTTGTGCTATGTAAATATGCAGACTTTTTTTTTATCTTAAATGCATGATAAGACCTGGTATGTCCCCAGAAATGGTACTTTATATGTATTTTGCATTTGTGGGTCTTGGGATATAACCCTGGGTGAATTAAAAGAGAAGTAAAAATTTTCAACAAGCCCCAAACCCTTTTCCTGTGCCTAGGATTAGGATGTTAAATAATAGGAGCTCAACGGACTGTGACGTTGCCACTGCCAATCCAACCCCACCCTCTTTACTAGGCAGGCCAACTTCTGGGAGCATGTGCTCTTTAAGAAGCATCTTCCCACAGATGGCACATCCCCTAGCTCACTAGTCCAGGGTAGGGTGCAGAACTGGAGTGGCTGTTGAAGTTTAAAAGGTAAGTATCTGAACTATCTGCTGTACTCCCTTAGGTGATAACTAGGTGTTTAAGTGCCTTACCTGGGTTACAGCAAAATAGAGAGGGCTTGCTTCTTAAATTTCCCTTTAGTTAGAGAACTTTATGGGTAAGTTAGAGCAAACTTGTAATATCACATTGGACTTCAAAAATCTAAATAACACAAAGAAAGTTGCAAAATGTTTTGCTATATTAATTATTAACACACAAACTGTATTCAAAATGACAGAAACTAACCAAGCAGATAGCTTCCGGTTTTCCTAATTTTCTGTAATCACTGTGCTGTTACACATTAAAGGTGTCTTTTGTTATATAATGTAATTATCCTGTTTGCAATTAGGAATCAATTTTTTTCCTCCTTTGTTGTCCTTTATTAACATAATCCATCTTTCTCCTCCGCTCACATTATCTCATTTTTTTAGATTTCTATTAACATCTAATGTATAAAGTAAATTATCTTCTAGAAAATACTGTGCATAAATTTTGTATGACAGTTTTACGGAACCTGCTAATGATTCATATGTAGCTACCATTTTGCTTTTCAGCTCTGCTAAACAGATAACTGTGATTTTTCCTTTCAATCACTTCTACATTAAAAGTTTTTCCTTGATTTCATTGTTGAAAATGAACGCTAATGAGTTTATTGTGACTAGAATATATTGGCTGTTTTGTTTTATTCACCATTCCCTACATTGCAAAGCAAAAAGTATCACCTATAATAAATTTGGCATGGTTAACTCTCAAATGTCTTTATTATATACATAGGGAGAGATGGAATATCCAGCTCTATCCTGACCTGAATTTATTTTTTTCATTAGTCTCCTAGAGCTCAGGGAACCATTAGTAACAACAGCATTGCACTATTGGTCAATGTTCAAAGACCTACCAGTTAGAAGCTTCCATGCATACAAAGTGCTGCTGTCTTTCAATTCATAACAGAATATTGATGGGATGAAAACAAGATAACATCCTGTCCTTCATAACCTTTGCCTGTCCTTTTGCCAAGCTGTAATGGCTAATGTCAAATAAATAAGAGGGAATGGGAAAAAGCTTAATGAAGTATCTGGCATGATTTCCCCCTGTAATGACTTAGGCATCAGATGTACGGAATGAATCTCAGAAAACTTTTCTTTTCTTAGGATAAAAAAATTCTGCATTTCCACTGAATTTAACATAAGGGAGCCACTTCCTATAAGAATAACATAAATAAATATTTTAGTATGCTCCTGATCACCAATAACTCAATTACGTTACCAGAGCCATAACCCAGGCAGGAGCGATCAAAACGCAGGCTCAAAACTTTGTCCCAAAGATCAGTAAATATTCCAAAATGGAAGCAGCATGATACAGCAATCAGAAAAACAAGGTAACAGACACCAGAACAGCATTACTCCACCAGCCCCATAAGCAAAGATGGATCACAAGGCCCAAGAACTTTTTTTTTAAAGTTTACTGCACCCCATGCCAGACTGTAGCTGGTTAGACCCTTGGTACTGTATGTGGACTGAACACAGCAGCATCTCTGCATAACCAAATAATAGGGGATGACCAAAACTAGGGGATGTAACCTGGTGAGGCAGGCATCAGACATCAAACACCAGCCCCTAGCAGCTCATCAAAAATTCCTCCCTCTTACCTACAACCTTCTCCTAATTAAGACATAACATACAGGAATGAATACTCCAGAATATAATATCACAATATGAACATGTTTCTAGATAAAGCATCTTATTTCTTTTGAGTCATATCCCTTATTGATATAATAAAAAACAAATTCTATACTCACATGTAAGCCAGTAATTCAAACACTGCCCAATTTTATTCTGCCATCAAACAGCTACTCCTTTCCAGGGCTACTAAATAAATAACAATTTATTATTTAAACAATAACGCAGCTATGAACCCCAAGCTAGACATACAGTGACTGGAAGTCAGACCTTCCCCTCAAAAACGTTTTCTAAAAATGGTACTTATAGACCTCACTTTATGTGGCCCATGGAGATTGTGCAAGAGCAACTAAAAAGAATACACTCACTTATCACATGTGCTTGAAATGCATTCAGGACTAGACATGATACTCATCTCCAAAACATTTACAGAGGTCAAAGAAACAAAAATACACAATATCATAATTTCAGATCCTGCACTAATAACACCCAATAAACACCCCATAAATGGTCTAATAAAATACAAGGGTTTCCTGTGTAGATTCCTTGCATATCTAAACAATTCTGAAGATTCCAGAATATAGTATAGTATTTGAGGATGAATAAAGACATATGTCCATCTAGTTCAACCCACTCAGCAATACACTTCCTGCCTAACCGTTAATTCAGAGGAAGACAAAAAAAAAACCTTCCTAATTTCAAGTGGCAATCAGAAATATCCCTGAATCAACTCTACTTTATGCATCAATACCAGTATGCTTGTGAAGGTTCTCATTCATCCAGGTCATGGTATATCTGTTGTATTCAATTAGATCAACTGGACTTGAAATGTAGTTCTGGTTTCTTTATTTTCACATAAATGGCCTCCTTAACACCTCTCTTGAACCAGTCACGTTCCTTCGCCAGTATGTTAACATTACAATCTTCAAAGGTATGTCCTTTATCCTTAAGATGCAGATACACGGTGAGTCCTGACCCGAGGAATTGGCTCTTCTGTGTGGGCCATACGTTGATGCAGTTGCTGTTTGGTCTCCCACAATACAACAGAGCATTCTTCACTGCACTGCACTGCATATATGATGTCGCTTTTCTTGTGTTTAGGTATTGGGTCTTTCGGATGTACCAACTGCTGCCTCAGTGAAAATAAAGAAACCAAGCCTAAATAGAGGTGGGGGGGTTCGACACCAACTGTCTGCCATGTACAATGCTGTTTTAACACCTTACTCTGGGCGTTCCTATAACACCTCTTAGCCACTATCTAATCACACCCTTAACACCTGGCTGTGATATGCTAATTGGGATTTTCCAGGGTACATAATTGCCACAGATTCTTGTACAAGTCATTCTGAATTGAGAAAGCCAGTCGGATGACTAGCGAAACGTCTTCAAGAACTACATTTCAAGTCCAGTTGATCTAATTGAATACAACAGATATATCAATACCAGTAACATGCAACATTCCTTGTTTTCAGAAACTCATCCAGCTTTCTTTTGAAACTATCCAATGAACCTGCCATCACATCTTCCAATGGAACATAGTTACATAGTTTTACCGTTCTCACAGTGAAAAACCCTTTATGAACTTGAATACTAAATTTCTTTTATTCAAGTCTTAAGGGATGTTCACATGTCCTCTAACATGTTCTTTTGGTAAACAATGTCCCAGATAGTTTAATGTATGACCCGTTAATGTATTAACATTAATCATATCCCCACGCAAGTGCCTTTTCTCTAGTGTACATAAGAAACCTTGCTGACAATACCTACTTCCAAATCATTAATAAACAGATTAAATAGAAGCTGCCCCAACACAGAACCCTGTGGCACCCCACTTAGCACTTTAGTCCATATTGATGAAGCCCCATTGACAACTACTCTCTGCATCCTATCCATTAACCAACTTTATACCCGTAGAATCAATGGCAAAATTATATAGATGATAACTTCAGTTCTTGGGAAGATCCAAAATGATTTTGGATGGTTTTTGAGAAGCCACATCATTTATGATCAAGCACAAAGAAAGAAAAAAGCAAGGGAAAAACTTTCAGGGAGATTCAATAAAAGTTCTTATTGTTTAAAGGGTATGTCCACCTAAAAAAAAAAGTTTTGATATGTGATTCCCCCTGGTCTCCCAGCCCCAACCGCTATATTTACATGTTTAGAAAGCACCCCCAAACACTATTTACCTCCCCTCTTTCCTCCGCCGCTGCGAGAAAATGCAAGCAGAGGGGCGGGACCGGCAGCCGCATCTGTGATTGGCTGAGCGGCAGCTGCCGGCAGCTCACTTCAGCGGAGGAAAGAGGAGAGGTAAGTAATGTTTGGGGAGCTTTCTAAACAAATAAATATAGTGGTTGGGGCTGGGAGCCCAGGGGGAATCTTATACATTAATGATTTTATGCTAGGGGGAGGGAATCGGGAGAGGGAGGGAGGGGGAGAAGGGCTGCAGTACGCATGCCAAACTTCTCCCGGAGGCCAGGTAGGAGGCAGAGTCCTATATGGACTCTTCTAGCCTCCTGGTGGGCAGTTTTTGGGACTTTGGGGGGGACTACAGGAGAACCTTATGGAGCTGGGATATGAGGTAAGTATTAAACTACACTACATGATGGGGCCATTAGTGGGGGGGATTATAGTTTTGGGGGTGGACATGCCCTTTAAAATGGTGCTAATTTTGCCCCAACCAATCAGATCTTATTTAACATTTGAAGGCTAATATCTGATTGGTTGGGGCAAAATTAGCACCATTTTAAACGATAAGAACTTTTATTGAATAACACTGCTAGTATGGAAAAGTAATGAATGTTCGCTGCATTCAATTTAATTCAATTGTGATTGCAGTGGATCAAATTTGAATTTGCTGTAAAAAAAATGTTTATAAAAAAAAAATTTTTTATAATTAATTTTGAAAAATCAATTGAATTTATACCCCGTTATTCCCTGCTGTCGACCTTAGTAAAATGATATTTTAGGTTCTGTAAGTCCTTCTATTCTCCTCAGAATGCACACTACCTTGGAATGTGCGACCATAACGGTCTCTATTAACCTGCGTACACACATGACAGATTTTTGATTTTTTCAAAGATCAGGATACATACAGTCCCGAGCATTCTCCCTATGCACAGCATAAGGAGGACTTTCAGGACGGTGTGTTTCCCTTGACTGTGGCCGACTCCCTCTATAGAGAGTCTACCGCGGCTGAGGGAAATTTATGGTTTTTCCCAAACAAGTGCTCAAATAACCCAGACGTTCATCGGCCATGTGTTTTTTCGAGAAATCCGCCACACACTGTGCCAAAAAAGTCCGATACCATAGGATCTGTGGCAAGGGTATTCCTGGGACGAGTCGGCCAGAAGAGGGCGTGGCGGGGAGGAGATTAGCGTTTCCTCTACGTCGTGGGAGTCTGGGGTGGTCTGGTTGGAGTGTGGGAGACCAGCCCAGAATGAGAGAGACTCCCACAAGATGCGGGAGGGTTGGGATACCTGGAAGCATCTATTTATACAAAGACACAATGCTAAATGGGCAGGTCATTAACCAGCACAGTATATGATTGTTTTATTTGCACTGCATGTCTCTACGGGGCAGGGCCTAATTACCTCTTGTGGCAAAGCCCTAGCACTTCAATTTACATAAGTTATATATTTATGTACTGAACTATATGTATTTATCCCCCTTGTATGACTTTTACAGTATTTTAATACTGTACAGCGCTGCGTCCCCAAGTGGCACTATATAAATTAACATATACATACATAGATAGACTACCATAAGTAGATAACATATAATATAGATAGACTACCAGATGTAGATTACATATAATATAGATAGACAACCAGAAGATTACCGTATATACTTGAGTATAAACTGAGATTTTCAGGCTAAAAAAATAGCCTGAAAATCAAGCCTCGCTTTATACTCGAGTCAAAGACTTACCTGCTGCGGCGGCAGCACGCTCCGCATCCTATGCTGACTGACATCACTACTGGGCGCCGGGAAGTGACGTCAGCCAGCAGAGGAAAGTGGAGCATGCGGCCGCCGGAGCTTAGAAAAGGATCCAGAGCAGCCTGCAGGGGAACATGTGGAGCAGGTAGGAGAAGGCAACTGTGGGGATTCAGAAGGGGGGAAGGCACAGTAATTCCTGCAGTGGCTATTCTTTGCCACTGCAGATGTTTGGAAACTACAACTCCCAGCAACTAAAGCATGCTGGGAGTTGTAGTTTCCAAACATATGGAGTGCCAATGAATGAGGCTTTAATTGCCTTTTAAATGGACATAAGAATTACCATACAGTAATATCCAAATACAGTATGGCTATTACTGTATGGGACTTCTGATGTTCATTTAAAGGGCAACTAAAGCCTAAAAACAATACAGAATCAGAAGGAGAATGTTATCTATTGCTGCCTTCTGATTCTGTATTGTTTTGAGGCTTTAGTTGCCCTTTAAATGGACAGCAGAATTCCCATAGAGCAGTCCCATACAGTAATAGCCATACTGTATTTGGTTATTACTGTATGGGACTACTGTATGGGAAGTCTGCTGTCCATTTAAAGGGCAACTAAAGCCTCAAAACAATACAGAATCAGAAGGCAGTTGTGGTCATAATTTCTACCCTCGGTTTATACTCAAGTCAATCACTTTTACTCCTTTTTAGATGTAGAGGGGGAGGGGCTCGGTTTATACTCGAGTCAGTTTATACACTTATAATATAGACAGACTACCAGAAGTAGATTACATATCATATAGACAGACTACCAGAAGTAGATTACATACAATATAGACAGACTACCAGAAGTAGATTACATACAAATATAGACAGACTACCAGAAGTGGATTACATACAATATAGACAGACTACCAGAAGTGGATTACATACAATATAGACAGACTACCAGAAGTGGATTACATACAATATAGACAGACTACACAGAAGTGGATTACCTAACAATATAGACAGACTACCAGAAGTGGATACATACAATATAGACAGACTACCAGAAGTGGATTACATACAATATAGACAGACTACCAGAAGGGATTACATACAATATAGACAGACTACCAGAAGTAGATTACATACAATATAGACAGACTACCAGAAGTAGATTAACATACAATATAGACAGACTACCAGAAGTAGATACATACAATATAGACAGACTACCAGAAGTAGATTACATACAATATAGACAAACTACCAGAAGTAGATTACATACAATATAGACAAACTACCAGTAGATTACATATAATATAGACTAAAGAAGTAGATTACATACAATATAGACAGACTACCAGAAGTAGATTACATACAATATAGACAGACTACCAGAAGTAGATTACATACAATATAGACAGACTACCAGAAGTAGATTACATACAATATAGACAGACTACCAGAAGTGAGATTACATACAATATAGACAGACTACCAGAAGTAGATTACATACAATATAGACAGACTACCAGAGTGGATTACATACAATATAGACAGACTACCAGAAGTGGATTACATACAATATAGACAGACTACCAGAAGTGGATTACATACAATATAGACAGACTACCAGAAGTGGATTACATACAATAAGACAGACTACCAGAAGTGGATTACATACAATATAGACAGAATACCAGAAGTGGATTACATACAATATAGACAGACTACCAGAAGTAGATTACATACAATATAGACGACATACCAGAAGTAGATTACATACAATATAGACAGCGACTACCAGAAGTAGATTACATACAATATAGACAGACTACCAGAAGTAGATTACATACAATATAGACAGACTACCAGAAGTAGATTACATACAATATAGACAAACTACCAGAAGTAGATTACATACAATATAGACAAACTACCAGTAGATTACATATAATATAGACTACCAGAGTAGATTACATACATAAGACTACAGAAGTGATCAATAAATATAGACAACTACAGAAGTAGATTACATACAATATAGACTACCAGAAGTAGATTACATACAATATAGACAAAATACAGAAGTGATACATACAATATAGACTACCAGAAGTAGATTACATACAATATAGACAAACTACCAGAAGTAGATTACATACAATATAGACTACCAGAAGTAGATTACATACAATATAGACTACCAGAAGTAGATTACATACAATATAGACTACCAGAAGTAGATTACATACAATATAGACTACCAGAAGTAGATTACATACAATATACTACAGAAGTAGATACTACAATATAGACTACCAGAAGTAGATTACATACAATATAGACTACCAGAAGTAGATTACATATAATATAGACTATCAGAAGTAGATTACATATAATATAGATAGACTACCAGAAGTAGATTACATATAATATAGATAGACTACCAGAAGTAGATTACATATAATATAGATAGACTACCAGAAGTAGATTACATATAATATAGATAGACTACCAGAAGTAGATTACATACAATATAGATAGACTACCAGAAGAGTACATTAATAAGATAGACTACCAGAGTAGATTAATATAGATAGACTACCGAGTAGATTACATACAATATAGATAGACTACCAGAAGTAGATTACATACAATATAGATAGACTACCAGAAGTAGATTACATACAATATAGATAGACTACCAGAAGTAGATTACATACAATATAGATAGACTACCAGAAGTAGATTACATACAATATAGACAGACTACCAGAAGTAGATTACATACAATATAGACAGACTACCAGAAGTAGATTACTACAATATAGACAGACTACCAGAAGTAGATTACATACAATATAGACAGACTACCAGAAGTAGATTACATACAATATAGACAGACTACCAGAAGTAGATTACATACAATATAGACAGACTACCAGAAGTAGATTACATACAATATAGACAGACTACCAGAAGGTAGATTACATACAATATAGACAGACTACACAGAGTAGATACATACAATATAGACAGACTACCAGAAGTAGATTACATACAATATAGACAGACTACCAGAAGTAGATTACATACAATATAGACAAACTACCAGAAGTAGATTACATACAATATAGACAAACTACCAGAAGTAGATTACATACAATATAGACAAACTACCAGAAGTAGATACATACAATATAGACAAACTACCAGAAGTAGATTACATACAATATAGACAGACTACCAGAAGTAGATACATTAAATATAGACACAAACTACCAGAAGTAGATTACATACAATATAGACAAACTACCAGAAGTAGATTACATACAATATAGACAAACTACCAGAAGTAGATTACATACAATATAGACAAAACTACCAGAAGTAGATTACATATAATATAGACTACAGAAGTAGATTACATATAATATAGACTACCAGAAGTAGATTACATACAATATAGACTACCAGAAGTAGATTACATACAATAGACAGACTAACAGAAGTAGATTACATACAATATAGACAAACTACCAGAAGTAGATTACATACAATATAGACAGACTACCAGAAGTAGATTACATACAATATAGACAAACTACCAGAAGTAGATTACATACAATATAGACAAACTACCAGAAGTAGATTACATACATATAGACAAACTAGAGTAGATTACTATAATATAGACTACCAGAAGTAGATTACATACAATATGACTACCAGAGTAGATACATACAATGACAGACTACCAGAAGTAGATTACATACAATATAGACAAAACTACCAGAAAGTAGATTACAACAAATTAGACAAACTACCAGAAGTAGATACTACAATAGAGACACAATACCAGAAGTAGATTACATCAATATAGACAAAACTACCAGAAGTAGATTACATACAATTAGACAAAACTACCAGAAGTAGATTACATACAATATAGACAAACTACCAGAAGTAGATTACTAAATATAGACAAAAACTACCAGAAGTAGATTACATATAATTAGACTACCAGAAGTAGATTACATACAATATAGACTACCAGAAGTAGATTACATACAATATAGACAAACTACAGAAGTAGATTACATACAATATAGACTACCAGAAGTAGATTACATACAATATAGACTACCAGAAGTAGATTACATACAATATAGACTACCAGAAGTAGATTACATACAATATAGACTACCAGAAGTAGATTACATACAATATAGACTACCAGAGTAGATTACATAAATAGAGACTACCAGAAGTAGATTACATCAATATAGACTATCAGAAGTAGATTACATATAATATAGATAGATACACAGACGTAGATACATATAATTAAAGATACTACCGAAGTAGATTACATATAATATAGATAGACTACCAGAAGTAGATTACATACAATATAGACTACCAAAAGTAGATTACATATAATATAGACAAACTACCAGAAGTAGATTACATACAATATAGACTACCAGAAGTAGATTACATATAATATAGACAAACTACCAGAAGTAGATTACATACAATATAGACTACCAGAAGTAGATTACATACAATATAGACTACCAGAAGTAGATTACATACAATATAGACTACCAGAGTAGATACATACCATAAGACTACCAGAAGTAGATACATACAATATAGATACCGAAGTAGATACATACATATAGACTACCAGAAGTAGATTACATACAATATAGACTACCAGAAGTAGATTACATACAATATAGACTACCAGACTACATATAATATAGACTATCAGAAGTAGATTACATATAATATAGATAGACTACCAGAAGTAGATTACATATAATATAGATAGACTACCAGAAGTAGATTACATATAATATAGATAGACTACCAGAAGTAGATTACATATAATATAGATAGACTACCAGAAGTAGATTACATTTAATATACATAGACTACCAGAAGTAAATTACATATAACATAGATTTAAAAATCCAAACGTTAAATTAAGAATGAAGCGATTTCTATCGCTGTCAGTGTATTGTACAGTATCCTCCTTGCCCTTCATCCTAATGGCGTAGCCTTTAGCTCTGACGTTTAAAGTAGTAGCAGAGGAGTCGCTTGTTATGACGCAGCACTCGCTATTGGTTGGCTGATGGAATACTCCGACTTCATAATCTCCTGGCTTTATTGTGCTTGTCGCCAAATGGTTCATTCAGTGTCATAAATACGCGACGCGCGCTGGCAGATGAGGTGGGCTGCACCCGGACAGGCAGTTAATTAATAAATTAGCCGCTTAATTGACTCCCTTTGATCACCTCTCTAGTTGGTGGGAAGTAGTAGGAGCCGGCAGCGAGTATGGCAGAAGTGACAAACATATCCTTGTGTCAGGAGGAGGGGATGGTAAGATGTTGGGCTCACATACATGTGACACTGGATATTATATATAAAATGTTATTCCTAGGTTTACCTATTGCCTGGTATATGGACGTTGAGAATATTCCTTTCCCCATTGCATGTATTACTATGGGAGATGGGGCTGGCCCTATCTCTCCTGGACAGAGGGTATGTTGGTTATGTCTGTGACAGATGGAAAACACAATTCCTCATAAAGAGAAACATATTGATAATAAATACAGACGTTTAGCAACACACCAAGCCAATGTAATAACCATATACACAGTTTATCTAACAAGCGGCTTCTTCTAAGATAACACTTTATAGGGATAAATAAGAAAGGGTGCAGTTAATCAGAGTAACATATCTTCCTCTTAAACTTAACCACATATATTCACAGGCTGCAAGGTTAAGTGCTAGTCCGTTAAAGGACACTACTTACCTCTCTCCTCCGGCATTCTCCACTGCCTACAACCGTGTCCGTGATTGGCTCCCTCTCAGCCAATCACGGACGCTGCTGCCAGTCTGGCCCCCTGCTTGCAGTTTCATGCAAGCAATGGGTTTTGACAGTACACCGGAGGAAAGAGGTAATTTAAGTAATGATCGGGGGAGTTTCTGCCAAAACTAATATGGGGGTTGGGGGAAGTAGACCTACAGTACACAAAAAGTTTTAAAATGGGGTGCCCTTTAAGGGATTTTTTATTTATTCACCTACTAAGCTGTGTGCTGCAGACCTCTTCCCCCCCCCCCCTTCATTTTTGTTTGAAATAGTTTATATTGTCTGTTCCCCCCCCCCCCTTCATTTTTGTTTGAAATAGTTTATATTGTCTGTTCAACACCTCCCCTATTGATATTAGGCCTAAACTAGTGCTAAAACATTCCTTGTATGTTACTATTTGCTATAGGACTTAAGAATGGTAAAATGTTTTAAAAGAGAACTAAACTTATTTAAAAAAAAAAAAAAAATCCTAACATGAAAGCCTTTCTCCCCAAAACACCTATACATTGTAAGATTCTTCTCTAGTAAGTTGCATTTAGTACATGTACTAATGATACTATAACTAAGAAGGTTGTTGCTAGTACAGCCCATGTAGTCATCAAAGAGCCACACAGTGAATGCAGTGACAGTGCATTCACTGTCTCTATGCACAGAGTATTTTCTGTAGAGAGGTCTCCACACCAATATGGAAGTTCCGGATAAGGCTGGGTACACATGTCCTGAGAGAACGCTCGGCTGGGACAAATGTCTGTCGGTCGTGGCAACTTCGGCACATGGAATCTCATGCGATTGCGATTTAAAATGCGGAACGCAAATCGCAAGCGCACCCAAAAACGTGTGTTTTCGGTGCATTGTCGCAATTCCAATGATCGGAAAATCACGACAGTGTGGCCTAGCCCTCACTGACTTTTTTTGTTATTCTGTTCCTAGTAAAAGATCAAACTTCTAAATGTAACTGGATTCCATACATCTGCAGTGGTGGCTCATTTGGTGCATATTTTAGAACCAAACAATCCAAAAGGTCACAGTTTCAATCCCCCTGACTTACTTTTCCGTTTTGTTTTATTACGGTATGTTTTTTTTTCACTTTATTTAGTTATTTAGTTTCTTGCATAAATGGTAGCAAAGAAATACATTACATATATTACGTTTCTTTTTTTTTTGTATGAAAGGATTATATCATTGTTAGGACAGGAGCATTGAATGCATTTGGAGAGGAAAAGCTGGCTGTCAGCTTCCAGGAAGCAAGGCTAAAACTTCCTTGTTTTGATCTGTTAAATAATACAGAGTACATTTAGCAGCCAGGAGAGGTGAGACACCGTTTGCGAATGTGCTCTGTCTTATTGGGGAAATGTTGTCTGGAGACCTTAGTTCTCCTTTCTGACTAGTTCTGATTTTGTATTTGTTTGGGTTTAAAAGGAAGAGATGAAAGCTATACATTGAAGCCTGATTAATACTACAAGTTTGTTTTTTTTTCAAATTTTAACTATACTGCACTATATGTTAAAAACTATACATTTTATAACTATTTTATGTTAGTGGGTAGTCAGAAAACCCAAGGTGGCAATTTGATTTTTTTGTGTGTATATCGTATTCTGTTCATGTCTGTAGGAAATCCTAATATTTAGTCACTAGTAACTTTCTAGGCACAGTGGTTACCTGGCTCCTAGAATTTCTCTAGCTTTGGCATGTAGGGTTATTTAAGGAGTTACTAAATATTTTAGCCTTTAAAACCGTCTAGTAAACACTGACTATCATATATAAAATATTAGGAGTAGCATAACCCTATGTAAAACATGACAGGGAATAGCACACACACCAAAATCTGTGCTATGTTATTTACAGGGAAAGCAATATTTTTTTTATTATTGTAAAAGTGAGTATAAAATCCATGCTACCTGATGTATATTATATTATGGTTGATTAATAATGTTCTAAGACAGTAGTGATGAGAAAATTGAATTTGGTGAGTATTTATTATCTTTAGATTTATCCATTTGTAAGTAGCTAGTATTATAATCATCATTAATATATATATATATATATAAGATAGATATATATATATATATAGATATATATATATATATATATATATATATATATTATATATATATATATATATATATATAATAAACTTGGTGGAGCGGCACTCGTGCTCAGTAGACTCACAGCCGCCCGGGTGCTTCCTATTATTAGATATATAGATAACTCAGTATACGGAGCACTCCTGGGTCTTATATCCAAATGTTTTTAAGTGCCAACAGGTCAAGCGTTTCGGCCGCGCATTTGGATATAAGACCCAGGAGTGCTCCTATATATATATATATTAATATATATATATTATTATATATATATATATAATATATATATTATATATATATATAGTATGTATGATATATATATATATATATTATTCTTGAAGGTCCTACATTAACATTTAAAAAAAAAAATTATGGTGTTTATTTGTGAATTTATGATTGCTTTGGGTTATGGACCTTTTTAAAAAGGTTTAAAAGACTTTTTATTTGACTGTTATCACACTATGGATTTGTGATTTGTAAGGGTAGTTTGGGATTTTTTAAGGAGTAGTTTTTCTTTCAATAATATTTTATGACCTTTACCATACTATTCTTATCTATTTCCCCATTGGCTATATTTTTTTTTTCCTTGTATTATGGGATGTTCTAACTTATGTAACTAAAAATGACCAAAATTATTTTATAATAATCTTATAAACTAATTTTAAACTACTAAATATCAAAACCAGAAAGGTTCTTAAAGAGCGTGTCCACACCCTGACTAAAATTTACCCCACTGTGTCGTGTAAAAATATCCTTACCTTTCTCTTCTGCTCCTTATGGTTGTCCTGCAGGGCCTGAGGAATGTCCAAAAAAATAGAGAGTAGGAGAAGAAAAAAAGAAGAGTAGGAGCCTTTCTGTAATCCGTGCCTGCCACTTTCTGCTCCTCTCTAAGAGGACTCTGGCATGTGCAGTGGAGCTCTCCCCCCTAACCCCCTCCAGATCTAGGCACTGCAAATGTATTTGGAAAAAAATTCAGACAAGGTAAGGCAACCCCTTCCACCCTGAACACTATATTTAAATCTTCCAAAACAGCCCAGAAATGTACTTAAAGGGCCTCCTTTCCTTGGCTCCCTCTTCTGACCGGCAGCCAAATTAGTTATTGGCTGAAAACACACACGTACAATTCGATGCTCGACCCCGAGCGCATGCACAATTGCATCAGCTTTTTTCCATCCAGAGGCACATTTCCAGACCTGAGGGAATCTGACCTGGATAAATCTGAACTTATTTCTCTAAGGAACCGGTGTATTTTATCTGATCTTGCTTTATTACAAGAAATGTGTAATTGTGAGATTGCTTCCAAACGCAACAGTAAATTCCCTGTTTTGTGCCTGAGAATGGCATGGTCTGTGTGCTTTAACATGATCTGTGTGTGAGGCAGGTCACCAAAGTTATAAAATTACCACCAGTATTGCTTGTTTATACAATGTTCTTCTAATTTACTTACACAACACAATCTCTCAACACTGCTCTTTCTGCTTTTCAGCACTTTCAGGGCCTGCCGTCTGTCAAAGAAGTGACACTGACATCACAGCCAGTGGTTGGTTGCTAGACCCAAAGATGCCTCCTACGCTGCTGTGTGGCACATGTACATGTACAGCAGCAGGGGAGGTGTTTTCCAGCCAGTAAGGGATCATGCTGTGTTAGTAAGGTTAGAAGCATTTTTGGTAAAGAGGTGCAGACTTTTGCTAGTGTTCTTAGCAACCAAACAGATGTTATCAAATGTTTTCTAACTGTAGTAGACCAGTAAAAAGGTATGATCTGATTGGTTGAGGCAAAGTTTTGCACTTCTTATTGAGTAAGCCTAAATCTGTTTCTGGGGATGCTTAATCAGTAAGTAAAAGTAACATGGTGGATGTGCCCTTTGATCTCCATCTTAAAAATATAATGTTCTTAAAAATATTATGTTCCTTTTCAAAAAATCAGTGTCTGTTACATTTATATGTGGCTAAAGAGAAGTACAGAAATGCAATTTTGCACAAGACCAGTGACGAACAGCTATACCGCATGATAATCATACATGCCTGGCAATTTGGTCAGACATTTTTGGTTGTCTGACCCGGTGTACTCACTATGTGAGAAATTGCATGTCTGTTCTAGCCTTTAGTTTTAAATTTGATGAGGGCAGTTGTTTAACATAAAAAAATTGAATATTATAAAAGGATTCAAAATCATCTGATGGCTTATGCATAGCTTTGTTATTGTTCGCTGTATTCGTTTTTGTTTAGTACGAGATCCTAAACTCTGTTTTGTAACACTCCATAAAATACATAGCTGTAAGGTAAGAGAGTTCTGCAGAGAGCAATTTAAAGAGTAAGAATGGAAAAAATTGTCAATGTCAGACGTAGTCTGCTTTACTGTCTGCAGAACGGAATAGCAATGCTTTCTGGGAACATTCAATTATCATTTGCCTCTCTGTAGATTTGCATCATTCTCCCCTTTTCTTGTTAAACCTCTGAACAAACACACTTGTTCTGTGAATAAAACAGCAGGACTGTTTCCTTTAGAAAGCATCCTTTTTTCCATCTTTGCAGCAAATTGGAATGGGGAATGGTCTTGTCCTAATGTTTTAAATGAACTTTTAAATGCAACCTTTTCACCTAGTCTCTTTAAGTAATAAAAAGGACAATTGGTTTGAATGGTGATGGGGGAATATATCATGTCCTGAAACTTAAATTTTCATTTATAAAGAGAACAAATGATGTGTGTCGGTATGCTGTTAACTGTTTATCAGGTGATCTTTAACACACAAGTTTAATAAAAATATTTAACTATTTCAATGGAGTGAAAACAAGGAGGCATTGAAAAAGCTGCTAGTAGTTTAATGCAGTACATAAAACATGTTTCGGGTGTTAACACTTTTTTTCAAGTGAAAAGGGTTAACAGCCGAAGCATGTTGTGTAAACTACTAACAGCTTTTTCCAGTGCCTCCTTGTTTTCACTCCATTGACATTGTTATATTGCAGTGCCTGGACAGGAGCACTAGAAGACAAGGGGCCTAATGCCTCTCTGTCACAAGGGAATATTTTTGTAATAAAAATAATTTGACTTGTGCAAAAAATGTAGGCTTAATCTACTCATAGCTGCACTCCTTTCCATATAGGAAAAGGAAACTTATACACTATTAGTGTATCCCCTAAAGTAGGAAAATAATGTTCCCTTAAAGTGCTTCCTGCATAGAAATGTGTATTTTTTATTATTTCATGGTCAGATTTGATTCTGTTGAGCCTTTATTCTACCTCTGGACCCTGTTCATTCCTGTACCCATCAGTCAAATTTTCCACAGTGATAGATTTTTCTGATTTTGCACTGTTTGATCTCCACCCCACCATGGATACACAATACATTTATACACATTGATAACCAGCTAAAACCCAAGATAGTCTGTTTGTCAAAGAAGACATCTGAATTACTTAGAAATTGTAGAGATACATGATTTTCAACGTAAACTGTGGTCTCCATACAAACATAGTAACATAGTAATTAAGGTTGAATAAAGACATCCGTCCATCAAGTCCAACCTATTCACCCTCTTTTTATATATATATATATATATATGTATTTTTTTTTTTTTTTACCCTACCTAACAGTTGATCCAGAGGAAGGCAAAAAATCCCAGCTAAAAAGGGGGGAAAAATTCCTTCCTGACTCCAAACGGCAATCGGAATGTATCCCTGGATCAACCAGATCTATATGCATTAATACCAGTAATTCTCAATATTATTTAGTTTTAGAAACTTATCCAGGCCTTTTTTAAAGCTATTCAATGAACTTGCCATTACCACATCTGCCGGAAGACAGTTCCACAATTTCACCATTCTCACTGTAAAGAAACCCTTCCTAACCTGAAGATGAAACTTCTTTTCTTCCAACCTTAGAGGATGTCCACGTGTCCTCTGATATGACCTATTAGTGAACAATGCACCCGAGAGTTCATTGTATGGTCCATTAATATATTTGTATAAGGTAATCATGTCCCCACGGAAATGTCGCTTCTCCAATGTAAACAGCCCTAATTTGTCTAATCTGCCTGCATGTTCGAGCCCCTCCATTCCCCTTATTAATTTAGTTGCCCTTCTCTGAACTGCCTCAATTTCCAAGATGTCCTTTTTGTATATGGGATTCCAAAACTGCACCGCATATTCCAAATGAGGCCTTACCAGTGCCTTGTAAAGAGAGAGAATAATATTTTTCTCTCTTGAATCTATTCCCCCTTTTATACAAGACAATATCTTGCTAGCTCTAGCCGTTGCTACCTGGCATTGTTTGCTATGGCTAAGTCTGTTATCTACCAGAACCCCCAAATCTTTTTCCATTACAGATGCACTTAACACAGAGTTATTTATGGTGTAGGTGGCACAGGGATTATTAAATCCCAAATGCATCACCTTACATTTATCAACATTGAATCTCATCTGCCATTCTGCTGCCCATTTTGAAAATCTATCTAGGTCTGCTTGCAGCACTTGCACTTCATTGGAAGTTTCCAAAGTTCTGCATAGTTTAGTGTCATCAGCAAATACTGAGACCTTGCTCTCAATGCCCCCTTCTAAGTCATTTATAAACAGATTAAACAGAAGCGGCCCCAGTACAGAACCCTGAGGCACTCCGCTTAGAACTTTAGCCCACATAGATGTAGCTCCATTAACCACCACTCTCTGTTTGCGGTCCAATAACCAGTCTGTTTTTTTTTGTGGAGCCAACTGTTCCCCTTTAATAAGTAGTTTCTGTTCAGATTGAGGTGGAAAACTTAAAAGAAGTCTGCTTTACCTGTGTGCTTGTATAAGTCTTGGTTGCAATATATAACTTGACTTTCCAAATTGGTCAACAGCAACCCACCCTCATATTGGGTTCATACCTTTACTGACAATAAAATAGCCTTACCATTCAAACAATCTGTATATACTTGCAACATGATTAAATCTGAAAGTTCCATTAAAAATTTGCAGGGAAATTTGAGCTAATAAAATATCATTGGCTAGAGATGATATACTGCTTACTGTAATAACTTAAAGGCCAACTGTGGTCTCAAAAAAAAGTTAGGGTTAAATGAAAGCCTTCAGTACTTACTTTAAAATGAGCCGACAATCACATCTCTGTCTGGAAACTGTGATACATTACATTGGGGTGTTCAAACTTCCTGCTTCCAGTAGGTTGAGTGGCATCCCCTAACCTCTGCCCTGCCCATCCGCTCCGGGGTAGAAGCATGCTCAGTTAAGACTTAATGCTGGGGAAGTCAGGAAGTACCTGGGGGGAAAAATTAAAGTTGAGAAGGAGAGCCTATTAATGCAGGCTGAGGCTTGTCACATGACTACAAGCTGGTCACATGGCTGAAAGTGTTTAAGCAGGAAGTAATATTGATAAAAAGTTGTGATTTATGTTTTATTTTGCAGGTTCGATAGAAGGCTTTTTATATAATTCTTACTAGTCTGGAAGAATTCAAAACCACAGTTACCCTTTAAATTTGCACAGGGCATCTGACAATACCTATTTATTATTCTAATGTTGCCCACTAAGGGTTATCTTGTTTATTAATAAACTGCCTCTGACTATGTACATGCTGTAATAGTGTAGAAAGTGCTAAATACCTTATACCCACGTTGAAAAAATGCAAGCCCGGCTAAAGCTTTGGACACAAACAGGGTAGGGTGGATTTTTTTTTGTACCCGAGTGCATCTCTCTCAAAAAGAATATGTAGAATAAATTAAAAGAATTGTACATAAAAAATTATTTTGCTTCATTTCAATCTATAAATAAATACATGTTAACAACACTTGATGTAAAAATGATTTTGCTTCATTTCAATCTATAAATAAATACATGTTAACAACACTTGATGTGTTTGTGTTGCTGCATGACTTTAATCCAGTGCTTGTTTTGCTGAAGCTCTGTCCCTTAGTCCCCCCAGACCCCTGCCAGACTATCTGACTCTTTGTGAGGGCAAGCATGCTCAGTAATCCCTATGAGGCAGCATTGGGAGAGGGAATTTCGCACCATACAGTTCATGTACAAACTGTCCCTATTCCAACTACTACTACTATACGTAACAAGACGGAATATCTAAAAATATAGAGACAGATCAACAAAAAATGGCGACAGTTGGGAAGAATCATAGTTTCCATTAATGCGCAATTTAAAAAAAACAACAAACAAACAAAAAAAAAAATAATAATTTCCCAGTGAACATATCCTTTAAGAGGTATGTGTGATAGAAATTTAAAAAATGAGCTTTATTTTCAACTTCTATTGCTTAGCAACTTTTCTTCCCCTCAGGCAAGAGATTTTGATGTGTTGATGTTACCAGTAAACCAGAAAATGTTGTCTGGCATGGAGGTAAATGTTCCAGGAAAAAATAACTAGTATTTATTTAAACATTTGTGAATATTGCTTAAAGGAAAAGTTTGCCTGACTTTTACCAGCAGACTTACTCAGCTTCTCCCCACATCTGTATTACCTCACATATCTTATTTGGGCATATAGTGCAAAAAAAGACATGTATTTTATCATGCATCTTTGCATACACTGGCTAAAGTGGTACATGGGCAAAAATACTATATAAGCACTGTGGTGTGTGACCCACAAATTTTAATTTTGTATGTGCACAGGTAATTTATATCAGGGAAGACAGAAGATAAGTTAGAGTGAACAATCCCTTCGATTAATCCACTGACTATTTAGCCAGTGGGTAATCTATGCAAATAGCCAGTTGGGTGTGGCATGCGCAGTGGAGCTCCTCCCACACACACCCTCTGGTTCCCTTTTAATAAAGCACCGCGTTTCAGACAAAATACACTTTAAGTTTAAATCCCCAAAATTGGGTCCTAAGTTTCCTTACCAGACCTCGTTCCCTCTGCTCCCTCTCCTGCCCTTCCACACAGAAGCAGCAGAAGAGGCCAGACCGGCAAAAATGTCAGTGATTTGCTGAGTCTCAGACCCTTTCACTGTTTTGTGTGGAAGAGCAGCAGAGGGGGCAGGGAATGAGGGGAAAGAAGTCTGGTAAGTACCTAGGGTATTTTAAACCTAGTGAGGTCTAGGTCAGGGGGTATTTCCGTCATCTTATTGATTTTTGTTTTTTGAGGTGGAGGTAACCTTTAAAAGGCATGTCCACCCCCAAAACATACAGGCCCCACTGTGTAGTTAAAAAAAATCCTTACCTTACATCTCTGCTCCAAATGGTTTTCCTGCTGTGCCTTTTTTAAGGGACAGTTCAGTGGAAATGATCAACATTTGTTAAATTGTTAGTAACGCCTTCTTGTTATTCTACATATTCTCACCCATTTTGAAAAATCGTTTGATTTCATACCCTTTGCTGCTCCCTGCTGTGGACATTAGTGACCTGCCATTTCAGGTTAAAACGACCCTTCTTCCCAGGATGCACCACATCCTAGGAATGTTCCTAACAGTAATTTCTACTGATTGGCTGTTTGATGGGTCAAACATGCTTCCTTAGATCTCTACTGAGCAACTGAATCAACCCAGGCTCGCTGGGTCAAGGACAAGACCATTACGGTCTCTACTAGGGGTCCTGCAAACAGAAAGTTAGTATTTTGGTTGCATTTATTTATACACAGACGAAATGCTGAATTAGCAGATTAAGGTCATTAAGATGGAAAATACTGCTTTTTTTTCCTGAAAAGCATATGTATTTGCACTGAACTTCCCCTTTAAAAGTCCAGGAAACTGAAGAGTTGAAGCTCTCAGTGATTCATCTGGTGCCTGTTTCTTCAAGGCATGCACGATAATGTGCGCTATAGTTAAACAGAACCCGGAAGCGGTCGTTCATTTATATTAACTTGTATAATATGTATAAAAATTTCATGTTCAAAATATCTCTATCTTATATCTTTATATCTTTTTAGATATAAATATATCTAAAAGTATATTTAGAAAATCAGGCTTTTCGTCTACACTGTAAAAACCAAAAGCTTTCTTTTTTTAAATATATTTTATTAGGCATTTGAATCAGAATTAATTTTAATTACATAACATACTAATAACCTCTTCAGTGGTCCCTCCAGTACGCTGTTTATATGAAACATTCTGATTTGTTTTTGTATTAATGTATTGTATGCCAATTTGTAGTTTGATGTAATTGAAATACTCCGTTATAAGCTGTTTATTTATACACAGTGTTCAGTAATATTGATTGGATTTATTTTTTTGAGTGGGTGAATAACTTTATTCAGAATCAGATATTTTAAATCCTTTAGGAATTTAGAATTCCAGTGTAAGTTTAATTAAGCCTTGGCTAAATGCCATTACTTACTTAACAGAGATATTGGTGTCAGTTAATTAAATATTTTTGCAAGTTTTTTTCTTAATTATATTTTATAGTTGTTCTCGTGACCCAAAAAATCAAGCCATTTCTATTATATAGTGATTTTATGGTCATGTTATATATTAGTGACTTGTGAAACGTTTATTGAATGGTTATAATGTAGTGATTTAAAAACCTAATTTATGTAATGAAAATTTTTGGTTTATTTCTGTTTCACGTTAACAATATTACATGAATTAATAACATGCTGTATGGCTACACTGAAATCCATGCAGTTTTTTTTGCTAAAGCTAACTCTGTTGTCCACCAATGTCTGACAGCAATGGCTAGAGCTAGCAAGATATTGTTTTGTTTAAAGAGGGGAATGAATTCAAGAGAGAAAAATATTATTCTCCCTCTGTACAAGGCACTTTTAAGGCCTCATTTGGAATATGTGGTACAGTTTTGAAATCCCATATACAAAAGGGGCATCTTGGAAATGGAAGCAGTTCAGAGAAGGGCAAATAAAATAAAAAGGGGAATGGAGGGGGTTTACTATGCAGGCAGATTAGACAAGTTAGGACTGGTTACATTGGAGAAGTGTCATTTGCATGGGGATATGATCCCTTTATACAAATATATTAATGAGCCATACAATAAACTCTCTGGTGCGTTGTTTACTAATAGGTCATATCAGAGGACACGTGGATATTCTTTAAGATTGGAAGAAAATAGTTTCATCTTAAGGTTAGGAAACGTTTCTTTTTTCCTTTTTAAAAGTGGGCTAGACAAGTTTCTAAAACTAAAAAATATTGAGCATTACTGGTATTAATACACTGTAGTTCTGGTTGATCTAGAGGTACTTTCCGTTTGCCATTTGGAGGAATCCCCCCCCCCCCCACACACACACACCTTTTTTTGCCTCATTTGGATTAACTGTAGGGTTAAAAAGGAGGGTAAAAAGGTAAAAATTGATGGACATATGCTTTTTTTTCCCAACCTAAATTACTATGTTACTATGTAGCTTGCAACACACTTGCTGAAATACAAGCAATTCTATAAATAGTACTGGTGCAGAAATAAACACCACCTCTTGCAACAGAAATTCTCACAACTATAAAGGGTTAACAGCTTTCACATATTTTAAAAAGGCATTCAAATCTCCATTGAAACTCTCTAACAAACCTTCTAGCACCAGATCACCTGGAGAACAGTTCCTCAATATAACTGATCTTAATTTAAAGAAACCCCTCCACCTTGATGATTACAATAATCTCTATGGGGAATAATAGCAAAGTCCATTAAAGGACAATTATACTTACCATTTCCCCGATCCACTCCTGCAAAGTACCCTGGGTGAGGACCTAAAACGCTAAGTCCTCGCCTCTGGGTACTTTACAGAAGTCCTAAAGTACTTGTAATCTTCCTCGTCACTCCGGTCGGATCCTCCCCACTGGCACTGTCAGTTACAGTCCGGGAGGCAGCCAATGGGAAGACACGCCTCCTTGCAGAGTGCATCTTCCCATTGGCTGCCTCGCGACCTGTCACTCAAAGTGCCAATGGGGAGGATCGGACCGGAGCGACGAGGGAGATTACAAGTAAGTACTTCAGGACTTTTGTAAAGTACCCAGAGGTGAGGACTTAGCGTTAGGTCCTGACCCTGGGTACTTTGCAGGAGTAGGGGGAAAGGAACGAGGGGGAGGGGAGTATAATTGTATTTTTCCCACTTAAATCTATACCATTCTTTATACAAAAAAAAATTTGCAGCCTTTGGCTGTTGCTGCCTATAATGTATTTAAGGGTACTGCAGTAAAATTTAACATCTTTTAGGGCACACTCACAAAACCCCATTTCGGTTTTACTTACAATTTTAAATGAAGCTCCCAAGCTGAGAAATTAAACCTACAAATCTAGGATGCAGACATAGAAGGGACATAGAAGGGAGCTGCTCCCTTCTATGTCTGCCATTACTGAACAAGCCTTCATCGCTGCTGTTTGTGAATGTACCGAACATTTCTCCGCTTGGGAGCTTCATTAAAAATTAAGTAAAACGGAACTAGGGGTTTGGGAGGTGCCCAATAACATTACATTTTATTACATAGGATGGATATTCCTTTTTAAATTTACATATTAGGTGCCTATGAGATGTAGGAAATTTTGGCATCAGTTGTGGCTCGGTTTTAAAGGGCATGTCTTCCCTTTGTACTAAAATGTAATATGTCACACAAAACCCCGGTTCCGTTTTTCTTTAAATGAAGCAAAGCATGTGACTCCGTTTTATTTTCTGTATAGATTTGTAAAATCAGTAAATATACTAACCTCAATCAATTATTTATAGCTGTAACATGCCTTTTTATCAGAATAGCGAACATCTGACTTGTTCTTTGCAGCTCTATTGTAGCAATAGGGTCATTGTAACAATAGGGTCTTTAAAGGACAATTATACTCTAAACCTCTTCACCATTCTAGTCCAGCTCCTGTCCTGACAAGACCTATGATGAGACAAACTCTGCAAGAAGTGTTTCTTACTAAGGCTGGGTACACCTGGGATGACCACCTCTAGCGAGCGGTTGACCGGGACAAATCGCTGATGATCACTGCAAAAGTTGCTGCATTCAATCATGCGGTCCTATAGGGAACCACATCATCGCCCATAATTTCCCAACATACACATTTGTCAAATCGATATCTGTTGCAGCAGCCAACCAATACATGGTAATATCGGTCAGTAGGTTGGTTCGTATGGTGTGTACCCAGCCTAATGGCCTGGTCCCATACACATAAGGAATGCAGAAGTGCATCAAACCTGCATGAGCTTTGAAAACAGCTGACTGCTGATAACAATAGGAGAGAACCTTGCAGTTTAGGTCCCCAGCTAACATTTTAAACTTCTTCTAAAAAAATTATAACCTATTTTCTTAGAAAACATTTGCAGGGTGATGTATTGAGAGCCACAGATGAAAATGCACATTTTCCCCCCAGTGGTTGTGGCAGTTTCAGAACAGTTGTAAGTTTTCATGCTGCAATGGATATATTGTGAATTAGTTGTATACTTGGACAGGCAGAATATTCATGATTAGAGTTTGTGTGTATCTATGTCTTTGTCTTGAGTAAATACATGCTAAACTGTTCCAGTATTACATTTTTTAGGAAATATTAATTATTGCAAATGTTTTCTCTTTAATAAAATCTAAATACCCTCAGTCTGTCTTTCTGTCTATCTGAACCATTGGTGTAATACTAAATTTTCCTTGTGAGTATATTTTACTTCTGTGTATGTATGTCTGTATTTTTCATACTTTTTTTTTATTCATCTGTCCTTTCTTCATCTATCTTTTTCTCAAGTCTCTGTATTTGATCTGAATAATGTATGTGTGTGTTTGATTTGCTAGAATCTTAATTTGTTTAGGCACGTCAAATTCTTGCCATACACTTATTAGATTAGATATTTACTATTTGATCGATAAATGTAAAAACATTATATTACCTCCCAATGTTCCCAGTACTTCTCCATTTATTTTGTGATCAAATGTTGGTCACAAAATGATTGGTCTAGGCATTTGGTCTAGTGGGAATGTCAGGAGGTAAATTTATTAATGCATGATGGAAATTTTTAGTTTTTTAGCTGGTCTTGCTGTTTTTCACTTTAATTGAAGAACGAGAGGTAAAGGAGCTATCCAACAGGAACCAGTGGGAACCTCCTTAAACTTACCTGCTCCTTCCTCGAACAGCTACATCTACTCTCTCTTGCAATGTACACTTATGTGTGCAGTATAAGGTAGCATGGATATAGTCGGCACCTGTCAAGAGGAGGCAGTGGAGGATTGCTAAGTTAAAAGGGATTTTTGCTGGCTCCTGTTGGATTAATTAAGATAAGGGAGGTAAGACTCATCTCCATTATCTCACATTCTTCAATTAAAGTGAAAAACAGTGTACAATTTTTCAGTGGAGATACATTTTAAGGGTGCTGCTTAAGATATTTTTTATATCTAAATGTTCTGGTCTATACTTTTTGCTTAAATATTCAGATGTAGTAGTTTTTATATCATTTACATCTCTGCTATCTACTTTTACGTGTGTGTTTGTAGTAGAAAACCAGTACAATTCTTTAAACATAAGAATAGCTGTAAAAAATCTGACTTATTTTAATAATAGCAGGGTTTTGTAATTTTTAGTACCAGTTTAACGGTAGGTTACAGTTTCCAGCGTACAATATAAAGAACTTTAATTCACGCTTGCAATTTTTTTTTTATAGTATATAAAATGTTTTTATAGAAAAAGATGCAAGTGTAAAACGTAGCATTTCAACCACTTGTATATTGTCAACATCAGTACCACTAGTAAATAACTAGCGTAGTTGCAAGGAAGCACAAAAAAAAGCCAATACAACCAAGTAAAAGTATCTGTTGTATTCAATTAGATCAACTGGACTTGAAATGTAGTTCTTGAAGACGTTTTGCTAGTCATCCGACTGGCTTTCTCAATTCAGGGATTGATCTAATCTAATTGAATACAACAGATATACCATCTAATTGATCTAATTGAATACAACAGATATACCATGACCTGGATGAATGAGAACCTTCACAAGCAAACCAAGTAAAAGGTAACAATAACTTTGTACACTAATTCTACTCACAGGAACATTATTTCACAAATAAGATTTACAAAGTTCCACGAGTGCACTGCTTACAGTATATTGTAATGTTACAGAAGAGTTCCCTGACCATATAACAGCACAAGGCCACAGGTCAAATACTTTGATACCGGGCATGGAACTCCAGGGTCACATAATATCCTTAAATTGCACTGTGCGTGGCACAGAAATGTAATGCTCTTCACTCTCCTCCTCAATGACACCAGTAAAATATATTTACTGGTGTCATTGAGGAGAGTGAAGAGCATTACTGGTTACTTTGAGCCACTGCTTACTTTGAAAGATAGTTTGGTTTAGTAGATGTGTCTTCTATAGTTCATATGCACAATCTAGTGCTGCATTGCTACAGTATGGTGATCCTTACACTGGAAACAATGGAGGGTTTATATTATTCACTCAGGTACATAGCTGTGTGATTAATATACAAATAAATTCCTTTTTTAAATTCTAAAAGTCAATTAATAGATCTATTTATTGCTCTATATATTATGTTTTAATTCACTTTGTATTATGGAGAATTAATGCTTGAGAAATATTTGATTAAAATGTGCGATTATTATTTGGATGAAAAACAAGATATGAAAATTTACGTTTCTAAAATGTTAAGTTTGAATACCGTATATACTCGAGTATAAGCCGACTCGAGTATAAGCCGAGGACCCATTTTTGCCTCAAAAATTAGAAAAGATGATTGACCCGGTATAAGCCGAGGGCTGGGGGGACAGTATGCCATGCGACACCACCATACCTTTTTACTAAGGTGGTTGGAAACTACAACTCCAGCATCCAAGCATGCTGGAGTTGTAGTTCCAAACATCTACAGTGGAAAGGTATTAGGGTGGGGGACAGTATGCATACAAGTAACCCTAATACCTTCCACTGTAGATGTTTGGAAACTACAACTCCACCCATGCTTGGTTGCTGGGAGTGTAGTTTCCAACCACCTATAGTAAAAAGGTTTGGGGGTTACTGTATGGCATACTGTCCCCCACCTAATACCTTTCCACTGTAGATGTTTGGAAACTACAACTTCCCAGCATCCAAGCATGCTGGGAGTTGTAGTTTCCAAACATCTACAGTGGAAAGGTAATGTGGGTGTCTGCATGGCATACTGTCCCCCCAGCCCTCGGCTTATACTCGGGTCAATCATCTTTTCTAATTTTTGAGGCAAAAATGGGTGCCTCGGCTTATACTCGAGTCGGCTTATACTCGAGTATATACGGTATTCAAACTTAACATTTTAGAAACGTAAATTTTCATATCTTGTTTTTCATCCAAATAATAATCGCACATTTTAATCAAATATTTCTCAAGCATTAATTCTCCATAATACAAAGTGAATTAAAACATCCACCTCTTATAACGCCACAATGCAATCACTCCTTGCATTCAGAATGTCCCTGCTGATTGGGACTTTCCAGGGTACTTATTGCCAACAGATTTTTGTCATTCTGAGAAAGCCAGTCGGATGACTAGCGAAACATCTTCAAGAACTAAAATTTAAGTCCAGTTGATCTAACTGAATACAACAGATATAAATTAAGTTTTCCTATAAATATATATATTTTAGGCTTTTTGTTTACTGCCGGTGTAACAACTGTCTTCCTTTGTCATTTAATGGACACGTCAACCTATATTTTGTATCACTCATTCAAGGTGATTGACTAGGATTTATCTTTTTCTCTAGGTAATAAAAAATTGCTGTTATGCAAACTGATGCTTTTTTTCTTATGCACTATATGTGCTTTTGAATAAATTAACTAGAATGTAGCAAAGATTAATTCCCCAAATTTCTCTTTTTTCTATTTAAATGCAAACATACTAGGCACAAATTGGTCCCAACGTGTGAAGCAGTGCTCACCTTCTCAAGAGAACAAGAGTAGAACTCCTGCCAAATGATTTAAGACAAGTTATTTTTAGCTTTATTTCTGTAGTTTATGGTTCTGTGTTTGAGCTAAAATCAACAGCCATGAATATTTCTCAGTTACTTTATATTTCTAATTTTGAATGTTCTGTAGGATTCATAAGATATTATATTAAAAAAACATCCTGAGTATTTTGTAATAGATAACGTTTCTAATGTTTGTTCTTAACCTTATCTATTTTTTTTTTGTGTACCATCAAGTATTCTAATGTTATTTTAGAATCGTTTTTTAGTAATCCACACTCTTACTTGTCCTCTTAATGTGAAGGGCAACTTAAACTGAACTAATTATATTTATAATCACAATGCATTATTCTCAGCAAAGGTTAGATGTCAAGGAAAATATACATTATACTAATTATACTAAGACCCACAATGCATCATCCATGTTGTTCCAATTATTTAGACATCAGACATATCTTAAGTAAATATTAACTTCAATAACTGTGTGCCAGTTTACAGAAAAAACTCCAGTATTTGAGGAATTGTACTTTAAGAATACCAGTGTGCTCTGGACTGTACATCATCTGTATGAGATTTTGCTGATTAAAAGGCAAAGGATAAAGCAATAATGGAAAGAAAAAATGTTTAATATTTAATATCTTATGTCTCTGAATGTGTGCCTACACAAATGAATTCTTTAAATTAAAAACAGTCCACATTAAGAATGAAAAAAATATAATTCAGGCAGATAGCTGGTCCTGATTTACAGTTTCTTACAAGTCTTGTCGCTTGTGTACAAATAGACCTGAAGTGCTGCTTAACAATAATTCTAATGCAGATTTTGTTTCAAGAAATGGTTCATTTTAGCCCAAACAGCTTTTGTAGTACTGTTTCAATGCAAAATGAAACTAACAAATAGTATTCTAATATTCACAGCTTGGTAAAGCTCATTGAGTCAATTTTTGCAAAGACATAAGTGTTGTCGCCTTGTCATATGGGCTTCACCTGTGACTAATAATGAATCAATTAGGTGTCAGGTGTGTATAAAAAGAACCCCAGTACACTAGACCTTCACATCAACTGCAAATAGACCTCTGCAAACATGGCTAAGATTCACCCTGAGACTAAGGTGTTGATTATCAAGAGGCTGAAGTCCAAATCCACTGCTGATGTGGCGCACACCTTCAATGTCTCTCAGTGTCATGTTTAGAGGATAAAGAAAAGATTTCAAGGGACTGGAGAAGTTTTGCCCAGGTCAGGGAGACCGTGCAAGGCAACTGCTCGAGAGCTGTTTGTGGGCTCGAAAATCCAAGGCAAGTCCATTTTCAACTGCAGCAGAGCTCCAGGAGACCTGGTCACCTGAAATCCATGTGTCAACCAGAACAGTTTGTCGGATTCTGTCTCGAAAAATTTAAATACTGTATGGCATTTAGCAAGTCCCACAGCCTGCTAAAAGGATGGACGCTGGAAAAGTGGCAAAAGGTGGATTTTTCAGATGAATCTTCTGTTGAATTACACCACAGTCGTCGCAAATATTGCAGGAGACCTACTGGAACCCACATGGAGCTGAGATTTACCCAGAAAACAGTTTGGTGGAGGCAAAATCATGGTCTGGGGTTACATCCAGTATGGGGGTGTGCGAGGGATCTGCAGGGTGGAAGGCAACATCAATAGTGTAAAACACCAAGAAATCTTAGCTATCTCATATATTCCCAACTATAAAAACATATAACATGTGAATAACAAAACTTGAGAATAAAGGAATTATTATGAATCATTTATAATTAGTAATAATAAGTAAATGTATAGAAATTCAGGCCTGAAATCAAACCACATAATTAAAATTTGAAAGGGATATTATGACAAATTCTTTTTCTATGTACAGTTAATGAAGTTTTATTTATACTCAATGTAACAGTTGGCATGGCAGCTCCTATGGTAATTTAGAAAACACAATACTGTATAAACATATTAACATAGTAATTGAGGTTGAATAAAGATATACGTCCATCAGTTCCAACCTTTTCACCCTCCTTTTTAACACTACATAACAGTTGAAGGCAAAAAAACAGCATATATTTTTAGTTTTAAAAACTTATCTAGCCCACCTTTTAAAGCTATTCAATGAACCTGCCATTACCACATCTGCTGGAAGACCGTTCCACAGTTTCACCGTTCTCACTGTAAAGAAATCTGAAGAGGAAACTTCTTTTCTTCTAATCTCACAGGATGTCCACATGTCCTCTGATATGACCTATTAGTGAACAATGCACCAGAGAGTTTATTGTATGGCCCATTAATATATTTGTATACAGTTATCATATTCCCATGCAAACGTCGCTTTTCGAATGTAGTAAACAGCCCTAACTTGTGTAATCTGCCTGCATAGTCAAGCCCCTCCATTCCCTTTATTATTTTAGTTAATGCTTGTGAAGGTTCTCTTTCATCCAGGTCGTGCTATATCTGTTGTGTTCAATTAGATCAACTGGATTTGAAGTCCAGTTAATCTAATTGAATACAACAGATATATTTTAGTTAATATTTTATGTTTAAAGGATAAGTGCACTGTAAAATCAAGTTATGTTCATTTGGAAGCTGCAGCTTTAAAAATACCGTTGCCATATTTTTTTTTCCCTATGTCCCTCCAGAGCCAAGCTTTGTGCCTTGGAAGTTGCTGACATCTTGTTACTGAATGTTAAGCTCCGCCCCTCTGAGATTTCCTCTGCTTTCTCCTGCTTGAGCCTCAAACAAATGCTTGTGAGTTCCGTGCACGTGCATGGAACTCACAGGCATTACTGATTGAGGCTCAAGCAGGAGAAAGCTAAGGAAAATCTCAGAGGGGCGGAGCTAAACATTCAGCAAAGCCGTAACAAGATGTCAGCAACTTTGAAGGCACAAAGCTAGGCTCTGGAGGGGCATAGGTAAAAAAAAATATATGGCAACTGTATTTTTAAAGCGGCAGCTTCCAAATGAACATAACTTGATTTTACAGTGCACTTATCCTTTAACAATAAAATGTAACTAAAAATGGAAAGTACCTGGGACAGGGTGGTAGGATTGATTATTCCTACCTCACAATATCATTTTGCTAAGGTGCTACAGCACTAACTGTTTTCATTTGCCAGGTTAGTCCTGGACTAATCCTTTATTAAAGATAGTGCTGAAGCCAGGTAGGAATTATCAGGCTTATATCCCTGTCCCAAGTACTTTCCATTTTAACTGTATTTTAAAAAAAACAACAACTTTATATGCACAATAGTTATGCTTTTTAAGTCTGCAACAGTAAATCATGGATTTAAATGGTTTTGAAATTTAATTTCATGCTAAAACTTGCTGCTTTAAAGGGAAGTATATGGAGCGATTAGTATGGATATTCCTTTAAAGCCCTATTGTGTGCTTCAGACAACTAAATTCTCATTTGATTATTGCTCACATAATAGCTCATTAGAGAGCTACCCTCTCTACTTCTATTTACCTAGGTGAAGCTCACTAAGGATGTCTATTCCAGTGGTAGTGAGGAGAAAGAAAGAATAATTAAAAGCTTTATTGTGGCAAAATATTTTGTGCATCTATGTTTGAACAATTTAGAAAGGAATGTAATACTACTTTTTAAAAGACAAATATATTATTGTAGAAATTAACTATTTAGAAAAAAAAATACCCGGGGGAGAGGAAGATAGGATTGATAATTCCCAGCTCCCAATATTGTTTTGTTGAGGAGCTACAGCACATAGTTTTCCTTGTTTTAATCGTCCAAATGGGACTACTGTATGGGAATTCTGCTGCCCATTTAAAGGACAACTAAAGCCTCAGAACAATACAGAATCAGAATGCAGTAGTGGTCATACTTTTTCAGGTAAAAATAGGTACCTCGGCTTATACTCTGGTCACCTTATACTTGAGTATATAGGGTAATGTAATATCAGTAATAAATCAGTTCAAATAACTGATACATTATACCATAAATAAAATGGAAAAAGCACATACACGTGACAGGATACTTTTGTGCAAAGTGCAAAAAGGCGCAGAAAAATGTGTATATAGTAAATGTAGATAAAAGCATTTGTTTATAAGAAAAATTTGTTAAGATTTAAATGTTCAAAAATTGCAGTAGTGCAGCTTTAAAAATACTTGTTTTTAAAAACCAATAAAATCACTGATATTGCAAGTAAATAAAAGGCAGGGCTCTCTCCGGTTTATTACAACCAATAAAATCACTGATATTGCAAGTAAATAAAAGGCAGTGCTTTCTCTGGGACTTGAGGCTGAGGGAGAGCCCTGCCTATTATTTAACAGCAATATCAGTGATTTATATTTGCTGTATGTACATGTTTTCCTGCACCTTTTTGCACACTGAATAAAAGTATCCTGTTGGATTAAAGAAGAGCAGGGAGCCTTCAAATGTTAAATAAGATCTGATTGGTTAGGGCAAAATTACCACCATTTTTAAGGATAAGAACTTTTATTGAATCTCTCTGAGAGTATCTCATGTAAGAGCTTTTTCAATTTTATTTATGATATAATGTATCTGTGATTTGCATTGATTTGTTACGGATATATATCTCTATTTTGGGTATCCACGTGGAAGGGAAGAGCGCAGTTCTTATTGACTTTTAGCATTCAATCATTGTAATGTCAACAGTAAAAATCTTGACTGACTGCATGGAGGGAGGAGCTGGCTGTCTGCATGAATGGGGGCAACAATTCTCCTTAAATATCTTGTAAATAATGCTCTTTATATATTGGTTAGAATTGTTCGTCCATTTTTTTTACTGCTTAAACTTGTTATGCTTCATTAGGATATTTATTTGATTATTTATGCCGTTTGCTTTCAACTTCTTTCACTGAAATGATCTTTCCTGTTCTTCCTGCTTATGGTTCCTAGTTTTATCCCCCTGTATAACAAATGTGGTAAATCAGTGACTGAAGGATATGGTTCTGTCCGGGTAAACTGATGACAATTTGTTGGTATGACATTTCTCATCCCAGACCTTATCATTTAACTCGAGTCTACTTTAGCTATATAATGTAAAAATAAATACTTTTCATCTAGTCATAAAAAAACAAGCTTTTTACTGAACTTTTTAAAATAGTTTTCACATTACACTCCCTAATCCATTAATTTGAATGTGATAGGGCTCTGAACCTTTCCTTGAGGCCTAAATATAAATGTTGTGCATCTGTTTTAGTTTGGTACTGAAGATGCTGCAGGATATCTGAGCAGACCTGGCAGCTGCTTGCTAGTCTCAGACATTCTAAGTGACTAAACGTAATTTCGAGCTTACTTTTAGCTAATTGATGTGATGGGGCTGTAGGGGTTTAATGCAAAAAACAATTTGGTACTTTGTATTCGGTCTTAACAGCTGAAGACTAGGAAACCTCTAGACCAGCGTTTCTCAACCTTTTTATCTGTGGGGACCCCTTGAAACAATTTTTGTGTTTCGGGGAACCCCTACATAAAATTATAATTATATATTATCTTTCTTTTTCTTTCTCAGTCATCAAATCCTCAAAATGCATCATTTATACAAATATAAATGATAGATCTATAAATATATCTCTATTTTAAAAAAATGCAGTCAAATTTACCACAGGGTGTACCCTCACATAAACCATTACTTATTTTTATTTATATCTCGGGCATCAATACACCAAATGCATAATTCACAAAGAACATTGATAAGTATATAGAAAAATATATCTCTATTCTTTAAAATGGTGGATCCATACAGTTTCTGTCCATCTTTTATAGACCCCCATGCAACCTCTCAGGGACTCCTAGGGGTCCCTGGATGCCTGGTTGAGAAAAACTGGTTTAAATTCAAAGTTTGCTAATTTAATAACAATAGATAGATGTTTTAATTGTTGATCTTTACTGTTTTGTGTGTGTATAATGTTAATGAAAATGATTAAATCTTTTTAAAGGAAATTTTCTTAAAAGTGTAGGAGGTATATTCACCAACCCCCAGTAACTAAAATGATTGTATTTATACAGAAATTACATAAGTTCAACTATTACATGATGGTGTTTCACCTCTTTTGTTTTGAACATTGTCTGGTCAAGTTTTTGATTGGTTCATATAAAACTTGTGTGTGGAAAGTGATTGATTGGGGGTAACAACCATGATCTGGTTTTAACTTTTTAAATGTAGGTTCATTACATCGGTTTTTACGACTTAAACTCTATTTAGGAGCACTACACCTCTCGGTGCATTACCCTGCTAATGTTTTCCATCATGTTTGTTAAAAAATACTGTTAAAAAGTATCCTTTATCAAGTCCAATAATAAAGGGTATTGCTCCTATTCAAATCTTTGCATTTTTTTGACAGATTTTGTTTTGACAGATTTTTCAGTTCAATAATGAAATGAGGTTGAATGCTGGAGTCTGTAGTTAAAATAACAAAACAAACCTATATATTGCATCATAGAATCCACCATTCAACTACACATATAGCCTTAAGCAATTATGTATAACTTAAACATACAAGCGAACAATGAATGGTAATCCTTGTTCAAAGAACTAAATGTGTTTACTTTTCAATAAGTAGCAGTTCTCAAAAGTATGACATCCCCATAATTAAAGCTAAAGGGAGTGAATAAATTTATTTGTCCTCCACAGTCACAGTCAGGTTGCAGCAGGGTTTGTAGCTGCATCATAATGCTGAATTCATTTCTCAAGAAAATGCAGCAAAATAAATGTAATGGTGGCTTATAATACCAGGCTGATCCCACAGGAGGTATGTGTAAGCACCATAGGATGCGCGTAACCACCGTAGGAAACTTCCTATTAAGTGGTTGCTAAAAACATTACCACAGTATTTGAAATCTTATTTAAAGGGTCTGGTGATAGTAAGTATTGAACATTGTGGACGGACATGCCCTTAAGGCTGGGTAAACACGATACAATATTTCCGTCCAAACTACCGATGTTACTGTGTATCAATCAGTCTGCCATAACTATTGTATATTGTAGGTGTGGGTGTTCGTGTTCGATCTCGGTCGCCAATTTATCTGGAACTGGTGATTGAGTATGTAAATGTTGGTAAATGACGCCAGATTGTTCGATTCCCTTTTGGACCCTGGCTACTTTGCCATGACCGACAGTGATTTGTTCGCAAGTGGTCGGTCTGGACAAATCTCAGGCCTATCTGTACCCAGCCTAACTGGCTTAGATTCTGACAGAACTATGGAACCAAGGTTAAAATGAAATTTAAGTTGGCAGAAACCATACTGCTTGATCTGAAATTGAGAGAAGGTGTATCTCTCAAAAGCTTGACTATAAAAATGAACTGTCCATAATAAAAATGTATCACCATATCCTAAAGTAGTCATCTATTTAATTATAGAGTTGTCAATGCTAGCAACAACCATGCTTCCACTTATGTAACAAAATGTATTTATGATGACACAACCTATACTGTATTTATCTATCTCTGTCTGTCTGTCTCCCTCTCTCTGTCTGTCTCTGGATAGATAGACAGACAGTGGCATTGCCAGCAATGCTCTTCAACCTCTGTTGTAGTTTAAAGGAACACTAAACCCATAAAAATAACTATGTGCCATCCGTTTCTATTATTCACAGGGAGGTGAGAACGCTTATTCTCACCTCCCTGTGAATAATAGGATGCTCGGAAGACCTGGAACTTAACTTTGCTCCGCTCCTCTCGCAGCCGCTTCTTCACTGAACAGCTGTTCTCTCCCGATCGCGTGCCTTATCGTGCGGTCGGGACAGAGCGGCTGTCAGTGAAGGAGTGGCTTGCGGTGGTAAGGTAAGTTCCAGATCCCCTGAGCATCCTATTATTCACAGGGAGGTGAGAATAAGCGTTCTCACCTCCCTGTGAATAATAGAAACGGATGGCACATAGTTATTTTTATGCAGGGTGGGGAGTTTACAGTCCCTTTAATTTGATAAACTTCTCAGTTAAAAACACACAGTTTAACTGTAAGGGGTGTAATAGCAGTTTGTGCACCTTACATTACACTGACAAAGATTATTGGTGTTTTTTAATGTGCCCCATTTGTTTGTGCCCATGTTGTACCCCCGTGGAAAAAATCTGGAGCTGGAGCCGCCACTGTTTACAGGGAGAACTGAAACAAAACACAGTTTCTTCCTGAGTATAGCCTTAAAACGGATTACACTGTACATTGCTTATCACTAATTTCTAGAAGCTTTCTAGCGTTCTGTCTCTGTAAAGTGTTTAAACTGTTTAAAATGTTTAAAGTGTTTAAAGTGTTTCAAAATGCTTAAAGTGTTTAAAATGTTTCAGTGGAACAGACCAGGAGTTTTTTACTCCCCTCTTCTGTAAGTACATATTTCTAAATGCACTGTAGCCCTTTGGCAAAGGAAGGGGACGGTAGTTTAAGGGATTGCTGTAATGAAAGTTTATTGATTTATATAGCACCTGTAAGTAAAAGTGATACTGTGTTATTTGTTAGTTTCTGGCTTGAAGGGTGGTACCATTAAGGTTACACTACCAAATGCTCTTTTGTAAAATGATTTGGAGCAACATTGTTTATAAAATGCTCTATCTGAAATACACTATAGGTTAAATTCTTCTCGCAAGGTCATGCCTGTTTAGCTCTATGAAAATCAGTTTTAATATTCATATTATTTTAATGTTATTGGATGCAGTTTTGTGGAAGAGGAACAAGTAGAGATGTGGAATGTAAAATTCTGAAATTGCTTATTTCAGTTATCTGTCTAAAACACATTACTATCTGGATACATGCAAAAGCATGATCTGACAATAAAAAATATTCTCCAGTATTTAAAATGTACACTACTGCAAAGTATGCAAATACATACATCTGCAGATTTATGTGTGGCTGCTTATCACCGTTCTGCTAAAGAAAACAAATATTTTCCAATCAATAGTGCAACACAGCAGTTTAAACAGAATGGCTTACGGTAAGCTTTCTTAGCTTGTATTGTGTATTGGTCAAATCAAGTAATGAAGCCTTTTTAGATTTTACAATAAATAGAATGGTCATTCCGATTTTTAGGCTTCCTAAGAGAAAAACTTCTTGTGTATTAGTTAGCTTTGTTTTGTTTATAAACATATAGAAATTATATTTGATATAGCCCAAAGAGCACAATTTTGCCTAAAACATTGCCATAAGTATGTACAGATGGGTAAATAAACAATTAAGGGCATGTCCACCCCAGAACGCAAATCAATACTTACCTTCCCCACCCCCCAAACCTGAGATCGTTATAGTTGCTTTCCTCCCCGCAGTCCCTGAACCCATAATGCTTATATTCCCCCTCTGCAACCTCGTAGAGCATTTACACAGTCAGTCATTGGTCATGGCAGTGACTGCCAGCAGTCAATTAAACAGGGGCCGGCAGGGAATGGAGGGAGGAGCCAGCTTACTCTTCCAACAAGGAGGCAATAATTATACAGCTAAGTCTTACCATCTGTTCTTCAAATAATCTAACGAGGTGGCAGGGAAACTTTACAACTTACTTTCAATCAAGCTTCTCTGCTGTTTCCTCTGCAGGAGCTGGCAGGGAAACTTAACCACTTACCCACATTCACGCTGCTCCCTCTGACCTGCTTCAACGCCGGCCACTAGCTGGCATTTAAAATTTCCTGCAATGGTTAGCCGCCAAGTCTGTATAACATTGCTTACTGTGGCTACATGGTTAAAGGAGAACTTCAGTACGTTGTTGTCGTCGCCGCCGCTGTGGTGCTTTACAATTACATAGTCCTACATTACATACAGGGTAATACATATTATACAAAGTCAAACTTATTATATACACAGGTAATATATAATATAAGTAAACCGTGTGGAGTTTCTTACGGCAATACCATGATACAATAGGAGAGAGGACCCTAATATCCAGACTAGAGGATATTGGGGTGAGACATAAAGTGACTGGAAACGGTAGGCTGTAAATAGATTGGCAGTGGACCGTGAAAGGCGGGTTGGATCATATTGGGTAGTAAGTAATGTGGGTAATGTTTAGGCCAGGTTATATGCTAGCCTAAAGAGATGGGTTTTAAGGTTATGTTTAAAGGTGTTAAGGGATGGTGAGTGACGGACAGATGGAGGAAGGGAGTTCCAGAGCAGAGGGGCAGCACAAGTAAAGTCCTGAATGCGGGCATGGGAAGAGGTGACCAGGGTGCATGAAAGGAGGGTATCGTTTGGGACGGTATCACTGGATCAGCTTTGAGATGTATGGAGGGGCTGTGTTGGATAATGCTTTATAAGATAGGGTAAGCAGTTTGAACTGGATTCTTTGTGAGATGGGCAACCAGTGGAGGGACTGACATAGAGGAGAGGCATTAGAGAAGCGAGAAGAGAAATGAATGAGCAGCGGTTGGGGCTGGGAGCCCAGGGGGGACCATATATTAAAAAAAATTTTTCAGGGTGGACATAGCCTTTAAAACAAAAAACGATTACTTTGCATTTGTTCCACTTTATAAATTATCATATCAGAAAAAACATGGATTATATTAATACCGGTAATGTATTTTAAAAAAAAGATTTTAAAGGCTATGTCCACCCTGAAAAATTTTTTAAAATACATTACCGGTATTCAAATATTTTAAAATATGGAGCCTGTACTTTTAATTTTCAGAAGATGGGAGAATTTTACCTGATGTAGATCTTAATATAATCCATGTTTTTGCTGATATGATACCGTGTTAAACAGTGGTACATGCAGTGTTATTACCAGAAAAAGAACACAAGAGGTACGCACACCGGATAAAAAGGTACACACGTGAAGTAAAATATCTGTAACGTTATTTTGTCAAATCATCTCAACAACAGGTCACCTGAGGGGTTAAGTGTTTACGCACTTAGTCACAGTCATATGGAAATTGTGTTAACGCAAAACACGTCGGGTAACCTGTGCTGTTGCGAAGATGAATTCAGAAACTAAAGTTCCAGATATTTTACTTCACGTGCGTAGTTCTTGTGTTCTTCTTGTGATAAGCATTCAATTACCCAAGTGACGGGTCTGGGGCATCTGCACCCTGACCACCCAAAATGAGGGGTGATTTTTTTTTTTAACTTAATTTACCCATAATACCATGGATTCATCTAGCAACAGGTCCTTATCTAATCAATCGTGCTCTTTATTTGAGAGCACGATTGATTAGAACATTTTTTTGTTATAGTTTTTTTTTTTTGCAGTACATGCACAGTTACTTGTGAATTTCCAAGTTGTTGCGCAACTGGAGCCCATGCGATTGCGCAAAAATTGCTGGTCACATGGGTTTCGATTAGTGGATCGCAGCGCAATGCAGAAGATAATGTGATAAGGAGCACTGGGAGCAGAAAGACATCAAGTTCCTGGCAGTTCAGAAAAGCTTGAGGGCATGGCCCCACTAGAACGCACTAAATCGCGCACGCTATCGCAAGCGTTATGGCACGCAATTGTGTGCGTAATTCTTGTGCGTTTTTTCGTTTGAGCGTGCGTTTTGCGCATGTGATTTTGCACTTTTACATTATGGCAACGCATGCATTAACGCACCAAAAATGGTGAACGCATGCGTTACCAAAACGCGAACGGATGCGCAATCGCTGGGATTTTTGCGTTAACACGATTTCCATTATAACCAAATCGCATGTGCTACCGCGAGCGCGAACGCGCAGAAAACGTGTAAGTGGGGCCTAGCCCTAAAAGTCAAGTCATTTTTCACTTTAGTGTAACTTTATGTTAAAAGAAGGCCAATTCATAAATTCCTGTTGTCATAATATACAGCAGTAGCTAGCAGATGGAAAGCTGTAGGTTAAATTACACACTTTGACAAGATTTTGACCCTCATGGGGTTTCTCCTTCTGGTGATATGTAATTTTAAACATATGTTGGTCCAATATTATATCTTACAATCACTTGAATAAATCCTCTGTTAATATGTATTCATTGAAAGTAATTATCTTGCAAGTTTATCATTTTAAGTGAACATTTCTTAAAGGAAAAGCATAATTCAAACATTTGTAGTTTTGATATATCTATTTTTTTAATAAATACACAATGCATTCATAAAATGTGAAAAACATTACTGTATCTATATAGAACTTCATTCTCTTTATAATTGTTTGCATGCATTTGAATAAGAAAAGTTGTGTCACTTACTTTGACTTTAGGTTTGTAGACTTTTGTCCCACTCATGCCCATGCTCATATTCTTATGCAGTTCTTTGTGTGTATCTGAGCTGATATGCAAAATATGGCTAAAAAGAAGAAAGATAAACTACTTCTACTACTCCTACACAGACTGCAGGGACGGTCAGGGTCTGTTCCTACCAACCCCAAGAAATGGGGAAATGATAAACAACAAGAAAATAGCTATAGAGGACAATAAAATTAATGTAATGATGTATATATACAACTTTCAAATGGAATAAATAAAAGGGCATATATAAAACCAAATACATATTTTAAAATCCTATAGTGCAATAGCAGCTAGCATAGGATTTCAATGTATAAATCCCCACAGTAAGCTTAGAGATATCACTCCCTGCCAACAGCTTCGGTAGAGAAAACAGTATAGTACAGTGTTCATCCAAATGTATAAAACTGAAGTTGTCCGAGAATAAAAAAAATCAAATTAGGAGAAAGGACTGACTTGCCCTCCGAACCTATGACTGACGGAAAAACATCACTTCCCTTACAATCTCCCCTGTGTGCATCATAGTTACAGGTATAGTGAACCAACAATAACACGTCAGTCAGAAGTAGCAGAATGAGCCCAGCAGATAGACATATAGGTGCTTGCCAGGCATCCCACCTCTTCCTGCATGTGTTCCAAAACTTTATTATAACTTTATTAACTCAATCCGTTAAAACATGTATCTACTCCTACTGCATACATAAAAGAAACAAAATATGCCCATAAACCCCATAAAGCCGGCCAACACTATGTAATAACATCTTTATGTATAAGTTATTTGAGAATTCAAATCAGTAAGTAGGTAAATAATCACAGTCCCAAGTTCTCAAAATGTTTAATCGCAAGCAGAATTATTTTGGAGCCATAAATAGTGCAACTTTATATCGCGCTTGCAGTCAGGATATATCAGAAGAAGCAGCAGAGAAGCGTGATTGGAATTAAGTTGTAAAGTTTCCCTGCCATCTCTTGTTAGATTATTTGAAGAACAGAAGGTAAGACTGTATAATTATTGCCTCCTTGCTGGAAGAGTAAGCTGGCTCCTCCCTCCATGCAGTAAATCAAGGCCGTGACTACTGACATTACAACCAATGATTGCTGTTTTCCCTGCTGCCTCCTCTGCACATGCTCAAGCTTATAAAAAGCTCATTGAGCAGAGGGAGGAGCCAGATACCTTTTTCAGAACAGAAAAGAATTTGTGATTAAATACCCATTTACAAATGCATGTAATAAACTGGTAAAAATAGCAGTTTTGGTTGCAGGCAGATAATAGACAAGTTTTGTTTTACGGTTGGACAAGCACTGGGCAAAAGAAGTGCGGGGGATTGATATTTGGTCTTATGCTTGCCAGTTGCATCATATGGAAACATTTCTTAGGGTTAAAGGGTATCTCCATTCATAATATTGACTTTTGGGAATCCAGTTCTATTCAAGAACGGGAGGTAAATGAGCTGTGCCTTACCTTCCGTTCTTCAAAAAACAAACAGGAGCCAGGAGAGAAGGTAAGAAACTTACCTGCCGTTCACTCCCCCGGTGCTTAGTCCGCATAGATCGCGCATAGAAGACAAAAATCATAAATCATAACGTGATGTGCGATTTTGCACTTAAGCACATGCACTTCTGTTTACCCCTTTTTAACCCCAAATATGGTGATCACAGCACAAATAGTGGGGTATGGACACTGCATTTTCCATGTAATCAGTGTCCATTCGCATCTGCAAAGCGTATGCTATCCAGAAAATGGATCGCATTGTACATATTTTGCCCATAGTGGAGCCTATCGTTTTTTTGTACATTTCCTCAGAGTTCCTCAACAAGCACTCTGAAAAAAAACATCCCCCACCATTCCCTTACTACAGAGTGTTTGTAGAGGAATGCTGGGAGTTGTAGTTTTTAAACATCTAGATATCTACTGATTGCCTCTCCCTGTTGTAGACCCTTTAATGTAGTTTGCATACTATAGGATGTGAAGGCAGAACTGCCATTTTTTGTTAGATTGGATTTGTAGATTAAAGTTGAAAATATCATAATACTACGCAAGTGAACCTAGTATATTTCTACTCATTAAAACTTTGATACTAAGTTTTTCAACCCTGGGGATTTGAGTTCTGTGAAGTAATATTTCCTGTTTCTTTTTATTTCTATACTGTGTAACAAGTATGACATCTTGTGGTCTTTTAGTGGACTAAATTTAATTAACTATATGCTTGTGAAGGTTCTCATTCATCCAGGTCATGGATTATAATCCTCAGAGTAGATTACATTTATATACATAGACTACCAGAAGATAAATTACATATAACATAGATTTCAATCCAAACGGTTAATTAAGAATGAAGCGATGTCTAATCGCTGTTCCCTTGATTGTACCGATCCCTCTTTGCCCTTCATCCTAATGGCGTAGCCTTTAGCTCTGACGTTTAATTAAGTAGTCGCAGAGGAGTCGTTGTTATACGCAGTCACTCGCTATTGGTGTGGCTGATGGAATACTCCGACTTCAAATCTCCTGGCTTTATTGGGTCTTGTCGCCAAAAATGGTTCATTCGTCATAATACGCGAACGCGCGCTGGCAGATGAGGTGTCGCCTGCCCCTGACAGGCGTTTAATTAATAATTACCGCGTAATTGTACACTTTGATACCACATCTCTAGGGTTGGGAGTAGTTAGGGCCGGGCAGCGAGTATGGCAGAGTGACAACATATCCGTTGTCAGGAGGGCGGGTATGGTAGATTGTTGGAGCTAACATTCATGTGACACTGGTTATCTTATAAAAGTGATTCCTAGGTTATCTATTGCCTGCGTTTTGACGTTGAGAATATTCCTTTCCCCATTGCATGTATTACTATGGGAATGGGGCTGTCCCTACTCTCTCCTGGACGGAGGGTATGTTGTTTTTAGGTCTGTTGACAGATGGAAAACCAATTCCTCTATAAAGAGAAACAATTAGATAATAAATACAGACGTTTAGCAACACCAAGCCAATGTAATAACATAACACAGTTTATCTAACCAAGCGGCTTTTCTATAGATAACACTTTATAGGATAAATGAAAGGGTTCGTTTCACGTCAGAGTAACATATCTTCCTCTTCACACTTAAACCCATATATGCACAGGCTGCAAGGTTAGTGCTAAGTAGTCCTAAGGAGCACTACTTACCTCTCATCCCCGTCCGGCATTCGCCACTGCCTACTCCGGGGCCGTGATTGGCTCCCTCTCGCCATCACGACTCTGCTGCCATTCTGGCCCCACTGCTTGCAAGTTTCATGCAAGCAATGGGTTTTTGACAGTACCCGGAGGAAAGAGGTACATTTAAGTATGATCGGCGGGAGTTTCTGCCAAAACTCATATGGGGGTTGGGGGAAGTAGACCTACAGTAAACACAAAAGTTTTAAAATGGTGCCCTTTTAAGGGATTTTTATTGATCACCACTTACGCCGTGTGCGCAGACCTCTTCCCCCACCCCCCTTCATTTTTGTTTGAATGTTTATATTTCCCTGTTCAAAACACCTCCCCGATTGATATTAGGCCTCAACTATGCTAAAACATTCCTATGTTGTTACTATTTGCTATAGGACTTTAATAATGGTAAATGTTTTTAAAAGAGAACTCAACTTATGAAAAAAAAAAAAATCCTAACCATTAAGCCTTTCTCCCCACACCAACCTATACTGGTAAGAAAGATTCTTCTACTCAGTAGAGTTTCATTTAGTACATGTATACTAATGATACTATAACTAGAAGGTTGTTAGCTAGACAGCCCATCGGTAGTCCTCAAAGGCCACAGCAGGGGAATGGCAGTGACGTGCATTACTACTGTCTCTATGCACAGAGTATTCTCTGTAGAGAGGTTATCCCCCCCATATGTGGGTTAGTTCCGGAATAAAAGCTGGCGATACCATAGTCCGATGTGGGGAAAAAACAAAAAAGCACTAAATCTCGGGTCGGGGTGCGGGTTGGATAGCGCTGGGCTTGACAATGTCGAGGGGAGCATCGTCTCCCCCAACTCCGCAGGCAAAAAACAAACATTCGCACATGGAATCTCATTCTATCGCGATTAAAATTCGGGAACGCAAATGGCAGCGCACCCAGAAACGTTGTGTTTTTTCGGTGCATTGTGCTCATATTCCAAGATGACGGTGGGGCGGGAAAAAATCCGACAGTGGGCCTGAGGTCGCGACCTCAACTTACTATTTTATTGTACGTTTGTATTCTGTTCCTAGTAAAAGATCAATTACTTCTAAAAATGTCTGGATCCATACATCTGCAGTGGTGGCTCAATTGGGGCTATTTTAGGAACCAACAAGCAAAGGGTTCCACAGTTTCATACGCTCGCCTGACTACTTTTCCGTGTATGTGTTACGGTATGTTTTTTTTTTTTTAACTTTATTTGTTATTTGTTTCTTGCTAAATGTTCACAAAGAAAATCTGCCCCAGGCAGGCTGGTACTATATACGTTTCCCTTTTTTTTTGTAGAAAGGATTATAATCATGTTAGGACAGGAGCTTGAAATGCATTTGGAGAGGAAAGCTGGCTGTCAGCTTCCAGGAAGCAGGCTAAACCTTCCTTGTTTTTTTTTGATCTTTAATATACAGATTACTTTAGGCAGCCAGGAAGAGGGTGAGACAACGTTTGCGATGTGCTCTGTCTTATTGGGGAAATGTTGTCCTGGAACCCTTAGTTCTCCTTTCTGACTAGGTCTGATTTTGTATCTTGTTTGGGTTTAAAAGGAAGACTATGAACGCTATACATCATGAGCCTATTAATACTATAGGAGTTTGTTTTTTTTTTTCAAATTTTAACTATACTGCACTCTCTGTTAAAAACTATACTTTTATACTATTTTATGTTGTTGGGTAGTCAGATCCCCAGGTGGCATTTGATTTTTTTTTTGTGTATATCGTATTCTGTCATTCTGTAGAGATCCCTAATATTTATCACGAATAACTTTCTAAACTTTCTAGCACAGTGGGTACCTGGCTCCTAGAATGTCTCTAGCGTTGGCATGTAGGGTTATTTAAAGGATTACTAAATTTGTTAGCCTTTACCGGCTTAGTAAACACGACTATCAGATGAGAATATTAGGAGTAGCTAACCTAAGTGTAAACATGAACAGGGACTATCACACCCACCCCATCTCGCCTCATGTCGACTCTTATTACCAGTCGGAAAGCACATATTTTTTTTTATTGTGTCAAAGTGAGTATAAAATCCATGCTAACCCATGATTTATAGTAATATTATTTATACGAATGTCTACCGTATTGATGAGAAAATGAATGTGGTGAGATATTTATTCATCTTTAGATTTATCCATTTGCTAAAGTAGCTAGTAATTATAATATCATATATATATATATATATATCTTATTATCTATATAATATATATATTATATATATATCTATATATATATCATATATATATACTATATATATCTATATATATATATATACTATATTATATATTAAACTTTGGTGGAGCGGCACTCGTGGCTCATAGCTCACAGCCCCCGCCGGTGCTTCCTTAATTTATGATATATAGATAAACATCAGTATACGAGCACTCGACGAACCCTGGGTCTTATATTCCAATGATTTTTTTATTAGTGGCCACCATGTCAGCCGCGTGTTCGCCGCACCGCATTTGGAAAGACCCAGGATTGCTCTCTATATATATAGAATATATATATCTATTATCTTTCTTATTATATTCTATACCGTAGATATAATATATGATCTTTGTTAATGCTGTAGATATATATTAATATATCTTGACGGGTCCTCATAACATTTCAAAAAAAAATTATGGGTGTTTTATCCTTGTGAAATTTATTATTGCTTTTTGGGTTTGACTGTTTAAAAAGGTTAAAAGACTTTTTATTTTGACTGTTATCACACTATGGGGTTGTTATTTGTAAGGGTATTTTGGGCGGCCTTAAAAAATTTTAGGAGTCGTTTTCTTTCAATATATTTTATGACCTTTACCATACGATTCTTATCTATTGCCCCCATTGGCTATAGTTTTTTTTATTTCCATACTTTTTCCTCGCGGGGGCCGGCGCTCTTCTTTTCCCCCACCCCCCCGGAACACTTTTTTTTTGGATTTTCTCCCAGTGCAATGCCAGGGGCGCGGAAAGGGGGGGGGGTGGGAGGCAGATCCAGCTAGTCTTTTTTTCCACCGTCGCGCCCCCCCTCTTTGCATACCCTCCCCCGTTTTTCTTCTTTTTCTTTACATTATACTGGCCCCCCTCCCCCCCCCCCCCCCCCCCCACCACCCCCCCCCCCCCACCGTGGTCCCAGAACCCCCACCACACAAAAGAAAAAGTAAAGGGGACCCGAAACACCCATTGAGTTCACGGGAGGCCTCGGGGCTGGGGGCTGCTGCCCTGAGTATACTGCTGGCGTAGCGTACTGCGTCTGGTAATTACGAGACGACTCTACTGTCACTTACCTTGCTGCGGGACAGTCTCTGTCGTAGCCGGGCAGTCCGTACTATGTCCCATATACTTACTTCAGTTGGCGAAGGCATAGGTCTTTCCCTTCTGCTCCCACCCCCCTCTCCCCCGACTCACGTCTTGCGGGCGTATTGTATTATGGGATGTTACTAACTTATTACTACGAAATGCTCAAATTATTTTTATAATCATCTTTACGGAACAATTTTAAACTACTCAATATGCACAACCTAAGGTTTCTTAAAGAGCTCGTCCACACCTGACTACAGAATTTAACCCCACGGTCGATGTCAATGTCCTTAGCCTTTCTCTTCTGCTCCTTATGTTGTCCCTGTGCGGGCTCTGAGGATTATCCCAAAAAATAGGAGTAGGAAAAAAAAAGAGTAGGAGCCTTTCTGTAATTCCGTGCCTGCCCTTTATCTGCTCCTCTCTCGAGACTCTGGCATGTGCAGTGGATCTTCCCCCCTAACACCTCGCCCCAGGATCTATGCCTGCAATGGTTTTGGAAAAAAATTCACACAGGTAGCCACCCTTCCACCATGAACCTATATTTAAATCTTCCCAACACAGCCAGACATGTACTTAAGGGCCTCCTTTTCCTTGGCTTCCCTCTTCTGACCGCAGCCACATTATTATTGGCTGAAAATCACACACGTACAATTCGATGCTCTACCCCGAGCCATGCCAATTAATCAGCTTTTTTTTCCATCCAAGGCATTCCAGACCTAGGGAATCTTACCTGTCCGACAAAAAAAAAAATCAAAATGAACTCTGAACTTATGTCGCTAAGGACCGGTGGTATTTTAATCCTGATCTTGCTTTATTACAAGAATGTGTATTGTGAGATTGCTTCACAACGCAACAGGAATTCCCTGTTTTGTGCCTGAGAAATGGCAAAATGGCTGTGTGCCTCTTTAATCAACTTGCTCTGGTGTGTGAGGCAGTCACCACAGTTATAAAATTTACACCGTATTGCTTTTTTATACAATGTTCTTCTAATTTACTTACCAACACCATCTCTCAACATGGCTCGTTTCCTGCGTTTCCTTTCATAGCACTTATTTCATTCAGGTCCTGCGTCTTCGAGTGACACTGACTCACACACCAGTGGTTGGTTGCTAGACCCACAGATGCCGTCCTACTCTGCTGTTGGCACTGTACTGGACACAGCAGGGGAGGTTTTTCCCCCAGTAGGGAATCATGCTGTGTTAGTAGTTAGAACATTTTTGGTAAGAGGTGACAGGCTTTGCAGTGTTCTTCGCAACCCAGATGTTACTCATGTGTTTCTAACTGGTATGACCATAAAGGGTATATCTGATTGGTTTGAGGCAAAGTTTGCCACTTCATTATTGAGTAAGCCTAAATCTGTATGTCTTGGGATGCTTAATCAGTAGTAAAAAGTACATGGTGGGCTGTGCCCTTGATCTCCATCTTTAAAAAAATGTTCTTAAAAAGATTTGTCCTTTTTCAAAAAATCCAGTGTCGGTGTTAGCCTTTATATATGTGGCCCCTAAGAGATACGAAATTTCAATTTTTGCCAAGACCCAGTGACGTAACAGCTTCTACCGCATGATATCTACAGCCTGGCAATTTGTCAGACATTTTGGGTTGTCTACCGTGTACTCATATGTGAGAAATGTTGCTGTGTCTATTCTAGCCGTTAGTTTGTATCAAATCTTGGAGGCATTGTTTAACAGAAAAAACCAATTGTAGCTGACAAATGGCGAGTGTGTATGGGCGGTCTGTATGGAGTGGCAAGAAGTACGCTGATGGCCTTATTGCATAGATTTGTTCTTGGTTCGCTGTATCGTTTTTGTTTTTAGGAGAGTCCTAACTCTGTTTTGTACCTCCATAAAAATACATACTGTAAGTAAGAGATTTCTGCAGCGAAATTTAAAGATTAAAGATGGACAAATAGTGCAATGTCACGTAGTCGCTTTAAACTGTGCTGCATAACGATAGTGCTCTTGTCCTGGTAACATTCATTATCATTTGCACTCTTCTTAATGGCAGCATTCCTCCCCGGTCCTTGTTAAAAACCACCACTCGGACAAACACACTTGTTCTGTGATCAACGCAGGACTGTTTCCTTTAGAAAGCTCCTTTTTGCCATCTTTGCCGCAATGGGAATGGGAATGGTCTTTGTCCTAATGTTTTAAATGCTTTATAAATGCACCTTTTCACCTAGTCTCTTTAAGTAATACAGGACACAATTGTTGAATGCGTGATGGGGGGATATATCCATGTCCTGAACTTAAATTTTCATTTATAAAGAAACAAGGAGTGTGTCGTATGCTGTATAACTGTTTAATCAGGTATCTTTACAACAAGTTTAATTAATAAAATATGTAACTTGTAATGGAAAACATGAGAGCATTGATAAAAGCTGCTATAGTTTAATGCGCTGACCTAAAACTTGTTTTCGGTGTGTCTCAACACTTTTATTTCAGTGAAGAGGGTTAACACCGAATCAGGTTGTGTAAACTACTAACAGCTTTTTCCAGTGGCCTCCTGGTTTTCACTCATTGACATTGTTTATATTGCAGTCCTGGACAGACACTAGAAGACAAAGGGGCCTAATGCCTCTTCTGTCACAGGGACTATTTTTGTAATAAAAATATTTGACTTGTCAAAAAATGTAGGCTTATCTACTCATAACAGCTAACTCCCCTTCCATATAGAAAGGAAACTTCTACCCTATTGTGTAATCCCCTAAAGTGAAATAATTTCCTTAAAATGTGCTTCTGCCATAGAAGGTGTCTTTTTATTATTTCATGGTCATCTTTGATTCTGTTGATCCTTTATTCTCCCTCTGGAACTGACCCTGTTCCTGTCCTGTCACCCATCAGGCAAAAATTTTTCACTGATAATTTTTTCTGATTTTGGCATGCACTGTTTGATCTCCACCCCACCTGCATCCAATAACATTTTCACATTGATCCAGCTAAAAAAACCCAGATAGTCTGTTTGGTCAAAGAAGACATCTGATTACTTAGAAATTGTAGAGATACATGATTTTCTTTCCAACGTAACTGTGGTCCCATACAAACAGATAACTAGTAAATTAGTCTGAATAAAGAAATCCGTCCATCAATCCAACCTATTCACCTCTTTTTATCTCTATATATAAATATATATGTATTTTTTTTTTTTCTCCCTACCTACAGTGACCGAGGAAGAGGCGAAAATCCCCGCTAAGGGGGGAAAAAATTCTCCGACTCCAAACGGCATCTGAATGTATACCGGATCCAACCAATCTATAATATGCATTCATAACCAGTATTCTCATATTAATTTAGTTTTAGAAACTTATCCAGGCCGTTTTTTTAAAGCATGCAAATGAACTTCATTACCACATCGAATCTGGTCTGCCGGAAGACAGTTCCACAATTTCCCTTCTCATGTAAGAAACCTTCCTAACCTGAAGATGAAACTTCTTTCTTCCAAACCTTGAGAGGATGTCCACGTGTCCTTGATATGAACCTATTATGGAACAATGCACCCGAGAGTTCATGATAATGGGTCCATTAATATTTTGTAAAGGTAATTCATGGTCCCCGGGAAGAATGTCGCTGTCTCGCCATTAAACGCCCCTAATTGTCTACCTCCGGCCTGGCATGTTACGAGCCCTCCATTCCCCTTATTAATTAAGTTGCCCTTCTCTGAACTGCTCAATTTCCAAGATGTCCTTTTTGTATATGGGATTCGCAAAAGACTTGCAACCGCATATTCAATGGGCCTACCAGTGCCTTGTAAAGAGAGAGAATAATATTTTTCTCTCTGATCTATTCCCCTTTGTTATCAAGACAGTATCTTGTACTCTAGCCTGGCTTACCGCTACCTGGCATTGTTGCTATGGCTATCTGTTATCTACCAGAACCCACCCCAAAAAATCTTTTTCCATTACAGATGCCCTAACACAGAGTTATTTATGGTGTCGGTGGGCACCAGGGATTATAATACCACAATGCATCTCACATACTTACTCAAAATTGATCTCATCTGCCACTTCTGACTGCTGCCATTTTGAAAACTATTCTATGTCTGCTTGACGCACTTGCACTCAATTGGAAGTTTTCAAAGTTTTGGATCGTTTTAGTGTCATCAGCAAATACGGAGACCTGCTCTCAACTGCCCCACTTCTAAGCAGTCATTTTAATAACAGCATTAAACAGAAAGCGCCCCGTACAGAACCCGGGGGCACTACGCGTTAAGAACCCTTAGCCCACATAGATTGTGCTCCATTAACCACCCACTCTCTGTTTTCGGTCCAATAACCAGTCCTGTTTTTTTTTGTGAGCCACCTGTTCCTCCTTAATACGTAGTTTTGTTCAGATTGAGGTGGAAAAACTTAAAAGAAGAGTTGCTTTACTGATGTGCTTGTATACAGCTGGTTGCAATATATAACTAAGTAACTTGATTTCCAATTGGTCACACAAAACCCACCGCTTGTCATGTTGGGTTCATAACTTTACTGACATCAAATAGCCTATACCATGTCAAAGACATCTGATTACTGCAAACATGATTAAATCTGAAAGTCATTAAAATTGACAGGGAAAATTTGAGCTATACAATTATCATTGTGCTAGAGACTGATATTACTGCTACGTATAACTTAAAAGCCAACTGTGGTCTCAAAAAAAGTTAGGGTTAAATTGAAAGCCTTCAGTACTTCTCCTTAAATGAGGCCGACAAATCACAAAATCTCTGTTCTGGAAACTGTGATACATTACATTGGGGTGTTACAACTCTCCTGCTTCCAGTAGGTGATGGCATCCCTTAAACCGTCTGGCCCTGCCACATGCGCTCCGGCTGGGGTAGAAGCTGCTCAGTTAAGTTAAGTGTGGGGAAGTCAGAAAAGTACCTGGGGGAAAAATTAAATTGGAAGGAGAAGCCTATTAATGCAGGCTGGGCTCTTGTCACATACTACAGCTGGTCACATGGCTGAAAGTGTTTAAGCAGGAGTAATATGATAAAGTGTTGACTTAATGTTTTATTTTGCAGGTTCGATAGAAGGCTTTTATATAATTTACTAGTCTGGAAGAATTCAAAAACCACAGTTTCTCCCTTTAAATTGGCCGGGCATCTGACCACTACCTTTTATTATTCTAATGTGTTCCCACTGGTTATCTTGTTTATTATAAAACTGCCTCTGCTCTGTACATGCGTAATAGTTGTAGAAAGTGCTAAATACCTTATACCCACGTTAAAAAATGCAGCCCGGCTAAAGCTTTGACACACAGGGTAGGGGGGATTTTTTTTTGTACCCTATTGCATCTCTCTCAAAAGAATATGTAAAAAATTAAAAGAATTGTACATAAAAAATTATTTTGCTCATTTCAATCTATAAATAATCACATGTTAACAACACTTGCTGTAAAATGATTTTGCTTCATTTCAATCTATAAATATACATGTTACACAACACTTGATGTGTTTGTGTTTGCGGCATGACTTTAATCCAGTGCTTGTTTTGTCTGAAGCTCTGTCCTTAGTTCCCCCCAGACCCCTGCCAGACTACTGATCTTTGTGAGGGCAAGCATGCTCCATAATCCCTTGAGCAGCATTTGGGAGAGGAATTTCGCACCATACAGTTATGTACCAACTGTCCCTATCCACTACTACTACATACAAACGTAACAAGACGATATCTAAATTAGAGCAGATCAACAAAAAATGGCAACAGTTGGGAAGAATCATAGTTCCATTAATGCGCATTTAAAAAAACAACAAACAAACAAAAAAACATAATAATTCCCAGTGAACATCCTTTAGAGGTAGTGTGTGATAGTAATTTAAAAAATGAGCTTTATTTTCAACTTCTATTGCTTTAGCAACTTTTCTTCCCCTCACAGAGAGATTTTTTGATGTGTTGATGTTACCAGTAAAACCAGAAAAGTTTTGTCTGTCAGGGAGGTAAATGTTCCAGAAATAACTAGTATTGTTTTAACATTTGGTGAATATTGCTTAAAGGAAAAGTTTGCCTGACTTTTCCAGCAGACTCTCCAGCTTCTCCCCACATCTGTATTACCTCACATATCTTTTTGGGCATATAGTGCAAAAAAAAGACTGTATTTTATCATGCATCTTTGCATAACTGGCTAAGGGTACATGGGCAAAAATCTATATCGCACTGTGGTGTGTGACCCACAATTTTAATTTTGTATGTGCACAGGTAATTTATATCAGGGAAGACGAAGAATAAGTTAGAGTGAACAATCCCTTCGTTAATCCCTGACTATTTAGCCAGTGGGTAATCTATCACAAATAGCCAGTTGGTTGTGGCATGCGCGTGGACTCCTCCCCCACACACACTCTGGTTCCCTTTAATAATAACACACCGCGTTTCAGACAAATATACACTTTAAGTTATAAATCCCCAAATTGGGTGTCCTAAGTTTCCTTACAGACCTCATTCCCTCTGCTCCCTCTCCTGCCCTTCCACCAGAAGCAGCAGAAGAGGCCAGACCGGCAAAAGTCCAGTTGATTGCTGAGTCTCAGACCCTTTCTCATGTTTTTGTGGAAGAGCGCGAGGGGGCAGGAATGAGGGAAAGATACGTTGTAAGTAAACCTAGGTATTTTAAACCTAGTGAGGTCTAGGTCAGGGGGTATTTCCGTCATCTATTGATTTTTGTTTTTTGGAGGTGGAGGTACCTTTAATAAAATGCATGTCCACCCCAAAACATCAGCTCCCCACTTGTAGTTAAAAATACCTTACCTTACATCTCTGCTCAAATGGGTTTTCCTGCTGTGCCTTTTTAAGGACGTTTTCAGTGAAATGATCCACATTGGTTAAATTGTTAGTAACGCCTCCTTGTTATTCTAACATATTCTCACCCCATTTGAAAAAATCGTTTGATTTCATACCCTTTGCTGCCTCCCTGCTGTGGACATTAGTACCTGCCATTTCAGGTTAAACACCCTTCTTCCCAGGATGCACCCATCCTAGGATGTTCCTAACAGTAATTTCTATGATTGGCTGTTGATGGTCAACATGCTTCCTTAGATCTCTACTGAGTCACTACTGAATCAACCCAGGTCGGCTGGGGTCAAGGGACAGACCATTACGGTCTCTACTAGGGTCCTGCAAACAGAAGTATATTTTGGGTTGCATTTATTTATACACAGACGAATGGCTGAATTAGAATTAAGGTCCATTAGATATGGAAAATCCTGCTTTTTTCCTGAAGCATTGTATTTGCACTGAACCTTCCCCTTTAAAAGTCCAGGAACTGAGAGAGTTGAAGCTCTCCTGATTCATCGGTGCCTGTTTCTCTCAAGGCATGCACGATAATGTGCCTATATTTTAAACAGAACCCGGAAGCGGTCGTTCATTTATTCTTTATTAACTGTTGTAGATACTTATGCTTACAAAATTTCATGTCTCACTATACTTATTCTATCTTTATAATCTTTTTGCTTGATAAATATATATCTAAAAGTGATAGTTAGAAAATCAGGCTTTGTCGGCTACAACATGTAAAAAAGCTTTCTTTTTTAAAATAGATTTTATTAGGCATTTGAATCAGAATTATTTAATTAACTACCTATCTATAACCTCTTCAGTGGTCCCTCCAGTACGCTGTTTATATGAAACATTGCTATTTGTTTTTGTATTAATGTATTGTATGCCAATTTGTAGTTGAGGTAATTGACAATACTCCGTTAATAGCTGTTTTTTATTTATACACAGTGGTTCAGTAATATTGAGTTGGATTTTATTTTTGAGTGGGTGAATAACTTATTCAGAATCAGATATTTAAATCCTTTAGATTTAGAATTCCAGTGTAAGTTTAATTAAGCCTGGCTAAATGCCATTTATTACTTAACAGAGATAGTTGGTCAGTTAATTAAATGTTTGCTCTTTTTTTCTAATTATATTTTTATAGTTGTTCTCGTGCCAAAAAATCAAGCCATTCTATTATATAGTGATTTTATGGTCATTTTATTTAGTGACTTGTGAAACGTTATTGAATGTTATATGTAGGATTTAAAACCTAATTTATGTAATGAAAATTTTTGGTTTATCTGTTTCACGTTAACAAGTAACATGAATAAATACAGGCTTTATGCTACACTGAAATCCTTGCAGTTTTTTTTGCTAAGCTAACTCTGTTGTCCACCAATGTCTGACAGCAATGGCTAAGCTAGCAAGATATTGTTTTGTTTAAAGAGGGATGAATTCAGAAGAAAAATATTATTCTCCCTCTGTACAAGGCACTTTTAGGCCTCATTTGGATATTGTGGTACAGTTTTGAATCCCATTACAAAAGGGCATCTTGGAATGGAAGCAGTTCAGAGAGGGGCAAATAAAATAAAGGGGGAATGGAGGGGGTTACTATGCAGGCGATTAGCCAAGTTAGGACGGTACATTGGAGAAGTGTCATTTGCATGGGGATATGATCCCTTATACAATATATTAATGGCCATACGAATAACTCTCTGGTGCGTTGTTTACTAATAGGTCATTCAGAGAACACGTGGATATTCTTTAGGATTGGAAAATAGTTTCATCTTAAGGTTAGGAAACGTTTCTTTTTTTTCCTTTTTAAAAGTGGGCTAGCCTTTTTAAAACTAAAAATATTGAGCATTACTGGTATTCAATACACTGTAGTTCTGTTGATCTAGAGGTAACTTTCCGTTGGCCATTTGGAGGAATCCCCCCCCCCCCCCCACCAACACCACACACCATTTGTTTTCTATGCTCATTTGGATAATCTGTAGGGTTAAAAAGGAGGGAAAGGTAAAAATTGATGGACAATATGCTTTTTTTTCCCCAACCATAACTTACTATGGTTACTAGTAGCTTGCACACCATTGCGAGAATTACAGCATTCTATAAATAGTACTGGTGCAGAATACACCACCTCTTGCAACGAAATCCTCACAACTATAAAGGGTTAACAGCTTTCACATATTTTAAAAAGGCATTCAATCTCCATGAAACCTCTAACAAACCTTCTAGCACCAGATCACCTGAGAACAGTTCCTCAATATACACTGACTTATTTAGAAACACCCTCCCTTGTGATTCAATAATCTCTATGGGAATAATCGCAAAGCTCCATTAAAGGACAATTATCCTTACCATTTCCCGATCCACTCCTGCAAATACCCTGGGTGAGGACCTAAAAACGCTAATGTCCTCGCCTTCTGGGTACTTTACAGAAGTCCTAAAGTACTTGTACTCTTCCTCGTCACTCCGGTCGGATCCTCCCCACTGGCACGGTCAGTTAACGTCCGGGACAGCCATAGGGAGACACGCCTCCTTGCAGAGTGACTCTTCCCATTGGCTGCCTCGCGACCTTCACTCAATTGCCAATGGGGAGGTCGGACCGAGCGACGAGGGAGATTACAAGTAAGTACTTCGGACTTGTAATACCCAGAGTGAGGACTTAGCGTTAGGTCCTGACCCTGGGTACTTTGCAGGATTAGGGGGAAAGGAACGAGGGGAGTGGAGTATATTGTATTTTTCCCACTTAAATCATATACATTCTTTATACAAGAAAAAAATTTATTTGCAGCCTTGGCTGTTGCTGCCTGCTATAATGTATTTAAGTTACTGCAGTAAAATTTAACATCTTTTGGGCACACTCACAAAACCCCATTTCTGTTTTACTTACAATTTTAATGAAGCTCCCCAGCTGAGAATTACCCTACAATCTAGGATGCACATAGAAGGACATAAAGGGAGCGCTCCACTTCTAGTCTGCCTTACGACAGCCTTCATCGCTGCTGTTTGGAATGTACGATTTCTCCGCTTGGAGCTTCATTAAAAATTAAGTAAACGTACAGGTTTGGGGTGCCCAATAACATTACATTTTATACATAGGATGGATATTCCTTTTATTTCATATTAGGGCCTATGAGATGTAGGAATTTTGCATCAGTTGGCTCGTTTTGGCATGTCTTCCGCTTTGTACGAAATGTCAATATGTCACACAACCTCCCGTTCCTTTTTCTTTAAATAAGCAAAGCAGTGACTCCGTTTTATTTTCTGTATGAGATTTGTAAATCTAATATACTACCGTCAATCAAATATTTAATGCGTAATGCCTTTTTAAATCAGAATACTGACATCTTGAATTGTTTCTTATGGCTCTATTGTACATAGGGTCATTGTAACAATAGGCTTTAAAGGACACCTTATACTCTAACCTCTTTCACCATCTAGGTCCGCTCCGTCCTGACAACCTATGATGAACAAACCTGCAAGATGTTTTCTTCTAAGGCTGGGTACACTTGGATGTACCACGCACCTCTAGCGGCGGGTTGACCGGGACAATCGCTTGATGATCACTGTCAAAAAGTTATCCTGTATAGGGGACACCGTAGCTTTGTCGTCACAGAAGTGGGAGGCGCACATCGACGTCACGTCTTGCAACACAAGCCACTATGTCAAGCGCACAGGTCATGTAGAAACAAAGTCATAAGGACATCTCCTACCCGACGTAAATCTCACTGCCGTACAAAAAGGTGAAAGCAAAGCAATGCAAGAGGTACTAAGGATGTCCAACATTTGACCGACTCAGCATTAAGAACCAGCACCGGTATGACGGAAAACATGGTCCCAGCTATAACATTGTACAGCATCCACGTCGACGATGGCAAAATACTCCATAACGCATGCAATTGGTGTCAAAGTCATATCTGTGCAGTCAGACTAACATACACCATGGTGATGGAGTCATAGGTCTGGGTGTTAGATGTGAGCGCCAACCGCCGACTATCAACTAGCAATGGCACCCATAACATAGGACCAACTACCGCTACGACGTGCGTACCCAGTCGCGTGACGCATAACACAAATAGGAATTAGCTGACGACCGGGGAATAAATGTGAGTTTGAAAAATGATGCTGATACAGGAAGAAATGGAAGGTAAAAGTAAATAAACTTATAATTATAACATTTTAGAAACATTGAGGGTGATGTATTGAGAGCAACACAGATAGCACATTTCCCCCCGTGGTTGGCAGTTTTAAGAAGTTATAGTTTTCATGCTGCAATGGATATATGTGGATCTTAGTTGTATACTTGGACGACAATATTCATGATTAGAGTTTGTGTGTATATGTCTTGTCTTGAGTAAATACATGCTACTGTTCCCAGTATTACTTTTTTAGGAAGATATAATTAGCAAAGTTTTCTCTTTTAATTAAATCTAAATACCCTCAGTCGGTCTTTCTGTCTATTCTGAACATTGGTGTAACTAAATTTTCCTTGTGAGTGATATTTTACTTTTTACTCTGTGTATGTATCTGTATTTTCATATTTTTTTATTCATCTGTCCTTCTTCCATCTTCTTTTTTCTCAGTCTCTGTATTGTCTGAATAATGTATGTGTGTGTTTGATTTGCTAGAATCTTATTGTTTAGGCCACGTCCAATTCTTGCCATACACTTATATATTAGATATGTTACTATTTGATCGAAATGTAAAAACATTATATTACCTCCCAATGTTCCCAGTACTTCTCCATTTATTTTGTGATCAAATGTTGGTCACAAATGATTGGTCTAGGCATTTGGTCTAGTCGAATGTCAGGAGGTAAATTTATTATGCATGATGGAAATTTTTAGTTTTTAGCTGGTTCTTGCTGTTTTTTCACTTTAATGAAGAACGAGAGGGAAGGAGCTATCCAACGGAACCAGTGGAACCTCCTTAAACTTCCTGCTCCTTCTCGAACAGCTACATCTACTCTCTCTTGCAATGTACACTTATGTTGCAGTATAAGGTAGCTGGATATAGTCGGGCACCTGTCAGGAAGGCAGTGGAGGATTGCTAAGTAAAAGGGATTTTTGCTGGCTCCGTTGGATTAATTAAGATAAGGGAGTAAGACTCATCTCCATTATCTCACATTCTTCAATTAAAGTGAAAAACAGTGTCAATTTTTCAGTGGAGATTACATTTTAAGGGTGCTGCTTAAGATATTTTTATATCTAAATGTTCTGGTCTATACTTTTTGCTTAATAATATTTCAGATGTAGTAGTTTTTATATCATTACATCTCTGCTATCTTACTTTACGTGTTGTGTTGTAGTAGAACAACCAGTACAATTCTTTAAACATACAATAGATCTGTAAAAATTGACTTATTTTAATAATGCAGATGGTTTTTGTAATTTTTTGTACCAGTTAACGGTAGGTTACAGTTTCCAGCGTACAATATAAAGCTTTAATCACGCTTGCATTTTTTTTTAGTATATACATGTTTGTAAGAGTATAGCAAGATGTAATTAACGTAGCATTTCAACCACTTGTATATTGTCAACTCAGTACCAAATAAAAAAACTAGCGTAGTTGCAAGAAGAACAAAAAAAAGCAATACAACCAAGTAAACAAGTAAGTAATCTTGTTGTATTCAATTAGATCAACTGGACTTGAAATGTAGTTCTTGAGACGTTTGCTAGTCTACGACTGGCTTTCTCAATTCAGGGGATGATCTATCTAATTGACTACACAGATACTACCATCTCATTGACTAATTGAATACACAGATACCATGACCTGGTTGAATGAGAACCTCACAAGCAAACAAGTAAAGTGTAACAATAACTTTGTACACTAATGCTTTCCCACAGGAACATTATTTCACAAGATTATACAAAGTTCCACGAGTGCACTGCTACAGTATATTGTAATGTTACAGAAGTTCCTGACCATATAACAGCAAGGCCACAGGTCAAATACTTTGATCCGGGCATGGAACTCCAGGGTCACATAATATCCTTAAATTGCACTGTGCGTGGCCACAGAAATGTACTGCTCTTCAATCTCCTCCTCAATGCAACCAGTAAAAATATATTGAACTGGTGTCATTGGGAGATGGCATATACTGGTTACTCGTTGCCGCACTTTCTGCTTACTTTGAAAGATGTTTGGTTTAGTAGATGTGTCTTCTATAGTCATATGCCACTAGGTGCTGCTTGCGACGTATGGTGATCCTTACACTGGAAACAAGGAGGGTTTTATTATTCACTCGGTACATAGCTGTGGTGATTAATATACAATAAATTCCTTTTTAATTCTAAAAGTCAATTAATGATCTATTTATGCTCGATATATTATGTTTTAATTCATTGTAATTATGGAGAATTAATGCTTGAGAAATATGTTGATTAAAATGTGCGTATTATTTGGATGAAAACAAGATATGAAAATTTACGTTTCTAAAATGTTAAGTTTGAATACCGTATATACTCGAGTATAAGCCGCTCGAGTAAGCCGAGGCACCCATTTTTGCCTCAAAAATTAGAAAAGATGATTGACCCGAGTAAAGCCGAGGGCTGGGGGGGACAGTATGCCATGCAGACACCACATTACCTTTTCTATAGGGGTTGGAACTACAACTCCCAGCATCCAGCATGCGTGGAGTTGTAGTTTCCAAACATACTACAGTGGAAAGGTATAGGGGGGACAGTATGCCATACAGTAACCCTAATACCTTTCCACTGTAGATTTTGGAAACTACAACTCCCACCATGCTTGGTTGCTGGGAGTTCTTGTAGTTTCCAACCACCTAGTAAAAAGGTATGGGGGTTACTGTAGGCATCTGTCCCCACCCTAATGCCTTTCACTGTAGATGTTTGGAACACTCACAACTCAGCATTGCTTGGTGTTGCTGGGAGTTGTATTTCCAACCACCATTAGTAAAAAGAAAATGGTGGTGTCTGCATGGCATACTGTCCCCCCAGCCTCGGCTTATTATCGGGTCAATCATCTTTTCTAATTTTGAGGCAAAAAATGGGTGCCTCGGCTTATACTCGAGTCGGCTTATACTCGAGTTATAAACGTATTCAAACTTAACATTTTAGAAACGTAAATTTTCATATCTTGTTTTTCATCCAAAATAATAATCGCACATTTGTATCAAATATTTATCAAGCCATTCTCCATAATACAAAGTGAATTAAACATCACCTCTTATAACGCCACAATGCAATCACTCCTTGCATTCAGAATGTCCTGCTGATTGGGACTTTCCAGGGGTACTATTGCCACAGATTTTTGTTCATGGAATAACGCCGTCGGATGACAGCGAAACTCTTCAAGAACTAAATTTAAGTCCAGTTGATCTAATGAATACAGCAGATATATTAAGTTTCCTATAAATATATATATTTTAGGCTTTTTGTTTACTGCCGGTGTACAAACTGTCTTCCTTTGTCATTTAATGGACACGTCAACCTATATTTGTATCACTCATTCAAGTGATTGACTAGGATTTATTTTCTCTAGGTAATAAAAATTGTGTTATGCAAAACTGATGCTTTTTTCTTATGCCTATATGTGCTTTTGAATAATTAACTAGAAGTAGCAAGATTAATTCCCCAAATTTCTCTTTTTTCTATTTAATGCAAACATACTAGCCCAATTGGATCCCAACGTGTGAAGCAGTGCTCACCCTTCAAGAGAACAGAGTAGAACTCCTGCCAAATGATTTAAGACAAGTTTTTTAGCTTATTTCGTAGTTTATGGTTCTGTGTTTGAGCTAAAATCAACACCGATATATTTCTCAGTTACTTCTATATTCTAATTTTGAATGTTCTGTAGGATTCATACGATATTATCTAAAAAAACATCCTGGATATTTTGTAATAGATAACGTTCTAATGTTTTGTTCTACCTTATCTATTTTTTTTTTGTGTACCATCAAGTATTCTAATGTTATTTTAGAATCTGTTTTTAGTAATTCCACACTTCCTTACTTGTACCTCTTAATGTGAAGGGCAACTTAAACTGAACTCTTATATTTATAATCACAATGCATAATTTCAGCAAAGGTTAGATGTCAAGGAAAATATATTATACTAACTTATACTAAGACCCACAATGCATCATCCATGTTGTTCCAATTATTAGACATCAGACATATCTTAAGTAAATATTAACTTCAATAACTGTGTGCCAGTTTACAGAAAAAAACTCCAGTATTTGAGGAATTGTACTGTTAAGAATACCAGTGTGCTCTGGACTGTACATCATCTGTATGAGATTTTGCCTGATTAAAAGGCAAAGGATAAGCAATAATGGAAAGAAAAAATGTTTAATATGTATATTTATTGTCTCTGAATGTGTGCCTAACACAATGAATTCTTTAAATTAAAAACAGTCCACATTAGAATGAAAAAAATATAATTCAGGCAGATAGCTGGTCATGATTTACAGTTTCTTACAAGTCTGTCGCTTGTGTACAAATGACCTGAAGTGCTGCTTACGATAATTCTATAATGCAGATTTTGTTTCAAGCAAATGGTTTCATGTTTAGCCCCAAACAGCTTTTGTAGTACTTTTCAATGCAAAGAAACTAACAATAGTATTCTAATATTCACCGCTTGGTAAAGTCATGAGTCAATTTTTGCAAAGACATAAGTGTTGTCGCCTTGTCATATGGGCTTCACCTGTGACTAATATGAATCAATTAGGTGTCAGGTGTGTATAAAAAAGACCCCAGTACACTAGACCTCACATCAACTGCAAATAGACCTCTGCAAACATGGCTAAGATTCACCCTGAGACTAAGGTGTTGATATCAAGAGGCTGAAGTCCAAATCCACTGCTGATGTGGCCACACCTTCAATGTCTCTCAGTGTCATGTTAGTGATAAAGAAAGATTTCAAGGACTGGAGAAGTTATTGCCCAGGTCAGGGAGACCGTGCAAGGCAATCTGCTCGAGAGCTGTTTGTGGGCTCGAAAATCCAGGCAAGTCCATTTTCAAACTGCAGCAGAGCTCCAGGAACCGTGGTCACCTGAAATCATAGTGTTGCAACCAGAACCAGTTTGTCGGATTCTGTCTCGAAAAATTTAAATACGGTTGGCATTAGCATGCAGTCCCCACGCCTGCTAAAAGCACGAATGGACGCTGGAAAATGGCAAGCAGGTGGATTTTTCAGATAGATTGTTTCTAGGTACACAAAATATACTCATGCAGTAACTGACATCTCTCTGATTCTTACCAGAGCCTTTGTCACCAACATGAAAATAACATTAATGAAGGAAGGGAAAGTTACTGAATGAGTAAAATGTTTCTTTTCATTACAGATATAACATTCTGAATAAACTATATTAGTATAGGTGGAGTGCTTGTTCTTAAAGGGCATCTCCACCCTACAAGATAATTTTAACAATAATTTATGTTAGAGGACATCTAACTGCTATATTAGAAGTTAAAGAAGAGCAGAATGGTATTTACAGCCCCTCCACTCCAGCGGCGTTCTGGTCCGGCTCCCTGCTTGACGGAACTACAAGCAGAGGGCCCTGACAAGCAGCCGTGACTGTGATTGGCTGAGAGCAGGAGCGAAGGCCTGCAATATATAATAATATAGCGGTTGGGGGTGGGAAGGAATGCCCTTCAACATATTTAAAAGATTTCACGCTAGGAGAATGGCAGCTAGGAAGGGAGGGATGGGGGAGAGGGCTCCCCTGCACATGCCACTATCCTCTGAGACAACAGGGAGGGGCCCCTCGTGTTCCCTTTCTGGAACTTTGGACAAGCACTGCAGGAGAAACTTTTGGCAGAGATGTAAGGTTAGAATTTTTTTTAAACTTCACAGTGGGGGCGCTAGTGGGTTACATTTTAGTTTGGAGGTAGACATGCCCTTTCAACAAAATGATCACAGTTGTAGTTCAGTAACTAATCCTTACAGCACTCCAGCTGCAGACGAAATTTGAAATAGAAAGATGAGATTTGAGAGAAGACTGCAAATGGGAAACCTCTAAAATACCATTTAAAGAGCAAAAATCAGGGCAGACTTTTCATAGATATTTGTATGTTTTATTGTAGGGGACAAAAAAAGTCTTATACTTATATACATGTTTCCCAGAAATGTGTTACTTTGTTCACCCTACCTAATAACAAATACTAGCTTTATAACTACATTTTACAAATATCCAGTTTAAACATGGATTTAGGAAGTTTGTGTTTCCTAAATCTAAAGTATAAGCACAGTTTCAAAAAAAAGAGAAAAAAAACCTAAAGGGAACATAGATATTGTTTCTGAAGTCTGTAAAGTTTCTTTGGCTAATATTCAGCAAATCTTACAGTAAAAAAATATTTAGGAATATTACTGGAGACAAGATTTTGGTCTGCTTGTGATTTTCTTCCTATTGTATTAAAGTATCAGAAAAAAAAAAAAAAAAAAAGAAACAGCTGATTGTCGAATAATAAAATCTCAAACATCCCTGAACACCTCTGTACTGTTCCTGACAGAGAAGGCTATAAAAAACAACTGGAGCTTTCTAATCAGTTCCCTAGTGTTATCAGTGCCCACAAGTAACAGAGAGCAGGAAAGGCCCAAGGAACACTTGTTTACTAGAACAACCTGCAAAAGCAACAGCTTTTCTTCTTTTCCTAATGAAGGACCTAGATTTGTAACATGTCAAATCCATTATTTCTTCTCTAAGCTAAAATAGAATGTTTTCTAACAAAGCAGACATATGTTTGTATAATTATCTTTAAGGGTGATAACATACTGGTCACCAGAAGCTAATATGCATGATAATATTACAAGTCAGATGTGTACCTTGCACCGCTTTTGTGATAATGCTAATGGCTCTTACAGCTACAAATCATTCATATGAATAGACTGGGCTGCGTAATTGTTTCAATTAAAGGGGGGAAAATGATCTAAAAACCCTACATACAAAGGAGAGGTATTAGCTGCTTCACAGAGACATATTAACCCCACAGATAGTTATTTCTATGGATTATAAGCACCAAAAGATGCAATAGGAGGGGAGAAGGTTTTACAGCACCATTGAAAAGCATTGGACATTTTCTTTTTTTCACACACTGCAGAGAACTGCAGAAGCACAAACATTTGTTTTTTTTACCCAGAGGTGCTAGGCAAAAAATCTTAAACATCTTGAACCACTATATATGAAATCAGCACAGGGAGTGCCGATAATAGCTATTGCGACTCTGGGTAAATGAGACCGAAAGTGTCTCATGCAACATGGACTAGAAAAAAAGGTACACAAAAATTTAAAAAGTAGAAAATCTTGTAACTTTTACTGTGCGAACAACTAATCTACAAATACATTTAACATAAATATTATAATAGTCTAAGATATGCAAGTAATAAATTAAAGATAAAAAAGAAGTAATTGAAATCTGCATTTTTCCTTTGCATTTGCAACATTCTAAATTCTGTTAGTGAAATGCATTGTGTTGCTGGAAATAAATGCATGAAACAGATCACATTCAGATGTTTGATCCAATGCCCTGTTCCTTTAATTTCCTGCAGCAGCAAGCAGAATAGAAAATGCAGTCTTCAATTTGTCAATAGCGACATTATATTTTAAAAAGGTAACAGAGCTTCTTGGTTGCTGCCAATGAAAAACATTCGAGGGCACAGCTTAAAAATGTAAATCTTGGAAGGTGGAAGTGGATACTTTGATATGACCCCCAGATATTCAGCACTTAAAGGGAATGCCACCCCTCTGTGAAAAATCTGTATCTTGCACAAAAAACCCCAAAACCTGGACATCGTTTTATTTAAAATGTTAATTCTGCTCCCAGGCAGATTTAATATTTACAAACTCTTCCTCGATCCTCGCCGCTTTCGGGTAAGGCGGTCAGTGTGGCCGTGACAGTCTCCACTGCGGCTGCCGGAACACAAAAAGAACACAGCAGCCACAGTGGAGAGTGAGTGAGGAGACCAGAAGCAGCGGTGGATCGAGGAGCAAGTATAAATTCTGCTGGGAGCAGAATTACAGATTTTAAATAAAACTATGTCCAGGTTTGGGGGGTTTTGCGCAAGATACAGATTTTTGCACAGAAGGGTGGACAGTTTAGAGAACCTTCACTGCGGTGTTGGTCTACTGGTAAGTCTGCCAATGTTTGCGTATTATGGTTACTGTATAATGATTAAAAATATCTCAGACATCTTTTTTTTAATACACATGCCATAATATTCTATAAAAATCATTATTTTCATCATACGACAATATCTGTGTGTATATGGCCATGTTTAGATCAGATGCCACTTGGGGTCAGGATTTTTGTGCCCCTTCCTCTGGATCAACATTAGGCAGGAAATGTGGGTATTGAGGAGTAGGTTGGTCTACATGGACATTGTTCAATCTCATATACTATAAATAGTCACAACTAAGCACACTACATAATGTGGTTTACAAACAATACATTATGATGCCACTTATAAACACATGTGAATAAACTATGTACTTTGAGTGGTACTGAACAACCCTGTGAAAGAGACTAAAATTAAATTGCTTTAATTAAATTAAATCTTCATAAAAAATAAGTTTACTTGGAAGACCATTAATCCTGCAGAGCCAAGTTGCTCCGCAGGTTGTCAGTTTAATAAATTATTTAAAAGACCCTTTGAGTGGAACACTTAGTGCTATACCAATAAATCAAGCATAAACTTCATTAAATAAAGTAAATTCAGAGATAAAATGATGGGAAATATATCTGACATTTTAATCTATTTTTCTTCATCTCTGGGGGGAGGTTTAAAAGGCAATTATGGACCAAATACTTCTTCTATTATCCCTAGTGCCAACCCAGGGGTGGCCGCATGCACAAGTGGTGAGCTGTCAAAGCTGGTATGGCAGACAATCTTTTTTTTACTTTTTTGCCAAGATAGCAATTTTAGGGGATAAGTTCAGACAGTATTCATTTTGACAGGTTTTTGTTAATAAGGAGCCCTTTTGCAGGGGGTGTGTGGACTTTATATACCCACTTTAGTTGAAGCAAACAATGCAAGGTGGAAGCAGTAATAGGCAATAAGATCATGTTGGATATAAGACGGTTTAGATTTAATGGAGAAAAAGTAGTGGCCCTCTTTACAAAGCAATGGTACTGACAATAAACAGTGTATTCCCCACAGCTGGCGAGAGGCAATTCGGTCACCCTATCTATGCTTCCATCCTTTAAATATCATAACAGTCGATAATCTTATATCAAATTGATAGAAGTAACACGGACAACAGGCAGTTAAATGCAAACCGGGAAGGTTATTCACATGTGCAATACATTGTTACACATGTGAATAAACGTGCCGGTTGCAATAAACTGCCTGTTGTCAGAGTGTTACCTCTATCAATTTGATACAAGATTATGCAATAGTACGGACAATGGGATTATAAAAGGCAGTTTTGGAATCCTGCGCACAAAAGAATACTATTGAGTTAGTGAGTGATCAAGTAAGGGTGGTTAATTAATAATGACAAAATTAATATATGAACTGTAAATCTTGGTCTCTGTGTTTGCGGATACAAAAACTTTGTGGATCTTAAATACTACAAATAATATGAATTGTTGCAGGCGGACCTAGATAGATTGTCACGTTGGACTGCTAAGTAAAAGATGCTATAAATGTAAAGTGATGCCATCTTGGAATTAAAAATCCCCTGTGCTGCATATCCTATAAATGGCTTTGTGTTAAAGGGTATCTATACTCTAAAAAAAATATTTTTAAAAAATATGCCTAGATTCATCAAGACCCCACTACTTCAAAACTTTTTCAGATTTAAATCTAAGCAGTGATCCTGAGAAATCATCATTTTAATCACATTTACAGGAAAGACCTGTCACTCCAGGAGAGAGATTGTCATATGTGAGCCATTCATGACCTCTTACTAGGATCTTTAGCTGCCTGCCAGCACAGTTTCTGCAACAATTACGAGAACAGAGAAAAGCAGGCAGGGGGGATGTGTAAGCAGAGCAGTGTCTATGGGGAGGCTGTGCAGAACTTATAAATGTCGCAGACACTACAGGAGGCAGTAAGTAAGGGAGTGTGGGGGCAATTAGGAGCACTCACTAACATTAATAATTTAATGACAAAGCAAGCACAGATAAATAGGAGTACCAACTTTTACTTTTCTCAAATTGTAGTTTCAGATAATGTAAAGTTGTTTGAGTGGGTATAGTGACCCTTTAAGTGAATCTATGTTGAAAAAGGATTTTGGGGGTGTTGGTGGATAAAAAATTTAAATGCATCAAGCAGTGCCAGACAGCAACAGCTAGAGCCAGCAATATATCGTTTTGTATAAAATATAGAATATTATTCGTCCACTTAAAGGGCTTGTCCACCCTTAAAAAAAAATTCCCATATAATAGAATGCCTTCCTCCAGCCCCAACCGCTATAAAATAAATTTAAGAAAGTGCCCAGTCTTATACCTTCCCTCTCTCCTCTGACGCCCGGCCCAGCCTTCTGCTTGCAAAACACTGCAAGCAGGGGCGGGACCAGCGGCCGCGTCCGTGATTGGCTGAGAGGCAGCCAATCACGGATGCAGCTGCCGGCTTCTCAGATGCCGGAGGGAGAGGAAAGGTAAGTAGAGTTCTGGGGACTTTCTTAAATTAGGTTTTTTTTGTGGTTGGGGCTGGGGGAAGAAATACTAATGTATGGGCAGGGGTTTTATGGTAGGGGATCGCAAAACGGGAGGGAGAGGGAGGGGGAGAAGGGCTGCAGTACGTATGCCAAACTTCTCCTGGAGGCGAGACAGGAGGCAGAGTTCTATATGGACTCTGCTATCCTCCTGGTGGGCAGTTTTTGGGATTTGGGAGGAGGACTACAGGAGAACCACACAGAGCTGGGATGTGAGGTAAGGATTTTATTAACACTACATGGTAGGGCCATTAAAGACTGGGGGAGCTAAAATATAAAGATGATAAATTGATTAATTTACAATTATGCACAGTAAAGGAGAATGCATTTGCATGGGGATATGATCATTGTGTATAAATACATTAATAATCCACATCTGGTGCATTGTTCACCAACAGTTAATAGACATGGCAGAGGACACCCAGACATTCCATTGGAAAGGATTTTTTACTGTGAGAATGATAACCATCTTCCACTGGAAGTGATGATGGTGAGTTATTAATAGAATTGCAATTCAATGTGCACCATTAGTTAATGGCATGGCAATGCTTCAGAGCCCGGAGAGGCACAAGTAAATCTGAGTCCCGTTTAAGTCCTGTTAAGTGGCATCTCTTCGCACCTGTTACAGCAGAGATCCTGACTGACTACACTTGCGACTAGCTATAGTAAAATAGTAAAGTGTACCTTGTAGTTTGTACCATTATTTTTCCCCTCTTGTAGAGGATTTCATAATATCTTTGCATACAATAGGAGAGTAGAATAAAAGGTTTTCCACAATAATAGACACTGGCTTTAAAGACTGGCAAGAATCAATCTCCGGAGGGAGGCATTCATTATGGTTCCAATGAGTTCTGTTTTAATGAGGCATTGCCTCTAAAGAACTATCCGGGACATACCTACTGGCATACTGCACTTTATGCAGATTTCCATTTACAGGGTTTTTCCCGTGGGACAGTATAACACGTTGAATGCCCCAAAGTATATTTAACAGTGGGGGTTTTAGAGGTTTGTGTTTATTGTGTATATTAAGAAATTAATCTGCAGTAAAAGTTGATAATTAGAGTTAAATTTAAAAGGTTACAAGGCTTGTTTGTCTTAAAGGAATGTCTATGCCCAGAGATATTTTGATGGCAGGTTTAGCTTTCAAAAAGAAGCTGCATTACTTAAAAAGAAAAAAAAAAGTAGTTGTTGGTTACTGGTATTGATACCTAAAGTTGGAGTTGACCTAGGGATATGTTTGATTGCCACTAGGAGTCAGAAAGTAATTTATTTCCCTTATTACTGTTTTTTTTCCCCTCTGGGTCAACTTTTAGGTTGGAAATGTGGGTACTGGCAAGTAGATTGGAATGTATAGACATGTGGAAAATGTGCAATAGTCCTAGTTTGTAGTAGTGAGAGCTGGATGAAAAACAGACTGTAAATGAGACAGAAAACACACACAAATGGAAGCTCTGAAATGCACACACTGTGTGTGGTGATCAATAAGACATTGTGATTTCACCACTAAAGTGTGCCTCCACAATTCTTTGCTTGTGCGATAGCTTAGGGTCTGTGGTAGAGGACCCAGTGAGCACCTTACAAGTTACTGGTTAATAGCCACAGAAGGAGTGCCTAGGCCCAAAAACTGAATTGCCGAAGCTCTGAAATGAAAATATTCAAAGAATATGACGGCTATCAATAGAAATTAAGTTTTGTACATGCAGACAGTGACATTTTGGGGCGCATGTTTTCTATATATGAGGACCACTAGGGCCTCAATTCTTAACTGTTACACATGCATATTGAAATACATGGTGATAAGCTGTGGATCTGACTTTGCTCCACGCACAAATAAATTGCATGTATCTGTGCTGACATTAAACAGTTAAAGCTGGGAAATGGATTGTATAAAGAAGAAAAGTGGTTAAAAATAAAAATAAAATAGGAGTAAATAGAAGGGTAGGGGGAAAGGATGGGAGAAGATTAGACAAGGAAGGTCCCAGAAGGAAGAAGGGAGGGGTGGCATCATAGAAATTGTTTTCTATCTGCAACACAAAGGTAGAAGATTGTAACACTTTTGCTTGGACAAAGTAATATGCAGGTTTATGAATTACCGTCCAAACATCATAGTTAACGTGTCACTTGTGATTATACAGAAACCAACTAAAATAAACTGCAATATTTCATGAACTCATTTTGTAACACACCTAACAGATACCCTGCTATTATGATTATTTAAATGTACTTTTACATTTGCTTGTATGTATGTTTATAAAGTGGCACTTGGGGACGCACGCGCTACAGTAATAAAATACAATAAAGTCATTCAAGGGGGATAAATACATAGATAGTTATGTGCAAAAATATAGAAATTATATAAATAGAAGTGCTAGAGCTTTGGCACAAGCGGAAAGGAGGTCCCTGCCCCTTAGAGCTTACAATCTAGTTAGGTGGGGAACATACAGATACAATGGAGTGGTATAAGTGCGGTGTGAGACGTATGCAGTGCAAATAAAACATCACAGACAATCATGTGCTTCAGAATAATCATGTTAAACATGGCATTTGCTATAGGAGTTATTTCATCTTTGCTACACTACAGTGGGGAGAATATTTAAATAAATTCCCAGAAAAATAATGTACATGCACAAAATGTTCTGCGTAATTAGTACTTTTGCACCACTTGTAATTTAAGATTCTGTCCATGATGGCAGTATTGGTCTTTTATAAAAGTCCACTTAAGCTTCTCATTTTTAAGACCTGCAAAGGGGCTGCAGCAACAATAAACATGTGCAAATAACAGTGATAAACAGGGTTATTCATAAAAGTTATTCGTTTAAAATGGTGCTAATTTTGCCCAAACCAATCAGATCTTAGCTTTAAATGTAAATAAGATCTGATTGGTTGGGGCAAAATAAGCACCATTTTAAACAATAAGAACTTTTTTAAATCTCCCTGAAAGTACCTAAATAATATCAAACCTAAATAATAGCAAAAATATAGCAAAAGGTTTAATTTGTGTGCAAAATTCCATGTATGCGAAATGTTTTCGCGGAAAACAGCAGTTAATGCAAGGGTAATAAACTACCGTATATACTCTTAATAAATCGAGATTTTCAGGCTAAAAAATAGTGCCTGAAATCGAGTCTCGGTTTATACTCGAGTCAAAGAATTACCTGCTCTGGCGGCTGCACACTTCGCATGTCTGCTGGCTGACATCACTTCTCTGCGCCGGGAAGTGAGGACGCGCCGAGCAGTGATGTCAGCCAGCAGAGGAAAGTGGAGCATGCGGCCGCCGGAGCTTGAAGGGATCCAGAGCAGCCTGCAGGGGAACATGTGGAGCAGGTAAGAGAGGCAACTGTGGGGATTTAGAAGGGGGGGAAGGCACAGTAATTCCTGCAGTGGCTATTCATTGCCACTGCAGATGTTTGGAAACTACAAGTCCCAGAAACTAAAGCATGCTGGGAGTTGTAGTTTCCAAACATCTGGAGTGCCAAGGAATGAGGCTTTAATTGCCTTTTAAATGGATATAAGAATTCCCATACAGTAATAGCCAAATACAGTATGGCTATTACTGTATGGGAGTTCTGATGTTCATTTAAAGGGCAACTAAAGCCTAAAAACAATACAGAATTAGGAGAATGTTATCTATTGCTGCCTTCTGATACTGTTTGTTTTGAGGTTTTACTTGCCCTTTAAATGGACAACAGAATCCTATACAAGCAGTCCCATACTAATCCATACTGGATTGGGCTATTACTGTGTGGGACTACTGTATGGGAATTCTGCTGTCATTTAAAGGGCAACTAAAGCCTCAAAACAATACAGAATCAGAAGGCAGTTGGTCATATTTCTACCCCATAATTTTTATACTCGAGTCAATCACCGACTCAGGTCGGTTTATACTCTAGTATATACAGTATTTGTTTTTTCACCCAAATTGCGAAATTGGAGCACAAGCGATTTACAAAAAATAGTGATTGTATGCCCTCTAAAAGCAGAATGCAACACAACAAACACAATGTGGCCATCATATTGAGTTACACTGCCATGAGCATCGCAAAACGCAATTGTAAGCTCGTGAGAATCAGGCTAGTGCCCTGAAAGCTGTGCCTCCAGTGCCACAGTGCAACAGGCTGATTTTATAAAAATCTGAAAACTATAGTTAATTAATATCTGTTGTATTCAATTAGATAACTGGACTTGAAAGTAGTTCTTGAAGACGTTCGCTAGTTATCCGACTGGCTTTCTGAATTGAGAAAGCCAGTCGGATGACTAGCGAAACGTCTTCAAGAACTACATTTCAAGTCCAGTTGATCTAATTGAATACCACAGATACCAGAAGTCTGTCTATATTGTATGTAATCTACTTCTGGTAGTCTGTCTATATGATATGTAATCTACTTCTGGTAGTCTGTCTATATTATAAGTGTATAAACTGACTCGAGTATAAACCGAGCCCCTCCCCCTCTACATCTAAAAAGGAGTAAAAGTGATTGACTTGAGTATAAACCGAGGGTAGAAATTATGACCACAACTGCCTTCTGATTCTGTATTGTTTTGAGGCTTTAGTTGCCCTTTAAATGGACAGCAGAATTCCCATACAGTAGTCCCACACAGTAATAGCCCAATCCAGTATGGCTATTACTGTATGGGACTGCTGTATAGGAATTCTGTTGTCCATTTAAAGGGCAAGTAAAACCTCAAAACAAACAGTATCAGAAGGCAGCAATAGATAACATTCTCCTAATTCTGTATTGTTTTTAGGCTTTAGTTGCCCTTTAAATGAACATCAGAACTCCCATACAGTAATAGCCATACTGTATTTGGCTATTACTGTATGGGAATTCTTATATCCATTTAAAAGGCAATTAAAGCCTCATTCCTTGGCACTCCAGATGTTTGGAAACTACAACTCCCAGCATGCTTTAGTTTCTGGGACTTGTAGTTTCCAAACATCTGCAGTGGCAATGAATAGCCACTGCAGGAATTACTGTGCCTTCCCCCCCTTCTAAATCCCCACAGTTGCCTTCTCTTACCTGCTCCACATGTTCCCCTGCAGGCTGCTCTGGATCCTCTTCTAAGCTCCGGCGGCCGCATGCTCCACTTTCCTCTGCTGGCTGACATCACTGCTCGGCGCCGTCCTCACTTCCCGGCGCAGAGAAGTGATGTCAGCCAGCAGACGATGCGAAGTGTGCAGCCGCCAGAGCAGGTAATTCTTTGACTCGAGTATAAACCGAGACTCGATTTCAGGCTATTTTTTAGCCTGAAAATCTCGATTTATATAAGAGTATATACGGTAGTTTATTACCCTTGCATTAACTGCTGTTTTCCGCGAAAACATTTCGCATACATGGAATTTTGCACACAAATTAAACCTTTTGCTATTATTTTGCTATTATTTAGGTTTGATATTATTTAGGTACTTTCAGGGAGATTTAATAAAAGTTCTTATTGTTTAAAATGGTGCTTATTTTGCCCCAACCAATCAGATCTTATTTAACATTTGAAAGCTAAGATCTGATTGGTTTGGGCAAAATTAGCACCATTTTAAACGAAAATAACTTTTATTGAATAACCCTGTTTATCACTGTTATTTGCACATGTTTATTGTTGCTGCAGCCCTTTGCAGGTCTTAAAAATGAGAAGCTTAAGTGGACTTTTTATAAAAGACCAATACTGCCATCATGTGACAGAATCTTAAATTACAAGTGGTGCAAAAGTACTAATTACGCAGAACATTTTGTGCATGTACATTATTTTTCTGGGAATTTATTTAAATATTCTCCCCACTGTAGTGTAGCAAAGATGAAATAACTCCTATAGCAAATGCCTATGTTTAACATGATTATTCTGAAGCACATGATTGTCTGTGATTGTTTTATTTGCACTGCATACGTCTCACACCGGCACTTATACCCACTCCATTGTATCTGTATGTTACCCACCTAACTAGATTGTAAGCTCTAAGGGGCAGGGACCTCCTTTCCGCTTGTGCCAAAGCTCTAGCACTTCTATTTATATAATTTCTATATTTTTGCACATAACTATCTATGTATTTATCCCCCTTGAATGACTTTATTGTATTTTATTACTGTACAGCGCTGCGTCCCCAAGTGCCACTTTATAAACATACATACAAGCAAATGTAAAAGTACATTTAAATAAATCATAATAGCAGGGTATCTGTTAGGTGTGTTACAAAATGAGTTCATGAAATATTGCAGTTTATTTTAGTTGGTTGTCTGTATAATCACAAGTGACACGTTAACTATGATGTTTGGACGGTAATTCATAAACCTGCATATTACTTGTGTCCAAGCAAAAGTGTTACAATCTTCTACCTTTGTGTTGCAGATTAGAAAAGCAATTTCTATGATGCCACCCCATCCCTTCTTCCTTCTGGGACCTTCCTTGTCTAATCTTCTCCCATCCTTTCCCCCTACCCTTCTTATTTACTCCTGATTTTATTTTTATTTTTTTTAACCACTTTTCTTCTTTATACAATCCATTTCCCAGCTTTAACTGTTTAAATGTCAGCACAGATACATGCAATTTATTTTGTGCGTGGAGCAAAGTCAGATCCACAGCTTATCACCATGTATTTCAATAATGCATGTGTAACAGTTAAGAATTGAGGACCCTAGTTAAGGTCCTCATATATAGAAAACATGCGCCCCAAAATGTCACTGTCTGCATGTACAAAACTTAATTTCTATTGATAGCCGTCATATTCTTTGAATATTTTCATTTCAGAGCTTCGGCAATTCAGTTTTTGGGCCTAGGCACTCCTTCTGTGGCTATTAACCAGTAACTTGTAAGGTGCTCACTGGGTCCTCTACCACAGACCCTAAGCTATCGCACAAGCAAAGGAATTGTGAGGGGCACACTTTAGTGGTGAAATCACAATGTCTTTATTGAATCACGCACACACAGTGTGTCATTTCAGAGCTTCCATTTGTGTGTGTTTTCTGTCTCATTTACAGTCTGTTTTTCATCCAGCTCTCACTACTACAAACTAGGACTATTGCACATTTTCCACATGTCTATACATTCCAATCTACTTGCCAGTACCCACATTTCCAACCTAAAAGTTGACCCAGAGGGGAAAAAAAACAGTATAAAGGGAAATAAATTACTTTCTGACTCCTAAGTGGCAATCAAACATATCCCTAGGTCAACTCCAACTTTAGGTATCAATACCAGTAACCAACAACTACTTTTTTTTTTCTTTTTAAGTAATGCAGCTTCTTTTTGAAAGCTAAACCTGCCATCAAAAATATCTCTGGGCATAGACATTCCTTTAAGACAAAACAAAGCCTTGTATACCTTTTAAATTTAACTCTAATTATCAACTTTTACTGCAGATTAATTTCTTTAATATACACAATAAAACACAAACCTCTAAAACCCCCACTGTTAAATATACTTATGGGGCATTCAACGTGTTATACTGTCCCACGGGAAAAACCCTGTAAATGGAAATCTGCATAAAGTGCAGTATGCCAGTAGGTATGTCCCGGATAGTTCTTTAGAGAGGCAATGCCTCATTAAAACAGAACTCATTGGAAACCATAATGAATGCCTCCCTCCGGAGATTGATTCTTGCCAGTCTTTAAAGCCAGGTTCTATTATTGTGGAAAACCTTTTATTACATACTCTCCTATTGTATGCAAAGGATATTATGAAATCCTCTACAAGAGGGGAAAAATAATGGTACAAACTACAAGGTACACTTTACTATTTTACTATAGCTAGTCGCAAGTGTAGTCAGTCAGAGGATCTCTGCTGTAACAGGTGCGAAGAGATGCCACTTAACAGGACTTAAACGGGACTCAGATTTACTTGTGCCTCTCCGGGCTCTGAAGCATTGCCATGCCATTATACTAATGGTGCACATTGAATTGCAATTCTATTAATGAACTCACCATCATCACTTCCAGTGGAAGATGGTTATCATTCTCACAGTAAAAAATCCTTTCCAATGGAATGTCTGGGTGTCCTCTGCCATGTCTATTAACTGTTGGTGAACAATGCACCAGATGTGGATTATTAATGTATTTATACACAATGATCATATCCCCATGCAAATGCATTCTCCTTTACTGTGCATAATTGTAAATTAATCAATTTATCATCTTTATATTTTAGCTCCCCCAGTCTTTAATGGCCCTACCATGTAGTGTAATAAAATCCTTACCTCACATCCCAGCTCTGTGTGGTTCTCCTGTAGTCCTCCTCCCAAAGTCCCAAAAACTGCCCACCAGGAGGATAGCAGAGTCCATATAGAACTCTGCCTCCTGTCTCGCCTCCAGGAGAAGTTTGGCATACGTACTGCAGCCCTTCTCCCCCTCCCTCTCCCTCCCGTTTTGCGATCCCCTACCATAAAACCCCTTGCCCATACATTAGTATTTCTTCCCCCAGCCCCAACCACAAAAAAACCTAATTTTAAGAAAGTCCCCAGAACTCTACTTACCTTTCCTCTCTCCTCCGGCATTCTGAGAAGCCGGCAGCTGCATCCGTGATTGGCTGCCTCTCAGCCAATCACGGACGCGGCCGCTGGTCCCGCCCCCTGCTTGCAGTGTTTTGCAAGCAGAAGGCTGGGCCGGGCGTCAGAGGAGAGAGGGAAGGTAAGTAAAGATCTGGGCACTTTCTTAAATTTATTTTATAGCGGTTGGGGCTGGAGGAAGGCATTCTATTATATGGGAATTTTTTTTATAAGGGTGGACAAGCCCTTTAAGTGGACGAATAATATTCTATATTTTATACAAAACGATATATTGCTGGCTCTAGCTGTTGCTGTCTGGCACTGCTTGATGCATTTAAATTTTTTATCCACCAACACCCCCAAAATCCTTTTTCAACATAGATTCACTTAAAGGGTCACTATACCCACTCAAACAACTTTACATTATCTGAAACTACAATTTGAGAAAAGTAAAATGGTGGTACTCCTATTTATCTGTGCTTGCTTTGTCATTAAATTATTAATGTTTAGTGAGTGCTCCTAATTGCCCCCACACTCCCTTACTTACTGCCTCCTTGTAGTGTCTGCGACATTTATAAGTTCTGCACAGCCTCCCCATAGACACTGCTCTGCTTACACATCCCCCCCTGCCTGCTTTTCTCTGCTGATTCTCGTAATTGTTGCAGAAACTGTGCTGGCAGGCAGCTAAAGATCCTAGTAAGAGGTCATGAATGGCTCACATATGACAATCTCTTCTCCTGGAGTGACAGGTCTTTCCCTGTAAATGTGATTAAAATGATGATTTCTCAGGATCTACTGCTTAGATTTAAAATCTGAAAAAAGTTTTGAAGTAGTGGGGTCTTGATGAATCTAGGCATATTTTTTAAAAATATTTTTTTTAGAGTATAGATACCCTTTAACACAAAGCCATTTATAGGATATGCAGCACAAGGGGATTTTTAATTCCAAGATGGCATCACTTTACATTTATAGCATCTTTTACTTAGCAGTCCAACGTGACAATCTATCTAGGTCCGCCTGCAACAATTGCATATTATTTGTAGTATTTAAGATCCACAAAGTTTTGTTATCCGCAAACACAGAGACCAAGATTTACAGTTCATATATTAATTTTGTCATTATTAATTTAACCACCCTTACTTGATCACTCACTAACTCAATAGTATTCTTTTGTGCGCAGGATTCCAAAACTGCCTTTTATAATCCCAATTGTCCGTACTATTGCATAATCTTGTATCAAATTGATAGAGGTAACACTCTGACAACAGGCAGTTTATTGCAACCGGCACGTTTATTCACATGTGTAACAATGTATTGCACATGTGAATAAACCTTCCCGGTTGCAGTTTAACTGCCTGTTGTCCGAGTGTTACTTCTATCAATTTGATATAAGATTATCGACTGTATTATGATATTTAAAGGATGGAAGCATAGATAGAGGTGACCGAATTGCCTCTCGCCAGCTGTGGGGAATACTACTGTTTATTGTCAGTACCATTGCTTTGTAAAGAGGGCCACTAATCTTTTTCTCCATTAAATCTAAACCGTCTTATATCCAACATGATCTTATTGCCTATTACTGCTTCCACCTTGCATTGTTTGCTTCAACTAAAGTGGGTATATAAAGTCCACACACCCCCTGCAAAAGGGCTCCTTATTAAACAAAAACCTGTCAAAATGAATACTGTCTGAACTTATTCCACCTTAAAATTGCTATCTTGGCAAAAAAGTAAAAAAAAGATTGTCTGCCATACCAGCTTTGACAGCTCACCACTTGTGCATGCGGCCACCCCTGGGTTAGGCACTAGGGATAATAGAAGAAGATATTTGGTCCATAATTGCCTTTTAAACCTCCCACCCAGAGATGAAGAAAAATAGATTAAAATGTCAGATATATTTCCCATCATTTTATCTCTGAATTTACTTTATTTAATGAAGTTTATGCTTGATTTATTGGATATAGCACTAAGTGTTCCACTCAAAGGGTCTTTTAAATAATTTATTAAACTGACACCTGCGGAGCAACTTGGCTCTGCAGGATTAATGGTCTTCCAAGTAAACTTATTTTTTATGAAGATTTAATTTAATTAAAGCAATTTAATTTTAGTCTCTTTCACAGGGTTGTTCAGTACCACTCAAAGTACATAGTTATTCACATGTGTTTATAAGTGGCATCATAATGTATTGTTTGTAAACCACATTATTGTAGTGTGCTTAGTTGTGACTATTTATAGTATATGAGATTGAACAATGTCCATGTAGACCAACCTACTCCTCAATACCCACATTTCCTGCCTAATTGTTGATCCAGAGGAAGGGGCACAAAAATCCTGACCCCAAGTGGCAATCTGATCTAAACATGGCCATATACACACAGATATTGTCGTATGATGAAAATAAGTGATTTTTTATAGAATTATTATGGCATGTGTATTAAAAAAAAGATTGTCTGAGATATTTTTAATCATTATACTAGTAACCATAATACGCAAACATTGGCAGACTTACCAGTAGACCAACACCGCAGTGAAGGTTCTCTAAACTGTCCACCCTTCTGTGCAAAAATCTGTATCTTGCGCAAAACCCCCCAAAACCTGGACATAGTTTTATTTAAAATCTGTAATTCTGCTCCCAGCGAGAGAATTTATACTTGCTCCTCGATCCACCGCTGCTTCTGGTCTCCTCACTCACTCTCCACTGTGGCTGCTGTGTTCTTTTTGTGTTCCCGAGCAGCCGCAGTGGAGACTGTCACGGCCAACACTGACCGCCTTACCCGAAAGCGGCGGAGGATCGAGGAAGAGTTTGTAAATATTAAATCTCTGCCTGGGAGCAGAATTAAACATTTTAAATAAAACGATGTCCAGGTTTTGGGGGGTTTTTGGGCAAAAAAAAAAATTTTGGAAAGAGGGGTGGGCATTCCCTTTAAGTGCTGAATATCTGGGGGTCATATCAAAGTATCCACTTCCACCTTCCAAGATTTACATTTTTTAGCTGTGCCCTCGAATGTTTTTCATTGGCAGCAACACAGAAAGCTCTGTTACCTGTTTTAAATATAATGTCGCTATTGACAAATTGAAGACTGCATTTATCTATTCTGCTTGCTGCTGCAGGAAATTAAAGGAAGCAGGGCATTTGGATCAAACATCTGAATGTGATCTGTTTCATGCATTTATTTCCAGCAACACAATGCATTTCACTAACAGAATTTAGAATGTTGCAAATGCAAAGGAAAAATGCAGATTTCAATTACTTCTTTTTTATCTTTAATTTATTACTTGCATATCTTAGACTATTATAATATTTATGTTAAATGTATTTGTAGATTAAGTTGTTCGCACAGTAAAAGTTACAAGATTTTCTACTTTTTTAAATTTTTGTGTACCTTTTTTTTCTAGTCCATGTTGCATGAGACACTTTCGGTCTCATTTACCCAGAGTCGCAATAGCTATTATCGGCACTCCCTGTGCTGATTTCATATATAGTGGTTGCAAGATGTTTAAGATTTTTTGCCTAGCACCTCTGGGTAAAAAAACAAATGTTTGTGCTTCTGCAGTTCTTCTGCAGTGTGTGAAAAAAAGAAAATGTCCAATGCTTTTCAATGGTGCTGTAAAACCTTCTCCCCTCCTATTGCATCTTTTGGTGCTTTATAATCCATAGAAATAACTTATCTGTGGGGTTAATATGTCTCTGTGAAGCAGCTAATACCTCTCCTTTGTATGTAAGGGTTTTTAGATCATTTTCCCCCCTTTAATTGAAACAATTACGCAGCCCAGTCTATTCATATGAATGATTTGTAGCTGTAAGAGCCATTAGCATTATCACAAAAGCGGTGCAAGGTACACATCTGACTTGTAATATTATCATGCATATTAGCTTCTGGTGACCAGTAATGTTATCACCCTTAAAGATAATTATACAAACATATGTCTGCTTTGTTAAGAAAACATTCTATTTTTAGCTTAGAGAAGAAATAATTGGATTTGACATGTTACAAATCTAGGTCCTTCATTAGGAAAAGAAGAAAAGCTGTGCTTTTGCAGGTTGTTCTAGTAAACAAGTGTTCTCTTGGGCAGCTTTCCTGCTCTCTGTTACTTGTGGGCACTGATAACACTAGGGAACTGATTAGAAAGCTCCAGTTGTTTTTTATAGCCTTCTCTGTCAGGAACAGTACAGAGGTGTTCAGGGATGTTTGAGATTTTATTATTCGACAATCAGCTGTTTCTTTTTTTTTTTTTTTTTTTTCTTGATACTTTAATACAATAGGAAGAAAATCACAAGCAGACCTAAATCTTGTCTCCAGTAATATTCCTAAATATTTTATTTACTGTAAGATTTGCTGAATATTAGCCAAAGAAACTTTACAGACTTCAGAAACAATATCTATGTTCCCTTTAGGTTTTTTTTTCTCTTTTTTTAGAAACTGTGCTTATACTTTAGATTTAGGAAACACAAACTTCCTAAATCCATGTTTAAACTGGATATTTGTAAAATGTAGTTATGAAAGCTAGTATTTGTTATTAGGTAGGGTGAACAAAGTAACACATTTCTGGGAAACATGTATATTAAGTATAAGACTTTTTTTGTCCCCTACAATAAAACATACAAATATCTATGAAAAGTCTGCCCTGATTTTTTGCTCTTTAAATGGTATTTTAGAGGTTTCCCATTTGCAGTCTTTCTCTCAAATCTCATCTTTCTATTTCAAATTTCTGTCTGCAGCTGGAGTGCTGTAAGGATTAGTTACTGAACTACAACTGTGATCATTTTGTTGAAAGGGCATGTCTACCTCCAAACTAAAATGTAACCCACTAGCGCCCCCACTGTGAAGTTTAAAAAAAATTCTAACCTTACATCTCTGCTCCAAAAGTTTCTCCTGCAGTGCTTGTCCAAAGTTCCAGAAAGGGAACACGAGGGGCCCCTCCCTGTTGTCTCAGAGGATAGTGGCATGTGCAGGGGAGCCCTCTCCCCCATCCCTCCCTTCCTAGCTGCCATTCTCCTAGCGTGAAATCTTTTAAATATGTTGAAGGGCATTCCTTCCCACCCCCAACCGCTATATTATTATATATTGCAGGCCTTCGCTCCTGCTCTCAGCCAATCACAGTCACGGCTGCTTGTCAGGGCCCTCTGCTTGTAGTTCCGTCAAGCAGGGAGCCGGACCAGAACGCCGCTGGAGTGAGGGGCTGTAAATACCATTCTGCTTCTTTAACTTTCTAATATAGCAGTTAGATGTCCTCTAACATAAATTATTGTTAAAATTATCTTGTAGGGTGGAGATGCCCTTTAAGAACAAGCACTCCACCTATACTAATATAGTTTATTCAGAATGTTATATCTGTAATGAAAAGAAACATTTTACTCATTCAGTAACTTTTCCCTTCCTTCATTAATGTTATTTTCATGTTGGTGACAAAGGCTCTGGTAAGAATCAGAGAGATGTCAGTTACTGCATGAGTATATTTTGTGTACCTAGAAACAAGCAACCACAAAATGAACAAAAATCCTGTTGTTTTTTTTTTTTTTTAAATAAGTTTAAAGGATTCATATATATTTAAATTTCTTGATCAATCAACATTTCTCTTTGCTTTTTTAGGTATCTTTCTGAAGATGGACTTGAATCTTGCAAGAGTTCAGCTGATAATCACAATAAAAAAGCCATTATTATTATAGCTCTCAATGTAGGTCCAATTTTAAATTGAGTAACTTTATAAATAATTTCTTTTGTCTTTTGATATACTGTATGTGTGCTTTTTTTGTGGGGTGGGGGTTTGTTTTGTACTTCACTTTTAGCATTACTTGCCAAAAGATATTACTTAATTTATTTCTCTTAACAAAAGTATGTCTGTTCAAAACATTCTTAGTCTCAATCAAATGCACGATCCACCATTTTAACATCCTAATCACAACTTTAAGTAGGGATTAATTTACCATCTGGTACATTTGAATAAAGTAGGAATAGAGATTTTACAGAGCATGTACAACTATGTTTCTTAGTAAATTTGATCCCAGGTGTACAAAGCATTACTGCCAACTGTTGAGACACCAAGCTGCTTGGCATAACAAGATTGAGTTAATACAAACCGCCTTGGTTCTTTACAAGAAGCAATATGTAGTTCACAGTGTATTCACTCTTCATTGAAAAGCAAATGTTTGGTCTTGTATAGTAAGTTCAATCAGAGGCCTGTTTTACCCTGCATTTGTATACATGTATCCCTGTGGTAACATTTTTTTTGCAATAGCTGAATGTTTAATTACAGTAAGGTTTTAAAAGAAGTATTCAGGAACTAAAGAGGAGGCTTACTGGTAGTGGAGGCCATTACCTTTAGTGGAAGGTCTAAAATTGTGCAGAAAAAAATTAAAGCTTGTTAGGATATGTAGCAAACAAAATTATCTGTCAAAGACGATGGGAAGGGGCTGCAAGTAAAAGCCCATTAACACAGGTAAAAATATATTCTGAAATACAGCATACAGAGTAAAAACAAACAAATGTTAGGGGTATTAAAAAAAACAACAGTTAATGGTACTTGAAGGTGTTGGAAAGTACAATAATGCCATCTATTTGTCCCACTGTGCAGGACGTTAACCATTTGTCATCGTTCAGATGTGGTGTAACTATTATTTTAATGATTAGAAAATAAAACCCTGCAACATGTAATTTAGTGAAAAGGTAGTACTTCCCTTAAAGGGTATCTCCACTCTCATATAAGATTTTTTTTCCCCTCGTTAAATTAAAGAACGCTAGGTAAAGGAGCTATGCCTTACCTCCCATTCTTCAATTAAACCTTCAGGAGACCAGAGCAAAAAAAATCCTCCGCTGTTCCTCTGACAGCCCGACCTGCCTTATTTATTTATTTTATTATTAATATTTTAGTCAGTCATATTTCATAGTGGATGTATCCTTTAAGAACAAAGAACTGTTTATTTGTTCAGTATACAATTAATAAATGGACATTACAAACCATGCTTTTAATGTAACACATTGTGATTAATCACACAGGAAAATGAAAATGGATTTATTAGAGATCTTATGAAAATAGCTTTTTAGATTCTGACAAATCATATGATCATTTTTGAGTAGACACTGTTACGATTTACAACAATAAAATAAGTAGAGCGATACAGACATTTGCAGCTAAATATGTGCATGAAAACATAAGTCAAAAAACAGACAGAAGGAGCTTTGCTCACAGGCATACAGGCCTATTAGCCTCTTAAGGTTCGTACACACGTGCGATCGTGGGTCCCGACCCGCGACGCACGATGTGTACGAACGTTTGTTTCGGCCGATAATTGGCCCGTGTACGGGCCCTTTATCAGCCGTTCGGTCGGGGATCGTTGACCGACCGGGGGGATCTTCGAACGACCGGCCGTTTTGGCCGATAAAGGGCCTATACACGGGACGATTATTGGCCGAAATGAACGTTCGTACACATCGTGCGTCACGGGTCTGGACAACCCGATCAATCTGAATGATCTAAAAACTTAGGGTCTGATGGAATAAAAGGTGCAAAAGTTTTCTGTTTCTATTAACCTGTAGCAACCACTAAGATATTGTCTAGTAGGTCCCCAGTAAAATGCCAGAAACTGATTGGTTGCATTGAGCATTGGCAAAGTTTTGCACCTCTCATGGTATCAGCATAAGAATGGGTGCACTGAAGTGTGTGACATTTTTGCAAACAGACTGCAAAGCTCTAAACTCAATTGGCCCAATTTACTGAGAGCCATACTGTCTTAAAGTCATGCTAACCTATTTACCAGTAGTTTGTGTGACTTTAAGACATGAGTTGTGGCTGTGTAGGTTTAGTATAAAACACCTGTGCAGCCGGCACAAGCTATTTAATATAGTACTTGCAGCTCTTTTATGCAGAATTTCTATAGCCAGCTAATAGCTGCAGTTAGTCTTGCATTGGGTAAAACCCAATTGTATTTCACAACTATTATTTTAAATACAGGAGACCTGAGTGAAGGCAGTTCTGGGTAAGTTCCCCTTAATGACTTTATACATTTTATTGCCTTATAGCCCATTTTGTATAAATGATTGTCTGGAAAGTAATGCACACTAGTGGCAAATAGCACACATTTTAGTCTAATAATGTTTATTTTTATTTGTTAATTTAACACTAAAATTATAAAGACATGTTTATTTTTCCCTCCAATAAAGTTACCATATATACTCGAGTATAAGTCGAGGTACCTAGTTTTACCTGAAAAATTTGTAAAAACTGATTGACTCGAGAATAAGCCGAGGGTTGAAATTATCCCCCCATATAGTAAAGGGTACTCTGACCCCCATATAGTAAAGGGCACTCTGACCCCCATATAGTAAAGGGCACTCTAACCCCAATAGATAAAAATGTCACCAGAGTTGTAGTTCCAAGCTGTCATTTGCACTGAACTAGCAGCTGTTTTTTGGCCGAAACTGAGAAGACCATCAGATTTACAGCCTCCAGATGAGCAGTGACAGTGCTGAGTGAGTCCAGCAGCCTGACTACAGGAAGCAGAAAAGAGTGAAAAGTCAGATCAGCTCCTGTAACTTTCTATGCAGGTGAAGGATTTTTTAACACAGCGCCACCTACTGGTTACAATTCGTAATTGCAGCATTTGGATCTAAATTAGGACTTGACCTAGAGTATAAGCCGAGGTTAGGTTTTCAGGCTAATTTTAAAGCATGAAAATCTAGGCTTATACTCAAGTATATACGCGAATTCCAATAAATGCCTGTAAATGCCACACCCTGTGTATGGGCTGTTTTAACTGCCGGTCCTGCCCCTCTGCTTGCATTTTCGCGCAAGCTGAGGGCCTGGCAGTGCGGCAGAGGAAAGGTAAGTAATAAGTTATATGAATTTTTTTTAACAAGGGTGGACATGCCCTTTAACATCAGGGCAACAATAACTGCTGTATTCAGTTAACTGGACTTGAAGTTTAGTTCTTGAAGATGTTTTGCCAGTCATTCGACTGGCTTTCTTAATTCAGAATGACTTGTACAAGAATCTGTTGGCAATTATGTATCCTGGTAAGTTCCAATTAGCATATCACTGCCAAGGGTTAAGGACCTTCTGAATGCAAGGTGTGATTGCATTGTGGCTAAGAGGAATGACCAGGGTAATGTGTCAAAACAGCATTGTACATGGCAGACAGTTGGTTATCCATAAGTTTTAAGGGCTCTTCTGAGATGTTGAATTTATTTAGCCTTTGCCTCTGTTCTAGTGGGGATGTTCTCTGATCTGTGTTGCAGGGTTCTGACGACACCAAGCTTGTGATCTAAAGGTTGGTGGGAGTCAAACATTAAATACTGATCTGTGTGTGTTGGTTTTCTGTAAACCTCTACTTCCAGTTTACCATTCTCCCTGACTTCTACCAAGCAGTCCAAGAAAGCCAGTGTGTTGTTTTGTACCTCTTCCCTTGTAAACTTGATATTCTGGTCTACAGCATTGATGTGTTCTGTGAAGGCTTGTACTTCCTTCTGGTGGATTTTAAAAGTGTCATCCATGTATCTGAACCAGTGGCTGGGTGCTATGCCCTTAAAGGTATTAAGCACCTGATTTTCCACTTCCTCCATGTAAAGGTTGGCCACAATGGGTGAAATTGGAGATCCCATAGGTCATCTATGTTTTTGCTTATAGAACTTATCGCTGTATTTGAAATAGGTAGTATTCAGGCATAAGTCCAGTAGGGAACACACCTTTTCTGGGTTAAGATCAAGTCTGCTGGTAAGGGTGCTGTCGTGGTCTAGCCGTTTTCTGACCATGTCAACAGCCTCCTTGGTGGGTATACAGGTGAAGAGAGATGTCACATCATAGGACACCATAGTTTCTTCTTCACTGAGTACTATATCTTCAATCTTGTTGGTGAAATCCTGGGAGTTCTGGATGTGATGCTTAGAACTTCCAACCAATGGCCCTAAGATGTTGGCTAGGTATTTTGCCACCTTGTATGTTACAAGTCATTCTTGTACAAGTAATTCTGAATTGAGAAAGCCAGTCGGATGACTAGCGAAACATCTTCAAGAATTAAACTTCAAGTCCAGTTGATCTAACTGAATACAACTGCTATAACAGGACCTGGATGAATGAGAACCTTCACAAGCATCAGGGCAACAAAAAGATTTGTCCACAATGCTGCTGTTTTTTGTGGTAAGATTCAGAGCTGCAAGCTGCAGTTCTTAGACTGTAAAGAATCCATTTAGGCATATGAATATTTTATCTTACTTCTTCTTTAAATCTGCCATTATTTTGATTCTGCGTATCATAAACACATCATGCAAAGTCTTATTATTATTTTGATTTTCTTTTTAGACAGATCTGAGAACCATTGGGAAGAAATTTCTCCCCAGCGACATTAATGGATGCAAAATCGACAAGGTAAACTAAAAACACTAATTTTCCTTTTTTTTATTTATATAATGTTTGTGAAAGCAGTAGCTTATCATGTTGTTTTTAATAAACTTAAGCATGAATTTTTGTGTTGCAAGTAATTCTCTAGAATATTCATAAAAGTGAATTTTATTAGGATTGCATTCCACTGCCTTTGACCTGGTGTCAGAAATACAGTCACATTTCTTAAATTGATTTCTGTTCTACCATAATTCATTTAATCTAGGGAAGATCTAAACCAAAGTTTTTGAATTACCATGCAAAGTAAAGCAGCATGGACTGGTTAAAGGACAATTATACTCACCTTCCCTTTTAGGCCAATAGGAAGGCACGCTCTGCAACAAGCGTGCCTTCCTATTGGCCTCGTCGCCGACGGGGAGGAGGGGGCGGAGCCTACCAGAGCATCGTTGCTCTGAAACTCTGCTGTAGGCTGCGCGAACCCAGGGGTGAGGACTTAGCATTTCAGGTCCTCACCCTTGGTTAAAGCTAAGGAACAAGGAAGAGGAGCGGAGGGAAGGTGAGTATAATTGTCCTTTAAGATAAACTTGTGTGTGTGGCTGTATTTATGTCAATACGCATGCGATTAAAATACATAAAACATACATAAGCGCCACAGATGATGTTGAAGCTATATAAATCCATAATAATAATATTAATAATAAAACTCCTACAAGGGGGAAATACTTGCTACTACTTGCTGGGAGGCTTATCGCACCACCGGGATTTGTTGCCCCCTGGACTCAGTGAGCAAGTTATCTAAGCTGAGGCCGGGAATGCACTAGAAGTCTGGATAGAAACAGACAGCAAGGCACAGGACCAACTAGAGAAAGGGCAGCAGGTGTCTGGATAGTATGGTACAGACAAGGGCTGAGTCGGGAACGGAGCCAAAGGTCAAACACAGGAGACAAACAGCGGGGCAAGGTGATGAGGGTAGAGAGAAAGACGAAGTCAGGAACAGGCAGGAGTCAATACAGGTAGCAGAGAATCAAGGTCAAAAGGACAAGCAAAGGTCAGTAACAAGAGATCAATTTGAATATAACACCAAGCAGAATAGAAACTAGACAGTATAATGGGCATGGAAGTAAGGGTCAGAGAAGAATATTAAGTGAAAGAGTAACCAATGTGAACGAAGAGAAGAACCGATTGGATGACATAGATTTGGATCTGACTGACAAGGAAGATTATTTAGACAGAATATGCCTCCAAAGATAAGCAGGTCCAGGTGCACACACCCACGAAGGCCGAATAGAGATAGAAATCACTGGCAAAGAACACCAAAGCCGCGTGGAAGGAGCAGAACAGACAGGAAGATGATGACCACACAAGGACACATCGCTGGAGTGAGGAGATTATTGAATTTGATGCCCAATGGCAAGAATAGGAGCACAAGAAAAAAAATGTTGCCAGAAGATTTTTAGGCAAATTTTCTCAGCATTGCAATGATTAATGGGGATCCATGTAATTGTATTGATACAATCTTTCTTAGGAGAGAACAAACAATAAGATCAGCATCAGAATTTGAAGAATAAACTCACCCAAAAAACAAACAGGGTTATTCAATAAAAGCTCTTATCGTTTAAAATGATGCTAATTATGCTTGTGAAGGTTCTCATTCATCCAGGTCATGGTATATCTGTTGTATTCAATTAGATCAACTGGACTTGAAATGTAGTTCTTGAAGACGTCATCCGACTGGCTTTCTCAATTCAGAATGACTTGTACAAGATCTGTGGCAATTATGTACCCTGGAAAATCCCAATTAGCATATCACAGCCAGGTGTTAAGGGGGTGATTAGATAGTGGCTAAGAGGGTTATAGGAACGCCCAGAGTAAGGTGTTAAAACAGCATTGTACATGGCAGACAGTTGGTGTCGAACCCCCCCACCTCTATTAGGCTTGGTTTCTTTATTTTCACATAAATGGCCTCCTTAACACCACTCTTGAACCAGTCACGTTCCTTTGCCAATATGTTAACATTACAATCTTCAAAGGTATGTCCTTTATCCTAAGATGCAGATACACGGCTGAGTCCTGACCCGAGGAATTGGCTCTTCTGTGCTGGGCCATACGTTGATGCAGTTGCTGTTTGGTCTCCCCCACATACAAATCAGAGCATTCTTCACTGCACTGCACTGCATATATGATGTCGCTTTTCTTGTTTTTTGGTATTGGGTCTTTCGGATGTACCAATTGCTGCCTCAGTGTGTTGTTCGGTTTAAAGCAGACAGGGATACGATGTTTTTTGAAAATTCTTCTTAATTTCTCGGAGACCCCTGCTACATATGGGATGACCATGTTCTTCCTCCTGTCTTGCTTTTCCCCTTCACTGTTGGTATTCGTGTTCTTTTCTTTCCTTCTACTTCTTTTGACAAAGGCCCAGTCTGGATATCCACAAGTTTTAAGGGCTCCTCTGAGATGTTTAATTTCTTTAGCCTTCGCCTCTGTGCTAGTGGGGATGTTCTCGGCTCTGTGTTGCAGGGTTCTGATGACCCCCAGCTTGTGATCTAAAGGGTGGTGGGAGTCAAACATCAAATACTGATCTGTGTGTGTTGGTTTTCTGTAAACCTCTACTTCCAGTTTACCATTTTCCTTAACTTCTACCAAGCAGTCCAAGAAAGCCAGTTCAAAACAACAAACTGGCTTTCAGGACTCAGCCGTGTATCTGCATCTTAAGGATAAAGGACATACCTTTGAAGATAGTAATGTTAACATACTGGCGAAGGAACGTGACTTGTTCACGAGAGTGTTAAGGAGGCCATTAATGTGAAATAAAGAAACCAAGCCTAAATAGAGGTGGGGGGGTTCGACACCAACTGTCTGCCATGTACAATGCTGTTTTAACACCTTACTCTGGGCGTTCCTATAACACCTCTTAGCCACTATCTAATCACACCCTTAACACCTGGCTGTGATATGCTAATTGGGATTTCCAGGGTACATAATTGCCACAGATTCTTGTACAAGTCATTCTGAATTGAGAAAGCCAGTCGGATGACTAACGAAACGTCTTCAAGAACTACATTTCAAGTCCAGTTGATCTAATTGAATACAACAGAGATGCTAATTATGCCCCAACCAACCAGATGTTAGCTTTCAAATGTTAAATAAGATCTGATTGGTTGGGGCAAAATTAGCACCATTTAAATTGATAAGAACTTTTATTGAATAACCCTGTAACTTTTATTAAAGAAAGTACTGTATTCCACTCATGTGCCCAGTACATTAATTTGGAATTTTGTCCTATGATTTCATGTTTTTTCTATGATAAAAAATGATAGAAAATCAAGGGGGAGTTTCAGACACTTTGTAACTAAAAATTTTAAACTAACACAAATATGAAAGCCTAAACTCTCACTTCCCTGAATAAAACCATATGCCACATGCTAGGGTCAACAGAGATGTGACAAGCAGCTATAGCCCCAAAGTTAAAATTGCATTAGGGCAATTACAGCTCTGTGTTTTGAACAGCTTTTAGTTATTCAAACTAAACATTTATATTTTTATAGTTTACATAACTTTCTGCTATGCTACAGTGCCATTCCTTTATTCATATGTGCAGAAATCTGGATGTAGTTAATTGAATTTCACACTTTCTGAAAACAATTAAGGAAAAAGACTATTCCAAGTTAGAAATCTTGCCCAAACATACATGAAAAGTAAAAGGGTCCATGGCCATGTCCATTTTTCTAAGTGTACAAGTGCATAAGTGCAATTACAGAAATAAAGCTACAATATGTATTTTAGCTTTCAGACTATCAAACATAACATCCCTCAGTTTTGGAAGTCCCTTGCCAAAATATAATTTTGGAGCATCCATACCTTCAGCTATAAAACCATGGTATTATTTCATACATTTTAAGACATTGGATGCAGTATTATTTCCTGCTTTAAGAAATGTCCTCAATTTAAATGGAAACTGTGGTCTCCATACAAGTGCCCTTTATTAAAAGGATCACATTCAGCAGTATGATGGGTGGTATTTCCAGCTAGCACATGACCAGCACCATTGCTCTGCCCCCACTGCCACAGGCACTGAGCATGCCCAGTGGTATCCTACGGCTGTAACAGGATCATCTACTGCATTATATGTCCCACCTCCAAACTTCTTAATAATTTTTAAAGCTAACCACAAGCCTGAAAAGAAAACTAGGTAGATAAATGCACAGAGAATGGTTGCAAGTCTCCAGAAATAGTTTTTTGGGGGGAGGGGCTTCTTAAACAGCACATTGTGTGACTGTCACACACTTCCTTGTTATTCCTGACTGAGCATAATTTTAACTTTTTACTTTTTTTACTTAACTTGAGACACAAAACAGCTTGAGACATCCTAGGCTTGTTTGAAAGGTATAAGAGAGCTCTTTTAAATAGAGGATACTTGTATGGAGATCACAGTTACCCTTTAACATATTCTACATGGATGGGTCCTGACAAAATCATGCCCAGCAAATATACTAATAATTTCTTTCATTCATGAATGCAAAATTCTGGACATTCAGTTTGAAGCTTTGTTTTTGTTTTTTGTTTTTCTAATGAAGGGGGGAAAAAAATTAAAAAATTCAAGTTTAGCAACAGAGCCCAAAAACACAGAGCAAATAAAACAATCCCAGTAAATCTCTATCTCCTACATGTCCTGCGTAAAATGATAAACTACTTGGCAGATCGTTCTAGTCTGCAGGTACGCTATTGAGGCATGACCTGAAAATTGCATCAGCATACTTAGAATGTTAGAAATTAGAGTTGTAGAAATAGCAAGATCAGTACCAGTATTTATTACTGATCTGTGCCTTCATTTCATTTCTTTAATTACTAGCAAATACTGTAGTAATATCGAGGACATTTTTCTGTGTTTACCATAGACCGATCAGTGATATTGATCAGTCTATCAAAAAATATGTGACCGGAAAATTCGAAAGGCAGCCTAAAATCTACAGAAGATCGGAGGCGCAAAGTGGGAAGTTACCGTATATACGCGAGTATAAACTGACCAGAGTATAAACCCTAATTTTACCTGAAAAAAAGTAAGTGATTAACTCGAGTATAAACCAAGAGTAGAAAATGTGACCACTACTGCCTTTTGATTCTGTATGAGAGGCGCCTAGTAGTGACGTCATCCATAAGCGCAGAGGATGCGTAGCGAGTGACCACGGGATTACTTACAAGGTAAGTGTTGGACTTTTATAAACCAAGGTTCGGTTTTCAGGCTGTCTTTAAAGGTTTATACTCATACAATACTTTCTTTGGATCAGATTTTCAATCGTTTTGGGCGATTTTAAACCGTTGAACTAGCTTAACTTCCCTGACCGTTTTGCATTCAATTGTCCCTATGATGCTGCCTGTTCTGCCCCATTTTGGGGATTACAAGTTCCTTCTTTTAACTTTCAAATTCATTCAATCATTTAATAAGTTCTGGTATCGTGTATACAAAAGGGACATCCTGGAAATGGAAACAATTCTGAGAAGGAATAATTAATTCAGGGGAATGAAAGGTCTTGACTGCTGTTTACACTTGATTGATCGCCTCTGCCGTTTCCTCTAACCGTTCCCGACTGCATCCACATGTGCAATATAGTATAGCGGAGCACGGATGCAGTCATAAGTTCTCAGGAAGCAGCAGAGGCAGGTTTACCCATTTCCCTGCTGAAAATGGTCAATTGAAAAGCAGTAGGGTGTGTACAATTTCTCAGTAAACATTACCTGTAACAGCTTTAGCCTGAAATAATCAGTAATTTGATTTAGCGCTAGGCCACACTGCTGCGATTTTTCTGCGTTTGCGCTTATGTTTTTTTTCAAACCATTGAAAACTCAGCAACGCACCAAAAACGCACGTTTTCTGGTGCGTTGTGATTTGCGTTCTGCATTTTTAATCTCAATTGCATGCGGTTTCCTGTACCTAATGAAGAAAACGCATGCGCAAACGCAACGAATCGCACATGAAATCACATTCGATTCCGTTTGAGTTTGCGTCAGTGTGGCCGTGCCCTAAGACAATTTTTTAAAATTTGTGTCTGTTATTTAGGGTGAGGTGGTAAGTCTACATTAACATGAGGCTGCATATCCTATATAATAAAACCCTAAGTGTGCGTCCCTGTGTCCGTGTGTGTGTGTCACTGCAGTTCCTATGGACTCACCACTAGAGGGAGAGTCTCTGCAGTTCCTATGGACTCACCCCTAGAGGGAGAGTCTCTGCAGTTCCTATGGACTCACCACTAGAGGGAGAGTCTCTGCAGTTCGTATGGACTCACCACTAGAGGGAGAGTCTCTGCAGTTCGTATGGACTCACCACTAGAGGGAGAACAGCAATTAAACAGACTGCAGGTAAGGTTGCTTGGGACAGGGGCCCTTGGATTTGGTACAGAGGGGGGGGCCTTGGATTTGGTACAGAGGGGGAGCTGTGGATTTGGGACAGAGGGGGGACTCTGACCTTGGGACACTAAGAGGGTACATGGAGGAGCACTATGGCCTGGGGGCACTCTGTGCTTCTAGCGCCCGTTATTGTAGCAGCCTTAATGTCTAGTTAAAAATAATTTGCAGGCCTACATTTCTGCATACTTAAGGTTTAAGGAATGTTTGCATCCATCTTAATATTATGTGTACCACACTTGAAAGGGTTTCCTTTCTTTGGGAAATATTAAGAATCTTTCTGAAATCCTTCTATTCATTGTTGTGATATTTGTCTGTTCTTGACTTTGTTAGAGGGGTCTCCCTTTCTATCATTGATTGATCTGCCATTCATTGCAGCCACTAGGAAGAAACGCTCTGCAAGGAGTTGTGTCTTCCAGTTGGCTGCACCGCGACTGTCACCAAAATTGGAAGAGAGGAGGGACCGAGTGGATCGCCAAAGCAGATTTTCAGTAAGTAGTGCAGGAGTTAGGAAAGTACCCAGGGTGAGGACTTTGTGATTTTAGGTCCTCACCTTGGGTATTATGCTGCCATGGATTGGGGAAAAGGTGAGTATACTTGTCATTTAAAGAGTATCTCCACTCATATTAACAGATTTTGGGAATTCAGTTTTATTGAAGAACAGGAGGTAAATAAGCTGTGTCTTACCTCCCATTTTTCAATAGAACGATCAGGAGCTAGGAGAGAATGTAAGAAACTTACCCGATCGCTCGCTTCCCTGGCAGTTTGACGGTTCCTGACAGACTCTGCCTTCTATGCACATTGTGTTCGCATAGAAGACAGTCCATCTGAGGCTGTCAGAGGACGTGCAGGGGGAGCGAGCGGGTAAGTTTCTTACCTTCTCTCTGTGCTCCTGATTGTTTTATTGCAGAATGGGAGGTAATAAAATCGGTTTACCTCCTGTTCTTCTATAAAACTGATGCTCTTTAGCATGCCTTCTTAGGACTGACTCTCCAGCTTTAAGTACTTGAACACATGACCCACTATGGGTGGAGTACCCATTTCCCAGAGGCCTGGTCAAACCTCCAATGCAACAAGCAAAATGGGATAGTATACATCCACACAGAGTGCAACTAGTGACCAAACAATTTAATATATACAAATGTATACTGTATACTATCCCATCTTTTGTATATATTTTGATTGTTGCATTGGAGGTTTGACCAGGCCTCTTGGAAATGTGTACTCCACCCATAGTGGGACATGTGTTCAAGTACTTAAAGGTGGAGAGTCAGTCCCAAGAAAGCAAGTGAAAGAGCGGCAGGGACTTTCATCTCATAAAAGGCAGGTACCGTTATAAAGATAAAGTTTGAGAATTATGTCTCTTACAAAGATAAAAAGTTACTAAAGGTTAAAAGTTAGGAACCAGCAGAATAAAGCAAACCGTGACGTGGTTGCTGGGCTTAAAATAATCTGGCCAAGTTATTGAACTAATTGCTTTTTTCGCAATTCACTGGTAAAGTAAAATGTAAGCAAATTAGTTGGATGTGCACTAGGATTCTATTTTTTGTATATATTATATTATTTGGTCACTAGTTGCATTCTGAGTGGATGTATACTATCCCATCTTTTGTATAGGATTTCAGTTACATATACATGCTATGCAATCTGACATTTCACCACTAGATGGTAATATTGGACTAGTATTATTATTTTCATTTAACGTTGTCTTAAATATAACGGAAGGGAAGACAAAATTAGTCCTTTCTCTTCTCCTAAAATACGCATTGCAGAATTTGTGTACTTTAGATTGATTGGTTTGGATCTTAGTGTCAAAACTCTCAAAATACCTGCAGCGATTAAATAGTTCTGGGTAAAATATGTACTTTTCTTGTTCCAAGGTGAACAGCAATCATGAAATGTTTTATATCTTACAGATGATCTTTACAGTAAGGTAAATGTATGGTTTTAACCAGTTAACACAATCTAACATTTGTACTTTCAACATTAGGACTAAAAACCTCCTTGGTTTAACAAGAAGCTTTGGAATTTTTTTAATCGCAAATTACAATATCCCATTAGCAGATGGTGGGGACCTTGGAGTTTAAGTTCTAGTCTGCAGGTTCACCATTTCAATATCCAATATTTTCTACTACACCTTAAAAGATATGGCAAACTTACATGCCAAACTGACAGTGGTTTCTGAAGTTTTAGACCTGCAACAATTCTGTCTATTCCTCTACCTATGGACACCATTGAGATTTTTTTTTCCAAGTTGGGGCTAGCTTTCAAAATGGTTTAAAAGTTCAGGGCGGGCTTATGATGCAGCTGATGATGCTCTATCCCAGCAGTGCTCCAACCTTAAACTTTGAGGCAAGACCCCAGGTCCTGGGGATGTCACAGTGCTAGCAGGAAAAACACCCTTAATTCAGCTGTAACTTTGGATAGACTGCAGCTAGAAGCATGACCTTGGAGTCATTTTAAGGGTAGGAGTTGTCCCTTTTTTTAAAAAAAAAAAAGGTCAGTTATATAGAGACCACAGTTTCCCTTTAACATAGGACATTTTGCTCAGTCACAGATCATGTTAATATAGCCAGTTACTTCTACTGCCAAAATCCTACCTTCAACCCATAGCTCTAGCTGAAACAGTTTATAGAATTATAAGCCGATTTCCATTTCAGACCGTTTTCTGGAGATAGTTTTTAGGCATTGCTCTGAAAGTAGCTGCTATCTATTGTATGGTATTACATAGATAACAACCTTATCTAGCATATTTGCTTTTCTTCATTCTCTTACTGTTGTATGATAGTCGCAGAAGTCACTAAAGCATGGTACACACCAGGTAACTTTTCCTCCTGACCGACCGTTTGGCTCTTCCAGCCAGTAGGAAGAACTGTCAGTCAGGGCAATAGGGACTGTGGCCGACAGTTTACCACTCCCGAGCGTGTGGTCCATCTACCGATTCGGATGGATTGGTCGGTCGGATACGGGTGAAAACCTATGGAATTATTTTGGCCCGATTGACTAATACACTAAACTAGGGCTCGATCGGACCGAAATATTGCATGGTGTGTAAAAGCCTTAACAATATAAAACCTAATTCTCCCAAATGATGCCGAACTGTGTAAGCTTATATTGTCCGTATGCTGAATCTATAGAGCTGCAGGAATTTTAGTTTTCTCTTGATCAGTTTATTTTTCCCTGTTCCCTGACAGCCACTTTATTCAGCTTTGCAAAGTCCTTTGCAGAGTCCTTTTATTATCTGGCTGCAGTAATCTTTTTCAATTTTCATGTGACTGACTGCTTCGGAAAGCTCCTGATAGTTTGTGACGCCGTAGCAATGTTAACTTTTCTTAAATTTTTTAAGTGAATTGGGGATAATTAATATAATCTTCACTCTAGGTACTTAGGGGGAGATTCAATAAAAGGTCTTATTGTTAAAAATGGTGCTAATTTTGCCCCAACCAATCAGAAATGATTTAACACCTGAAAGCTAACATCTGATTGGTTGGGGCAAAATTAGCACCATTTTTAACGATAAGAACTTTTATTGAATAATACTATATTTTCAAAATACTTTTTTTAATGGAGAAAAAATTAAAAAGGAACAATCCATGCAGAATCTTTACCTGTCCTTGAGATCTGCAAATGGTGCATCAATTTTGCTATCGCTACAGCAGTCAACAGGGTGAATTTATTAGCATTAGCAATAATACTTTATTGATAGTTACTTCTAGTAAGCGCTTTAAAGGGCAACTCCACCCTCATAAGAACATCTTTTAGAAATGGAATGGCCTCTTTAAAATATGTTGATATATTATAGTTTGTCCTATGAATTCATTACTGTATGCCTGCTATGCGTCTCATGGAAACTGAGCAATTTAGAAATCTGTACTGAGCCTGGGCATGCTCAGAAGAGGCAGCTAGGGGATTAATGTTCAGTTATTGGATATGATGTCAACTGTCAAATTCATAACTGACAGTTGCTAATTGGAAGAACCAGGAAGCAGAAACAGGGGAAACAGGACATTGTGCAGGATATCAGGTTAGATTTATATATTTCAGATTTTTACCGTTATTACCATATTACCGTTTAGGGTTTTTGGGGGTGATTTACCTGTATGTAAGTTTTCCTTTTAGGGCTGGACTTGCCCTTTAATATTAGCTATGGGAGAAGTGCAAACAATATGGGGTATCTCCAGATGTCCAGTCCGCCTGTGGCCACCTCACTGCCACCAAGTAAACCTCTTTATCAAGACAGCCCTTATTTATATATTTTTTTTAAAGGCCGGTAGGCCGAAACATGGTTTTGTTTTGTTATATGCACGAATAAAGAAGGTTTTACCCCTATTTGCAGGTATTGAAGACTGGACTGCCATTCTTTATATAATTTTTGAGTGGTTTGTCACTTAAAATAAAAAAAGATGCTATAACCTATTATTAATGTATATTGACTATTAATACGGGTAAGGTGGTTTTGTCACCCCTCTGATATTAAAGTAAGGCATCCTAGATCAGTTCCCCCTTTTCCTCAGCCCCATCACCCTTTTCTCTGTGTTTTAGTTTATTTTTGATCAGTAACTAGTCTGCTCCATTTCCAAAAATATTTAGGTCATAGGATAGTGTTTACACTGGATTAATATGTTTGTCAACTACTGCAAATAGAACTTATACGCTTTTGCACAATTATAATATCCATTGATGTTAAATGATTAAAGTTTAAACATATTCCAGATGCAATTTCGGGAATACTTTGTTCAATCATTTTTATTCTAATGACATTTTGATAACACAAATTTCTTTGAGAATGTTTGTTCTTCAAACATATATGTTGTATTAATTACAATTTTGTATTTTTTTATTAGTTAGCCTTAATGTATATATCTAGGCTTGTATAGGGGAGGGAGGGGGAACAAATGGGGGGCGAAGTTTTTCTGGGGTCTTAACAATCTAACAATCTGTGTGTGTATATAACGCAAGGATTGTGGAATCACTCCAATTAGGCTAATTTACAACTACATTTAGTGGAAGTGCTACTGATCTGGTCAAACATTTATACAAACATAGAAAAGATAATCAATGCACATGTGCATTGATTATCTTTTCTATGTTTGTGTATAGTGTGTGTGTGTATATATTATATATATATATATATAATATATATATAATATATAATATATATATTATATATATATAATATTAGTAAAAGCGTGCACAGTGGAAATTGTGTGTATGTTTTGCTATGTGTGGATATAGAATCTTTACACATGTATATTTTAAACTGTTACTTAGAGAGTCACCAGCTTTCAGAGGAACCAAATAGGATAATCCTGCAGGTCTGAGAGTAGACCCAGACAATCACGCCACACTGTGTGGTTGAATCTAAACATGCTAGGCTACTTATTAGTATTCACCACGGCAAGTGGTGATGGTACCTCATACATTATAACAGAAGGTACCTCACAGCATCATGTTATTATAATAGCATTGCCCTAATAATCTAACGTATAAACAAACATTTCTCCTTCCCCGTTTACCTAAAGAAATGGATTTATCCTTTATATACTCTTTTATACAGATCTAATTGAAAAAAAATAGCTTCAGAGCAATTTTTAATAACTGATAACTGCTTTTTATTTCAGTATAACATTAAATCCTTGGTATACCTGTCTGGCTTTACCACTAAGCAAAAGGCTAAGGACTTGCAAGCGAGCACCTTCATCTCAACCATTAATAGTGGCTGCCAATTCAAATTGTTCTAGCCAATCAGTCCACTCCCTGGTTACCCTATCAAATGGATCAGGTTTAGCAAGGTTTGGCAACTGGGCCTGGTAGAGCTACTGGGTCTAACTGGGGCATTTCATCTGCAGGTACAAGGACATGAGAATTTAAATCAATACTTTCAGTGGCAGCCTCCATAGCTTAATACAGATAACAAACCTACAGAGAAAACGGAGAATAAATGGTATTACCAGCACAGCTGCCACCAATTTGTACCAGATCACTGCTTTATGGAAAGATTATGGGTAGCATGGCACACAGTGGGTTACTCTGGTGGTCTGGCACAAAGCAGACAGTGCACATAAACACGTTCCCCACATAACATATGCAGTAATCAGGGGTGTCCCTGTCTTTAGTGCACCACTTTGAATATTGACCAGGTCTGTATATTGTGTGTCCTTGTAAGTTGGTGTACACTTATCTGTTGTCTCAGAGTTTGTATCCAATAAGGTAAATTGTCTGTCCAATAATCTTTCCTCCCAACAGGTGGTAACAGGATCTTATACACAGGATCTTGTGTTGCAGTCAATATCACTCCTAAGCACGCACCACAATCTACTTTCACTTTCTCTCCTCCTAGCCATAGAGAGCAGGGACGTCTTGTCTTTTATTACTTACTGACACCACCTGCAGGCTGGAGGCGGTATATAAGGAGCCTTGGTGTATATGTGTTACAATACACATCACATCCTGTGTAACAGACCGAAACTTTTTTTTGGATTACACTTCCTTTCACATGGAGCAGACACAGAGGAGTGGTTTAACCCCCATTTTGACAATTCCATGTTGAAATAGGGACTAAGCTCTGTAAGTAAGTTTATGTATTTTGTATATTTTGTGTTGTACCTAATATGCCAGTGCTATTCTTTACTTTTGCAAACCACTGTGTATATTCTGCCACCTTGAAGTTTTCCCCTTGATGCCCCCCAAAGGGGGCTGAAAAATTACACACACCCCACTTTGCAGTTATTGATTTGTTAAAAATGTTTGGAATCATGTATGATTTTCGTTCAACTTTTCACGTGTACACCATTTTGTATTGGTCTTTCACATGGAATTCCAATAAAATTGATTCATGTTTGTGGCAGTAATGTGACAAAATGTGGAAAACTTTAAGGGGGCCGAATACTTCTGCAAACCACTGTACATTTACTGATGGTTATTTAAATAGTAATAGTGAGAGAGTACACACAAAGATATACAACTTTCCTATATGTAATATATATAAATATAATATATATATATATATATATATATATATATATATATATATTTTTTTGTTGTATGATTCTGCTATATTATATTTGTATATTCATTTTGGTTATGGTTCCCAGATTTAAGTAAAAGGGGGTAAGGTTATTTCTTAAAATATGTCTGATACATTCATTCTTGTATATCCACCATATATTTTCTGTCTAGGAAGTTAATTGGGAAATCTGATAAATTCCAGTTGGCGGAATTACATCTGGCTGCAGAACATATGTGTAGTATCATTGTGTTTTTAGGTTTATCCGTGTCTTTATGTGGTAGGTAAAATAGTGCATTCCATATTCATCATCAGCTCTTCCCAAAACTGCGAATCACTGGGCAAGACCACCAACAATGGTATATGTCTGCATCCAGTCAGCTGCCCCTGTAGCATTTTGCAGAATTTATCTGTGATATTTTGTGAAAAAAAACCCAGATGTCTGGGGATACTTTGAATGAACAATCTCTTACATGCCCAAAGTTTCGACCTGCTTAACACCCTGAGCATACAATATGTTCAAACATTTAAAAAGCATCAGTCACAGGCATTATACCATGGTCCACTGAAAGTTAATACTCATTTTTTAGCACTAGAATCATCTAAGCTAGTTTCCTTAAAAGCATCTGATTAATTGTCATAATTATAGCATAACTAACGCCACTTCAAATTTCTAAACATAAACCAGATCACAGCCCCCATTGCCCAATATGTCTGCACATTTTACTAGTTGATATAGGCATGGACATTCAGGGGTATTGGCAACAAATTTACATTAAAGGGGAAGTTTAGCATAAATTCATATGCTTTTAAGAAAAACACAGTTTTTCCCATTCCAATGATGTTAATCTGCCCAGCTAGCATTTTGTATGTGCATAATTATATGCCTTAAAAACATGGACTTCCAGTTTGCAGGACCCCTAATGTTATGGTCATCCAAGAGCCAATGTGAAATTACATTTGGGAACATTATAAACAAGTGGTGCATCCTAGAAAGAAGAACCATTACAGAATCTGAAATGGCAGCTCTTTACTGAGCACAGCAAAGCATAGCAAACCGAATGAAAATCAACTGATTTTTAAAAATGGAAGAGAATATGTAGAATAACTAGGCATGTATAATAAAAATAGAGAATTTAAAAAATATTTTCCACTGAACTACCATTTTAATGCATGATCACATGGGGCCCTTACTTAATGTTATATAGATGCCTAAGTTTATGGGTTTTACCCATTTCTCTGAATCGTTTCCTAGCCTCTCCTTGCCTTGTTTCCTCAAATCCACTATTATATGTATAATTTTATACAGTCAGTGTAGTGTTAAAGGGCATCTATGGTGGGAAAATAAACTCTTTTTTCTTTCTTTCCATGTGTTCTATAATTTCCCACAACCCCCAAAGTGTCTTCACTTTTTTCAGATTCCCTCTCTGTCCTGAGATACACCCGTTAGAAGAATACGTGATTGCATTCCTGTACTCCTACTTGGACTGTCAATCAAATCCCTGTGACGTGATCCCCCCTCCCTGCTCTGTAATAAACATAGAGATACGAGCATTAGCAGGGGGAGAGAGGTAGCTTTGATGTTAGATATAAGGCTGCACTTGACCCCCCTTCTTAATAGCTTTCACTGATTGATGATGGGTCACAAAGAGAGAGATCGTAACCTGTACTGTTCTCCTTCTTCCGTGTCTCCAGGACAGCTTGCTTTCTATTGGTCACTGTGCGTGGGTGTGTTTTTCAGGATGTTGAACTTTTAACTGCTACTGCACATGAGAAGCTTGTCGGTTAGCCAGAGTTGAGACATGGAGGAGGTAACAGAGGGAAGGGGGGAGTGCTGCACACAGATCTGACACCATGGTTAAACAGAGTCAATGACATCGATAGGATTAAGGCAGCACCGAGTACATGAATTTAACTTTGCAAAGGGGCAATGTGTTTTTTTCACTATAGATGCCCTTTAACTACAAAAGCCATTTACTTTTTGTGTTAAGTTACTTGTGTACTATGCTGTGTTGCTGTTACTACTGTATTTTGCACAATATTTTCTCCCTAAAAGGAGTTCTTTCATTTGGAGAAGATTAAAAAATATGTATTTTTAATGTATGAGGAATATTCATTTTCTTAGGGATGTTTTTAATAAACACAGGTGCATGGTGAAGTATAACAAAGCTCTGTATTGTTTGGGTTTTGTTTGATTTATTTGTTATCTTTAGATTGTTTTTATCTGTCCCTACACTGTTTTTCTTTTCAGATTGATGGACCATGTGTTCTTCAAATCCAGAAAATCCGCAATGTTTCTGCACCAAAGGATAATGAAGAGTCTCAGGCAGCACCCAGAATGCTGCGCTTACAGATGACCGATGGTCATACAACTTGCACCGCAATAGAATTTAATTACTTGTCAAAAGTCAGGTGAGATATTATCTAATAAGACCATAACAAGTGAAATCAAATAAATCTCATAAAGAAGGACTATCAGGTTTACCCTGTAACTTTTATTAAGAAAGTACTGTATTCACTCAGCCAGTACTTAATTTGGAATTTTTGTCCTATGATTTCATGTTTTTTCTATGATAAAAAATGATAGAAAATCAAGGGGAGTTTCAGACACTTTGTAACTAAAATTTTAAACTAACACAAATATGAAGCCTAAACTCTCACTTCCCTGAATAAAACCATATGCCCATGCTAGGGTCAACAGAGATGTGACAAGCAGCTATAGCCCCAAGTTAAAATTGCATTAGGGGCAATTACAGCTCTGTGTTTTGAACAGCTTTTAGTTATTCAAACACATTTATATTTTTATTTTACATAACTTTCTGCTATGCTACAGTGCCATCCTTTATTCATATGTGCAGAAATCTGGATGTAGTTAATTGAATTTCACACTTTCTGAAAACAATTAAGGAAAAAGACTATTCAAAGTTGAAACTTGCCCAAACATACATGAAAAGTAAAAGGGTCCATGGCATGTCCATTTTTCTAAGTGTACAAGTGCATAAGTGCAATTACAGAAATAAAGCTACAATATGTATTTTAGCTTTCAGACTATCAAACATAACATCCCTCAGTTTTGGAAGTCCCTTGCCAAAATATAATTTTGGAGCATCCATACCTTCAGCTATAAAACCATGGTATATTTCATACATTTTAAGACATTGGATGCAGTATTATTTCCTGCTTTAAGAAATGTCCTCAATTTAAATGGAAACTGTGGTCTCCATACAAGTGCCCTTTTTAAAGGATCACATTCAGCAGTATGATGGGTGGTATTTCCAGCTAGCACATGACCAGCACCATTGCTCTGCCCCACTGCCACAGGCATGAGCATCCCATGTGTATCCTACGGCTGTAACAGGATCATCTACTGCATTATATGTCCCACCTCCAAACTTCTTAATAATTTTTAAAGCTAACCACAAGCCTGAAAAGAAAACTAGGTAGATATGCACAGAGAATGGTTGCAAGTCTCCAGAAATAGTTTTTTGGGGGGGGGCTTCTTAACAGCACATTGTGTGACTGTCCCCACACTTCCTTGTTATTCCTGACTGAGCATAATTTTAACTTTTACTTTTTTTACTTAACTTGAGACACAAACAGCTTGAGACATCCTAGGCTGTTTTGAAAGGTATAAGAGAGCTCTTTTAAATAGAGGATACTTGTATGGAGATCACAGTTACCCTTTAACATATTCTACATGGATGGTCCTGACAAAATCATGCCCAGCAAATATACTAATAATTTCTTTCATTCATATGCAAATTCTGGACATTCAGTTTGAAGCTTTGTTTTTGTTTTTGTTTTTCTAATGAAGGGGGGAAAAAAATTAAAAAATTCAAGTTTAGCACACAGAGCCCAAAAACACAGAGCAAATAAAACAATCCCAGTAAATCTCTATCTCCTACATGTCCTGCGTAAATGATAAACTACTTGGCAGATCGTTCTAGTCTGCAGGTACGCTATTGAGGCATGACCTGAAAATTGCATCAGCATCTTAGAATGTTAGAAATTAGAGTTGTAGAAATAGCAAGATCAGACCAGTATTTATTACTGATCTGTGCCTTCATTTCATTTTTAAATTACTAGCAAATACTGTAGTATATCGAGGACATTTTTCTGTGTTTACCATAGACCGATCAGTGATATTGATCATCTATCAAAAAATAGTGTGACCGGAAAATCGAAAGCAGCCTAAAATCTACAGAAGATCGAGGCGCAAAGTGGAAGTTACGATATACGCGAGTATAAACTGACCAGAGTATAACCCTATTTTACCTGAAAAAAATAAGTGATTAACTCGAGTATAAACCAAGAGTAGAAAATGTGACCACTACTGCCTTTTGATTCTGTATGAGAGGCGCCTAGTAGTGCGTCATCCATAGCGCAGAGGTGCTAGCGAGTGACCACGGGATTACTTACAAGGTAAGTGTTGACTTTTATAAACCAAGTTCGGTTTTCAGGCTGTCTTTAAAGGTTTTATACTCATACAATACTTTCTTTGGATCGATTTTCAATCGTTTTGGGCGATTTTAAACCGTTGAACTAGCTTAACTTCCCTGACCGTTTTGCATTCAATTGTCCCATGATGCTGCCTGTTCTCCCCATTTTGGGGATTACAAGTTCCTCTTTTAACTTTCAAATTCATTCAATCATTATAAGTTCTGGTATCGTGTATACAAGGGACATCCTGGAAATGGAAACAATTCTGAGAAGGAATAATTAATTCAGGGGAATGAAAGGTCTTGACTGCTGTTTACACTTGATTGATCGCCTCTGCCGTTTCCTCTAACCTTTCCCGACTGCATCCACATGTGCATATAGTATAGCGGAGCACGGATGCAGTCATAAGTTCTCAGGAAGCAGCAGAGCAGGTTTACCCATTTCCCTCTGAAAATGGTCAATTGAAAAGCAGTAGGGGTGTGTACAATTTCTCAGTAAACTTACCTGTAACAGCTTTAGCCTGAAATAATCATAATTTGATTTAGCGCTAGGCACACCTGCTGCGATTTTTCTGCGTTTGCGCTTATGTTTTTTTTCAAACCATTGAAAACTCAGCAACGCACCAAAAACGCACGTTTTCTGGTGCGTTGTGATTTGCGTTCTGCATTTTTAATCTCAATTGCATGCGGTTTCCTGTACCTAATGAAGAAAACGCATGCGCAAACGCAACGAATCGCACATGAAATCACATTCGATTCCGTTTGAGTTTGCGTCAGTGTGGCCGTGCCCTAAGACAATTTTTTAAAATTTGTGTCTGTTATTTAGGGTGAGGTGGTAAGTCTACATTACATGAGCGGCATATCCTATATATAAAACCCTAAGTGTGCGTCCCTGTGTCCGTGTGTGTGTGTCACTGCAGTTCCTATGGACTCACCACAGAGGAGAGTCTCTGCAGTTCCTATGGACTCACCCCTAGAGGGAGAGTCTCTGCAGTTCCTATGGACTCACCACTAGAGGGAGAGTCTCTGCAGTTCGTATGCCTCACCACTAGAGGGAGAGTCTCTGCAGTTCGTATGGACTCACCACTAGAGGGAGAACAGCAATTAAAACAACTGCAGGTAAGGTTGCTTGGGACAGGGGCCCTGGATTTGGTACAGAGGGGGGGGCCTTGGATTTGGTACAGAGGGGGAGCTGTGGATTTGGGACAGAGGGGGGACTCTGACCTTGGGACACCTAAGAGGGTACATGGAGGAGCACTATGGCCTGGGGCACTCTGTGCTTCTAGCGCCCGTTATTGTAGCAGCCTTAATGTCTAGTTAAAAATAATTTGCGCCTACTTTCTGCATACTTAAGGTTTAAGGAATGTTTGCACCATCTAATATTATGTGTACCACACTTGAAAGGGTTTCCTTTCTTGGGAAATATTAAGAATCTTTCTGAATCCTTCTATTCATTGTTGTGATATTTGTCTTTTCTTGACTTTGTTAGAGGGGTCTCCCTTTCTATCATTGATTGATCTGCCATTCATTGCAGCCACTAGAAGAAACGCTCTGCAAGGAGTTGTGTCTTCCAGTTGGCTGCACCGCGACTGTCCCAAAATTGGAAGAGAGGAGGACCGAGTGGATCGCCAAAGCAGATTTTCAGTAAGTAGTGCAGGAGTTAGGAAATTACCCAGGGTGAGAACTTTGTGATTTTAGGTCCTCACCTTGGGTATTATGCTGCCATGGATTGGGGAAAAGGTGAGTAACTTTTCATTTAAAGAGTATCTCCACTCATATTAACAGATTTTGGGAATTCAGTTTTATGAGAGAACAGGAGGTAAATAAGCTGTGTCTTACCTCCCATTTTTCAATAGAACGATCAGGAGCTAGGAAGAATGTAAGAAACTTCCCATCGCTCGCTTCCCTGGCAGTTACGGTTCCTGACAGACTCTGCCTTCTATGCACATTGTGTTCGCATAGAAGACAGTCCATCTAGGCTGTCAGAGGACGTGCAGGGGGAGCGAGCGGGTAAGTTTCTTACCTTCCTCTGTGCTCCTGATTGTTTTTATTGCAGAATGGGAGGTATAAAATCGGTTTACCTCCTGTTCTTCTATAAAACGATGCTCTTTAGCATGCCTTCTTAGGACTGACTCTCCAGCTTTAAGTACTTGAACACATGACCCACTATGGGTGGAGTACCCATTTCCAGAGGCCTGGTCAAACCTCCAATGCAACAAGCAAAATGGGATAGTATACATCCACACAGAGTGCAACTAGTGACCAAACAATTTAATATATACAAATGATACTGTATACTATCCCATCTTTTGTATATATTTTGATTTTTGCATTGGAGGTTTGACCAGCCCTCTTGGAAATGTGTACTCCACCATAGTGGGACATGTGTTCAAGTACTTAAGGTGAGAGTCAGTCCAAGAAAGCAAGTGAAAGAGCGGCAGGGACTTTCATCTCATAAAAGGCAGGTACCTTTATAAAGATAAAGTTTGAGAATTATGTCTCTTACAAAGATAAAAAGTTACTAAAGTAAAAGTTAGGAACCAGCAGAATAAAGCAAACCGTGACGTGGTTGCTGGGCTTAAAATAATCTGGCCAAGTATTGAACTAATTGCTTTTTTCGCAATTCACTGGTAAAGTAAAATGTAAGCAAATTAGTTGATGTGCACTAGGATTCTTATTTTGTATATATTATTTATTTGTGTCACTAGTTGCATTGCTAGTGGATGTATACTATCCCATCTTTTGTATAGGATTTCAGTTACATATACTGCTATGCAATCTGACATTTCACCACTAGATGGTATATGGACTAGTATTATTATTTTCATTTAACGTTGTCTTAAATATAACGGAAGGGAAGACAAATTAGTCCTTTCTCTTCTCCTAAAATACGCATTGCAGAATTGTGTACTTTAGATTGATTGGTTTGGATCTTAGTGTCAAAACTCTCAAAATACCTGCACGATTAAATAGTTCTGGGAAATATGTACTTTTCTTGTTCAAGGTGAACAGCAATCATGAAATGTTTTTATATCTACAGATGATCTTTACAGTAGGGTAAATGTATGGTTTTACCCAGTTAACACAATCTAACATTTGTCTTTCAACATTAGGACTAAAAACCCCTTGGTTTTACAAGAAGCTTTGGAATTTTTTTAATCGCAAATAACAATATCCATTCAGATGGTGGGGACCTTGGAGTTTAAGTTCTAGTCTGCAGGTTCACCATTTCAATATCCAATATTTTCTACTACACCTTAAAGATATGGCAAACTTACATGCAAACTGACATGGTTTCTGAAGTTTTAGACCTGCAACATTCTGTCTATTCCTCTACCTATGGACACCATTGAGATTTTTTTTTCCAAGTTGGGGCTAGCTTTCAAATGGTTTAAAAGTTCAGGGCGGGCTTATGATGCAGCTGATGATGCTCTATCCCAGCAGTGCCCAACCTTAAACTTTGAGGCAAGACCCCAGGTCCTGGGATGTCACAGTGCTAGCAGGAAAAACACCCTTAATTCAGCTGTAACTTTGATAGACTGCAGCTAGAAGCATGACCTTGGAGTCATTTTAAGGGTAGGTTGTCCCTTTTTTTAAAAAAAAAAAGGTCAGTTATTAGAGACCACAGTTTCCCTTTACATAGGACATTTTGCTCATTCACAGATCATGTTAATAAGCCAGTTACTTCTACTGCCAAAACCCACCTTCAACCCATACTCTAGCTGAAACAGTTTATAGAATTATAAGCCGATTTCCATTTCAGACCGTTTTCTGGAGATGTTTTTAGGCATTGCCTGAAAGTAGCTGCTATCTATTGTATGGTATTACATAGATAACAACCTTATCTAGCTATTTGCTTTTCTTCATTCTCTTACTGTTGTATGATAGTCGCAGAGTCACTAAAGCATGGTACACACCAGGTACTTTTCCTCCTGACCGACCGTTTGGCTCTTCCAGCCAGTAGGAAGAACTGTCAGTCAGGGCAATAGGGACTGTGGGACAGTTTACCACTCCCGAGCGTGTGTCCATCTACCGATTCGGATGGATTGGTCGGTCGGATACGGTGAAAACCTATGGATTATTTTGGCCCGATTGACTAATACACTAAACTAGCTCGATCGGACCGAATATTGCATGGTGTGTAAAAGCCTTAACAATATAAACCTAATCTCCCAAATGATGCCGAACTGTGTAAGCTATATTTCCGTATGCTGAATCTATAGAGCTCAGGAATTTTAGTTTTTCTCTTGATCAGTTTATTTTTCCCTGTTCCCTGACAGCCACTTTATTCAGCTTTGCAAGTCCTTTGCAGAGTCCTTTTATTATCTGGCTGCAGTTTCAATTTTCATTCATGTGACTGACTGCTTCGGAAAGCTCCTGATAGTTTGTGACGCCGTAGCAATGTTAACTTTTCTAAATTTTTTAAGTGAATTGGGGATAATTAATATAATCTTCACTCTAGGTACTTGGGGGGAGATTCAATAAGGTCTTATTGTTAAAAATGGTGCTAATTTTGCCCCAACCAATCAGAAATGATTTAACACCCTGAAAGCTAACATCTGATTGGTTGGGGCAAAATTAGCACCATTTTAACGATAAGAACTTTTTTGAATAATACTATATTTTCAAAATACTTTTTAATGGAGAAAAAATTAAAAAGGAACAATCCATGCAGAATCTTTACCTGTCCTTGAGATCTGCAAATGTGCATCAATTTTGCTATCGCTACAGCAGTCAACAGGGTGAATTTTTTAGCATTAGCAATAATCCTTTATTGATAGTTACTTCTAGTAAGCGCTTTAAAGGGCAACTCCACCCTCATAAGAACATCTTTTAGAAATGGAATGGCCTCTTTAAAATATGTTATTATTATAGTTTGTCTATGATCATTACTGTATGCCTGCTATGCGTCTCATGAAACTGAGCAATTTAGAAATCTGTACTGAGCCTGGGCATGCTCAGAAGAGGCAGCTAGGGGATTAATGTTCAGTTATTGGATATGATGTCAACTGTCAAATTCATAACGACAGTTGCTAATTGGAAGAACCAGGAAGCAGAAACAGGGGAAACAGGACATTGCAGGATATCAGGTTAGATTTATATATTTCAATTTTACCGTTATTACCATATTACCGTTTAGGGTTTTTGGGGGTGATTTACTGTATGTAATTTTCCTTTTAGGGCTGGACTTGCCCTTTAATATTAGCTATGGGAGAAGTCAAACATATGGGTTATCTCCAGTGTCCAGTCCGCCTGTGGCCACCTCACTGCCACCAAGTAAACCTCTTTACAGACAGCCCTTATTTATATATTTTTTTTAAAGGCCGGTAGGCCGAAACATGGTTTTTGTTTTGTTATATGCACGAATAAAGAAGGTTTTACCCCTATTTGCAGGTATTGAAGACTGGACTGCCATTCTTTATATAATTTTTGAGTGGTTTGTCACTAAAAAAAAAAAAAGATGCTATAACCTATTATTATGTAATTTGACTATTAATACGGGTAAGGTGGTTTGTCACCCCTCTGATTTAAAGTAAGGCATCCTAGATCAGTTCCCCCTTTTCCTCAGCCCCATCACCCTTTTCTCTGTGTTTTAGTTTATTTTTGATCAGTAAGTCTGCTCCATTTCCAAAAAATTTAGGTCATAGGATAGAGTGTTTACACGGGATTAATAGTTTGTCAACTACTGCAAATAGAACTTATACGCTTTTGCACAATTATAATATCCATTGATGTTAAATGATTAATGTTAAACATTCCGATGCAATTTCGGGAATACTTTGTTCATCATTTTATTCTATGACATTTTGATAACACAATTTCTTTGAGAATGTTTGTTCTTCAAACATATATGTTGTTTAATTACAATTTTGTATTTTTTTATTAGTTAGCCTTAATGTATATATCTAGGCTTGTATAGGGGAGGGAGGGGGAACAAATGGGGGCGAAGTTTTCTGGGGTCTTAAAAATCTAACAATCGTGTGTGTGATATAACGCAAGGATTGTGAATCACTCCAATTAGGCTAATTTACAACTACTTTAGTGGAAGTGCTACTGATCTGGTCAAACATTTATACAAACATGAAAAGATAATCAATGCACATGTGCATTGATTATCTTTTCTATGTTTGTGTATATGTGTGTGTGTATATAATATATATATATATATATATATAATATATATATATATATATATATATATATATTATATATATATTAGTAAAAGCGTGCACAGTGGAAATTGTGTGTATGTTTTGCTATGTGTGGATATAGAATCTTTACACATGTATATTTAAACTGTTACTTAGAGAGTCACCAGCTTTCAGAGGAACCAATAGGATAATCCTGCAGGTCTGAGAGTAGACCCAGACAATCACGCCACACTGTGTGGTTGAATCTAAACATGCTAGCTACTTATTGTATTCACCACGGCAATGGTGATGGTACTCCTACATTATAACAAAGGTACCTCACAGCATCATGTTATTATAATAGCATTGCCCTAATAATCTAACGTATAAACAAACATTTCTCCTTCCCCGTTTACCTAAGAAATGGATTTATCCTTTATATACTCTTTTATACAGATCTAATTGAAAAAAATAGCTTCAGAGCAATTTTTATAACTGATACCTGCTTTTTATTTCAGTATAACATTAAATCCTTGGTTACCTGTCTGGCTTTACCCCTAAGCAAAAGGCTAAGGACTTGCAAGCGCACCTTCATCTCAACCATTATAGTTGGCTGCCAATTCAAATTGTTCTAGCCATCATCCACTCCCTGGTTACCCTTCAAATGGATCAGGTTTAGCAAGGTTTGCAACTGGGCCTGTAGAGTACGACTCTGTCTAACTGGGCATTTCATCTGCAGGTACAAGGACATGAGAATTTAAATCAATACTTCAGTGGCAGCCTCCATAGCTTAATACAGATAACAAACCTACAGAGAAAACGGAGAATAAATGGTATTACCAGCACAGCTGCCACCAATTTGTACCAGATCACGGCTTTATGGAAAGATTATGGGTAGCATGGCACACAGTGGGTTACTCTGGTGGTCTGGCACAAAGCAGACAGTGCACATAAACACTTCCCCACTAAACATATGCAGTAATCAGGGGTGTCCCTGTCTTTAGTGCACCACTTAATATTGACCAGGTCTGTATATTGTGTGTCCTGTAAGTGGTGGTACACTTATCTGTTGTCTCAGAGTTTGTATCCAATAAGGTAAATTGTCTGTCCAATAATCTTTCCTCCCAACAGGTGGTAACAGGATCTTATACACAGGATCTTGTGTTGCAGTCAATATCACTCCTAAGCACGCACCACAATCTACTTTCACTTTCTCTCCTCCTAGCCATAGAGAGCAGGGACGTCTGTCTTTTATTACTTACTGACACCACCTGCAGGCTGGAGGCGGTATATAAGGAGCCTTGGTGTATATGTGTTACAATACACATCACATCCTGTATAAACAACCGAAACTTTTTTTGGATTACACTTCCTTTCACATGAGCAGACACAGAGGAGTGGTTTAACCCCCATTTTACAATTCCATGTTGAAATAGGGACTAAGCTCTTGTAAGTAAGTTTATGTATTTTGTATATTTTGTGTTGTACCTAATATGCCAGTGCTATTCTTTACTTTTGCAAACCACTGTGTATATTCTGCCACCTTGAAGTTTTCCCCTTGATGCCCCCCAAAGGGGGCTGAAAAATTACACACACCCCCACTTTGCAGTTATTGATTTGTTAAAAATGTTGGAATCATGTATGATTTTCGTTCACTTTTCACGTGTACACCATTTTGTATTGGTCTTTCACATGAATTCCAATAAAATTGATTCATGTTGTGGCAGTATGTGAACATGTGGAAAACTTTAAGGGGGCCGAATACTTCTGCAAACCACTGTACATTTACGGATGGTTATTTAAATAGTAATAGTGAGAGAGTACACACAAGATATACAACTTTCCTATATGTATATATATAAATATAAATGCCCCAACCAATCAAATGTTAGCTTTCAAATGTTAAACAAGATCTGATTGGTTGGAGTAAAATTAGCACCATTTTAAACGATAAGAACTTTTATTGAATCTCCCTGTATATGTTTTACCCTGATCATTGTTGTTAAGTTACTGAAGTTAAATGTAGCAATTTAAACCAAGCAAAACAACTTTTAATTTTGCTGGAGCAGGTACAAAATATCATGGTCTTAAAAAGAAACCAAAGGTATAAAATAAAGCCCTGCCACATTGGAAATTAAAACTTTTCTTATTCTAAAGGGGGTGAGTTTTGTTCAATATTTAATGTGTAGCAAACTATCCATCAAGCTTTGACACATTTTGATTCTTTTTTACTCTGGAGACAATGTGTTAAAGGGTAGGTCCAAAACAAAAAATTGGCAAGTTGTCCGTTATCTGCCCCAAACCTTAACTGCTCTTTTTAACAGTTTTACACACATTTGTAACTAGATATTTAAAGTGCAAGTCCAGCCCCAAAATGAAAACTTAAATACAGGTAAATCACCCCCCCCAAACCCTAAACGGTAATATCTGTTGTATTCAATTAGATCAACTGGACTTGAAGTTTAGTTCTTGAAGTTTTCAAGTCTAGTTGATCTAATTGAATACAACAGATATACCATGACCTGGATGAATGAGAACCTTCGCAAGCCTAAACGGTAATAGTTTGAAACCTGGAATATATGTCTATTAGGGCTAGGCCACACTGCTGCGTTTTTTTTGCATTTGCGCTTGCGATTTTACAAAATCATTGAAAACGCGACAACGCAAAAAAAAACAACACGTTTTTCGGTGCGATTGCGTTTTGCGTTCTGCATTTTTAATCGCAATCGCATGCGTTTTCCTATACTTATTGAAGAAATCGCAAGCGCAAACGCAAAAAAAAATCGCACATGAAATCGCATGCTATTGCGTTTGCGTTGCAGTGTGGCCTTGCCCTGCGAGATTATATATCTATATATATATATATCTAATATCTATATATATATACTATATCTATATATATATCTATATATATATTATATCTATATAATATCTAATATATATCTATATATATATATATATATATCTATATATATATCTTATATTATATATATCTATATATATATATCTATATATATCTATAACCCTATATATATATATCTATATATATATATCTATATATATATATCTATATATATATATCTATATTATAATATCTATATATATATATCTATATATATCTAATCTAATATATCTATATATATATATCTTATATATTATCTATATATATCTATATCTTATATTCTATATATATATATCTTATATATATAAAAATCTATATCTATATCTAGATATATATCTATATATATATATATATATATATATATATCTATATATATATATATATATATATATATATATCTATCTATAATATCTATATATCTATCTATATTATCTATCTATATATCTATATATATCTATATATACACACATACATCATCTAACCTGAAATCCTGCACAATGTCCTGTTTCTTGTTTCTGCTTCCTGGTTCTTCCAGTTAGCAACTGTCAGTCATGGATTTGACAGTTGAGATCACAGCCAATGACTGAATGTTAATCCCCTGTCTTCCTGTTCTGAGCATGCCCAGGCTCAGTACCTGCTCAGTACAAGTTTCTTAATTTGCTAATTTTCCATGAGGCATCCAGAAGCATAGCAGGCATACAGTAATAAATTCATAGGACAAAGTAGGATATATCAATATATTTTAAAGAGGCCATTCTTTCTAAAATATGTTCTTATGAGGCTGGAGTTGTCCTTTAATCCCCTGTCTGCCTCTTCTGAGTATGCCCAGGCTTAGTACAGGTTTCTAAATTGCTCAGTTTCCATGAGGGATCCAGAAGCATAGCAAGCATACAGTAATGAATTTATAGTACAAACTATGATATATCAACATATTTTAAAGAGGACATTCTTTCTAAAAGATGTTCTTATGAGTTGCCCTTTAATGATAAGTTGTATTCCTTTGCGGCAAAGGTATCTGCCTGCTCCCTCTTCTCAAACCGCTTTTTATAAGCTTGAGCAGAAGAGGCATCCGCTGAAACTGCAGCCAATAATTAGCGGTGAAGTTAGTTTTCACAGCCTTAATTGACTAGCGAGAGGGGCCAGCATACTCTGCCAGAATGGGGACAATGATTATCCTTAAATATCTGGTTAGTAATGCCAGTAATAAATACAAAATTTATTGTTGGAGGCTGGTAACTGACAATTGACCAGTTCTTTTTTTAAGGGTGGAAATATCCTTTAAAGGACAACTCCACCCTCATAAGAACTTCTTTTAGAAAGAATGGCCTCTTTAAAATATGTTGATATATTATAGTTTGTCCTATGAATTCATTACTGTATGCCTGCTATGCTACTGGAGGCCTAATGGAAACTGAGCAATTCAGAAATCTGTACTGAGCCTGGGCATGCTCAGAAGAGGCAGACAGGGGATTAACATTCAGTCATTGGCTGTGATGTCAACTGTCAAATCCATAACTGACAGTTACTAACTGGAAGAACCAGGAAGCAGAAACAGGGGAACAGGACATTATGCAGGATTTCAGGATAGACTTATATATTTCAGATTTCAAACTATTACCATTTAGGTTGTGAAGGTTCTCATTCATCCAGGTCATGGTATATCTGTTGTATTCAATTAGATCAACTGGACTTGAAGTTTAGTTCTTGAAGACGTTTCGCCATTCTGGCTTTCTCAATTCAGAATGACTTGTGGCAATTATGTACCCTGGAAAATCCCAATTAGCATATCACAGGGGGTGATTGGATAGTGGCTAAGAGGTGTTATAGGAACGCCCAGAGTAAAGTGTCAAAACAGCACTGTACATGGCAGACAGTTGGTGTCGAAACCCCCCCCCTCCCCACCTCTATTTAGGATGCACAGTATGTGGTGACATTGTTCTTCCCAGAAATTGTTTCCAGGTGGGTGGTATGAAAAAGTAGGTGAGGTAGAACAGGGAAACCGGGATCTGAGGTGTTTAACTTTTTCAGTGCCAACAGGCTTCCCCAGTGTATTGCTATTATTACTTTCAATGCCAGCAGAGTATTACCATTTACCCTTCAGTGCTAAAAGACTTTCTTATAAATACTTTGTGCCAGCACTTTCCCAGAGCATTAACGCTTTCAGTGCCAGCAGACTATTACCTTTAACCCTCTCAGCTGCCAGCATTGACATAATATACAGTATGTACCTGCTTTTCAGGTCTCCTTTGAATTGTTCACTCCTCACCTACTATTTCAAATAGGGGAGTTGGGTGGAAGGAAAAAAGAGGCATCACACGGCTGCTAGTCACAGAGTCCACTAAGTCTAAAGCAGCCTTTACTTGTTGTTTTTAGAACTGCTCTCCTCCATTCTTTTAGCTGAACTCATCCTCCGCCTCCTTCCTTCACCTGCACTACATTCATTTGCAACATTGTTTCCAAGTAGAGTGAGCCTAGTTCAGGCACTCTGCTCACTAAAATGTTGCAAATTGAAGCAGCTGAACACGGAAAGCAGTTCTAAAACAGCAAATAAAAGCTTACTGGGCGATGCTAGGGAGAACACAAGGCACCCTAGTTCTTTGCCTAAGTGGCCTGTGCCTAGAAATTACCCTGGGAAGATGCAGTAGAAAAAAAACCTCTCCAGTAAAGTTTCTTCTTGTCCTCCAGGACAGGGGGCAGCATGTAAAGTTCTTTGTCTTAACCACACCCAGTATATTTTAGATCTCGTAACTTAGATCTTAGGGGGTAAGACAGCCATGTAGGGATCTGGAGCAAGGGGTGAAAGGGCTCCCCTGCGCATGCCCGAGTATTTCAGGAGGACAGTTATGGGGCAGAAACATTTTGACACAGACAGCTCCTACTCTTCATTTTCTTGGACTTTGAACAAGCACTGCAGGAGAACCTTGACAGAGGTAATAATTTTTTTTTATACTACACAGTGGGGCAAGCAGTGGGTTTAATTTTAGTTTTGGGGTTGGACATGCCCTTTCTAAATATATTCTGTTTGGATTCTACATACAGAGCGCAATGATTTCTGGGTGGGCAGGGATTAGGAGGTTAATTTTGAAAATACCATTTCAAAAAAGGGAGATATTTCTTCAACTATGTTGACACCTACATTTTCTGTAATCACAATATTTCATTTCTTGCATGCATCCCTTCCACAGAAACCTATTCTCTGCCTGTACAACATTTTACTCTTTTATATCCTCTGTATGTGTGACACAGCATTAATCACTCACAAACTCCTTGATATATATATATATATATATATATATATATATATATATATATATATATGCTATGAATACAGAGAAATTGTCGTAAATAAAAGCACCCAAGGGGGCATGAAACTCTATATTAAATTGTGTATTATTCAATGTGTTTCAGCCCACAAGCCAATCAGGGCAGTTAAATTGCAGATTGAGGTCTCTGGTAAAAATGCTGATTGCACATAATTGGGCAGTGCATATAACTACAAAAATTTTAACTTCTGTTTGTTACCATGTATAGTACAAAACAAAGTAAATGTGGAATTTAGCTCGTTTAACTACTACTTTGCGGGGTCTGCACCGTATTAATAGCACAGGCACCTGATGCAAAACTACAACCGTTAATTTATGTGCTACTTTGTAGTGTGAAAATGAATGCCTTTTAAATTGAGGAATTACCTCTGCTCTTTACCTTCCAGGTTCCCCCGATGCAGTAAATCACACTGCTTTGTGGGAACCCAGGGAGAGGAGAGCAGTGTGGAGGGTATGTACAACTTTTTCATTTTTGTTTTGAATTTTTTGAGATCATCTTTTTTTTTTTTTTCTTCTTTCCTTACCATTCTTGTAGATTAGAGAGGTAAAATGTAATTGTGCACTAATGGCATTTGCTTTAAAAATGTTACTCAAAGTCGAGTGCAGATATATATACCTGGGATTACAATGTAAATGAAAAAACATGACTGGCCCTTGAAATTTCATAATACCGTATAAGCCGAGTTTTTAGGTTTAAAAATTAACCTAAAAACCTTGACTCGGCTTATACTCGAGTCACAAGGAACTTACCTGCAATCCAGAGGCAGCCGCAAGTCCGGCGGCAGTCCCAGTATTCTTGCGGTTGCGCAATGACGTCTTCACGCACGCTGGCGGGATGACGTCATCGCGCAGCACGAAGCAGTAATGGGAACTGCCGCCGGACTCGCGGCTGCTCTGGATTGCGAGAGAGGAAGACTGAAGACCAGGTACGGGTAAGTGAGGGGGGGGGGGGCTGGGGGTACTGGGGGGAGGGCTGGGGGGACAGTATGCCATACCGTAACCCCCCATACCTTTCTACTATAGGTGGTTGGAAACTACAACTCCCAGCAACCAAGCATGCTGGGAGTTGTGTTCCCAACATCTACAGTGGAAAGGTATTAGGGTTACTGTATACCCTGGCTTATACTCGGGTCAATCATCTTTTCAAATTTTTGAGGCAAAAATGGGCCTCGGCTTATACTCGAGTATATACGGTACACCTAGATATTGTTTCTTGTAGTCCTAGTTGTAAAAAAGAAAAGAAGCAACTGTAGCCTGATTTTGCCTCATTGTTTTAAATTCCATTCAAACAGCTTAGCATCACCTAACAGAAACACCTATATTTAGTTTGCTTCCTTCTGAAAGAAAATTAGAATGATTTCTTTTGTATGCTGCATTTGGAAAGCAATGATTGTGACTGTATTCCTCATCCTTCCTTTTCTTTCTAGTCTGAACACTCCACCTGGCACAAAAATAAAGCTATTAGGAACTATTGAAGTGAAAAATGGCTGCTTGCTTTTGGATGACACTAACACTATCGTTCTTGGAGGTGAAGTGGAACATCTCATAGAAAAGTGGGAGCTGCAGAGGGTGAGGTTAACACAAATCACTCTGAGTTCTTTTTTTTTTTTGGCAGCGTTATTAAATTGACTTTTCCAGGCAGAGAATAAGCATCCTTTCGAAGTAGGTATTCATTATTCCCCTATAACAGCTTTTGCCTATTTAGTCCAGGAAAGCAGAACTAACACATGCTATTTATCAAAATAAGTAAACCGTTTACAACATTTTGTTAGTACTTGCTTGGTATATATATTTAGAAATATACACTATTCAGTTTAAAAATATTTAGTTGCAAAGGGATCTAGAGCATGCAAAACAACTGTCACTTGTGTAGAAAGTAATTTTGATGAGTAAAAACTAGATGTTTGATCACTTGAATGGACGGGGCTTAAGTATGCACACAGATTAGAGCTAAGTTAGAGCTGTTTACGCTGAAGTGGCACTTGCACATGGATATGATTACTTTATGCAAATATATTAATGGACCGTGCAATAAGCTATCTGGTACATTGTTCACAAATTGATCATTTCAGAGGACTTGTGGACATCATTTATAAGAAAAGAGGAAAAATTTTCATCTTCAGGTTAGGAAAGGTTACATCTTATTCTAACATTTGAGACTAAATTTGCTGTATCAACAGTAGGCTTATATTTTATAATAGGAATATAATACATAAGTGTGATATTTTATAATGGGAGCTGCAGTGGTATATATCCTTATACAAATCATTCACCTATGTCACTAAGTGACTCCTTTCTTAAATTTCTTATATCCCACTACTCCGCCCATTCCAGTGTTCTTGCCTGTACAATGACTCAGCATGTTTTGCTGTGTTTAACTTCACTAACAACCTGCTGGAGCTGCTTCCTGTCACTTCATAACAAATGTCTCTCTCCTCCTCCACAAAGATTTGTTTAACCGCATAGATGCTGGGCTGTGGTTTTCCTTTCTACTGGGTTTAGGCTACAGAAGGTAGCTTGGGGGGTTTAAATTAAGGTGGGAATAGGGACAAGGCTAGAATTTAAAATGTGAATGGGGTGAAGGAATCCAATACTTATGTATTATAAGAAATAATGCGCCCCTTCACATTAATGCGCCACCTCGGAGTTCCCCCTGTCTTGTATAAAAGCACTCAGCCTAAGGCCTCGTGCTTCTATATGGTCAGGGAACTCCTCGGTGGCGTAATATCCTTATATTACACTTTAAGGGGCGCATTATCCCTTATATATTGACACCTGGTTATCATTCTGTCTCCAGTTATTAGACGAAATCTTAAATTCAGTGATATATAAGATATTTACTTTACTGTAAGAGCCTGATCATATTCCCCCAGGCCGGTGGCCTGAAACCTCCTCTCAATGCTTCGTTCAGCGGCTGCATACCCAGTTCCCAAACTTTTTTTGAGATATGTGATTTTTGTGATATGTGGCCTTCGTATTCTTTGGTGTATATTTGCCATATTTTTTTTTACTAGCTTTTTTGGAGGGTTATTGACTTTTCCATGTGGTTTACATGAGATGTCTTGGTGCTGAGTAGAAATATGCTATTCATTTTTGTTCTTCTGTTTTTAACCCTTCCATTGGTTGGTTAAAAATGGCAGTAAATGGCGTTAGGTTAAAAGAGGAAAATATTCAGCATGGTTTTGCACATCTTCCAAAAAATCCATACATGATTAAACAGCAAGCAATGTTGCTGGGAGGCTGGAAGACCACATCCTCATAAACAAAGATTAGGGAAGGTATTGGTGATTTTATGTAAAAATGTATGAGTTCTGTACCAATCATATAGTATCTTAAATGTGCATTCTTTAGTAAACACATTAATGGAAAATGTATGCGAGGTGGTGTACATCAATAACCATTGTTGTTCCTCCAGTACAGTTTGAAATTTATTCTCCCATATGGAAACATTTTTAGATTACCGACTGTGGGAAATGTCAAGTTATGGAGCAAATAGCAGTGATTAATCTAGTAGTGGAGGATGGGTTGGAAAATTGTTTTTCAAAAAGTGGTGAGTTGTTTGTCTGTGCATTTCTGGAGGATAGTTTGTGTGAAATTTAAAATTCTAGTTTAGGGGAACCATAGCATCTAAGGGATTTTGTATTTACATGATGCCTCAGCCCACAACATTACACTGCTGTCTAGGTCAAGATATCCAAAAGGGTAAACATACCAAGGGATGTCCAAATGGCTAAGTTTCCTTCAGAGTTACCCACGGAATATATTGGAATATAGCAACGCTGTATTCCATTATATAATGGAATACAGCATCGCTGGGACAAGATGGTATAGTTTTTGTCAGGTTTCCCATATTCGAAAGGATAAGCATATAGTCTTAGGGTAGTTGTTGGTGTATTTAAGTTGTTTTTACTTTGGTAAGGAAGCTGATACATTCTTAAAGTAATTTAATATAGGTATAGAAAAGACCCCTCTGTCTTTGTCTGCCTAAATATTCATATTTTATGCAAGCTCTTCTCCCTTTATGCAAGGACTTCTTCCCTGATTCCATGTTGTAATCTATTTAAATCTGCCTGTCTCACAGAGAATGATAAAGCCCAGAATAGGTATATTTAATCTAGGAAGTATGATCATTTTGACTGCTACTACAACTGATTACAATTTACAACTCAATAATTTACCCTTACGTAGTCTGCATAGATGTTTCTTTCAAATTTGGCCCCCTGTGTCTGCATTCTCCTTCTAAAGTCATCTGTGATTACAGTGGACTGGGCTGTCAATCAAGCCTTTGTTAATGATATGCAGAACCACACCTCCTGACCTAGTGATGGTATTTGCATTTCCAATGCAAATAAACATAAACTTCAGACAGCAGAAAGGCACATTCACAAGTACTGTGTTGATCTCCTGTGCCTTACTACTTGTTATAGGTAATTAATTTGTCTTGAAGAGCTAAATTATTATTATTATTCTCCTTTTTCTCCCTCTTCCATTACCAGTGGAGTAACTAGGAATCACCCCAGAAAAACTATAATAGGGCACCGGTTTTCTGGGAGCAGTTTATACCTGTCATAGGAAAAATAAGAAGATAGGGCCCCCTTGCGGTTGTTCTCCCAGCTCCCCTTGTTGTTATGCCCCTGTCCATAACCTAGCTAAGGAATCCATTGAAGCCTTTCCACTGCGAATTTCAGGAAGTCATTCACTATTATAGGCACAGACCTTAATTGTGGACAATTCGAGGTTTTAGGGTCATGTGATAACACAAACACTCCCCCACGCAGACACAAACCTACTGGCCTACTCTTCTATTCCCATGGCAGTCATACTTAAAAGGTAACTACAGTCAAAACACTAATTTTGCCCAAATATCAAAAAAGTAAAAAAAACATTAAACCCCCCCCCCAACCTGACACAGGTACACAAAACTACTGACCTTTCCTTTCAGTTATGTGGCAGTTATATTTAAAGGGGAAGTTCTGTGCAAATACATGTATTTTTCAGAAAAAAAAGCAATATTTTTCAATTGCAATGACCTTAATCAATTCAGCATTGTATCTGTGTATAAATAAATACAACCGAAATACTGACTTCCTGTTTGCAGGACCCCTAGTAGAGATCGTTATGGTCTTGCCCTTGACCCAGCGCCTGGGTTGATTCAGTTGCTCAGTAGAGATCTGAGCATCTTTGACCCATTCAACAGCCAATCAGTAGAAATTACTGTAACATTCCAAGGATGTAGTGCATCCTGGGAAGAAGAAAGACCGTTAAGAATGTAAAATGTCAGCTCACTAATGTCAACAGCAGGGATCAGCAAAGGGTATGAAACTGATTTTTCAAAATGGGGGGAATATGTAGAATATCTACGAAGGCATTACACAAACTAACAATTTAACCAATATTAATAATTTCCACTGCTGTCCCTTTAAAGTGTAACTAACAAAATACATTTTTGATCAATCATCAAAAAAGTTAGTCCCCCCCCCATTTCAGTAATTTCCATCTATAAGCCCATTCCTTGTTCATAATCCTATAATATATAGAGCTTTCTTTATTTAAAGGTAAGTTGTTTTTTTGAGTTTAGTGACCCTTTAAGTTATATAGGTATAAGTGTACCATAGTTGTAATAAAGTGAGTGACGTTTGGAGGAAGCTTAGTTGAACACCTAAGAATCCACTACTTGAAGTGGAATTTTTTGTGTGGAGTTTGTTGAAGGTGATCAGGTATGTGAAGATGAGCTATTGATTTGGGGTGATTAACTTAAAGCTGGACAGAGTTCCAAATTAAAAAATGGTGTAGAGTTAGGAGAGGGTTTTTCAAGTACAGAAATTTATCATAGGCAAAGAATGATAATTTGGAATGTATGTGGCCTGTACTTATTCCAGTGACAGTGGACAACTCAGTTGGGTTATTATACAAACTAAAGATTCCTAAAATAAAGCAAATTGGGAAGACAAATTTCAGCAGTACTCTCTGTAAATATGTCCAATTTACCCTGTCCAATACTTTTTCAATATCTAGTAAAAGGAATATAGATGTTATGATGTAAAGGTTTTCAAATATTGTCAGATGCCTGTCAGTCAGGGACGAATATTGTTTGGTCATAATGTATTGATTTCGGCAGTAGGAAGTTCAGTCGGTTTGCTAGAATTTTTTTGTGATAATTTTAATGTCTGTCTTAAAGGGCATGTCCACCCCCAAAACTAAAATTTAACCCCTTACTGGCCACATCAAGTAGTTTAAAACAATCCTTACCTTACATTCCTGCTCAAAATAGTTCCCCTGCTGTGCCCCTCCAAAGTCCAGGAAACTGCTGTGTAGGAGCAGTGTGTGACTCATGCTGTGCCTGAGACTTCCTCAACCTCATCAAGGTTGAGGCATGCTCAGTGCAGCCCTCCCTGCCTCTCAGCCAATCACGGACGTGGCTGCCGGTCCCGCCCCCTGCTTTCAATTCCATGCAAGCAGAGGGCCTGAACACTGCAGCGGAGGAGAGAGGGCAGGTAATTAAGAATCAGGGGACTTTCTAACAATTATATTAATGCGGTTGGGGCTGGGGGAGCATGCCCTACCACACAACAAAAGTTAAATTTCGGGGTGGACATGCCCTTTAATAAGGGATATTGGTTGATAAATGAAAGGTTGAGTGGTGTGCCCGTCTGGCTTTGGGATAACCATATTATGAGCTTCTTACATATCGGGTGGTAGGTGTGAGAAGCTGTTGAGCAGTTCATTGCAAAAGGTTTTGATGCGTGGGTTTAAAAAAATGCGGAAGAGCTGTAAGTCATCTCTGTCTGTAGAGCTTTGGAGTCAGTGAGATAAGCCTATTTTTTAAGAAAATTGTCTATTTGGGCAATAGTAACTAGCTGTCTTTTAACTGTCATACTGTCATTCTGTTTCTGGTAGTATTGGGCAAAGTATTGGTGATATATGTTGTCCATGTTAATCTTGAAATGGAAATCTATTTTGAGTCATTCTCTGATTGAGTTTGTTTGCCATCATGGTGTCAGGTTTGTTACTTTTACAGTCAAATTTATAGTTGGCAAATCTCAGCACTTTCTCAGCTCTAGATGTCAAAAAGAGGCTTAGTTTATTACGAGCCTCTGTTATTTGTGAAGCAAGTTTAACATTAAAATGTTTGACCAGCTGGCTTTGCCATTTCACAATTTTCACCTAATTTCTTAATTGTACCCTCTTGCTGTTTTTTTCTCTCTAGCTGCACTTTGTAAAAAATGTTCTCTCATTATCGCTTATGTGCTTTCCAAAGTGTGAAATGTTGTATTTCGTCAGTCAAGTTATGGATCTCTGTAGGTCTTTTGTTTTTCTTCTAGATTTTGCTTGTTTGCGAGTATGAAGTCTTTTAGATGCCGCAAAGGTTAAGGTCTAGCTGTAGCAATGTTCTGCAGTATCAGGGAGATATAGGCTGATCTATATCTGACCAAGTGATTTCCACTATCTTTGGGTCGAAAAGTTGTGAGGAAACAAAGATGTAAATTTAATCTAGTGAATAGGAGAGTAAAATGTGTCTCTCAGTTATGGATTGTATAGTCTCCAGTAAGGATGGACTAGCTCTTGAACCCGTGTTTGAGACTGATTTTGTGAGTTTGTACGGACTCAAATTTTTTAGAACTCTCTGAACTATGAACATTTTGTAAGGCTAGCGTGAAATGCTACCCAGTGTTCTGCTACCCCTTTCTCTGCTTCCTGGTTCTTCTAGTTATTAGTTGTCAGTCATGAATGTGACAGTTGACATCACAGACTACGAATGAATGCAATTTCTCAAACGGCTTCATCAGAGCATGTGTGAGCGTCTAAAAGAGCTTGATAAGAATGGAGGAGAAGAGCATTTTGCTGTATAACAAATTAATCTGACATCGGTCAGCTTTCTAACCCTTTGGATTTTGGGTTTGGGGGTGATTTAATACATAATCTTTAATTTGGGATGGACAGGGTGGGTTATTTTGTCATCAGTGAAGAAAAAAGCTGCAGTTTTTATTAGAAAGTAATAACATTGGGCCTGAAGTTTGTTAATGAGCCTGAAAGGTTGCTATTTAGCCTGATATACTCATGGTTAGAACTTGTTTATATATTTTACAAATATAGAAGTTAAATCGGAAAATGCAGAAGCAATAAAACTCCCATTTAGATTACACACCAATTTTTAATTATCTGTGCATTTCAGAAAAGGTTTGAGTATATTTATTAAATGCATTTTCTTTTTTTTTATTTTTTTTTTTTATCAGAGCTTATCAAAGCATAGTAGAAGCAATATTGGGACCGAAGGAGGACCACCACCATTTGTGCCTTTTGGACAGGTAATTTTAAAATTTTAATTAAAAATATTATACTCACTTCTTGTGCATCAGTTTAGGTCCTCACCCTGGGTACTATCGATTATGTGGAGGGAGGGTTTAGATAGGTGTTTATTCACTTTTTCAGTGAAAATATTTCTTTAATGCACTGATTGAAGACCAGGAGGTTAAGGAGCTATACCTTATCTCCCTTTCTTCAATCAATGTCTGTGGAGCCAGGAACGAAGATGGAAGAAACTTACGTTTTGTGCGATCCTCCTCCCCTCCTTTCTCCACTGAAAGGTCCCGACCGCTTCCTGGTTCTGATTATGATTATTATTATTATTGTGGATATATAGCGCCAACATCTTCCGTAGCGCTTTACAGTTACATGTATACATTCACATCAGGCCCTGCCCCGAAGAGCTTACAATCTAAGCACATTTATTTGACACAAACAACCTATCAGTATGTCTTTATTATTGTGGGGGAAACCGGAGTGCCCGGAGGAAACCCACGCAAGCATGGGGAGAACATACAAACTCCTTGCAGATGTGTTCAAGGGTGGATTTGAACTCAGGACCTCAGCGCTGCAAGGTATCAGTGCTAATCACTGAGCCACTGTGCTGCCCTACAGCACGCATGCACGATAATGCGCGTTATAGTTAAACAGAACCAGGAATTAGAGATGGCCAAAACTCACCAGTTTCACCCCGTTTTCAGATTCCTGGATCTTTGGAAAATCCTGAAGATCCGAAAATCTGAAAACGGAAACATTTTTGATTATTGTCGAATGTTCAAGGCTATTTTTTATAATTTTCGAAAATAGTATTGAACGTTCGATAATCCTCGAAAATACAATCAGAGACTACTTTCGAGTTTCCATTCATATTTTCGAGGATTATCGAATCTTCAAGGCTATTTTCGATATTCCTCAAACTTCTAAAGTAAAGAGGTTTGTCAACACTATTTATTCAGATTATGTTTCAGCAAAGAAATCTAATAACTGTATGCGTAACCAGAGCCTTAATCGGGTGCAAAAAGCATTCATGGTCCATATATTTGGTTGTACAATTTCATATCTCCTGTCTCTTAAAGGAACATTATACTCATGCAGCAACTAACAGTCAGTCATTCATGCAATAACGAACAGCTATCTGGTTTCACCAATGCCCTCTCCATTCATTAACATTAAAGCGTATGACCATCTTAAAAAAAAGTTTTTCCATAGTGTAGTCATCTCACTCCCCACCCTAATCGCATGGATTAGATTCCCGCAGCCATGGTCTCTAATGATACTTCCAGGAACGAATCACGAATCCTCATTAGGGGCCGGACCGGCAACCGTGTCTGTGAGGTTGAAAGGCAGCCAATCATATACGCAGCTGCCGGGTATGCAGAGAGCAATTTACCTGCCTTTTTTTTTTTTTTAAAAAGGGAGGGGGGGACTCCTTCCTATCCCATGTTTTTTTAAGCTCTGGGAGTTTACTTTTTAAAGGGGGCGGGGCACAACTAGCCAATAAATAACTATCAATCACCCAGCCCTCCCCCAGGCACACTACATGTAGAAACTATCCATTCTATATAAGTAAAACTTATTTCTCTGTCACTCATATCTCCCAACATTTGAAAACATATGAGGGATATTAAAAGGGAGTATGAGTTGCGGGCGCAAATGTTGGCCACGCACATTTTTCTTAGACCACACCCCTTTTCCATAGGTTACGCCCAATTTAAAGATAAACCCCATGAAAAAGAGGACACTTTTTAAAACATACTTTACTACCCAGTATGCTAAGATCAGTGTTTATCTATTTATTTGTTTTATGTGTATCTATTTTTATAGCCTGGTCTGTATATCTATCTTTGTCTGTCTTCCTACCTACCTATCTATCTATTTTTCTATCTGTATCTTTTTATCTACTGCTCTATCCGTCTATCTCTTTTTCTCTACCTAACTATCTGCCTCTCTATTTGTCTATCTGTATTTATCTGTCTGTCTACCTGTCCATCTTATATATTTATCTTTTTCTGTCTATCTGCATCTTTCGATCTACCTGAATATCCATTTATCTCATACTGTCTGCCTACCTACCTGTCTGTCTCTCTGTCTGTATCTTTCTACTGTATCTACCTGTCTATCCATTTATCTCTTTCTGTCTGTTTACCTATCTGTCTGTCTCTCTATCTGTTTACTTATCTTTTTTTTTTTACTTCTCTTTTTACCTACCGGTCTATTCATCCATCTATCTGTCTGTGTCAACCATATCTCTATCTATCAATGCCACACACATAAGCTTACCTACACATCTGACACACAAACATGCACTGACATAGAGACGCACACATACATGGACACAAACTGACGCCCATGCACTGACTGACATACTGAGACACACACAAAGACATACACACTGACACACACATGCACTGATATACTGACACACACCCTACACACATGCAGATATACTGACACACACAGTACACACATATCACACACCTACACTGATATATGGACATGCACATGCACTGATATACTTACATGCACATGCACTGATATAGTGATACACACTACACACAGATGGCGATATACTGACACACACTACAAACATGACACACACAATGATATACGGGGACACACACTTCACACATACACTGATATACTGACATACACGACACATCATGCATTGATATACTGACACACACTACACACACATGGGGCATAACTGGCCCCTCCCCTGACCCTGCCCAGAAGCCAGGTTCTGCAGGGTGGGATGTCTGAGATGAACATTTCAGTGTAACAGGCAGATGTTTACTGTCTCCCTAGCCATGCTGTATCCCCCTATGGTCACTGCATGGCAAATTGATTCAGCATTAAGATCAGTAAAAGAAATAAGCATCATCTGTTTCTCTGTGCACTTTCTGTGTAGATAAACCCAATCCCGCAGTTAGCTGCTGCCTGTGTTACTGTAGCACTATACCTAACAAAGCCCCCCCACCTTCAAACTCCTACAGCTAAAAGAAAGTCTTACTTTATTTAAGCAGTTATTACAGCTCCCAGTGCTGCTTACCTTCCCATAGCAAAACAGTTTAACTTTTACTATAGCAAAAAATCACTTTCTGAATGTTATTGGCTGTAAGGGGACACAGATCATCTCCACGCACATGCTCAACACTAGCTGTGCCTCAATTTTGGATAGATACATAGAGAGGAGACATGCATACTAACTAGGAGTGAGCTAAACAGGACATGAGATCTGGTGCATAGTTCCCAACCGTCCTGTTTTTGGTGGGATAGTCCTGCTTTTCGGGTGTTTTACCACTGTCCCCGCACCCCCTCTGTGTTCCCGTGATTTCCCAGTTCTCTCTCAATGTCTGATGAACTTTTACAGCTAAAACCCGGAACACCGGAAGTGAATCTGCAGGCTTTAGGACCCTGCATGGAGATGTCAGTAAGACTCAGTTCCTGTCTGCTGGGGGCGGGGCAATTTCAAAATGGAACTGCTGGGGAGACCTGCACACTGTGCTGCCCTTCTGCTCATAATCCAGTGTCTGTCAGTCCTCCTGTTCAAAATCCAGTGTCTGTCAGTCCTGTTCAAAATCCAGTGTCTGTCGGTCCCCGTGTTTTAAAAAATCATTGTCTGTCGATCCTCCTGTTCAAGAAACAGTATCTGTTGGTCCTCCTGTTCAAAATCCAGTGTCTGTCAGCCCTATTGTTCAAAAACCAGTGTCTGTCAGCCCTCCTGTTCAAAAACCAGTGTCTGTCAGCCCTATTGTTCAAAAACCAGTGTCTGTCAGCCCTCCTGTTCAAAAACCAGTGTCTGTCAGCCCTCCTGTTCATTAGACGGTGTTATCAGCCCTGAAATTTATTAGAAATGGTTGTCAGCCCTTCAGTTAATTATACAGTGTCCTTCAGTTCATTAGCCAGAGCCTTCAGTATATTGGTCTGCTTCTATAATCTTAAAGGAGAACTAAAGTCCCAAGACAACATTGTCTAAATAGACAGAGCACATTCACAACCACACAAGCTGTCTCATGTCTCTGTTTGCTGTGCATGTTGGGTGATTTATGAAAATAACCTGTGTGTACTAAGGGTCAGCTCCCATAATTCACCTTATCTGGGAACACCCAGCTAAGTGCGCCGGACACTTCACAGGAAACTGCAGTCTTTCTTCCTGAAAGCTGACAGCCAATAATGTTACTGCTCAGAGATCCCTCCCTCTGACCCAGAACACAGATATCAGTGCAGTTTTTGTGTAAACACATTAGAAATGCTCCTGTCCCTAACAATGATAAATTGCTATGCTTTTCATACAAAAAAGAAAACTAATCTTTGCAGTGTATGTCTTTGCTAGCACGGATGAAAGAAATAGAACATTTAACATTTCAGCAAAAAATAAAAGTAAGTATGGGGAATCGAACCAGCAACCTTCTATACTGTGTCTTTCTAAAAGGAAAGCTTTCTACCTCTATGCCACATGGGCTAATAAGTAATGAACCAGTACATGTAGAGTCTGGGGAATCAAACCTGTGTCCCAATAGATTTTTTTCCTAACCCAGCACTTTAGCAGAACACACCACAGGTGAACTCCCAATCAAGTAAATGCAAGTAAAATCAGTTCATTATTTTGTATTGCTACTGGAAGACTGTCAGCAATTCACGTTGGTTGGTACATAAATAACAGAGCTGCTATATATAAAGTTTGTACATATGTAGAAACTTCATATTTTTCTAGAAACATGGAAACAAACAAACAATATAACAGTCTACTGCCTGAGTTTAGTGCTTTTTTTGTTTCATAAGTAAACTATTGAACTTGTGACTTCTTGGTCTGTTTGTTCCTAAACACACAGCATGTACATGGTGCGCCACCAGCAACTCAACTGTGATGCTAGAAACTGCACATAGAGACAGTGAATCCTGGGGTCAGGGGGTGTTGCTCTTTGAAGCCAAAATGGGCTATGAGTTGTACTGGCAAAAACATGGAAGCCTCCTTTGTTACAGAATCTATTACTTATATCTACTAAATGCAAATAACTAGAGAAAAATATTTCAACGTGTAGGTATTCTGGGGAGAAAAACTTTCACGTTAGGATCTGAAAAAATGAAGTTTAGTTCTCCTTTAATCACATCATATACTTGTAAACAATGTTAAATGGGAATAGTGGTCTTTAAAATAGGTGTCACCTGAACAAAGTGGGAGTGGCCTTAGAAAGTCGGTGTGGCTTTATAAAAGTGGGTATGGCCAAAAAATACCTCATTACCATTTCTAAATGTTGGGAGGTACGCCGGTGACAGGGAGCAAAAAGGGATCAAGTTCCTGACAGCACTATAAATATGGAAAAGGATAGGGCAAGTCATTTTTTTCAGTTTAGTGTCCCTTTAACCTATTGCAAGCTAGATGAAAGTAGTAGCTACTTTTGTGACAAATGGCCTAAGGGGCATATAATACTGTAAGTAAACTAACCTGTTTAATAAATCTCTCTTAAGGCTGTACAGTATTTTAATTTATATTTCCTAAACTCTTTCAGGTTCGTTCATGCACTTTTTTTAAATGGGGAAATTGTTTAATATCTGTTCATAACCATTTTATTTTGAGTTCTATGCAAAAATGTTCAATCTTTTGATCAGACAAATATTTATTATTAAGACATTAAAGAAGGGGACTTTATTTAAGCTTAAGACTTGGCAAACTCTGTGGATTACATTATAATATCTATAATGCATTGCTTTATCAGAAATGTGCATCTGTTACTTCAGTAGACAGCAAAGAACTTGATAGTCGAAAAACTCTGCAAGCTCCCAGTGTCACAAAAGCTGCTGGGGAGAAGGATGAATTTGAGAAGCAAAGGACTGCTGCTATTGCTGAAGTTGCTAAAAGCAAAGAGGTTTGAGAATAAAATTTATTTTCACATATAACTATAGAAGCTTTAAAAATATTTAATGTACATTTACAATTTGTGCCTTTTAAAAGTCATCAAATCCTTTTTTGTTTAAAAGTTGTTTTAACAAGCTTGAAGGGTATCTCCATCACTAAAATATAAAATTTTCTGTAGTGTAGGGGACCCCCTTCCAATACTAAATGCTAGGGTTTTAACATAAAAAGTGCACAGAAACAGACTTGCCCACCTTTTGTTCCCTCAACCTCTGCCTCTTGCTACTTCCGGGAACGGAGTAACAATAGGGGCCGGACCTACAGCTGTGGCTGTGATTGGCTAAGAGTCAGCCAATCACAGTTCCGGTTGCTGGCTATTGAGAGAGCCGAAGTAACTAAGGTGGGTAAGTCGAGGGAGGGGGGGGGGAGAACTCCCCTGCACTTGCCAGAGGCAGGAGGGCAGGAAAGGGCCACATACTAGATGACACACAAAGAGTCTCCTACTTTTTCCTGGACTTCCAGCAAGCACTGCAGGAAAACCTTAATGAGCAGAGGAAAAAGGTAAGGATTTCTTTACACTACAAAAAAAAAAAAAAAAAAAAAAAAAACCTCTCTCCCATGACAAAGATTTTGAAATTTTTTTTAGCGAATTAAAGATTTAAAAAAAAAAAAAAAGACAGGTACAATAGTGGTACATATGACTGTTTATATAAGAATGTAAACATTACTCTGTCTATCTAATTTTTACTATTGCTACACGTGAATCTGTTTAACGACAAAGCCAAGAAACCAAGACCTAGAGCAACAAAACATTTTTTGATACTACAGGAAGAATAATTTTAGAGGAGGGCTGTTTGCTTCAGTGACTTCTTTCTTCTCAGAAAGGAACTATTTTTCATTTATATGGCTTTTATGCCTCCAGTTGCTATGTGAAAATAGTTTTGGTGGCTAATAAAATTCAGCAGTTTTATTATACATACATCTTTTGCATGTTATTTTTGAGCATAAAGGCTTTTCAAATCTTTCTGTTTCATTCACACATCTGAGGATATTAGTATTTCGTTTAGCAGGTTTAATTCCGGCAAATGTTTTAGCCTAGTATTTGCAAAACTTAATCTGTTTTGGCAGAATAAGTTTGAACACAATATACAGGCTTATCAGTCTTCTTTTCCAGTCTTGTTTGTGCAAGTTTGTCTTTTCCTGTTTGGTCTTTATGTTACAAACCCAGCATTTGCAATTCTTTAAGGGTTTATGAAGTATTGTGATCCCAGTGAATACGTTTAGAGCAGCCAACAAACAAACAAAATGGTTTTCTTGAATTTGCTTGTATTTTCAGTGATCCATTTGAAATTTCAAGATTAAGTCCTGGTAATCTGCCTCTCCCAACCAGCATGCAATTCTTAGTCTGGATAATAATAATGATGGTGGAAGTATAGTTCTTGAATAAAAAGGGCAGTGACAAACATTGCTCTAATATTTTAATAGAATCTAAAGAATCATTATCCTATTGAATAGCTTTAGTTTTAAAATACACTTAAAATATGTTGAAAAACTTTTGTTTGCATTCTCTCTTCTATTTTTTTAGTTCATTTAACCTATGTCCATACAGTTACCCTTCCATTTTGCCTGTAGTATGCTTTTTCTTTTTCTCTTTCATTGCTAACATCACAGACTTAAAGGGCATCTATACCGAAAAATAGGTTATTTTAAATTGACCATAACTGGAAACTATAATTCTTCCCAACCACCACTGTATCATTTTTTTTTTGTTGATCTGCCCCCTATTTCTTTAGATATCCAATCTAAAAATTCTTATATTTCAGCTGTCAATCAAGTTCCTTGCTCTCAAACAGCTTTATTCAATAAAAGTTCTTATTAAACATGGTGCTAATTTTGCCCCAACTAATCAGATCTTATTTAACATTTGAAAGCAAACATCTGATTGGTTGGGGCAAAATTAGCACCATTTTTAACAATAAGAACTTTTATTGAATCTCCCTGAAAAACTGTTCTTCTGTGAGTAGTTTTACTGTAGCTGGAATGGGGAGTTTTGACTATTGGAATGCTGAATGCTGTGTACAGGCCTGACAATTGGTTTGTGGGGAAAAAGTCAGGTTGGATGGAAGTGGGAGTGGTTAAAATAGGGAGGGGGGATACTGCTCCTAAACAAAATGTGTGCTGGATTGAAAGCATGCAGCAACACATGCAAATCAGAGTAAGTGCTCCTTACATGTATTCAATTATAGATTAAGATGAGGCAAAGTCATTTTTAGTATAGTGTCCCTTTAAAGCAGAATGAAACCCAAAAAAACAATTTCACTCCTCAAATTAAAAATTGTGTATAGGTACATCACCCCAATAAGAAATAGTTAGAAAGCTGAGAGATGTTAGTCTAATCTGAAATGCTGCCTGAAATTCTGTTCCCTTCCTTTTGGACTCTTCTAGTTAGGTATTCCACCTAGCTGCCTCTTCTGCACATGTAAAAGCTTGTAAAAAATGTGTGGAGAGTGTGAAGAAGATGCAGAGGGAAGTGTAAATGCATTATTTAAAGTATAAGAGATTGGCCCTACATCTGTCAGCTTTCTAACTATTGTTTACCTATACATAATTTTTCGTTTAAGTAGACATGCCCTTTAAGGGAGGAGGTAGTGTACAATTTGCAAGCTTTTACATGCTCAAAAGAGATATCTAGGGGAAAAGCATTCAGTGATTGGAAATATTTAGGTAAGTGCAGACCATAAAAAAAGTCAAGGCTATACCTTTGCCAAAACGAAATAGAACTTATCATTTAATAACTGGTCAAAAATGCATATAATAAACAGGTAAAAATAGCAGTTGGGGTTGCAGGCAGTTAGCTGAATTAGTGGCTGCCAATTCAAATTGTCCTAGCTAATCAGTCCACTCCCTAGTTACCCCATCAAATGGATCAGGTTTAAAGATAGGTTTGGCAATTAGGCCTGGTAGAGCTAATGAGTCTAATTGGGGCATTTGATCTGCAGGTACAAGGACAGGTGGATTTAAATCAATACTATCAGTAGCAGCCTCCATAGCTTAATACAGAGAACAAATATACAGAGAAAACTGCAACAATAAATGGTATTACCAGCACCACTGCCACCAATTTGTAACAGATCACTGCTTTATGGAATGATTATGGGTAGCATGGTACACAGTGAGTTACTCTGGTGATCTGGCACAAAGCAGACCATACACTTACTTTCTTTAAACCAGTTTGTTACATTTAACAATAAGTATTGCAATCATTTAATAACAAAACCTAAACTGTTTCCCTACATAACATATGCAGTAATGGAGTAGTCCCTGCCTATGGTGCACCACTTTGAATACTGACCAAACCTGTATATTGTGTGTCCTTGTAAGTTGGTGTACACTTATCTGTTGCCTCAGAGTTTGAATCCAATAAGATAAATTCTGTCCAATAATCTGCCCTCCCAACAGGTGGTAACAGGATCTTATACATAGGATCTTGTGTTGCAGTCAATCATCACACTGTGCAAGGGATCACACCAAACAGATCAGTCCTCCTAGCCTTAGAGAGCAGGGATGTCTTGTCTTTTATTACTAACTGATACCACCTTCAGGCTGGAGGTGGTATATAAGGAGCCTTGGTGTATATGTCCATTACAATACTCATCACATCCTGTGTAGCATACAGATATTTTTTTTTGGATTGGCTATGACTGCCATATGTTTTAAAAATAGCACATCATTGGATGTTATACTGACATTACCACTTCCTTTCAGTATTCACACGAGGACAACCTTAGCAGTCACAGGGGTGTGGTTTAACCTCTCATTTTGACTATGCCATATTTAAATAGGAATCTCAGCTCTGTAAGTAAGCTTATGTATATTAGGTTCTTTGACAAAATATAAAGTGGGTGCTATACTTTATATACATTTATTGATGGCCATTTAAATGGTAATAGTGAGATAGTATACACATACAGCTTAACTATATTTAATATCCTACACCCCCCTCCTCATTTGTAGCTCCTAAAAACACAATGCAATCTCCTATTAAATTCTATATATTTTTATATAATGTAAAAGAAAAAAAAAAATAAGTGTGGCGGGTAAGTTCCGAATCTTCTCTCCTGGGTCCTGCATGTTTTATTGAAGAACAGGATGTAAGACACAGCATCTCCTGTTCAACAATAGAACCGACTACAAAAAAGTATTTTACCATTGGAGATGCCCTTTAAATGTAAATCTCGCTCTAACCTGAAATTAATTGGGTAGCAAGGGTTTTTACACTTAATTAGCTTTTATTGCATCTTCCCAAATTCAGAACCTTTTACCCATCAGTCAATATCATTATTCCTCTCCCCATATGAAGTCAGCACCTTTTCTGGAACCCTATACATGGCACTGCATATCAAGCAGACTGGTTACAGAGCATATTGGTTTACATCCCTTTTTTATTAACTTTTAAATATCAAAAAAACCCAGTTTATCTTTGTTTTGTAAAGATTGATTCTGGCCATAAATTACAGATTTACCTTCTGCCGCTCATGCGATGTTACAATAACCAACCTGGCCTGAACATCTTGCGATCGATATTGTGACTGTAATATCCATCGTAATTGCAACCATAAACATGATCTGGCAGGGTAACGTTGGCATGTAAAACTACTGCTCTACTCGAAATAACAATTGATTAGACATTCATCTCCAATCCAACGTCTAATTGTTGTAATGTTGAGGTACTTTGTGGCCAGCTTTAAAGTGCATGTTCATCCGTTTTTAGAATTTTTTTCTGTAGTGTAGGGCTCTCTCCCCCTACCCCAAATGCCATAGTTATTTGCAGCAAAACTCCCTGATCATTACTTACATTGTCTGTTTCCCTTAATGTTCAGTCCCGGCCCTCTGCTTGCATGAAACTGCAGAGGCAGCCAATCGCGGACCCAGCTTCCGGCTGTACTGAACATCGGGGGGAAACGGGCAATGTAAGTAATGATCGGGGAACCTTTTCTTTAAATAACTGGCATTGGGGGAGGAAGCCCTACACTACAGAAAAATGGATTTGAGCTAGGGGGCGAGAGAGAGAAATGGGAGGGAGGGGATGCAGTGCACATGTCATTCTTCTCCCGGAGGAGAGACAGGAGGCAGAGTCCTATATAGACTCGGCCAGGCTCCTGGTGGTCACTTTTTTGGGCTTTGGAGGGACATTGCAGGGCAGCCATTTGGAGCAGGGATGTATGGTAAGGATTTTACTACACTACACAGTGGGGCCAGTAGTGGGTTAAATTATAGTTTTGGAGTGGTCATGCCCTTTAAGGTAACTGTACCATCTGCCAATTTAGATGTACTTAGCATGACATATGCATTGATATTTGTAAAATTTCATCTTGTAGATCACTGCTTGACTACCGGTATATGATCTGAAGTCAACTTTGTACCATTAATCATGAGAGGATTTCAGACAGACATCTGTTAAAGATGCTGCTGCTAATAGTATGATTTATGGCAAATTCCCAACATAAACAATCACTTTTCAATTGATTAACTACTTACTATTGATCAGAAGTCTATCGATTATGAATGGGAATCAATTTCTGATTGATTTGGTCCGATTGTATGGCCAGTGTAACCAGGTTTTGTAATTCAGTTTACATTTAGCCTTGTAAGTTTGCTGTCCTTTAGCCCTGTAAAGACAGTCATGTTTTGATTATCTTGCTACAAATTTGTTGTTTACAAAACCATTACATTTATAGCATTTTGTTCTTCAAATCACTAAATTTTAAATGCCACTGTAAACTGTGCAAAAACTTGGCCCCTTTGTTCAATTGTTCTGGAACTCAACCAGTTTAATGCTTGTCTTATTTTTTTATTTCTTTCTATAAAGTTTTCCATTTTAGTTTACTGTTACGATTCAGTTCAAAGCAGCTCATAAACATCAACATTACAGGACTTATTTATTCAATTTTTTTACTGCTTTAAACACTAGAATGAAGCCTATGCATAGATAACAACTCATATTACATAAATTAACATTTTATTTATTAGTAAACTTAGCTTAATAGTAAAAAAAATGCAGCTTTCATGGATTTATTGCCTTCTGCATTATGGTTTAATCTTTGGGATGAGTTTAAAATTGAGTTGTTTACTTGAATACAGCTTCTCTTATCTCCAGACGAAGACATTCGGAGGAGGTGGTAATGCAGGAAGCAATCTCAGTTCTGGTGCTGGAGGGAGTCGTAACCGAGAAGTCTTCCAAAAAGAGAAGATAACCAGAGCTGAAGGGAAATCGGAAGGGGTATATCGTGAACTGGTAAGATATTAAGCCAGTGAAATCTGATGACGACCATTTAATTACTTTAAAGGAACTATACGGTCGGTGTTTTTATCACATCTTTATGTAACTACAGCCTAATATGGAAGGTAGGGGGGTGCATTGTGTTTATTCTGTCAAATACTTGCCTACTTGAAATTAATGTTAATGTGCACTGATCAAGATCAACAGCCTTATTTTCAGAGAGTTGCAACTTACAAATACTACATTAGAATATTTGTGGTGAATAAGTAATTTGTGAACAGCACATTACTATGTAGTTTCCATTATCTTTTAGATAAATTACTTTGTAGTTTCCAGTATCTTTTAGAGAAATAAATTGATCTTTATTTAATATGTATATTGCAATGTGGCTTTTGTTTTATTAGTGTAATTCTTGTTTCAATAGTTACACCTCCTGACCTAAATGTCATTTTAAATGAATAGAAAAACTAAACCACTTTAAATCTTCTATTTCCGTTTAAAATCAAAGCTGTACTTGTTTGTTAACATTAAAAGGACAATTTATAGTGAGAGATTTTTTTTTTATTCATTCAAACATATGTCATCCTAACCCACAGGGTACCTTTAAATTTTTCATAGTCCCAGAGATATAAGCCTTTGAAAATGTTGAGATTTGTAGGAGCTGATGCACCTCATCTGCCTCAAAGGCACACACTCACACAATCCAAAGCTCCCATACAGTACTGTGTATCGCACACTCCCTCACCCACACTATATGCACCATGTGCCACACATAGTCAAATATTTAAGTGCTAAACACAATCAATAAACCATTTAACCAGCAATATGAGCATAACACAGTGTAAAACAGCCCCTATTTTTATTTAGGTAAATTTCCCAGGGCCTGTACAGGTTTTATATCAAGGTGTTCTATTTGTCTAATCTTCTAGTTCAGTGTTGTTCTGTGGCTTTAGTTGTCCTTTAAGTAACTTACTTGTATAGAAGCTCTGCACTTTCCCCTTTGCCCCTCTCGTCAGCACACTGCTACTTTCTCCCACACTTTGATTGCTTGCAGTCTATTAGCTCTGGAAGGGAGGGGATGTGGGGTCAACATGTCAGCACTTCATTTCAAGTACTTTCAACAGAGCATGCCTTGACTTTTCATATAGCCAATTTTTGCTTGTGGGGTATTAGACTGAGAGGGGAGGGGGACTAAACAGCATGTTAAAAACTTCTGCCAGTGTAAAAAACAAAGCCACACAGCATAATGAAAGTAAGGAAGGTTAGGCTAAGTTATCTGTACATTGTATATAGACAAAGTTTTTTTTTCCACAATAGTTGCCCTTTAAGATTTTATAGTATAGTATATGAGGGTGAATAAAGACATATGTCCATCTAGTCCACCTTATTCAACAATACCCACATTTCCATACTAACGGTTGATCCAGAGGAAGGCAAAAGCAACAACAACCAAAAAAAATATTTTGAAGGGGAAAAAATTCCTTCCAGACTCCACATGGTAATCGGAAATATCCCTGGATCAACTCCAACTATATGTATCAATAAAAAGAAAAAAAACAGTATGGAGGGGAAAAAATTCCCTTTTTTTTTTTTTTTAATTTAATCAAATGATGCCATCATCTAATATATGACCGTTCCATAGTTTTATCGTTCTCACTGTAAAAAACCCTTCACTAACTTGAAGACTAAACTTCTTTTCTTCCAGTCTTGGGTCCGCGTGTCCTCTAACATGTTCTTTTGAATTTCCTTCTGATTAATTTGAGGTGTTTCTAATATACAAAAAGCTTACCAAACCACTGTACATCACTAAAACATGCCTTTGAAGAGATATATTTTGCTTTTTTTTTTTATTTTATTATTTTTATTTGTTATTATTATTATTATTTGAACCTACATATTTTGTGCATGTTCGAGTGCATAAAACTAATTAAAAGATTGTTATAGGTTTATGTTCCTAAAGTGTCACAAAACAGGCAAGCTTTTAGAAAATACTTAAAGGATAAGTACACCATAAAACAAACTTTAGTTTATTTGCAAGCTGTTGTTTAAAAACTAACAAGGTTATTCAATAAAGGTTCTTATCATTTAAAATGGTGCTAATGTTGCCCCAACCAATCAAATCTTATTTAACATTTGATAGCTAAAATCTGATTGTTTTAAACGATAAGAACTTATATTGAATCTCCTTGTAAGTTTGGCTAAACCATTTTTTTATCCATTCAGCTGTACCCTATTATCAAACTCTTCTGCTGTGTACAATTTTGCAGTATATGTGAATTGCATGGTTTTAAGTTCTCTCTTCCATTGCTACCTCATAGTAATTACTGCACATGCTTGCCCTCACAGTTAGTCAGATGTCAGTTGGGGGGGATACTGAGCCTGATCAAAACTGGAGTACTGAATTGAAGGCATACATAGTAACATAGTAACTTAGTAATTAAGGTTGAATAAAGACATTCGTCCATCAAGTCCAACCTATTCCCTTTTTTTTTTTTTTTTTTAACCCTACCTAACAGTTGATCCAGAGGAAGGCAAAAAACCCCAGCTAAAAAAGGGGGGAAAAAATTCCTGACTCCAAACGGCAATCGGAAAGTATCCCTGGATCAACCAGATCTATATGCATTAATACCAGTAATTCTCAATATTTTTTAGTTTTAGAAACTTATCCAGGCCTTTTTTAAAGTTATTCAATGAACTTGCCATTACCACCTCTGCTGGAAGACAGTTCCACAGTTTCACCGTTCTCACTGTAAAGAAACCTCTCCTAACCTGAAGATGAAACTTCTTTTCTTCCAACCTTAAAGGATGTCCACGAGTCCTCTGATATGACCTATTAGTGAACAATGCACCAGAGAGTTCACTGTATGGGCCATTAATATATTTGTATAAGGTTACCATGTCCCCACGCAACCGCCGCTTCTCCAATGTAAACAGCCCTAACTTGTCTAATCTGCCTGCATATTCAAGCCCCTCCATTCCCCTTATTAATTTAGTTGCCCTTCTCTGAACTGCCTCAATTTCCAAGATGTCCCTTTTGTATATGGGATTCCAAAACTGCACCGCATATTCCAAATGTGGCCTTACCAGTGCCTTGTAAAGAGGGAGAATAATATTTTTCTCTCTTGATTCCATTCCCCTCTTTATACAAGACAATATCTTGCTAGCTCTAGCTGTTGCTACCTGGCATTGTTTGCTACAGCTAAGTCTGTTATCTACCAGAACCCCCAAATCTTTTTCCATTTCAGATGCACTTAACACAGAGTTATTTATGGTGTAGGTGGCACAGGGATTATTAAATCCCAAATGCATCACCTTACATTTATCAACATTGAATCTCATCTGCCATTCTGCTGCCCATTTTGATAATCTATCTAGGTCTGCTTGCAGCACTTGCACATCATTGGAAGTTTCCAAAGCTCTGCATAATTTAGTGTCATCAGCAAACACAGAGACCTTGCTCTCAATGCCCCCTTCTAAGTCATTTATAAACAGATTAAACAGAAGTGGCCCCAGTACAGAACCCTGAGGCACTCCGCTTAGAACTTTAGCCCACATAGATGTAGCTCCATTAACCACCACTCTCTGTTTGCGGTCCAATAACCAGTTCTCTATCCATGAACAAATGTTTTCTTCAAGGCCAACAGTCCTCAGTTTATACATTAGTCGCCTATGTGGCACAGTATCAAAGGCTTTTGCAAAATCCAAATATACCACATCCAAAGCTGTGCCTGAATCTAACTTCTTACTCACTTCTTCATAAAAACCAATTAAATTTGTCTGGCATGATCTATTTCTCATAAATCCATGCTGACTACTACTAATAAGATGATCTCTGGAGACAGTCAAGGATATGATCCCTTAACAAAGTTTCCATCACCTTCCCTACCACTGATGTTAGGCTTACAGGTATATAGTTACCAGGCTGTGAACGACTACCTTTTTTGAATATTGGTATTACATTGGCTTTTTTCCAATCCAGCGGCACATCCCCAGACCAAAGCGAATCTGAAAATATGAGACACAGTGGTCTTGCTAGAACTGAACTAAGCTCTTTTAAAATCCTAGGATGCAATCCATCTGGTCCTGGCGCTTTATTGATATTAACTTTGTCTAATTGATTCTGTTATCCAATGTGAAAACTCTTAATTTCCTCCCTGCACATTGTTACAATCCCTACTGTAAGGATTCTCAACAGTAAAAACCGATGTAAAAAAACGGTTTAGCAGATTAGCCTTTTCGGCATCCTCTACAACCACCTCAGCTCCATTATTTAATGGTCCCACATTCTCAGTCCTCATTTTTTTACCATTTATATACTTAAAAAACATTTTGGGGTTGGACTTGCTTTGTTCGGCAATCCGTATTTCATTTTCTATTTTAGCTAGTTTAATTGCTTTCTTGCACTCTTTATTACAACTTTTGAAGTCCCTGTAAGCCTGTTCTGTGCCTTCTGCTTTCAAAATTTTAAAAGCCCTTTTCTTTTTTTCCATTTCCCTTTTTACCTGAGCATTAAGCCATGCAGGAGTGGACCTAATTTTTTTACACTTGTTTCCTAAAGGTACCGATTTGGAAATGTTATAGTTTAATATCCCTTTAAAAGTGGTCCACATCTGCTCAGTATCTTTACCTAGAAACAGTTCCCCCCAGTCTATGAGCAGGAGCGATTCCTTTAAAAGCATAAAATTAGCTTTCCTAAAGTTAAAAGTTTTTGTTAAGCCAGTGCACTTTAGTTTTCTGCAACCTATATTAAATGACACTATATCATGGTCACTATTCCCTAAGCTTCCCATTACCTTCATCTCCAAAATGAGCTCTGGGTTATTAGATATCACCAGATCCAACAACGCATTCTTTCTAGTAGGAACTTCTACCATCTGTGAAAGAAAATGCTCATATAGGAAATTTAAGAACCTTATACCTTTTGAGGTGCTGGCAGTTCCCTTACTCCAATCTATTTCAGGGTAGTTAAAATCCCCCATAACCAGAACATGCCCCATACCAGCAGCCTTCGCCAACTGCATATGGAGATTCATTTCCACCTCTTCCCCGGCATTTGGCGGCTTATAACACACTCCAACAATTAATTTACCCACCTTCTTGCTTCCTGTACACAGTTCCACCCATAATGTTTCTGCCGCATCGTTTGCTCCCCCATCTATTCCATCTTTTAAATTTGGCTTCAATTCCTGTTTAACATACATACATACTCCTCCTCCTTTCTTATTAACTCGGTCATGTCTAAATAAGGAGTACCCTTCAATATTTACTGTCCAGTCGTGTGAATCATTAAGCCATGATTCTGCTATACCAATTACATCATACCTTTTCTTTAACGCTATTATTTCAAGTTCGCCGGTTTTTCCAGCCAGACTCCTTGCATTTGTAAACATACATTTTAGATTATCAATTGATTTACTTCCATACATGGTTGTACATGCCTCCTTATCCTCTATGCTCCCCCCTCCTCCTTCTCCTCCCTCCGTTGTGTTACTAGCCCCCAGATGCCTAACTTCTCTATCTACCCCTGTGTAGTTAAACTTTCCCTCCCCCCCCATACCTAGTTTAAAATCTCCTCCAACCCCCTAGCCATCTTCTCCCCCAAAACAGTTGCACCATCACCATTGAGGTGCAATCCGTCACTACTAAAGAGCCTGTAGCCAACAGAAAAGTCAGCCCAGTTCTCTAAAAACCCAAACCCCATCTCCTTACACCACTCTCTTAGCCACGCATTTATACTCCTGAGCTCCCGTTGCCTCCCTAGCGTAGCACGTGGCTGCGGTAGTATTTCTGAAATTACTACCCTGGAGGTCCTTGCTTTTAACTTGGCCCCTAATTCTCGGAAATCATTTTTAAGGACCTCACCTCCACCTCTAACTTTGTCATTGGCACCAATGTGAACCAAGACCGCCGGGTCACTCCCAGCCCCACCCAATAATCTGTCTACACGATCCACCACATGTCGAACCCTAGCACCAGGCAGACAACACACTGTTCGGCATGCAGGGTCCTGGCGACAGATTACCCTATCTACCCTTCTAATAATAGAATCCCCTACCACTACCACCTGTCTATCCTTCCTAGCCCCCAGTTCTCCCTCCCTTGTATTGGAGATGGCCGTCCCCTGGGTGCTCAAGGGAAAGGCCCGCTCCATACATGCTGCTTCCGAGCCATCGTCCTCCACATCTTCACCTAAAATGGCAGATCTGTTGGGATCGACCAGCTGGGAAGAAGCCCCCCTATCCTTCCGTCCCCTACTTCCCCTGGTGACCCTTACAAATCTATCTTCCTTCTCCACCTTATCTGCCCCATCTCCACCCACCAGTTTACTGGCCCCTGCCAGTACCTGCATTTCCCCCAGGTTTGCCAAGTCCTGCAATGCTGCAAGTTTACCCCTTAGATTCTGTACCTCAGATTCCAGATGGGCAACCCACTCACATCTGACACATACATAGGTCCCCTGGGGCGGCTGCTCCAAGATCCCATACATGCGGCAGGATGCACATTGCGCGGCCCCAACAAAACTGTCCATACTAAACAGCAATACACAGCAGAGACACAGCAGAGAAATAGTGTTGTTCTTAAACGCTTTCTTGTTTTAAACGCTTTCGTTTTTTAAAGCTGTCAATTCTCTTAAAAACAGAAAAATCTCTTTAAAACAGGAAATCGCTCAGAGCTAATCGCTCATGGGAAGTGCCTTAAATGAGGTTCAAAACCAACCAGAGCCAACAGGCCTCAGCCAATTTAAAAACCAATTAGTTACACCCCCACCAATCAGAGAGAAGAAAAAAAAAAAAACTTTCCTTTGTCTCCTACCAGCCCCCGCTCCACAGGTAAGTGTTTTTTAAACACAGTATTTGTTTTAGTAAATCCAGTGCTTTGAGTTTACTCAAACAATTCCTACCACCTTTCAAGCAGTAAGTAGTAAAAAAAAAAAAATACACTAGTGATTAATTACTTACACAGGCACCCTCCTAGAAATAAATAGTGTTAGGTTAGTATATTTACTAGGCTGCAACCACAGTTAATAAACGCTTAGTTTTTTAACGCTGTCAATTCTCTTAAAAACAGAAAAATCTCTTTAAAACAGAAATCCCTCAGAGCTAATCGCTCATGGGACAGGCCTTAAATGAGGTTCAAAACCAACCAGAGCCAACAGGCCTCAGCCAATTTAAACCAATTAGTTACACCCCCATCCAATCAGAGAGAGAGAGAAAAAAAAACAAAAACCTTTCCTTTGTCTCCTACCACCCCCGCTCCACAGGTAACAGTGTTTTTTTAAACACAAGTATTTGTTTAGTAATCCAGTGCTTTGAGTTTACTCAAACAATTCCTACCACCTTATTCAAGCAGTAGTAGTAAAAAAAAATAAAAATACACTAGTGATTAATTACTTACACAGGCACCCTCCTAAATAAATAGTGTTAGGTTAGTACATTTACTAGGCTGCAACCACAGTTAAATAACGCTTTAGTTTTTTTACGCTGTCAATTCTCTTAAAAACAGAAAAATCTCTTTAAAACAGAAAATCGCTCAGAGCTAATCGCTCATGGGACAGGCCTTAAATGAGGTTCAAAACCAACCAGAGCCAACAGCCTCAGCCAATTTAAACCAATTAGTTACACCCCCATCCAATCAGAGAGAGAGAGAAAAAAACAAAACCTTTCCTTTGTCTCCTACCAGCCCCCGCTCCACAGGTACCAGTGTTTTTTAACACAAGTATTTTTTTAGTAATCCAGTGCTTTGAGTTTACTCAAACAATTCCTACCACCTTATTCAAGCAGTAAGTAGTAAAAAAATAAAAATAACTAGTGATTAATTACTTACCAGGCACCCTCCTAGAAATAAATAGTGTTAGGTTAGTACATTTACTAGGCTGCAACCACAGTTATAAACGCTTTGTTTTTTTAACGCTGTCAATTCTCTAAAAACAGAAAAATCTCTTAAAAACAGGAAATCGCTCAGAGCTAATCGCTCATGGGAAGGCCTTAAATGAGGTTCATGAGTAAGTGCGGCTTTCGTGCATTCATTTATAACTTAAGATGAGTCTTTTTTTTTTTTCTGCTTGCATACCCTTATTAAGCTTAATAACAAACATACTGGCAATTTTCTCAACTAAAGTGCCTTTTTTTTCCCTTACAGGTAGATGAGAAGTCATTAAAACACATTACAGAAATGGGATTTAGTAAAGATGCTGCCAGGCAGCACTTATGGATTACAGCAACAATATGGAGGCTGCCTTAAATTCCCTTTCTACCGGAAACAAACCCAAACCTGCCCAAGGGCCAACACCTAGAGGTGAAAAGAAAATGTTAGATTTTATTTGCAACCTGCTTAAAGGATAAGTATGCTGTAAAGCAGTTAAGTTTAATTGGAAGTAGCAGCTTTAAAAAATGTTTTCCCTTTTTCCCCCCCCATGTCCCTCCTGAGCCTGCCTTTACTGATGTAAAGTTTCTGACATCTTGCATCAGCATTGTAAACTGCTTAGCTCTGCCCCTTCTTCTGTAGTCCGAAAAACCCTTGCTGCGTGCACTCGTGTGATGTCAGTGCGTGAACGGACGTGTGCATGTGACATCACGCCCGTGCTTGTGTACAGCACGGTGCAATGACGTCACGCACATGTCTGTGCACGCACTGACATCAAGGTGAGGGTGCGCGCCTGGACCAAACGCACATTGCTTTTTTTGGACTACAGAAGGAGGAGTCTCAGAGGGGCAAGCTAAGCAGTCTACAATGCTGAAGCAAGATTTCAGCAACTTTACATTAGTAAAGTAGCTCAGGAGGGACCTGGGGGGGGGTTATTTTGTAAAGCTGCTGCTTCCAACTAAACTTAACTTGGGTTTACAGCATACTTCTCCATTAAGGCATAAATTGAGTAAAAAAAAAGTCTTTTTTTCCCCCAACTATATTAAAAACTGTATTCCCAACTTTATATACATATTCTATGATTTAGCAGTCTATAATTTTAATGTAATTAAACAAATATTATACTCAATATAAAATAAGGATTTGCACAGCTGCATTATGTACACAAAAAACTACATCAAAGAAATAAAATATTAGTGCACATCTGATTCCAATTGCTTACATTTTCTATAAGATTTTATTGATGCATTATAACCTGATCTTCTTTGTGAATAAACAAAAACTATTGTCTAAGTTTCCATTTATAATTAGTTCAGCCACCAACACTTTCCTTTTAAAACCAATTTAGCTGAGATGATTTTTTACCTTATGGTAAATGGATAATGCATTTAGAAAAATCATTGGTTTCTGCCTTACACCTCCTAAAATATTTTAATGAGTTGTGGTATATCATTAGATTACAAATGCAAGTTTCACAGTCTTAATGTTATTTTCTGCATTTGACTGCAGTGTTTTTTGGATAATGAAACAATCTCATTGATTAGATCGGCAAACAATCAAGGTTTTTAGGCCAATGGACTACAGATCGAGCTGAGTAGTGTTAAAAGCTTTGTGTATTTTATTTGTTTCATTTTAATGTGCAGCAGTTTTCCAGTATATGTGCTTGCTGTAAACTGACTGTTAATCCAATTTCTTTAAATTATCCATAGTAAATGGCAGGCTATAATTCAGCAATAAAATGTAGAATGTAAGCTTCAGTATTTGAATTAGCTTGGTTGTGCATTTGATATTCCATTTTATTTGAATGCATAGTCCAAGAGAACCTGTGGGGTCTCGGGGTTAACTAATCACAGGTTTAAACTCTGCAGTTTATCACAACTATATAGATCTGAACATGCTTGTGAAGGTTTTCAGTCATACAGGTCATGGTATATCTGTGGTCCAGATGATCTAACTGAATACCACAAATATCATCTAGTACAGTTAAAGTACATATTTTCTGTTTTCCACAATATACCAATATATCCTCTCATCTGAGTTGTAGAGTTGGATGGTGCAGGTACAAAGGTAAAGCTTAGTAGGATTTGTTCACACTAGACAAAGTTTTTTTTAACTTTTAACCTAAAATCGCATTAAACATGCTGAATATAAATGTACACCAAACTGCATAGAAATGCACAGAAAAGCTACTGCAGACACATAAACACATTGCAAAATGCCTTAAATTTTGATGCAATTTATTATGTTTTTTTCAGGGAGTGGCAGACCTTATTTTCATTTTATTTTGTATTTTTGTACCAGAAATGGTAGAATTAAAGGGACAGTTCAGTGGAAATACAATATGTGTTATTCTACATGCTCTCCCATTTTGAAAAATCAGTTGATTCATACCCTTTGCTGTTCCAGCTGACAGTTTCTAACGTCCTTCTTCCCAGAATGCACTGCATCCTTGAATGTTCCTAACAGTAATTTCTACTGATGGGCTGTTGGATGGGTCAAAGATGCTCAGATCTCTACTGAGCCACTGAATCAACCCAGGTTCTGGTCAAGGGCAAGACCATAACGGTCTGTTATTGGGAAGTCATCATTTCAGTTACATTTAATGCTGAATTGGCAGATTAAGGTCATTGGAGATAAAAAATACTGCTCTTGTTTCTGAAAAGCATATGTATTTGCACTGAACTTCCCCTTTAAGAAATGTGTCTACCTTATCCAAATGTTCAAAATGCCCCCCAAAAACTTGCCACAAGCGAATACTCTCTGCTTAAACCTGTGTGACATAGTTTAAAGGGCATGTACACCCACATAAAGGACAACTCCACCCTCATAAGAACATCTTCTAGAAAGATGGCCTCTTTAAAATATGTTATATATCATAGTTTGTCCTATGAATTCATCACTGTATGCCTGCTAGCTTCTGGAAGCCTCATGAAACCTGAGCATTTAGAAACCTGTACTGAGTCTGGGCATGCTCAGAAGAGGCAGACGGGATTAATATTCAGTCAATGGCTGTGATGTCAACTGCCAAATCCATAACTGACAGTTGCTAACTGGAAAAATCAAGAAGCAGAAATGGGCAACCGGACATTGTGCAGGATTTCAGGTTAAACTTATATATTTCAGATTTCAAACTATTACTGTTTAGGGTTTTGGGGTGATTTAACTGTATGCAAGTTTTTCGTTTGGCTGGACTTGCCCTTTAAAAACAAAAAATGGTAATTTCTGTTACATTCCCCATCTCCAACTGCCTCCTCTGCACATGCTCAACTTATAAAAGCTAATTGAGCAGAGGGAGGAGGCAGATACCTTTGCCAGAATGGAATATATTAATATCTGGGGGCATATTTATAAAGGTTCGTTAACTTTTCGCCGCCGTTATTCCCACCATTTTCCCAAAATCTTGTTTTCCGCGATTTAACGAATCGTTAACTTTTCCCGCCTATCTGAACAGTAACCGCCGCTTCTATTTATAAGCGGCGGTAACTGTTAAGCATCCCTAATCTCGGTCGTATTACTTCGCCACCTTGAAGGTGGTGAAAACGGGCGAGATTCCCCCCGAATCGCGGCGGGTGGTCGCACCCCCCGTGAGGCACGCCCACCTCACCGCGGGAATCGCCGCTACGAAGGGGCTAAGTGCAAGTATCCCAGGAAGGGACTTAAAATCCCTTCCCGGTGCCTCCGCTTCATGGTGGGCATAAGCCCACCCCTCCTCCCAGCAGCCCCTACTACCCCGACATCGCGGCCGCAATATATCGCGGCGCTGGCAATAGTGCTATTTTCGCAGCCGCGATGTGCGGCGGTAATTTTTGGGCGCTATTTTATAAATATGCCCCCTGGTTACAAATGAATATAATAAACTTGTACAAATAGCTGTTGTGGTTGCAGCAGGTAACTGACAAGGCACCAGTTTGTTTAGTGTGAACATGCCCTTTAAAATACCTTTTTTTTTTTTTTTTACCCACACTGAAAACATTTATAAATAGGACTTTTACAAAATCTAAGAATGGTTTTATGAAGTCAGTGTAGCTCAGTTTTATAAATAATACCTAAAGTACTGTAATTTTTCTGATGCTCTGTAAGACAAGTTTCCAAGAGGTTTAAAATGTTTTTTTCTATAAATTCTACCAACAACGACTGCAGAGTTTTCAATATTATTTATCTGTCTTCTTTTTTTTTTAATCAAGTAAGATGAATTACTTTACTGGTGCTTAATAAACAGAAAAATACATAACTAAATCTTTAGAAAAAAAAAAACTTATTTATCATTTTCATATAAGTTGGGAAATTTCTATTGCTATAGCATCTTTGGGGAATGAGGTATTTTACTAACATTCATCAATGCACAAGAATTCCTTTTTTAGTTCATGGCAGATAAAAGTCTTCAAGGTCAATAGCATGCAGTATGTAGCACTGGAACTGAAATGCTTTTAAATATATTAGATATCATCAGTAAAAAAGTGACACTGTTGCAATGAATTAAACATTCAATTGAATATTAACCAATTGAGGATTACTGTACGTTTATCCTCTAGTTAGACCTCTAATTTCATGATAAAATATGAGTATGAACACTAATTTCCGAATCCATAAAATCAATAAGTTACCCTGTGTGTTTACACAATGTTTTTTTTTTTTTCTTCATTATAAAAGGCAAGGGGAAAGGTAGAGGGAGAACGCGTCCGGAAGAAGATGAAGAATTGACTGTGCAAGACCTTCAGCACCAAGCACCTCTATTTGACTTTTGAATCCAAAATGGGGAGTTTTACAATTGAAGGTGATAAATCGTATGTTTTTGTCTCATGGTGATCTCAAATTAACACTAGATTTTCTTTTTATACAGTAAAAATTACAATAAGCACTTGAAGAGAAAATTACTACTCTCTGCTGCTAAAATATTTTCTTTAAAAACATAACAGCACGTCATAAGGGAATTTGTGCTGAGCTTCCAAGGAAAATAATCACATTCTTTTATTTATGCATGCCAATACTGCTCAAAATAGCTTGATTTGTTCTTCTACATTGTGTAGTCTTTCTTTTTTTTTTCCTTTTGCATTCAAACCAACCAAATACCTGACTAACATAGTATATTCTGTCAGTGCCAGTAGTTTTTTTGAATTCTTAGCTGAAATGCATACTTTACATTGTTGAATTTAGACTTAGACATTTAGTTTCTAAGTCCAAAATATTTCTGTTTTTAGAATAATCAGCTGAAGGTTTTTTTTTAATTTTTTTATGGCGTACTACAGTTTAATATATTTTTTTTAACATGAACTTGTCCTTTTGGATGCTGGAGTTTGGTGTGGTTTATGGCCATATTTATGATTTAATTTACTGTAAAATACCTTTTCGTTTTTTTTTTTTTTTTTTAAAACTTTATTGAAAACTTTATTGAGTAAAACAAATTATCTGTTTACAATGCAGTTCTAGGGCAGTAAAGGTGGTACAGTTACAGTCACAGATGTCATAGTAATTCGGCTTACTCCATCTATACAAACAGCAATTATTGTCATCGCTATATAATATGTATATTATTGTTTTATGTGAGCCCAATAAAGTTAGTAAAATTTTATAAACAGTAGAAACCTTTTAACAATCAAACAATAAAAACTTAAAAGAAAAACACTTTCTACCTTTTGAAGTACGTTTTTTTGGAGTGGCTAATTCAGTAAGGGTTTTTGTTTAGCCTCTATAATTCTTCACCACTGTGCCTCTAGGTTATTAATTGTCGTGGGGGAGGATTCCCTCACAGACCTATTTTTATCAAATTTTGCGGGCAACCCGGTGTGCATAGATTCGTTTGTTGAGGGGGAGGGTGGTGTTAATAGCTTTTTTCCACATGGACAGCGAGGGGAGGGATGGCTGGATCCAGGTCTGGGCGATGAGCTTTTTTCGTAGAATAGCGTTTCTCTAAGGAATGTGCGAAAAAAATGTCTGGGATTGATTCCTCCATGATGCCGAGGCGGCAAAGCTTGGGTCGCAAGCCCACCGGGGAGCCCATGTGGTCGTGTAGGAACTTGAGCATCTGTAGCCAAAGCCCTGGATCTTGGGGCAGGCCCAGATCATATGGTAGAAACTGCCGGAGCTAAAAGACATTTTGGGCAGCGAGGGTGAGATAAGCTCTATGGAGATATATAGTTCAGTTAATCTGTCAGAGGCCCTGGGTGACACTGATGCATGAACAGCCAGTGCCTCTGCCAATCCCACCCATCCATAGGTCCCAGATCACTTCCCAAGTTGTTTTTTTTTCCTATGGGCAAGCGTATTCGATGAGGGGAGCTGAAGTCCGCGTATTTTGGAAATTAGTCCTGATGGGGTTGCATTATTTCGAATTTTAAATATGGGTTTTTTGGTAAAGTCCAGGTGTTCCTCTGAACTGAGTCTGGAATGGGTGTCTCACTTGCAAGTATCTAAAAAATAGGGGATTAGGTAGTTTGAATTCACTCTTCAATTGGTCAAATTCTTTAAATATTTTGTTGTCGACTAGTTGAGAAACACTGGTTATTTTGTTTTGACCCATATCTCAGGGTACGGGACTGAGGTGAATTCGGGTAGATGTCTGTTGTACCACAGAGGTGTGTCTCTCATAATAACTGGGATCTTTATGTATTTGGTTGTTGCATCCCAGGTTTTCAGTGCCTGGACTAGAAGGGGAAGGTTAATTTGTCAGACATTTGCGTGCCCCTATAGCCTCTTGCGATAGAGTCGAGAATACTCAGGTTGTAGTTTGTGTTTGGGTGTGAGTAGGGCAACATTCTATAATTTTCTTCATGGGACCAGTGGCATAGGTAGGAGAGTGGTGCTGCGAGCAATACATTCTCAGGTCTGGGACAGTAAGTCCTCCCAGGCTGAAGGGTTCTTAAGAGTGGCCCAGTTTAGTTTGTGCTGCCTGTACCCCAAATAAAGATTTAAGTATCGTCTCAATTACTTTAAAGTACTTTAGTGGTAGGAATATAGGGGAATGCCAAAGGGTATATAGGATTTTAGGTAATAGAATCATCTTGACAATGTTTGCGCGACCTGTCACCCCAAGAGACCAGATTTGCATTTTGGATTTGACTAGGGTGATAGGGGGTCGATATTGAGGGGGATAATCAGATGGGTGTCTCGAGATGTTGGTGCCCAGGTATTTGATGGAGGTTGTTCTGTTTAAGGGAAAAGGGGTCGGGGGGCCCAGGTGGGAAGCAGTCCAGGGAAGAATTGGGGATTTTGTCCAGTTTATTAAAAGTCCAGAGTATTCTCCATACTCTGTGTGATTAATTGTAGTGCTGTTTGGAGAAGACGCCCTGGTCTGCCAGGTAAAAGCATGTCGTCAGCGTAAAGGCTGATTATTTCCCTCAGACTGCTCACCTCAAGGCCAAATATTTGGGTGGGTGCGCAGTTGGGTCGCGAGTGGTTCCACTACAATGGGCGTATAGGAGGGGCGATAGAGGACAACCCTGCGGGGGTGCCTCTTGTTAGTGGGAAGAGAGGCGATATTGTGGAATTTGCTAGTATGCTTGCCTTGGGTGCAAGTAAAGGATTTGAAGCCACCTAATAAAATTGGGGCCAAACCCAAAATTAGTAGAACTCGCCCCAGAGAAAGGGCCATTCCACCGAATCGAGGCTCGTGCTTGTCAAGTGAGACTATACATCTAGAGCCTGTTTCGTTTATGATTCGCTCCCAAGTTTGCATAGAGTCTGCGGGTGTTGATGAAGTTGTTTTTCCCAGGAATAAATCCGGTTTGGTCTGTGTGTATGATTGAAGTTATAGTCTGTTGAGCCTTAGTGACAAGAGTTTAGCTTGTATTTTGATGTCTACTTGCAATAAGAAATAGGCCTGTAGGAGTCGGTAGTAACGGGTCTTTTCCTGGTTTGGGATAAAGGGTTATGAGGGCTTCTTGCATTGATGGGGGAATTGTGTTAGTTGTAAACATATTATTGTATAGCAATAGGAGCTTTGGGGCTAGAGTCTCTAGGTAAGTAAACATAAAATTCGTCAGGGAGACCATCTGTACCTGGCGTTTTGTGGCGTTGGCATTGCGGAGATGGTTTGTTGGATTTCGATTTCAGTGATGGGGCTTTCTAGTTCAAGGCATGCGCAGTGGAGAGGCATGGGAGATGTATTGGTTCTAAAAAGTTATGGATTTGCTCAGTGGTATATTGTGGGTTGAGGTATATAGCTCAGTGTAGTGGTGGCTAAGTGCTGTGACACCATGGGGTCGGTGGTGATTTGTCCAGTGGTTGGATTTTTCAGGAATTCTGGAAATGTGCAATGTTGGCCCTGCGCTCAGCCTTTGCCGATTTTTTTTTAGTTTGTTGAGGTGAAACTGAGTCATTCTTGCATACATTTTAGACGACTCCCATACAGATATGCCAAGAGCAGTGCCATCATTTATAGTGAAGAATTCCTCCCACTCGACCGAGAGGTCTTCATCTTCCGAAATGAGGTGGAGCCAAGATGGGTTCAACCCTCATTGACGAGTTTGGGGGGAGGCATCTACCACGCTAGCTCCACCCAGTAGGGGGCATGATCTGACAGAATTCTTGGGGCAAGCCTGAGTTTAGCAGTTTGGGGTAAGTGTGGTGTGAATAAAAATAATACTGATGTGAGACTTGTGTTATGGGACTCTGAGAAGTAGGAGAACCTTCTCTGTTTGGTGACAGGCACCATCTATTAAGAGGAGGGACTGCATGGTTCTGGCAAATCGAGTGAGAGGTTGGGTGGGGGTGACCAGTTGGGGGGTGGAGACGGTCATGTTCTAGGTCTATTACCAATTAAAGTTGCCCATCCATATAGAGGGGATATTCGGGTGATCAGCTAGGAATTGGAGGGCGGTTGGGGGGGCTGACATGGCAAATGTTGGTGGGACATATGATCAGTACGAGGAGGAGTTTATTTTAGATTTTAGCTTACAGTAGTTATAAGTACCACCGACCGTCTGTCGTCAGCTCAGTCCACCAGTTCGAATTGTATTGATTTAGAGATTATAGGACTACTCCTCTAGAGGAGGTAGTGAACTGGGAGTGGTAGGCCCATCCAACCACATGGTCTCTTGAGGGCCAGTTGTTGTTGGCCGTGGAGGTGGGTTTCTAGGAGCGCAGTTATATTGGCACGTTTTTTTTTTTTTCACAAATTCGAGTATACGGATACCTTTCCTTTAACGCTATTATTTCAAGTTCGCCGGTTTTTCCAGCCAGACTCCTTGCATTTGTAAACATACATTTTAGATTATCAATTGATTTACTTCCATACATGGTCGTACATGCCTCCTTATCCTCTATGCTCCCCCCTCCTCCTTCTCCTCCCTCCGTTGTGTTACTAGCCCCCAGATCCCTAACTTCTCTATCTACCCCTGTGTAGTTAAACGTTCCCTCCCCCCCATACCTAGTTTAAAATCTCCTCCAACCCCCTAGCCATCTTCTCCCCCAAAACAGTTGCACCACCACCATTGAGGTGCAATCCGTCACTACTAAAGAGCCTGTAGCCAACAGAAAAGTCAGCCCAGTTCTCTAAAAACCCAAACCCCATCTCCTTACACCACTCTCTTAGCCACGCATTTATACTCCTGAGCTCCCGTTGCCTCCCTAGCGTAGCACGTGGCTGCGGTAGTATTTCTGAAATCACTACCCTGGAGGTCCTTGCTTTTAACTTGGCCCCTAATTCTCGGAAATCATTTTTAAGGACCTCACCTCCACCTCTAACTTTGTCATTGGCACCAATGTGAACCAAGACCGCCGGGTCACTCCCAGCCCCACCCAATAATCTGTCTACACGATCCACCACATGTCGAACCCTAGCACCAGGCAGACAACACACTGTTCGGCATGCAGGGTCCTGGCGACAGATTACCCTATCTACCCTTCTAATAATAGAATCCCCTACCACTACCACCTGTCTATCCTTCCTAGCCCCCAGTTCTCCCTCCCTTGTATTGGAGATGGCCGTCCCCTGGGTGCTCAAGGGAAAGGCCCGCTCCATACATGCTGCTTCCGAGCCATCGTCCTCCACATCTTCACCTAAAATGGCAAATCTGTTTGGATCGACCAGCTGGGAAGAAGCCCCCCTATCCTTCTGTCCCCTACTTCCCCTGGTGACCCTTACAAATCTATCTTCCTTCTCCACCTTATCTGCCCCATCTCCACCCACCAGTTTACTGGCCCCTGCCAGTACCTGCATTTCCCCCAGGTTTGCCAAGTCCTGCAATGCTGCAAGTTTACCCCTTAGACTCTGTACCTCAGATTCCAAATGGGCAACCCACTCACATCTGACACATACATAGGTCCCCTGGGGCGGCTGCTCCAAGATCCCATACATGCGGCAGGATGCCCATTGCGCGGCCCCAACAAAACTGTCCATACTAAACAGCAATACACAGCAGAGACACAGCAGAGAAATAGTGTTGTTTTTAAACGCTTTAGTTTTTTACGCTGTCAATTCTCTTAAAAACAGAAAAATCTCTTTAAAACAGAAAATCGCTCAGAGCTAATCGCTCATGGGAAAGGCCTTAAATGAGGTTCAAAACCAACCAGAGCCAACAGGCCTCAGCCAATTTAAACCAGTTAGTTACACCCCCATCCAATCAGAGAGAGAGAGAGAAAAAAAAAAAACCTTTCCTTTGTCTCCTACCAGCCCCCGCTCCACAGGTAACAGTGTTTTTTAAACACAAGTATTTGTTTTAGTAATCCAGTGCTTTGAGTTTACTCAAACAATTCCTACCACCTTATTCAAGCAGTAAGTAGTAAAAAAAAATCAAAAACACTAGTGATTAATTACTTACACAGGCACCCTCCTAGAAATAAATAGTGTTAGGTTAGTATATTTACTAGGCTGCAACCACAGTTAATAAACGCTTTAGTTTTTAACGCTGTCAATTCTCTTAAAAACAGAAAATCTCTTTAAAACAGAAAATCGCTCAGAGCTATCGCTCATGGGAGGCCTTAAATGGTTCAAAACCAACCAGAGCCAACAGGCCTCAGCCAATTTAAACCAATTAGTTACAACCCCCATCCAATCGAGAGAGAGAGAAAAAAAAAAAAAAAAACCTTTCCTTTGTCTCCTACCAGCCCCCGCTCCACGTAACAGTGTTTTTTAAACACAAGTATTTGTTTAGTAATCCAGTGCTTTGAGTTTACTCAAACAATTCCTACCACCTTATTCAAGCAGTAAGTAGTAAAAAAAATAAAAATACACTAGTGATTAATACTTACACAGGCACCCTCCTAGAAATAAATAGTGTTGGTTAGTACATTTACTAGGCTGCAACCACAGTTAATAAACGCTTTAGTTTTTTTACGCTGTCATTCTCTTAAAACAGAAAAATCTCTTTAAAACAGAAAATCCTCAGAGCTAATCGCCATGGGACAGGCCTTAAATGAGGTTCAAAACCAACCAGAGCCAACAGGCCTCAGCCAATTAAACCAATTAGTTACACCCCATCCAATCAGAGAGAGAGAAAAAAAACAAAAACCTTTCCTTTGTCTCCTACCAGCCCCCGCTCCACAGGTAACAGTGTTTTTTAAACACAATTTTGTTTTAGTAATCCAGTGCTTTGAGTTTACTCAAACAATTCCTACCACCTTATTCAAGCAGTAAGTAGTAAAAAAAAATAAATACACTAGTGATTAATTCTTACACAGGCACCCTCCTAGAAATAAATAGTGTTAGGTTAGTACATTTACTAGCTGCAACCACAGTTAATAAACGCTTTATTTTTTAACGCTGTCAATTCTCTTAAAAACATAAAAATCTCTTTAAAACAGGAAATCGCTCAGAGCTAATCGCTCATGGGAAGGCCTTAAATGAGGTTCATGAGTAAGTGCTGCTTTCGTGCATTCATTTATAACTTAAGATGAGTCTTTTTTTTTTTTTCTGCTTGCATACCCTTTAAATTAAGCTTTAATACAAACATACTGGCAATTTTCTCAACTAAAGTGCCTTTTTTTTCCCTTACAGGTAGATGAGAAGTCATTAAAACACATTACAGAAATGGGATTTAGTAAAGATGCTGCCAGGCAAGCACTTATGGATTACAGCAACAATATGGAGGCTGCCTTAAATTCCCTTCTTACCGGAAACAAACCCAAACCTGCCCAAGGGCCAACACCTAGAGGTGAAAAGAAAATGTTAGATTTATATTTGCAAACCTGCTTAAAGGATAAGTATGCTGTAAAGCCAAGTTAAGTTTAATTGGAAGTAGCAGCTTTAAAAAAAATGTTTTCCCTTTTTCCCCCCCCATGTCCCTCCTGAGCCTGCCTTTACTGATGTAAAGTTTCTGACATCTTGCATCAGCATTGTAAACTGCTTAGCTCTGCCCCTTCTTCTGTAGTCCGAAAAAAAGCCCTTGCTGCGTGCACTCGTGTGATGTCAGTGCGTGAACGGACGTGTGCATGTGACATCACGCCGTGCTTGTGTACAGCACGGTGCAATGACGTCACGCACATGTCTGTGCACGCACTGACATCAAGGTGAGGGTGCGCGCCTGGACCAAACGCACATTGCTTTTTTGGACTACAGAAGGAGGAGTCTCAGAGGGGCAGAGCTAAGCAGTCTACAATGCTGAAGCAAGATTTCAGCAACTTTACATTAGTAAAGGTAGGCTCAGGAGGGACCTGGGGGGGGGTTATTTTGTAAAGCTGCTGCTTCCAACTAAACTTAACTTGGGTTTACAGCATACTTCTCCATTAAGGCATAAATTGAGTAAAAAAAAAAGTCTTTTTTTTCCCCCAAACATATATTAAAAACTGTAATTCCCAACTTTATATACATATTCTATGATTTAGCAGTCTATAATTTTAATGGTAATTAAAACAAATATTATACTCAATATAAAATAAGGATTTGCACAGCTGCATTATGTACACAAAAAACTACATTCAAAGAAAATAAAATATTAGTGCACATCTGATTCCAATTGCTTACATTTTCTATAAAGATTTTATTGATGCATTATAACCTGATCTTCTTTGTGAATAAACAAAAAACTATTGTCTAAGTTCCATTTATAATTAGTTCAGCCACCAACACTTTCCTTTTAAAACCAAATTTAGCTGAGATGATTTTTTACCTTATGGTAAATGGATAATGCATTTAGAAAAATCATTGGTTCTTGCCTTACACTCTCTAAAATATTTTAATGAGTTGTGGTATATCATTAGATTACAAATGCAAGTTTCACAGTTCTAATGTTATGTTCTGCATTTGACTGCAGTGTTTTTTGGATAATGACACAATCTCATTGATTTATTCGGCATAACAATCAAGGTTTTTAGGCCAATGGACTACAGATTCGAGCTGAGTAGTGTTAAAAGCTTTGTGTATTTTATTTGTTTCATTTTAATGTGCAGCAGTTTTCCAGTATATGTGCTTGCTGTAAACTGACTGTTAATTCCAATTTCTTTAAATTATCCATAGTAAATGGCAGGCTATAATTCAGCAATAAAATGTAGAATGTAAGCTTCAGTATTTGAATTAGCTTGGTTGTGCATTGATATTCCATTTTATTTGAATGCATAGTCCAAAGAGAACCTGTGTGGTCTCGGGGTTAACTAATCACAGGTTTAAACTCTGCAGTTTATCACAACTATAGTAGATCTAGAACATGCTTGTGAAGGTTTTCAGTCATACAGGTCATGGTATATCTGTGGTCCAGATGATCTAACTGAATACCACAAATATACATCTAGTACAGTTAAAGTACATATTTTCTGTTTTCCACAAATATACCAATATATCCTCTCATCTGAGTCGGTAGAGTTGGATGGTGCAGGTACAAAGGTAAAGCTTAGTAGGATTTGTTCACACTAGACAAAGTTTTTTTTAAACTTTTAACCTAAAATCGCATTAAACATGCTGAATATAAATGTACACCAAACTGCATAGAAATGCACAGAAAAGCTACTGCAGACACATAAACACATTGCAAAATGCCTTAAATTTTGATGCAATTTATTATGTTTTTTTCAGGGAGTGGCAGACCTTATTTTCATTTTAATTTGTATTTTTGTACCAGAAAATGGTAGAATTAAAGGGACAGTTCAGTGGAAATATCAATATTGGTTATTCTACATATGCTCTCCCATTTTGAAAAATCAGTTGATTTCATACCCTTTGCTGTTCCCAGCTGACATTTAGTTTCTAACGGTCCTTCTTCCCAGAATGCACTGCATCCTTGGAATGTTCCTAACAGTAATTTCTACTGATTGGCTGTTGGATGGGTCAAAGATGCTCAGATCTCTACTGAGCCACTGAATCAACCCAGGTTCTGGGTCAAGGGCAAGACCATAACGGTCTGTTATTGGGAAGTCATCATTTCAGTTACATTTAATGCTGAATTGGCAGATTAAGGTCATTGGGATAAAAAAATACTGCTCTTGTTTCTGAAAAGCATATGTATTTGCACTGAACTTCCCCTTTAAGGAAAATGTGTCTACCTTATCCAAATGTTCAAAATGCCCCCCAAAAACTTGCCACAAGCGAAATACTCTGCTTAAACCTGTGTGACATAGGTTAAAGGGCATGTACACCCATAAAGGACAACTCCACCCTCATAAGAACATCTTCTAGAAAGAATGGCCTCTTTAAAATATGTTGATATATCATAGTTTGTCCTATGAATTCATCACTGTATGCCTGCTATGCTTCTGGAAGCCTCATGAAACCTGAGCATTTAGAAACCTGTACTGAGTCTGGGCATGCTCAGAAGAGGCAGACGGGATTAATATTCAGTCAATGGCTGTGATGTCAACTGCCAAATCCATAACTGACAGTTGCTAACTGGAAAAATCAAGAAGCAGAAATGGGCAACCGGACATTGTGCAGGATTTCAGGTTAAACTTATATATTTCAGATTTCAAACTATTACTGTTTAGGGTTTTGGGGTGATTTAACTGTATGCAAGTTTTCGTTTTGGGGCTGGACTTGCCCTTTAAAACAAAAAAATGGTAATTTCTGTTACATTCCCCCATCTCCAACTGCCTCCTCTGCACATGCTCAAGCTTATAAAAAGCTAATTGAGCAGAGGGAGGAGGCAGATACCTTTGCCAGAATGGAATATAATTAAATATCTGGGGGCATATTTATAAAGGTTCGTTAACTTTTCGCCGCCGTTATTCCCACCATTTTCCCAAAAATCTTGTTTTCCGCGATTTAACGAATCGTTAACTTTTCCCGCCTATCTGAACAGTAACCGCCGCTTCTATTTATAAAGCGGCGGTAACTGTTAAGCATCCCTAATCTCGGTCGTATTACTTCGCCACCTTGAAGGTGGTGAAAACGGGCGAGATTCCCCCCTGAATCGCGGCGGGTGGTCGCACCCGCCCCGTGAGGCACGCCCACCTCACCGCGGGAAGTCGCCGCTACGAAGGGGCTAAGTGCAGTATCGCCAGGAAGGGACTTAAAATCCCTTCCCGGTGCCTCCGCTTCATGGGTGGGGCATAAGCCCACCCCTCCCTCCCAGCAGCCCCTACTAACCCCCGACATCGCGGCCGCAATACATATCGCGGCGCTGGCAATAGTGCTATTTTCGCAGCCGCGATGTGCGGCGGTAATTTTTGGGCGCTATTTTATAAATATGCCCCCTGGTTACAAATGAATATAATAAACTTGTACAAATAGCTGTTGTGGTTGCAGGCAGGTAACTGACAAGGCACCAGTTTGTTTAGTGTGAACATGCCCTTTAAAATATCTTTTTTTTTTTTTTTTTACCCACACTGAAAACATTTATAAATAGGACTTTTACAAAATCTAAGAATGGTTTTATGAAGTCAGTGTAGCTCAGTTTTATAAATAATACCTAAAGTACTGTAATTTTTCTGATGCTCTGTAAGACAAGTTTCCAAGGAGGTTTAAAATGTTTTTTCTATAAATTCTACCAACAACGACTGCAGAGTTTTCAATATTATTTATCTGTCTTCTATTTTTTTAATCAAGTAAGATGAATTACTTTACTGGTGCTTAATAAACAGAAAAATACATAACTAAATCTTTAGAAAAAAAAAAACTTATTTATCATTTTCATATAAGTTGGGAAATTTCTATTGCTATAGCTTATCTTTGGGGAATGAGGTATTTTACTAACATTCATCAATGCACAAGAATTCCTTTTTTAGTTCATGGCAGATAAAAAGTCTTCAAGGTCAATAGCATGCAGTATGTAGCACTGGAACTGAAAGTGCTTTTAAATATATTAGATGATCATCTAGTAAAAAAGTGACACTGTTGCAATGAATTAAACATTCAATTGAATATTAACCAATTGAGGATTACTGTACGTTATCCTCTAGTTAGACCTCTAATTTCATGATAAAATATGAGTATGAACACTAATTTCCGAATCCATAAAATCAATAAAGGTTACCCTGTGTGTTTACACAATGTTTTTTTTTTTTCTTCATTATTAAAAGGCAAGGGGAAAGGTAGAGGGAGAACGCGTCCGGAAGAAGATGAAGAATTGACTAGTGCAAGACCTTCAGCACCAAGCACTCTATTTGACTTTTTGGAATCCAAAATGGGGAGTTTTACAATTGAAGGTGATAAATCGTATGTTTTGTTCTCATGGTGATCTCAAATTAACACTAGATTTTCTTTTTATACAGTAAAAATTACAAATAAGCACTTGAAGAGAAAATTACTACTCTCTGCTGCATAAAATATTTTCTTTTAAAAACATAACAGCACGTCATAAGGGAATTTGTGCTGAGCTTCCAAGGAAAATAATCACATTCTTTTATTTATGCATGCCAAGTACTGCTCAGAATAGCTTGATTTGTTCTTCTACATTGTGTAGTCTTTCTTTTTTTCCTTTTGCATTCAAACCAACCAAATACCTGACTAACATAGTATATTCTGTCAGTGCCAGTAGTTTTTTTGAATTCTTAGCTGAAATGCATACTTTACATTTGTTGAGAATTTAGACTTAGACATTTATGTTTCTAAGTCCAAAAATATTTCTGTTTTTAGAAATTAATCAGCTGTAAGGTTTTTTTTAATTTTTTTATGGCGTACTACAGTTTATATATTTTTTTTAACATGAACTTGTCCTTTTGGATGCTGGAGTTTGGTGTGGTTTATGGCCATATTTATTGATTTAATTTACTGTAAAATACCTTTTCAGTTTTTTTTTTTTTTTTTTAAAACTTTATTGAAAACTTTATTGAGTAAACAAATTATCTGTTTACAATGCAGTTCTAGGGCAGTAAAGGTGGTACAGTTACAGTCACAGATGTCATAGTAATTCGGCTTACTCCATCTATACAAACAGCAATTATTGTCATCGCTATATATATGTATATTATTGTTTTATGTGAGCCCAATAAAGTTAGTAAAATTTTATAAACAGTAGAAACCTTTTAAACAATCAAACAATAAAAACTTAAAAGAAAAACTTTCTACCTTTTGAAGTAGCGTTTTTTTGGAGTGGCTAATTCAGTAAGGGGTTTTGTGTTTAGCCTCTATAATTCTTCCACTGTGCCTCTAGGTTATTAATTGTCGTGGGGGGAGGATTCCCTCACAGACCATATTTTATCAAATTTTGCGGGGCAACCCGGTGTGCATAGATTCGTTTGTTGAGGGGGAGGGTGGTGTTAATAGCTTTTTTCCACATGGACAGCGAGGGGAGGGATGGCTGGATCCAGGTCTGGGCGATGAGCTTTTTTGCGTAGAATAGCGTTTCTCTAAGGAATGTGCGAAAAAAATTGTCTGGGATTGATTCCTCCATGATGCCGAGGCGGCAAAGCTTGGGGTCCAAGCCCACCGGGGAGCCCATGTGGTCGTGTAGGAACTTGAGCATCTGTAGCCAGAAGCCCTGGATCTTGGGGCAGGCCCAGATCATATGGTAGAAACTGCCGGGAGCTAAAAGACATTTTGGGCAGCGAGGGTGAGATAAGCTCTATGGAGAATATATAGTTCAGTTAATCTGTCAGAGGCCCTGGGTGACACTGATGCATGAACAGCCAGTGCCTCTGTCCAATCCCACCCATCCATAGGTCCCAGATCAGCTTCCCAAGTTGTTTTTTTTCCTATGGGCAAGCGTATTCGATGAGGGGAGCTGAAGTCCGCGGTATAATTTGGAAATTAGTCCTGATGGGGTTGCATTATTTCGAATTTTAAATATGGGGTTTTTGGTAAAGTCCAGGGGGTGTCCTCTGAACTGAGTCTGGAATGGGTGTCTCACTTGCAAGTATCTAAAAAATAGGGGATTAGGTAGTTTGAATTCACTCTTCAATTGGTCAAATTCTTTAAATATGTTGTTGTCGACTAGTTGAGAAACACTGGTTATTTTGTGTTTGACCCATATCTCAGGGTACGGGACTGAGGTGAATTCGGGTAGATGTCTGTTGTACCACAGAGGTGTGTCTCCATTAATAACTGGGATCTTTAGTAATTTGGTTGTTGCATCCCAGGTTTTCAGTGCCTGGACTAGAAGGGGAAGGGTAATTTGTCAGACATTTGCGTGCCCCTATAGCCTCTTGCGATAGAGTCGAGAATACTCAGGTTGTAGTTTGTGTTTGGGGTGTTGAGTAGGGCAGACATTCTATAATTTTCTTCATGGGACCAGTGGCATAGGTAGGAGAGTTGTGCTGCGAGGCAATACATTCTCAGGTCTGGGACAGTAAGTCCTCCCAGGCTGGAAGGGTTCTTAAGAGTGGCCCAGTTTAGTTTGTGTCTGCCTGTACCCCAAATAAAAGATTTAAGTATCGTCTCAATTACTTTAAAGTACTTTAGTGGTAGGAATATAGGGGAATGCCAAAGGGTATATAGGATTTTAGGTAATAGAATCATCTTGACAATGTTTGCGCGACCTGTCACCCCAAGAGACCAGATTTGCATTTTGGATTTGACTAGGGTGATGAGGGGGTCGATATTGAGGGGGATAAAGTCAGATGGGTGTCTCGAGATGTTGGTGCCCAGGTATTTGATGGAGGTTGTTCTGTTTAAGGGAAAAGGGGTCGGGGGGCCCCAGGTGGGAAGCAGTCCAGGGGAAGAATTTGGGATTTTGTCCAGTTTATTAAAAGTCCAGAGTATTCTCCATACTCTGTGATTAATTGTAGTGCTGTTTGGAGAGAGACGCCCTGGTCTGCCAGGTAAAGAAGCATGTCGTCAGCGTAAAGGCTGATTATTTCCCTCAGACTGCTCACCTCAAGGCCAGAATATTTGGGTGGGTGCGCAGTTGGGTCGCGAGTGGTTCCACTACAATGGCGTATAGGAGGGGCGATAGAGGACAACCCTGGCGGGTGCCTCTTGTTAGTGGGAAGAGAGGCGATATTGTGGAATTTGCTAGTATGCTTGCCTTGGGGTGCAAGTAAAGGATTTGAAGCCACCTAATAAAATTGGGGCCAAACCCAAAATTATGTAGAACTCGCCAGAGAAAGGGCCATTCCACCGAATCGAAGGCTCGTGCTGTGTCAAGTGAGACTATACATCTAGAGCCTGTTTCGTTATGATTCGCTCCCAAGTTTGCATAGAGTCTGCGGGTGTTGAGTGAAGTGTTTTTCCCAGGAATAAATCCGGTTTGGTCTGTGTGTATGATTGAAGTTATATGTCTGTTGAGCCTTAGTGACAGGAGTTTAGCTTGTATTTTGATGTCTACTTGCAATAAAGAAATAGGCCTGTAGGAGTCAGGTAGTAACGGGTCTTTTCCTGGTTTGGGAATAAGGGTTATGAGGGCTTCTTGCATTGATGGGGGAATTGTGTTAGTTGTAAACATATTATTGTATAGCAATAGGAGCTTTGGGGCTAGAGTCTCTAGGTAAGTAACATAAAATTCGTCAGGGAGACCATCTGTACCTGGCGTTTTGTGGCGTGGCATTGCGGAGATGGTTTGTTGGATTTCGATTTCAGTGATGGGGCTTTCTAGTTCAAGGCATGCTGCAGTGGAGAGGCATGGGAGATGTATTGGTTCTAAAAAGTTATGGATTTGCTCAGTGGTATATTGTAGGGTTGAGGTATATAGCTCAGTGTAGTAGGTGGCTAAGTGCTGTGACACCAGTGGGTCGGTGGTGATTTGTCCAGTGGTTGGATTTTTCAGGAATTCTGGAAATGTGCAATGTTGGCCCTGCGCTCAGCCTTTGCCGATTTTTGTTTTAGTTTGTTGATGGTGGAACTGAGTCATTCTTGCATACATTTTAGACGACTCCCATACAGATATGCCAAGAGCAGTGCCATCATTTATAGTGAAGAATTCCTCCCACTCGACCGAGAGGTCTTCATCTTCCGAAATGAGGTGGAGCCAGAATGGGTTCAACCTCCATTGACGAGTTTGGGGGGAGGCATCTAACCACGCTAGCTCCACCCAGTAGGGGGCATGATCTGACAGAATTCTTGGGGCGAAGCCTGAGTTTAGCAGTTTGGGGGTAAGTGTGGTGTGAATAAAAATAATACTGATGTGAGACATTGTGTTATGGGACTCTGAGAAGTAGGAGAACTCTTCTCTGTTATGGTGACAGGCACCATCTATTAAGAGGAGGGACTGCATGGTTCTGGCAAATCGAGTGAGAGGGTTGGGTGGGGGTGACCAGTTGGGGGGTGGAGACGGTCATGTTCTAGGTCTATTACCATATTAAAGTTGCCCATCCATATAGAGGGGATATTCGGGTGATCAGCTAGGAATTGGAGGGCGGTTTGGGGGGCTGACATGGCAAATGTTGGTGGGACATATGATGCCAGTACGAGGAGGAGTTTATTTTAGATTTTAGCTTACAGTAGTATATAAGTACCCCGCCTGTCTAGCCTCAGGTCCACCAGTTCGAATTGTATTGATTTAGAGATTAATAGGACTACTCCTCTAGAGGAGGTAGTGAACTGGGAGTGGTAGGCCCATCCAACCCATGGTCTCTTGAGGGCCAGTTGTTGTTGGCCGTGGAGGTGGGTTTAGGAGCGCAGTTATATTGGCACGTTTTTTTTTTTCACAAATTCTAGTACGGCCGTTCTTTTAATTTTGTTTTGGAGTCCCCGGATGTTCCAGGTCCTCAGCTTAAGATTGTTAGGTGTCACAGCTTAACACTGGGGGACATGAGGCCAGGCTGAGGCACTGCAAAAAATAGGCAAAATGGACACAATACATCTTTGTAAACAGTGGCTAGATTAAAGCTACAAGTATTATACATTAGATCCAAAGGCAGATAATAACTATATACATTAGACCCGGCTCTATACCAGGTGGTGGTGCGAGCATTAATTCCCAAACTGTAACTTTTGGGTAGAAAAAGGTTAGTTGTACAGTTTGGACTCAATTGTTGGGCCTGCTGGGGCGAATGGGTTTTCGCTGAGTTGTTACTTTTAGCAGAGTCTAGAATGATCAACTTGGTAGTGAGGTTCCTTATGGATGGTAGCTAGGTCTGTAGTTTGCTTAAAATGGGTTGTGGGGGGAATAGGTGGAGGAGGGGGGGGAACCATAAGATCCGTAGTGAGAGATTGACAGGAAATGTTCGCCCAACCCCTTCATCACAGGTTACGAGGATCGAGGAGGGCCTGCAGTAAGGCAGCCGGGGTAGGGAGCTCAAGTGTTATTTGTTATATAAAAGGTGGTATGGGGTTTGGGAACCTGCAGCATACTCTAGGGGGGGAAAGTCTATTTTGGGGGGGTGATGCAGTACTTATCTGTATAGGACCGGAGGGTTCGTCTTGGGTCGCATCAGTGGGGAATGTTGGGTTCTCGTTTTTCCTGGGAGTCCAACCATGTCGAGGCATCGGCTGGTGTGGTGAAGAATTTGGTGGTGTCCTCGTCCACATCTCGATGTTTGGCCAGGAACATCATGGAGTATTTGACCTTGGCTCTTTGTCTTTGGATCTCCGTGGAGAAATCCGGGTAAACGGAGATCTTGGTATTTTGAAAGGGGATATTTCCTTTTTCCCTGGTTAAACGTAGTATTAAAGGGCATCTATAGTGGGAAAATGAACTTTTTTTTCTTTCTTTCCATGTGTTCTATAATTCCCCACAACCCCCAGAGTGTCATCACTTTTTTCAGATTCCCTCTCTGTCCTGAGATACACCAGTTAGAAGAATACGTGATTGCATTCCTCTACTCCTACTTGGACTGTCAATCAAATCCCTGTGACTTGATCCCCCCTCCCTGCTCTGTAATAAACATAGAGATAACAGCATTAGCAGGGGGAGAAAGGTAGCTTTGATGTTAGATATAAGGCTGCACTTGACCCCCCTTCTTAATAGCTTTCACTGATTGATGATGGGTCACAAAGGGGTTTTATGTCGTGGGGGGAGGATTCTCACAGACATATTTTATCAAATTTTGCGGGGCAACCCGGTGTGCATAGATCGTTTGTTGAGGGGGAGGGTGGTGTGTTAATAGCTTTTTTCACATGGACAGCGAGGGGAGGGATGGCTGGATCCAGGTCTGGGCGATGAGCTTTTTTGCGTGAATAGCGTTTCTCTAAGGAATGTGCGAAAAAAATTGTCTGGGATTGATTCCTCCATGATGCCGAGGCGGCAAAGCTTGGGGTCCAAGCCCACCGGGAGCCCATGTGGTCGTGTAGGAACTTGAGCATCTGTAGCCAAGAGCCCTGGATCTTGGGGCAGGCCCAGATCATATGGTAGAAACTGCCGGGAGCTAAAAGACATTTTGGGCAGCGAGGGTGAGTAAGCTCTATGGAGAATATATAGTTCAGTTAATCTGTCAGAGGCCTGGGTGACACTGATGCATAACAGCCAGTGCTTGTCCAATCCCACCCATCCATAGGTCCCAGATCAGCTTCCCAAGTTGTTTTTTTTCCTATGGGCAAGCGTATTCGATGAGGGGAGCTGAAGTCCGCGGTATAATTTGGAAAATAGTCCTGATGGGGTTGCATTATTTCGAATTTTAAATATGGGGTTTTTGGTAAAGTCCAGGGGGTGTCCTCTGAACTGAGTTGGAATGGGTGTCTCACTTGCAAGATCTAAAAAATAGGGGATTAGGTAGTTTGAATTCACTCTTCAATTGGTCAAATTCTTAAATATGTGTTGTCGACTAGTTGAGAAACACTGGGTATTTTTGGTTTGACCCATATCTCAGGGTACGGGACTGAGGTGAATTCGGGTAGATGTCTGTTGTACCACAGAGGGTGTGCTCCATTAATAACTGGGATCTTTAGTAATTTGGTTGTTGCATCCAGGTTTTCAGTGCCTGGACTAGAAGGGGAAGGGTTATTTTCAGACATTTGCGTGCCCCTATAGCCTCTTGCGATAGGTCGAGAATACTCAGGTTGTAGTTTGTGTTTGGGGGTGTGAGTAGGGCAGACATTCTATAATTTTCTTCATGGGACCAGTGGCATAGGTAGGAGAGTTGTGCTGCGAGGCAATACATTCTCAGGTCTGGGACAGTAAGTCTCCCAGGCTGGAAGGGTTCTTAAGAGTGGCCCAGTTTAGTTTGTGTCTGCCTGTACCCCAATAAAAGATTTAAGTATCGTCTCAATTACTTTAAAGTACTTTAGTGGTAGGAATATAGGGGAATGCCAAAGGGTATATAGGATTTAGGTAATAGAATCATCTTGACAATGTTTGCGCGACCTGTCACCCAAGAGACCAGATTTGCATTTTGGATTGACTAGGGTGATGAGGGGGTCGTATTGAGGGGATAAAGTCGATGGGTGTCTCGAGATGTTGGTGCCCAGGTATTGATGGAGGTTGTTCTTTAAGGGAAAAGGGTCGCGGGGGCCCAGGTGGGAAGCAGTCCAGGGGAAGAATTGGGATTTTGTCCAGTTATTAAAAGTCCAGAGTATTCTCCATACTCTGTGATTATTGTAGTGCTGTTTGGAGAGGACGCCTGGTCTGCCAGGTAAAGAAGCATGTCGTCAGCGTAAAGGCTGATTATTTCCCTCAGACTGCTCACCTCAAGGCCAAAATATTTGGGTGTGCGCAGTTGGTCGCGGTGGTTCCACTACAATGGGGTATAGGAGGGGCGATAGAGGACAACCCTGGCGGGTGCCTCTTGTTAGTGGGAAGAGAGGCGATATTGTGGAATTTGCTAGTTGCTTGCCTTGGGTGCAAGTAAAGGATTTGAAGCCACCTAAAAAATTGGGGCCAAACCCAAAATTATGTAGAACTCGCCAGAGAAAGGGCCATTCCACCGAATCGAAGGCTCGTGCGTGTCAAGTGAGACTATACATCTAGAGCTGTTTCGTTATGTCGCTCCCAAGTTTGCATAGAGTCTGCGGGTGTTGAGTGAAGTGTTTTCCCAGGATAAATCCGGTTGGTCTGTGTGTATGATTGAAGTTATATGTCTGTTGAGCCTTAGTGACAAGAGTTTAGTTGTATTTTGATGTCTACTTGCAATAAAGAAATAGGCCTGTAGGGGTCAGGTAGTAAGGGTCTTTTCTGGTTTGGGAATAAGGGTTATGAGGGCTTCTTGCATTGATGGGGAATTGTGTTAGTTGTAAACATATTATTGTATAGCAATAGGAGCTTTGGGGCTAGAGTCTCTTAGGTAAGTAACATAAAATTCGTCAGGGAGACCATCTGTACCTGGCGTTTTGTGGCGTGGCATTGCGGAGATGGTTTGTGGATTTCGATTTCAGTGATGGGGCTTCTAGTTCAAGGCATGCTGCAGGTGGAGAGGCATGGGGATGTATTGGTTATAAAAGTTATGGATTTGCTCAGTGGTATATGTAGGGTTGAGGTATATAGCTCAGTGTAGTAGGTGGCTAAGTGCTGTGACACCAGTGGTCGGTGGTGTGATTGTCCAGTGGTTGGATTTTTCAGGAATTCGGAAATGTGCAATGTTGGCCCTGCGCTCAGCCTTTGCCGATTTTTGTTTTAGTTTGTTGATGGTGGAACTGAGTCATTCTTGCATACATTTTAGACGATCCATACAGATATGCCAAGAGCAGTGGCATCATTTATAGTGAAGAATTCCTCCCACTCGAACGAGAGGTCTTCATCTTCCGAAATGAGGTGGAGCCAGAATGGGTTCACCCTCATTGACGAGTTTTGGGGGAGGCCTCTAACCACGCTAGCTCCACCCAGTAGGGGGCATGATCTGACAGAATTCTTGGGGCGAAGCCTGAGTTTGCAGTTTGGGGGTAAGTGTGGTGTGAATAAAAATAATACTGATGTGAGACATTGTGTTTGGGACTTGAGAAGTAGGAGAACTCTTCTCTGTTATGGTGACAGGCACCATCATTAAGAGGAGGGACTGCATGGTTCTGGCAAATCGAGTGAGAGGGTGGGTTGGGTGGGGGTGACCAGTTGGGGGGTGGAGACGGTCATGTTCTAGGTCTATACCATATAAAGTTGCCCATCCATATAGAGGGGATATTCGGGTGATCAGCTAGGAATTGGAGGGCGGTTTGGGGGGCTGACATGGAAATGTTGGTGGGACATATGATGCCAGTACAGAGGAGGAGTTTATTTTAGATTTTAGCTTACAGTAGTATATAAGTACCCCGCCTGTCTAGCCTCAGGTCCACCAGTTCGAATTGTATTGATTTAGGGATTAATAGGACTACTCCTCTAGAGGAGGTAGTGAAACTGGGAGTGGTAGGCCCATCCAACCCATGGTCTTGAGGGCCATTGTTGTTGGGTGGAGGTGGGTTCTAGGAGCGCAGTTATATTGGCACGTTTTTTTTTTTCACAAATTCTAGTACGGCCGTTCTTTTAATTTTGTTTTGGAGTCCCCGGATGTTCAGGTCTCAGCTTAAGATTGTTAGGTGTCACAGCTTACCATGGGGGACATGAGGCCAGGCTGAGGCACTGCAAAAAATAGGCAAAATGGACACAATACATCTTGTAAACAGGGGCTAGATTAAAGCTACAAGTATTATACATTAGATCCAAAGGCAGATATAACTATATACATTAGACCCGGTCTATACCAGGTGGTGGTGCGAGCATTAATCCCAAACTGTAACTTTTGGGTAGAAAAAGGTTAGTTGTACAGTTTGGACTCAATTGTTGGGCCTGCTGGGGCGAATAGGGTTTTCGCTGAGGTGTTACTTTAGCAGAGTCTTAGAATGATCAACTTGGTAGTGAGGTTCCTTATGGATGGTAGCTAGGTCTGTAGTTTGCTTAAAATGGGTTGTGGGGGGAATAGGTGGAGGAGGGGGGAACACATAAGATCCGTAGTGAGAGATTGACAGGAAATGTTCGCCCAACCCCTTCATCACAGGTTACGAGGATCGAGGAGGGCCTGCAGTAAGGCAGCCGGGGTAGGGAGCTCAAGTTGTATTTGTATATAAAAGGTGGTATGGGGTTTGGGAACCTGCAGCATACTCTAGGGGGGGAAAGTCTATTTTGGGGGGGTGATGCAGTACTTATCTGTATAGGACCGGAGGGTTCGTCTTGGGTCGCATCAGTGGGGAATGTTGGGTTTCGTTTTTCCTGGGAGTCCAACCAGTCGAGGCATCGGCTGGTGTGGTGAAGAATTTGGTGGTGTCCTCGTCCACATCTCGATGTTTGGCCAGGAAACATCATGGAGTATGACCTTGGCTCTTTGTCTTTGGATTCCGTGGAGAAATCGGGTAAACGGAGATCTTGGTATTTTGAAAGGGGATATTTCCTTTTTCCTGGTTAAACGTAATTAAAGGGCATCTATAGTGGGAAAATGAACTTTTTTTTCTTTCTTTCCATGTGTTCTATAATTCCCCACAACCCCAGAGTGTCATCACTTTTTTCAGATTCCCTCTCTGTCCTGAGATACACCAGTTAGATAGAGAATACGTGATTGCATTCCTCTACTCCTAACTTGGACGTCAATCAAATCCCTGTGAATGATCCCCTCCCTGCTCTGTATAAACATAGAGTAACAGATTAGCAGGGGGAGAAGGTAGCTTTGATGTTAGATATAAGGCTGCACTTGACCCCCTTCTTAATAGCTTTCACTGATTGATGATGGGTCACAAAGAGAGAGATCGTAAACTGTACTGATCTCCTTCTTCCGTGTCTCCAGGACAGCTTACTTTCTATTGGCCACTGTGCGTGGGTGTGTTTTTCAGGATGTTGAACTTTTAACTCCTACTGCACATAAAAAGCTTGTCGGTTGCCGGAGCTGAGACATGGGGAGGTAACAGAGGGGGGGGAGAAGGGGGGAATGCTGCACATAGATCTGACACCGTGGGTTAACAGGTCAGTGACAGATATAGGTTAAGGCAGCACAGGGTACATGAATTTAACTTTGCAAAGGGGCAATGTGTTTTTTTCACTATAGATGCCCTTTAAATCGCGATCCCTGTACTTGAGGAATTTGGCTATAAAAGTCCTTGGGGGTGCTCCAGGAGGGGGGGGGTCGGGGAGGCACTCGGTGAGCCTCTCCACAACAAAGGTTTTGGAGAACGTGTCCCCTCCAAATGTTTGCGTCAATAGATTTTCCAGAAAATCTGGCGGGTTTGCGCCTTGCTTTTCTGGGAGTCCTACAAATCTGAGGTTGTTGGGGTTTATGTCTCTTTAACTCTTTCGGAGGTTCTGGAAATCCTGTCGCATTGATATATCTGTTTTGACTTCCTCGAGTTTTGATGTTAATGGGATTGGCATGTAGCTATTGCTTCCAGCACTTTGGTGGATGGGTCGGGTTGCTGTATGGAGGGTTCACACAGTGGAGGTGTCGGATCTGAGATTGGTTTGTGGTATCTTGTCTCCGGAATCTATCCAGTTTGGCCGATGAGTCTTTTTTGTGTTACGTCTTGGTTCTTTGGGGGGAGACATTGTTTTGTGAATTGGTTTATGGTTTGGATTCGAGTTAGGCATGCTGGGTGATGGTTTGGTACAGTGGTGTGGTAACGGTTTAGTGTGGTGGCCACCACTGTGATTAGTTGTATCGAATCCCGCAGCGTTTAGTTGCTGTGTTTTGTAGTAATTTGATGAGGCAGTGACCCGGTGGCGAGGCGGTCTCCGCTTCAAGAGGAAGAAGGAATATGTTCTGGTGTAGTTTTGTTACCCTAACGAGGGTCTGCCGCAGGCACCAGGGTTCTGCTTGTATGTTTGGGGGGGGTTGGTAGAGGGTTAGGTGGGAGTTGTGGGGGGCAGGTTGATATTTGCCATGTCCTTGAGCCTTGTTTGTGGGGCCCTGCAGCTCCTGGGTTTTTTTCCGGAAGAGTGGGTCCTGGTACACAGCACCCCTAGTTTACCTGCTCCAGCACCCTGGACCCTAACGAGGGTCTGCCGCAGGCACCAGGGTTCTGCTTGTATGTTTGGGGGGGGTTGGATAGAGGGTTAGGTGGTGAGTTGGTGGGGCAGGTTGATATTTGCCATGTCCTTGAGCCTTGTTTGTCGGGCCCTGCAGCTCCTGGGTTTTTTTCCGGAAGAGTGGGGTCCTGGTACACAGCACCCCTAGTTTACCTGCTCCAGCACCCTGGTCCAGGAGATGAAGGTCTGTGAGATTCAGGGCTCTTCTGTGCAGGATAGGAGTTTTGTCAGTGTTGTGCTTGTGCCTTGTTACTTCCACCACATGCAAAAGAGCCGCCTTGTGGAGAGGGGCCCCTCAGCTCGGTCCGGCTGGGTCAGGGCTTGCAGGCAAACAGCCAGGCTAGGAGCGAGCGGGCCCTGGCTGCGGTGGGGTCATGCGTTAAGCGCTCTCCAGGAGCGACCGGGAGGGCGACATGGCACTTGGGCCGGTTTATGGGGGTCGGGTCCAGTAGTGCAGTGGTTTAGGCCAGGCCCGGTGCGGCCGCGCCCGAGTCGTGAGTGGGGGTGCATGGGTGTCACCTCCCGAGCGACCCCACGATCCGGGACAGTCGGACCCTAAGGGCTGTTGTTGTAACAATGTCTCAAAATAAAAAGTCTCCACGATAGACCAACAATTCTTTTGACGGTTACGCCCTCTTCTTCGAGGTCAAACAATGCTTTATACCTATGGGTGGACATCAGGGACTGGGATTAAATAGCTTTGGCTCTGTGCATCCGTGCACTCCTCTTGCCTTACCCTCTGCAATAATGTATCACAGTAAATTATATATATTTGATGTGTTATGACCAAGAGGTTAAGCAATTTCCTTCCTCACTTAAATGCAAATAAAGGGTAAGTATCATCAGCAAATAGCAAACTATTGTCCTCGGTTTTCCAATTTGGTCTCGCAATACTCCTAATGCTGCAACTATGTTTTGAATATTGAAATAGGGAGATTCTTCCCATCAAAATCAGACATTTATTTTTAGGTTTGTCATTGGTTATACTTCAAGCTTTAATAAGTTCTTTTTTTAACCAAATCCGGTGAATATCCTTTCTCTAGGAACTTTTGTAATCATTTACTCAAGTTGTTTCTCCATCCTTACAGGATCCTAATTGTTGCGAACCACTCTTATAAATTAAGACAATAGTTAAGGTTTGTACCGTGTCAGCCATAAGTAAAAGAATAAAAGTGGAGTTGTGATACCTTTTATTGGCTAACTAGACAACAAAAATAGCAAGCTTTCCAGAGTCCTAAGCCCCTTTAACATTCAGCCTGACGAAGGGTGCTTAGGACTCCGAAAGGTATCACAACTCTACTATAAATTAATAATAAACCAACCCCTTATTTTTTTGGGAATGAGTGGCAACTAGAGGCACATAGTATTCTAGTATGGTCTGTGTCCTTTGTAAACAGTGTTGTGCTTATTGCATAATTTTCTATAAAAATGCAATGGTCTTAAAAATCAATTTTGGAGGTACTACATTTTATTTTAAGTTCTATAGGGGATTTAAGGCAATTAATTTCAGCCACTAAGTCCTTCCCATACGACGATCCAGTCATCAATAAAACATCTATAAATTAACAGTTTTTCTGCATTATTTAGGAAAGAAACCTCTTCAAACCAGTTAATATAAAGGTTAGCAAAGGCAGGTCCGACATTAGTGCCCATTGCCGCCCCCTCTGTTTGTTGAAAATGTGTATTTTCAAACCAAAAAAAAAAATTGCTTTGCTCCAGGACAAGTAGATCCATTAAGAATTCTACTGGTGGGCCTGTATGGCCTACTTTACTCAAGGCTTCTCTGCAGACCCCCACTCCCGCTGTTTGTGGAATAACGGTACAAAGGTGGCTCAGTGGCTAGCACTGATGCCTTGAAGCACTGAAGTCCTGAGTTTAAATCCACCAATGGACACATCTGCAAGGAGTTTGTATGTTCTCCCCATGCTTGCCGGCACTTCTGTTTCCCCCACAGTCATAAAGACATACTGATAGGCTGTATGTGTCAAATAAATGTGCTTAGATTGTAAACTCTTCGGGTGAGGGCCTGATGTGAATGAATACATGTAATTGTGAAGAACTACGGAAGATAATAATAATAATATAGATGCTACTCACATTGCATCTATAGAACTATAGCAACTAAAATATCACAGTTCTTCCTTGCTAATCCATCCAATCTGACATGGTATGGCAAGTTAAGAATTCAATTCCCTTTTTTATTGACTGGGTTGGGTTCCCACTTAAGTTTCTCTAAACTTCATCAGTTGTTTGATCAATGTAAAACAAACACTACGATTGCTCCTTAGTGTCAATTATAAGATTTTTAAAAAAAAATTCCATTTCCCCTTTAACAACATTCTAGAAGGCGCTAATGCTGGGTGCTGTAATTTGCTGTTCAAAAGTGCTGCGTGCTTTAAAGGAGAGGCAGAGCTAAACTGTCTACAATGCAGATACAAGATGTCAGCAACTTAACAAGAGGAAAGGTAGGCTCAGGAGGGACAGAAAAAAAAAAGGACAAAAGATTTTTTAAAGCAGCTGCTTCCATTTAAACTTAACTTGGATTTACAGCTTACTTATACTTTAAATTTATTTTTATAGATGTGGGGTACCCTAAAATAATCCCTGTAGTTTACATAAATATGTAGGTATGAATGTTACACCTTTTCGGTTTCCATACAATATTTAAATTGGTGGTCTTGGAGGTTGTCCTACCTTTCTTTATGCCCCCCTCTTCATGACTGTTTGTTTTCTTTTCTTCCTACTGTAATCCCTGATCCAGTGGTAACCCCTCTAAAACAGTCTCTCTTTCATTTACATTTTTAGTAGTATTATCTATTTTATTGTTTGAAGGTTGGGAATCATTTGATCTATCCATTGTCTGGGGTCCCTTTCTGAATATCCCTTCCCTGGGATATGGATTATCAGTATATTTTCTGTACAACCATCCATATACTCCTTTCTTGCAGTAATCCGATTCCACCTTAATAACCTTCAGTGTTTTTAAAGCAAGGTCATCTCTATATTTAAAAATCTGTTGGGATAATTTAACAAGCCAGTCACATTCTTGGTCAGTTTGTAGGGCCAAATTTTGTTAATCCTCTAGAGCACTAATTTCTTTATTAAATATATATAATTAACAAATGATTGCGGCTCTGGTAAAATGAGACCCTTGATGCTGTTTAACTGTTATAAAATGCTCAGTTCATTAATACAAATACAACCCCAAATAATAATCTCTTGTAATAATATTTATAAAAACTCTATGCATACCAACAGCCCATCACACAAGTCCAAATGTGTCTGCCCATACTAAAATATCTTTGGTAATGGTGTCTTATAATGTCCACTTGATTACAAAGGGTGCGCAACTATAAGAAGATACCAATTCAGTAATACAAACACAAGTTGAAATAACTACTTCCAGGGCCTTTATGGTGCCCATACATTAGTAATGATATTACTATAAATACTAGGCAAAACCTGCCACGTCCAGAAAAAAAAAAATACATACATACATACATACACACATACATAAGTGTGTATGGCATACAGAAATACATTTGTTGTGTACTAATTATATAATTGAAAGCGTGCAAACCATTCAAGGAAATGAGTCTTGACCTTAATGTTCCTGAAAAAGTTGGCTTAGCTTGTTAAGAACATGCAATTAAAGATGATGTCCGTGGTTCTAATTTAATTAAAAATTGGGCTATTTTCATAATTTTGTTTTCCAAAAGCTTTGGGGTATATTTTTACCTAATGTACAAAAACATCATGGACTCTCATAAACAACTGAATTATTTCCAAAATCACCATTTCCAAGAGGGATAATTATTTCTGTCTATTTTGTTTTAATATAAAACATTAAAGGGGAAGTTCAGCCAAAAAAATCCCTAAAAAAAAATAGAATATGGTACCTGACCCCCCTCCCAAGAAAACTGTGTGAAGAGTCAGAACTCTGCCTGAAAAGGCTGTTTTCACACAGTTTTCTTTAGGGGGGTATGGCCCTGAGTGGGTTAGGGGCCACGGCATCCGCAAATGAGAGGGGCCATGAGGAGGGTAGGGCTATAGATTTCCACCCATTAACTTTCTGATGAGTAAAGTAAAAAAAACTGCAGCCCTCTCCCACCCTCCCTTGGTCATATAGTAGTGCTTCCTCCCCCAGCCCCAACCGCTATAATAGAATTATCAAAAAGTCCCCCGAACTCTACTTATCTTCCCTCTCTCCCCCGGCGTTCTAAGCAGCCAGCAGCCGCATTCGTGATTGGCTGCCACTCAGCCAATAAGGGATGAGGCTGCTGTACCGGCCCCCTGCTTGCAGTTTCATGCAACCAGAAGTCCGGGCAGTACGGCGGAGGAGAGAGGGAAGGTAAGTAATGATCGGGGGACTTTCTGATAATTCTATTTTGGCTGTTGCGGCTTGGGTAGGAAGCACTACAATATATCAAAAAAAAATTTAAAGGGTGGACATGCCCTTTAAATAAAACTGAATACGAAAAATTTGTGGAGGTAAAGAAGCTATGTCTTACCTTACATTCTTAAAGGGAATGTCCACCCCTTAGAAAAAAAATGTATATACTAGGCAGGACCCCCCTAAACCTAGGTTCCGTTTCTTTAAAATGTAAAAATTCTGCTCCCAGCTAGAGAAATCGTACATACAAGTAAACAGCCAGGAGACAGGCGCAAATTGATATCAGGGCTAATTAATAAATTATTTCTGACAAAGGGAAATACATGTGAAGGTTTTTCATTCCATTTGTAGCAGTACGGTAGGTATTTAAATTCTGCTCAATGTGAGAAACCTGTTGCTGTAATTCGCTCCCAGTGGTCTTTTCAAACATGCAGTGCCAGACTTTTTCCACATGCAGAGATTTGTTTATTTAACCATAATTGTGTAAATTCTCCTTACTTGTTGCACCCACCATATTTGGAAGACTATAAAGCTGGGTACAGACAGTACAGTACAATCGGATTTAGCCCTTAACCAGTTATGTGTACCCAGCTTAAGAGGTACCTATCATCTTTTTAAAAGTGTACTTATTTAACTTTTATGAATGGCTTGTATCAAAACCATATCAAAACATAAACATCTCTGGAAGAACCCATTTTGATTTCCTAGAATGTCCAAATTTCTGTCCGTTGTTTTAGTCTGTTTAGTGTGGCCGCTAAATATTTGTTCAACTATATCCACCATATCCTCCGTAAAAGCTGACTTTGCTTTAAAACTGAGACATCTTGCTGCTTTATTATGTATTATCAGTTTGGTTGCTTGTTTGTTAAATCTTTGTGGTGGCAGGTTAAACAGTGCAGTGTAGAGGGTCAACTTTAAAGCTTGAGAGAGGATGGCTATTGGTGTTTCACAAATCTTCCAGAATAACTTTACCTCCGGCTATGTACACCAGCACTGTAGGTGGTCAGCTGGCTCACCACAGTTCTTAAAGCATACATTTGGATGGGAAGAATTGATTTTATGGAGGAATACTAGTGTTGTGTACCAATTGTATAGTATTCTGAATGACTTCTTTGGCTATGGTGTTGGAGGAGCATTTGTGTGAGTGTATATAAATTTGGTGCTATTTTTCCTCATCTAGTTCTTTTTAAAGTCTTTGTTGCCATATGGTGGACTGTTTGCTTTTGTTAGGTAGGCGATCCTGCCAGATTAAGGTATTTATGTTGATGCACCATGGGTTAACGTGAATTAAAGGGGGCCGCACAACCAATGCACAAAGCGGACAACACCTAGCCGATAGGACAACAATATAAAAAAAAAATCACCCCCCATTACATGTCCACACTTCCAGCAGCTGAAATCACTTACTCACATTTACATCCCTCCCTTAGATATTGCACAGCAAAGAGGAGTGCTAAAAGCCCGCCATGATTAACATAACACTTGTTATTGGCTGGTGGGAATGTCTGTTACAACCTCTCTCCTCCTCCTCTGCCAGCTAAACAAACTTGAAATGTCCTGTTGCTAGGATACAGCCTACGTTAACAAGCTGATCAAGGGTGGGTGGAAGTGTTTTCTCGCATGCTAGCTTTGAGTGACAGTTAGAAGCAGACAGAATTGTTTCGCCCTCTTCTTAGCATGGCAAATTAAAGGCTAATTTAAGGCAAAAAGACTCGAAATCAGGAAAAAAATGGGTATGGCTGCATACCTTTACACTTTGTAAAGCAATTTTTAAAAAAATGCATTGAGGCAATAGTTATCCTTTAAAACTAAATCTTTAGTGCCAGCAACAAGCTGTCGTTAATATTTAAATCTGTTAATCCCATTCACATATAGGGGCAAAAGAAAGCAATAGTGACTCTCTATACATTGCCCCATGTGTTTAACTATGCATTGGTTGGCAATACACCTGCTACTGTTCCTTCTGCTTAGGGAAGCATGTTTTTTGTTATAGGTTTATTTATTCAATAAACATTTTATTATAAAAATGTATTCAATATTGTTTTATAAAAAAATATGATTATTTTGAAACTGATGCCCAGAAAAGTTATGTCCTAAAATATGACCAATTGGGGGAATTGACTACAAGTCACATTATAACAACATGATTGGGTATATAGGGTACATACCAAAATGGCTGAATTTCTCAGTAAACATGGGGATTGGAGCATTTCCCCATTAAATAATAAAAATATAGTTCAGTGTAAAATTAAAAAGAATTTGGGAATTTCATCATCTAGGGCACTGGTTCTTAAACTTTCAGACTGTGACACACTTGGCAATGCAATTTTTTTCTGTTGGACATTGTAATGTTGTAATTACCCATGTTTTATGCACTTTACAGGGTGTATTGTAATCAAATTTGATTATCATCAAACTAGTGATGTGTTGTGGAAAATGTTTTGGGACACACCTCTGACATATTGGTGTAACCGAACATGCACTTTAAGAAACCCTGATTTAAGGTACATAATATAATTGCAACAATCGACAAATATACCATATATACTCAAGCCGAGGTACTTATTTTTACCTGAAAAACTAGTAAAACTGATTGGCTCAAGTATAAAAGGATGGTCGACTTTCTCCCATAGACCGCCCCATAGATAGTTCCACAGACAGTCCTATAGATGCACCATACAAAGCCACATACACAGATGTGCCCTGCATACCTTTCTGTGCAGTCTGAATATTAAAGATCACTTCTTTAAAAGATGTTATTTGAATCCTGTTATTTTTTCACCCTTTCCCTTGCAGTCTAGGCTGATCTGAGTGAGCAGGACAACAGTGGGTTTCCTAACCCACTGAAATCAAGAGATTCTGTGTGTTACAGGGTACAGCTTTTGTTTTCCCAGGGCTAGGTGATTTTGTCCAGCTGCTCCTTCAAGCATCCAGATCAGCCTAGACCTGAGTATAAACGGAGTGGAGACTTTCAGGATGTTTTTAAAGGTAAAATATCTCAGCTTATACTTGATTGTTCCATGCCAGACAGCAACGGCTAGAGCCAGCAAGATATTTTCTTGTATAAAGAGATTAGACGAGTTAGGGCTGTTTACACTAGAGAAGCTACGTTTGTACGGGGGTATGATAACTTTATACAAATATATTAATAGGCCATACAATAAACTCTCTGGTACATTGTTTACTAATCGGTCATATCAGAGGACACATGGACATCCTTTAAGATTGGAAGAAAAAAGTTTAGGAATGGTTTCTTTACAGTGAGAACGGTGAAACTGTGGAACTGTCTTCCAGCAGATGTGGTAATGGCAAGTTCATTGAATAGCTTTAAAAGTAGGCTAGATAAGTTTCTAAAACTAAAAAATATTGAGATTTACTGGTATTAATTTACGATTGTCATTTGGAGTCAACTGTTAGGTAGGGTTGAAAAGGATGGACTTATGTCTTTATTCGACCTCAATTACTATGTTACTATGCCAAACACTTACTGCATATTAGATTTCTGTGGTTTTAGACATGATTTTGTTGCGGAAATCAGTACAAGGACATTGAAATCCATTGCCTCCCAATAAACTTTAACAGAACTTTCCATATACAGGGTTATTTTTCCTTTACTGTGCGTGAGTGAGCTGACAGACATTGCAACAAGAATAAATAGTTTTCTTAATTGAAGATCATTACCCTAAAAAAGTTAAATATGTATTTAAAGGGCAACTATACTAAAAAAATACTTTGCCTCATCTTATTCTATAAATAAATATATGTAAGTAGCCGTTACTATGAGTTGTATCTGTTGCTGCATGCCTTTAATCCAGTGCTTGTTTTGTTCAGTCTAGGTATACCCTACCACTCTTAATAGACTCCTTTTTCCATGTGACATGACTTTATTTGAAGTCATGCATGCTCGGTAATCCCTGTGAGGGAGCACTGGGAGAGGGAATGTTGCACCATGTAAGTCACACATACCAGCTGTCAAAACTGCACACAGTATACCAACTGTCAAAACTCAGTCACCATTCTTGCTACAGCAAAACTGCACACAGAAAAAGTGTATGCTAATGAAGCACTTGATTGACAGATGAAATGTAAGATTCTTTAGATAGGATTTCTGAAGAAATAAGGGATAGATCAACAAAAAATGGTACAGTGATAGGAAGTATAATAGTTTCCAGTAATGGGCAATTTGAAAAAAAACTTATAGATGTTTTATAGATAAATATAGATGTCCTTTGGTTTCATTATGTTGGCGTACCATTTAAGTTGGGTGCAGCTTACAAATAGGAAACAATAGCTAATTTTACATGAAATGCGGGAACACCCAATTCAAGCATTTCATGCATAAATCCAGCACTTATATAATGCTTCTATTTACAAAACTTTAATGTGCAGTAAAATTACTATTTGGATGAATATTTTTTTGCATAGAAATTGTCAATTTGTTGCCAATCAAAACTTTGATTCTTTTTCATGTTTGTGAAGCAAATCACCATGCCAAGTCCCTGTCAGATTTCTGAAAATCCTATTTACAAAATGATAGCTTTTTTGATGTGGGAATTATACTCCCAAGACCAATTATCAGCGTTGACCTTATGAAATCCCATTTTACACATTTGAAAGGAGAAAAATCATTTTTCTTCTAAAAGTCACAATGGATAAGTTGCATTAAACAGAGTAACATTGGAAATCGGTGGCATTTTATTTTGAAACTCTTGTAAACTTTCAAACAGTTATGTTAATGTGATGGTCTGTGCTATGTAGGCATAGTCCAATTTGTTTGTATATTAGGATATTGTAAGAGTGCAGTAATGTGTTGTAAAGCACTAAACTGCAAACAAATATTGCTCATGGAAACATGCCTGCCCTCTGTAATACAGCTTTTTTCCTTTCAAATTTACTTAAAGAATCTTTCTGCATTTGCAAATGTTGAAGCCCAGGTGTAGGATCCCAAGACAAATGGACCTTTTGCCTTTAGCATGTCCTAAATTATATTGCACAAAGATAAGTTACTGTGCAGTACATCTAAGCTTTTCTGCTAGGTTCTGTGTTATGTTCAGGGAGTTATTTAAAAAAAAAAAAAAAATCTATCCTTTGCTGAAAACTATACTTTGCTGTATGCACACACTTTCTAGCCTTTTGATTTCTTATAATTTAAGCAATGTTAATACAACAGTAGTATTGCTGCTGTAATGTAACTGCTGACTTGTCGATTATCTACCTGCAACCCCAAGTGCTATTTTATTAGTTTACTACATGCATTTGTAAACTGATATTTTACAATAAATTGTATTCTTTTCTGGCAAAGGTATCTGCCTCCTTCCATCGCCCAAGGAGCTTGTTTATATGCTTGAACATGTGTAAAAAAAAAAGTAGCATGGAGAGACGGGTCAGCTTACTCTGCCAGAAGGAGGAAGATAAGCACTTCCCCAGCTGAGACTTTTATTCAAAGAAATGTATCAGAAATGCATACATGCTTACATTTCTGCATTTCTGAACCAGGTTAAACATATAGGGGGAGATACAATATAGCCCATTTCCATCTAAAACCCACGTTAACCCGAAAAAATTTCGGGTTAACGTGGGTTTTAGACGGCTTTTAGAGCACAGCGCCATTTCCGAATGCTTTTGGAAATAGCGCTGTGCCAACGATCCAAAACCTGTAGCATTAAGCAAAAAAACGCTACGGCTTTTGGAGCGTTAAAATCCCGCTACTTACCTTAGCCTGATCCTGCGATGCAATAACTGACGTAATCTCGTTTACGTCAGTTATTGTATCGCGGGATCGGGCTAAGGTAAGTTACGGGAGCGCAGATATTGAATCTCCCTGATAATTTTTATTTATTGCAAAATCCTAAAAATTTTTTGAAAAGCTAATATTCTCAAACTGGAGCCACTTGGAAAAAGTATTGTAATAGAATTATATTATTTCTTCCACAATGGTATTTATTGAATTATTAGACTTCACATGATGTATTTAGGAATAATTACCTTAAGATTCTTGCAGTGCATAACATGAGAAAAGAAGTGCCAATTTAGTGCTTTTGTTAAAATCTCTGACTGGAAATGTTTGCTAAAAAGCTTAAAAATATGATGTGATTATTAGTACTTCACAGAGTACCTCTGACTGATCAATCCCTCAAATTATCTGGTTAAGGGTTTAAATTCTTTTTCTGCTCCTTGCATAACAACACTCCTGCAGCTTGTATGTGTACTGTAATATTTCGTTCTTTTTGAGATTTTATATTTTCATTGGCATAAATAATTTAATGCAAAACAATTAATATTTAACATAAGCACTTTATTTTTTATTAATTGCTTTTCTTTTTCAGTTATCAATACATCAAAATGTAAAATTCCTATGTATAAAATCAATAACTATATCAATTATTATTTTATATATATATATATATATATTTATATAAATGTATAATTAAAAATTATCTCAAATTCCTAACGAAGGTAGAGCCATACAGTTCCTGCCTATATCTCTTGAGAAACCCCTAGCAACCTCTCAGGGAATCCCAGTGGTCCCCAGTTGAGAAACACTAATAGGACTTGGAATGACTTAAGAAGCTAGTAAAGTTGGAAATGTTAATTTTCCTCAGCATTAATAATTATTAATTTTGCTATGTAGCATTGTACAGGGAGAATATGCTTATAGAAGTGTTTATACTGTAACTGAATTAGAGCCCCAAAAAAAGGTTTTAGGGGTACAATATACTTGATTAAACTAGGCTTCTATAGTTACTCCATGGTTAATTTAGTTTATTTTGAATAAAATCCACATGCATGCAATAAAACCACTGTAGTTGTAAGATACATTAGAAAAAAAAATTTGCGCAGCAAATGTATTTTCTAAGTTTCCATGTATTTAGAAAATGACTAAAGCCCTACAATTTTTCTGCCTTTGTTTTTTTTTGCATTTCTCTGTAGAAAAGTTTTGCACAAAAATCTTATTGTTTATTTAAAAGCTCTTGTTCTTCCGAGTACAACTATACCAGATATATGTAGGTACCCCACTTTTCCTGTCCTGTAGGCCCCACAAACTAAAATAGCAATTTCTAGAGTTTTACACTAGATTAAAATTTGTAAGCACTTTTTAAACCAACACGAATGTGAAAGCCTAAACTTTCCTGAATAAACCGGAATGCCACATGAGTGGTCTCAAACTGCAAATGGCATGTATGCTCTGTATTTTGTACAGCCTAAATGTCAACGGGGAAAAATAGTTCATAAAGTTTGGATTAAATACTGTAAAAATTAGCAATGGTAACTGACTGTAAGTGGCTCTGGAACCTGGGAAATGGTCTGGGAAACATGTACATATCACCAAAACTTGTTTAAATATTAACTTTGCCCACAATAGGGCTATTTTCGAGTCTTCTGCATTGAATTTTCAAAGGTTACCAAAATGGAAAGTCTTATTCAAGGGTTATTGCCTAATTTGAGGGTTACCAAATGCCACATTCAAGGGTTATGGAGTGCTGAAGTCGAGGGTTGTCGCTGAATTCGAGGGTTACTGAAATCGAATGCCACATTCAAGGGCTATCGATAATTTTTTGCGTTACCGAACAACACATTCAATGGTTACCAAACCCTCCTAAAGTTGAGGGTTATTGCTGAATTCAAGGGTTACCAAACACTGCATTCTAGGGTTATGAAGCGCTAAAGTCGAGGGATATCAATTCGAGCATTCGATAATTATTAAGTGGAAAATTATTGAAAGGTTTGGTTAATTTGAAATCCGCAATAGCAAAGTAAAACTGAAATAGAAAGGACAACTGACTGCTCCTTTAACCCTGGAAAATCAGTCTTTATTAGTCAGGTTACAATCATAAGTAATGGTATGGGGGTCAGAAGCGTTTCACGGCATCTCAGCTGCTTCCTCTGAGTGCATACTTGCATTTTCTTGTAACTAAACACCCCCCTACCTGGGAAACAATACCCAAAACTATCTATATTAAAAATCTTTATAGCTTAAGCTTTGTAACCGCACCATTCTTTCATACATGAAGAATTGTGGACACAGATGCCCAAAGAACTTCTCACTTTTAGAAGATTTTCTTAAAAAATTTTGAGAAAAAAAGATTCAAATTTAAAATGTTTACCCAAATTCACATGACAAGTAAAAACACCCACTAAATATCAATCTCCCATATGTCCTGAATCAAACAGTATGCCGAATGTACACAGACATGGCACCAACTAACACAAAAGGGAACAGTGCATACATGCAATAATAGAATTTTTTTTTTACCAGCTTTGTAGTTTATATATTTCAATTTTGTTAACACTCCATAAACTCCCCCACAAATAATATGCTTTTAGAACCTACACACCCAGCTATGTAACGGTACAATTCTTTCATTTATATATGCAAAATTTCAGATGCTGTTCTTTGTAGAAATGCTCAATCTTGACTTGCATCAATACACACAGAAATACTGCAAGCAAATAGCCTCAAAAGAAGCAAATGTGCATACTTGCCTTTTTCAGGCTAAACAGCCCCTTACCTGAGAAACAATGCAAAAACTATACATTATCAGAACCTATACAGCTTTAGTTACATAACAGCGGCTTTTTTTACACATGCAGAATTCCAGATACAATTCTTTGTAGACCTGCATGCACTTGTTCTTGAAGAAAATTAATTGTTCAATCTTAGAAATCTTGAACAAACCCCCAATAGAAATTAAAAAAAGCCCTTTTTAAATATTGTTCTCCCACATGTCCTCAATAAACCCCCATTTACATCAGTGCATGCTGAGACTGCCAGCAAGCATACTCAAAAGTAGGCAACATATAATTCAGGGGCTATACCCTTTGAGCTCCAACAATGTATTTTACTTAATAAAGCCCCTATTGGTTACGAAATATCCAAGCTTCATATAGACTTCATATAAACTTTAATGGCAAATTCTTCAAAGCAAAAAAATAAAAAATCGGGGAGTCATTTTTCACAAAAAGCTTACTTCATCGCTAAACTTTTTAGTATTGGTTTACGAAAAAGTGAGGAACCAATTTTTCTCAATGTTTTTTGGTGGGTGAATCTGTTAATGAAATTCCACAAGCCCCACTTTTACTGCTATTCAGTAGAAACCAAATGGTATTCAGAGACACACACGATTTTGCAAATTTACTAATTCTAAAAATTCTATTCTTTTGTAAGAATAGAAATTCCTGCATGTGTAATTGAGGCTTAGTTTTCCTTGAAATCAGTGGACTAATAATGTGTTTGCACAGTTTGGGGGAAAAAAAATTCTGATTCCCTTTCATTGTAAAAGCATTTTTTGATTGTTGGCACAGAACAATAATTAGGTTAAGAACTGATCACCCAATATTGATCAGTGCCCCGATTTTTTTTTCTCTAAGTAAAAGAAAAAAAGTCTATTTGTGAATGGATCTCTGAGAACTCTTCACAAATACAAAAATAAAGCAAGTTGTCAGTGTGTGACTGCTTGTTATAGCAGGTACTGAACTCCAATCTGCCTGGAGTTCTCAGTTCAGTACATTACTGGCCCACCAATGAAGAGCTGAGGGAAGACCCCATTGCAGAGAGGAAGTCCTCTGACATAATCTCGGTCTCTCTTACCGCATGGCTCTTCTCCTCCTTGTAGGAGCAATTTCTCCTATGCAGTCATGGCCTTTTAAGGGTTAAATCTCCTGATCACCTCAATAGCTTTTGGACAAAACAGATTGGTGATTGAGGGGCAAAAGGGGGGCACTTAAATAGGACACTTGATCGTCCCTAAGATGCGTGGTTGTGATTTTTTTTTTCTTTTATAGGGTAAGCCACAGAATGTGTGTATATATGGTCTGTGGCACTCTGGTCCTTTTAAATACAGAATGTGTGTGTATGTATGTATGTATTTATATCCATAAGAATAAGTATAACTTTGATTTGCAAAATTATCACATGCATTTTATTTCTTGTATTGCGCTTCATACAGTATTACACGTTGCTTTGCAATTTTTTTATCCATTAACATCATGTCCTGCCCCAAAGTGCTTACAATCTAAGCATACACACAACCTATCAGTATGTCTTTATGATTGTGGGGGAAATCAAAGTTCCCAGAGAAAACCTACAAAAGTGCAGGGAGAACATACAAACTCCTAGCAGATGTGTTCAAGGAAGGAGCCAGACCCAGGACGTCCGCTTTGAAAGACATCAATATTTTATAACAAAGGAAGTCCACTTCCGATTTCACTTTAACTATAGCGCCCATTAGTGTGCTATAGTTAAATTGAAGCAGGAAGTGGTCAGGACCTGTCACGGGTAAAGTAAATTGCCTCTCTTCGTTCCTTGCTTCTGTTTAGTTGATTAATGAACGTAGGGCATAGGTGTCTAAACTCAACAATTGGTGGTAATCATTTATAATTTTGTTACACCCTCTGAAACAGCACAAGCTATTTACAGCATCAGAAAGGTCCCCTTTATCTCTGTGCCTTAAATGCATATTTGCATTTTTCAGAGATGAAGGTCCATTAGATAGCAACAACATAGAGAGGTTTGAGGGGCTAAATGTTTGAGCATTTAACCCCTCCAGCATGCTATCAAATTTTTTTTTTTAACTTGATTTTATTGAACAATAAGACATAAATACAGCAGTAAGTTGATGTAACTTAAGGGAATATACACATTGGAGATTAATCACTGTATCCTTAGCATTTGCCAATTTGACTGGCATCCTGTAAATCCTATATATGGTATTCCATCTTGGGTGGTTGTGCTATGTGCTATAGAAGTTTGGGTTTTTGGATACCTTTTTCCTACCTCTGTGTCTTTCATATTATGGTCTACATTATTTTTAGCCTTCAGGCTGAACTATTTATTTGAAATTAATTCATACTGTAGATAGCTGCACTAGATAGATATTCTTCCCTGTAGCCTGGATTGCTTGCAAGAAATGCCTGCAAGCCTCTTTTTTTGTCTTCATAGTTACTGTATAGCTTAGATTTTAGACTTGTAGGTTTATTTTTTTTATATTCCTTATTGCTATTTTGCACTTTTATATTCTATTAAATGCACTGTGAGTTGCTATTACTCTTACAATGCAATAAAACAACAGCAGCTCTATGTGCATTTTGATCTTGACTTGACTTTTTTGTCACTTTAAAGGGCATCTATACCGAAAAATAGGTTATTTTAAATTGACCGTAACTGGACACTATAATTCTTCCCAACCACCACTGTATCATTTTTTTGTTGATCTGCCCCCTATTTCTTTAGATATCCAATCTAAAACGTCTTATATTTCAGCTGTCAATCAAGTTCCTTGCTCTCAAAAACTATTCTTCTGTGAGTAGTACTGTAGCTGGAAGGGTGACAGTTTTGACAGTTGGAATGTATGCTGTGTGCAGGCTTGACAGTTGGTTTGTGGGGAAAAAGTCAGGTCGTAAGGAAGTCGGAGTGGTTAAAAGAGGGAGGGGGGATACTGCTCCTAAACAAAATGTGTTGAAGGCATGCAGCAACACACACAAATCAGAGTAAGTGCTACTTACATGTATTCAATTATAGATTAAGATGAGGCAAAGTCAATTTTCAGTATAGTGTCCCTTTAATATCAGCCACAAGCTAGATTTGAAATCATGTAGATGTGGGTGCTATGTCTATATTGCATTGCATGTGTTGGCTGCATTACAAAAAAACATTTGAAATGACATAGCTGCCCCAAACCACATCTTAAAGCTACACTTACCAATATTACATTGGTTAGGTTAGCTTCACTTTAAGACAAGAATGCCACTCTTAACATTGTGACTCAGTGCATCACCATCTACAGTATGTGATGAAAGTAATTACACCCTCACATTTTTGTAAATATTTTATTATATATTTTCATGGAACAATACTGAAGATATGATACTTGATACAATGCATCAAAGATGCTATTGTGCATCTAGGGCGCATCCTCAAACAGCTGCGTGATGTTTTTATGGAGGAGTGGAAGAGGATTCCTTGAGCAACATGTGAAGCTCTAGTTAAGTACTTCATCAACAGAGTTAAGGCAATGCTGAAAATAATGATGGCCACACAATATTGACTCTTTGGGCACAATTTGGACATTTTTCACTTAGAGGTGTACTTTTGTTGCCAGCATACATGTACATTAATGGCTGTGTTTACACTGTTAATTATACAAGCTGTACATGGACTACTTTACATTGTATCAAAGTTCTAATAAAATATTCGCGGAAAGGGTGTACTTGCTTTTGTAACATACTGTATGTTTACATTTGCAGAATGTTTGAAAAGAACTTTTTAAAATGCACTAAACCACAGACACTGACTAAAGTTGTATTTGTATTTTCGCATCTTACTTCATTAATGTACTTTTTAGTTTTGTTACTTGCATCTCTTTCTACATCTGAATATAGTATAGCTGATCGTTTTCTGTATCATTTCTCCTTAATGACTTTAGCTGTTTAAACAGATCTACTAAAATTCTATACATGCTAGTTTTTTTCATATATCCCTTATATTATATAAATATATTTATATCTCCAAAGGAGTTTGCATTGAGTTTTTAGGAGCTACCAATGTGGTTGGGGGTATAGGATATTACATATAGGAAAGGTGTATATGTATGTGTGTGTTATCTCACTATTACCATTTAAATGACCATCAGTAAATGTATATAAAATTTAGCACTGACTTATATTAGGTACAACACAAAATCTATAAAATACATAAACTTACTTACAGAGCTGAAATCCCTATTTTAAAATGGAATGGTTAAATGGCAGCTTAAACCACACCCCTGTGTCTGCTCCATATGAAAGAAAGTATAATCCAAAAAAAGTTTGTCTGCTACACAGGATATGATGTGTATTGTAATGGACATATACACCAAGGCTCCTTATATACCACCTCCAGCCTGCAGGTGGTGTCAGTGAGTAATAAAATGCAAGACATCCCTGCTCTCTATGGTAGGAGGAGAGAAAGTGAAAGTGGATTGTGGCGTGTGTTATGGAGTGATATTGACTGAAACACAAGATCCTGTGTATAAGATCCTGTTACCACCTGTTGGGAGGACAGATTATTGGACAGACAATTTACCTTATTGGATACAAACTCTGAGGCAACAGATAAGTGTACACTAGCTTACAAGGACACACAATATACAGGCATGGTCAATATTCAAAGTGGTGCACCATAGACAGGGGCACCCCTGATTATTGCACATGTTTTGCTGGGAACCTGTTTATGTGCACTGTCTGCTTTGTGCCAGACCACCAGAGTAACCCACTGTGTGCCATGCTACCCATAATTGTTCCATAAAGCAGTGATCTGGTACAAATTGGTGGCAGCGGTGCTGGTAATACCATTTATTTTCCCTGTTTTCTTTGTTTATTTGTTATATTTGAGTATATAAAAGATAAATCCATTTCTTTAGGTAAACGGGGATTGAGAAATGTTTGTTTATGCATCCGATTATTAGGGCAATGCTATTATAATAAAATGGTGCTGTGAGGTACCTTCTGTTATAATATATGAGGTACCATCACCACTTGCCGTGGTGAATACTAATAAATATTAACCGAGCATGTTTAGTTTCAACCACACAGTGTAGCAGGATTGCCTGGGTCTACTCTCAGACCTGCTGGATTATCCCACTTGGTTCCTCTGGAATCTGGTGTCTGAGTAACCGTTTTTAAAATCTACCTGTTTAAAGATTCTATATCCACACATAGCAAAACATACACATAATTTCCATTGCTAGTATATATATGTATATAAATTGGAATTCCGTTTTTTTAGGTACAGGTTTTCTTTATGATTTTCTCCTATACGCTAACCATCAACCTAACTCAAAGGATTTTGTTTCCAAAATCATTTCTCATGTTCAATATCCATTCCCTTAGTCTCACTGGCTCACTTTACTGTGTCTATACACACACACACACCCTTCATTTAGTCTTAATGGAATATTTACAGATAATTGCAATTGTTCTGTCTTTTGTTTCTGTTGCAGAGAATAAATCTCAAACCCAGACTCAAAACCAGCTTCAACACAGAGTTCAGCATGTGGAACATAATGGCGCTAAAGACTACAACCAACAACGCCAGTTCGTTCGAAATGATGCAAGAGGTCCTAGAAATGAGAAGCCACCCCGGTTTCAAAGAGAATTGCATACTTTTCGTCAATATGAAGGCAATGGGCCACCATCAAAAAGCAGAGGTACTGATAAACAGAGTTCTTTAGTACCAGAGCAGTGGATGGAAGAAAGGACTAAATATGAAAGAGGGTTTCAGAGAAATGACAGACAAAAGGATGTTAATAATCCCTCAACTAATCACCATAACAATGAAAGCTCTTTTAAAAAAAGAGATAATGGTATACAAGGCAGAGGACTGAAAGGAGGCACTCAAACAGACATTAAAGAGGAAAGTAATCAACAAAATAGCACTACAGAAGTTATACATCAAAAACGCAGTAAAAGAGAAGACCAAAGATATAATTCTGAATTTTATATTGACAGGAGATTACGGACAGGTAATAGTGAAACATTCACTAGTATACCAAATGAAAAATCTTTTAGTGTCAATACAGAATCATCTAATTATCAAACGTTATTAATAAAAGATGGTGCAATTGACTTTTCAAATGGAGATGTTGATCAGAAAGGGAGACGATTTGGGCCCATAAAACACTTTGGAGCAAATGCAAATTCATCCCAAGATGAAAAAAGTAAGATGTCTGCTTACAACAATTCTAAAAAAAGGACTGGACCTATAAAGCCAGAAAAAACACCTGAAACCGTATATTCAGGATTTAGCTGGAGGCCAGGAGATGAATGTTTAGCACTTTATTGGGAGGACAATAAGGTAAGCAATTATATGTAGACACAAAATATTTATAGGTGCAATTGGCACATACAGCACACTTTTTTTTGTTAAAATCTAAAGTGGCTTTTACATTTACTGGATACTTTTTAAGCTTTCACTTATGAAATCCAAGGTCTGTTGTGGAGTACTACCCTACCCTTTAACAAAATATTTTTAGATGTATAGAATTATATGAGGATGATATTTCTAGGTAAAAATACATTTGAAGCATGAAGGGAGTATAAATAGGGTATTAGGTTAAATAAGAATAAATATATTACCACTAACGCAATCTCCTTTTCTACTTTGTTAAGCTTGTGATCTAATCTGATTCTGTTATTAACATTTTCAGATTCCAGACATTTTCTCTATTCTAGTATCCTGATGCATACCTCATTAATATGCACAATCCCATGACCCAGTGAAAGCAAGCCAACACTGTTCTTCATTGACTAGCACCACCATGCTAGTTATGTAGTGCGGGAATGGTACAAAGAAAATAGATCCAGTGTGACCTGATTGTTTAAAATATTTTATTTATTTGATTTTTTTTAAAGGGTTATCAAACCCTATAGACTCATGTTTGGTTTAGTTAAAAAAATAAATCTTTGGATATAGGAGCACTTGCTCTTTCAATATTCTCCCATATTAAAGGGCATATCCACCCTTAAAAGGACATTTGATATTCTGAGAAGCCCCCAAACGCTATACTCGCACTGCCCACAATTGCACACAATGCTAATTATTTGTACCATTGCCTGCATCTGGTACTAGCAAACTCCTTTCACTTCCTGGTTTTACCGGAGTCACAGCCGTGATGTATGAGGTCACAGCCAATGACTAATTAGTTTATCTGGAGACTTTAGAGCAGTGGAGAGCTCATATGAGCATGCATGAAAGCTCTGATCTCCTCTCGGCCTCTGGGGATCATGCTGAATTAGAAGCTTTGTAAGCAGTTCTAGACAGTGTGAATATAGCAATCTTAAAGGGCATGTCCACCCTTTTTTTTAACTTTTGACATGTTATGCATATGGATCCCCCAGCCCCAACCGCCGGGGCCCCGAAAGTGCCCCGATATGTACTTAACTTCCCTCTATCCTCCGCGGCACTCTCCAGTCCCTCTGCTTGCACGGAAATGCAAGCAGGGGGCAGGACCGGCAGCCGTGTCCCTGATTGGCTGCCGGCTGCTCAGAACGCCAGAGGATGGAGGGAAGGTAAGTAACTATCGGGCACTTTCTTTAAAAACTGTTACGGCGGTTGGGGCTGGGGATCACTATGTATAATATATAGTGGGGAATTTACACTAGGGGGAGGGAGAAGAAAACGGGAGGGAGGGGGGGGAGGACTCTCCTGCGCATGCCTCAACCTTGTTGAGGCAGAGACAAGCGCGGAAGAGTCACTGGGAGCTTCTACACTAGAATTTTCCTGGCTTTGGAGGGGCACAGCATGGCAACCATAAGGAGCTGGGATGTAAGGTAAGGATTTTTGTACACTACAGAGTGGGGCCAGTATGGGGTTAAATTTGAGTTTTGGGGGTGGACATGCCCTTTTGGGGGTTCTGTATCAGAATATTAAATGCCATTTTTTGGTGGACATGCCTTTTAATATGTAAGAATGAAGACCGTTATAGATGCATTTTGAAATCTAAATTGAAATTGAACATAAAAGATGCAAACAAATAATTTATTGTTATTAAAATACATCCTATATAATAAAAGCCTAACTGCTGACTCTGCTGTTGTGTGTGTCACTGCAGTTCCTATGGACTCACCACTAGAGGGAGATTCCCTGCAGTTTCAATTGATTCACCACTAGAGGAAGAAGTAAGAAACACACATGGCGGAATGGAGACCAACAGTAGATAAGCAGATATGGTAGAGGGGGGGTACTCTGGGACAGAGGGGGGGCTCTGGCCTTGGGACACTGAGGGGGGTCTCTGGGCTTCTAGCACCCGTTAATGTAACTGGTTTAATGTCTAGTTTTTAATAACTGTGCTAAGCTTTTAGAGATGCACCAACCTGCGGCTGTTCTTTCCACCTACAGTGTGATGTTTCAGCTTGAGATTTTGACAGCCCAAACCAAAAGGAGCATTTAAAACCATAAACATTTCAACACTGAAAAAAAGTATAGAGAAGTTTCAGGTCAACATTCACAGTACATCCCTACTAATGAACTGTGGTCCTTCTGGATGGTCCAGTTTAAACATTTTTGTTGTATTCTGTTAATCTTTATAAGCGTAGTATTTTTATAACCGTCAAATTAGCATGAAAAGTACCTTGGATCATTCACTATTGTAAAAGTAATTGTTATCACAATCAAACTAAATGCACAATATTTAATATTTTACTTGCACTTTAAAATATGCTTGTGAAGGTTCTCATTCATCCAGGTCATGGTATATCTGTTGTATTCAATTAGATCAACTGGACTTGAAGTTTAGTTCTTGAAGACGTTTCGCTAGTCATCCAACTGGCTTTCTCAATTCAGAATGACTTGTACAAGAATCTGTGGCAATTATGTACCCTGGAAAATCCCAATTAGCATATCACAGCCAGGTGTTATGGGCGTGATTGGATAGTGGCTAAGAGGTGTTATAGGAACGCCCAGGTTAAGGTGTCAAAACAGCATTGTACATGGCAGACAGTTGGTGTCGAACTCCCCCACCTCTGTTTAGGCTTGGTTTCTTTATTTTCACATAAATGACCTCCTTGACACCTCTCTTGAACCAGTCCTGTTCGTTTGCCAATATGTTAACATTACAATCTTCAAAGGTATGTCCTTTATCCTTATGATGCAGGTACACGGCTGAGTCCTGACCCGAGTAATTCTTCTGTGCTGGGCCATACCTTGATGCAACTGCACTTTAAAAGTATCATGAAGTACTTTTGTATTCGCTATTGTATGCTTTGTACTGAGTACTGAGAATATTAAATGGCAAATTAAAGGGTAATTTCAGTTAGTTAATTAAGCAGTTAAAAAGCATTTATTATGTTCAATTTCAAAAAACATCCTGGGAGCTGTTATATCATTTAGTTTTGGGCAAGTGACTGTAAAATCCACGCTAGCTGATATAGCTTTATTGTGGGTTTTACAGCCATTTAAACAGGGCTGCATCTTTTCTAAAATGTTTTTGAAGATTCAATACTCTTTGAGTTAAGTTTTGTGCTACTAGTAGATTCTCTGAAGCAGTAACTTGCGACATGAATGTCGAATCAATTGTAATGTCTAGTGGGGCAGCAGTTTTCTGTCAATGTTCCCGCAATGTTTTGCAGTCAATTCATGTTTGTGATGTTTGTTTCATCAATTGATATTATGTTCGTAATATAGATTGCAAAATGATCAGGCAAGGCAGTTATTGGGACATCACAGGAACACCCAGAGTTTGTAGTGTATGGCCAGCTTAAGGAAAACATGTGCACTGGCAGATCAAGAAAAAAGTTTTCCCTTTTAATATAATTCTCCTTTTCTTTGCCCACCCCCAACCGCCGTGTTAAAATTAAAAAAAAAAACTTTCCGATGCATACTTACAGCCCTGCACTCCCCCAGCTATGTTCACAGCCCGCAGCTGCGTCCTGGATTGGCTGACCGGCAGCCAATCACAGACACGGCTGCTGGTCCGGCCCCTATCTGCTGTTTCCTGTTAGCAAAGAGGGGTAGAAGATAGCTGCAGGAGTGAAGGGGATTGTAAGTTTTTACATGGAGGAGGAGGGCAAGGGAGAGGAGCATTATATTAAAAGGTGAATTTTTGAGTGAACATGCCCTTTAAAAAAAAAAAAAATCATAATAAGTAAGGCAATCCCCCAACCCTAAAGGCTTGCTTTAAAACCTCTAAATCAGCACCAAAAATGTTCTTGCCCATCCTCGTTCCCTCTGCTGACCTGCTACCGGTCTGGACCGTTCTGCTCTTCCGAGTAGCAGAGGAGGCCGTGTCTGAGAGAACGAGGTTGGGTTAGTACATTAAGGGACTGATTAAGATGTTTTAAAGCTATTGTTAAGGGTTGGGGGGGTTGCAATACATTGTAAGATTTTTAAGGTTTGGTTTAAGGTTTGGGAAAACCTTAAAACACTTTAAACAGCAATAAATTCTAAGGGAAGCCCAGTTTTCATTCAGCGTTTAAACTGTATTAAGTTTAGAGGCCTGTAAGTAGATGGCTTGTTGCTTGAGCTCACTGACTGGGCTACAGAAAAATGCAACTTTCAGGCCTAGTAACTCTTGGCTTTGCAGCAGCTCTTTTCTACTCCTTTCCTTTGTCCTGGTATTCCATGGCTATAGGGCAGACACAGCTAACTGTAGCTTTATAGAAAAATAAACAAAAAGCTGAGGGTCACACTCCAAATCAACGTTTTCTTTATTTAAGTGACCATTATAAAAAAAACACAACGTTTCGGGGGGTGTTAGGTGCCCCCTTCCTCAGGTGAAGAGGAAGAGGAGTAAGCATCCATAGGTTGGAGAGAGTGCAATGGACTTTGCTTTAACAAGTTATCATGACTCAACAATTCATTGGAACCACCACTCACTCTATTCCCCCACACACTTTTTCCAACAGCAGATGACAGTCTGGGAATAATGGGGGTTGTATTTTAAAAACATGCAGCAAGGCTGAGTTAGAATCAACACCGAAAATACAATTGATTTATATTCAATGCAGCTCTGCTAATTACAATAATTAAAAGTATCCTCCAAACATGAGATGATCTGGTAACTAAATATTTATCCTCTAACGGTATAAGCTGGTTATAGAATGATGGCAAATGTACAGTCACTATTTAATCCAGTGCTATGCTGTGCAGGGAAAGAACACTTTGTGCCAGGAAAATAAATAAAACTGTACATGCTGTAGCTAACTCAGCAAAACAAACCCACCTCCCTGCCCCAGGTATTTTTTATTTTTTAGAAGAACATTTTTACAGTGTAGTTGTCCTTTAAAGGGCATGTCCTCCCTCCATTTTGACATTCATTCATATGTTAAGGCATACCCTCCCACCCCCAACCGCTAAGTTAAAATTTCCAAAAATTCAAAGTAGGGTTTGCCCTACTATCTGCATGAATGTTTTGATGCTAGGGGACATTTTTGGAGGGAGGAGGGTGAAAGGGCTCCTGTGCGCATGTCATCATCCCTCCCGTAGCAGAGACAGAAGGCAGCAAAGTTAGTACAGGAAATCCAAAATCCTGGATTTGGACATGGATTGTAGAAGAAGCATAAGGAGCAGGATTGTAAGGTAAGGATTTTTTTAAACTGTATAGTGGGGCTAGTATGGGGTTAAAAATTAGTTTGGGGGTGGAAATGCCCTAGTATCTAGATTATCCTTGCTAACCTTCCATCAGTAAAAAAAAACATAATTGCAAAAAAATTAACCTGAATAAACCTTTTGCCCTATACACACATTCTTGAGTGGCCATCACCGCCTTTCAGTTAGTGCAGAGACATAGAGATAGGGATATACTACATTTTTTGCTTTCTATGACTTTGTAAAAGGTGGTGCCACCAACCGAGTCCAGTAAAAAACTTTAGAAATTACAGCATTGCACCTGTCTGCTTTCTGTCTTAGTATTTTCTCTCTTTTGCTCAAAATCCCTGGTGCCCTCCGCATACTTTTGTGTGAGTTTTTGTATTTGCTTGTCTTTCTATTCTATATTGCCTCGTTAATGCTCTTTCTTTTGTGTTCTTATCAAAGCTAATACTTCTTGATGTTGTGTTTTTTACCTGCAACTGTCTCTTAAAGGAGAACTATAGTGTGTACAAAGTTTTAAAATAAAATGTTAAAATGAAAAATTCTTGGAACAGGGATATAGGACCCGTAATTCCTTCTTAACACCAGCCCAAAGAAAACTGATTCTGACAGTTTTCCTCCTGGCTTCAGCACTTTTTTAGGACTGGTCCAGGACTGGCAAATAAAAACTGTATGTGCTTTAGCTCCTCAATAAAACAATATTGCGAGGTAATAGTAATCAATCCTACCTCCCTGCCCCAGGAACATTCCATTTTTATTAAGTTAATTTTTAGAGTATAGTTATACTTATTATATATATACTTGTAGTTAAAGTTCCCACCTCCATGTTAATAATAGAACTCACCTAATGCAGGGTTAAACTTTAAGGAGCCATGTGAACATGTGCACCTATTGGCCACACCCACAGACCCCACTTTTCACTCTCTAGTATTTATATCATAATCAACCAAAGCCACAGCAAAGGGAGAGACGAGGCATAGCTTGTTTTAGCTTTGTGAATGTGCTGTTTATTTGGACAATGTTGTCTGGTGACTTTAGTTCCCTTTTTAGTTGGTTTCTAAAGTGAAACCCTGCAGCAGAGCACAACTTACCTTCATTGCTCCCATGATGCAGTATTAGTCATAAAGCCAGTTACTTTAATGTGGGGGTCACTGTAAGGTGCCCTGCATTGAGATATTACATCTCCCCCAAAGCATAATTATCATTTTACAGTGTTGCCCTTAATTCAAAGCATTTATTTTGACTTTTTACCGTTTTCCCTTTTGCAGTATTACAGAGCAGAAGTAGAAGCCCTCCATTCTTCTGGAACAACTGCAGTTGTTAAATTTTGTGACTATGGAAATTATGAGGAAGTGCTGCTCGAAAACATTCGGCCTATTCAAGCAGAGGCATGGGTATGTGTTCAATAATGGAACCAAACAAGTTGCTTTGTTAGTAACTGCTCTAAGACAATATGAATATTTTGTTATAAAATAGTGACACGTAAAGCTTTATAAAAAAAAATAATTTCGAGGTTTAACTTTTTTTTTAACCCTGAACTTTTTATTTATGAATCTAGATTGAACCAGGTTGGTTCAGTCTGCGCTGCCTCACTCTCTTTCGATTTCTATCCATGCATACATAGACATGGAGGCAGACTGACAGGGGGACAAGTGGAAGAGCTGTTAGCTGCGGCACAAATGGCTTTTTGACAGCTCATTACTTGGGTTACAGGGGACAACAGTAGGTTCCTACTTCCATTAGAAGTATAGATTTGAATGGGAAAAGTTGTTCTGGTCACTATAGAAACCCTTTAAGATGGATAAAATAGTCGTTGGTAAAAATAGTAGATGGCTAAAGCTTAATTGCTGGAACTTAGTTGTCCCAATGGTAGTTTAAACACATAATAATTTTTTATGCATTTTATTTTTTTGAATTAAAGAAAACAAGTTGTGTTTATATGCTTTTATTACCGTTATTGTCTAAAAAGTGTCTGTCTTCACTGTAAGTAATGTTTATAAGAGGTAAAAGAAATAAATACTTGTATGGATTTTAATTGCGGGTGTTTTGTTCTCTGTGCAAAATCATGTTTCTGTGGCATCAATTTTCCAAAAAATATGGTGATCTTCTGTACCGATCTAAAAGTAATAAAAAAAGATATAAGTAATTTCATCCAGAAAAATATGTATGTAACATTTTTTAATGCAACAGACGAAAAAATATAAATTCATAAAATACACTTCACTTTTCAATTCATATCATGACATGGCTGCATGAGTTTCTTTTGCGATACTTGTGCAGCCACTGCAAGCAAGGGATTAGAATAATCATGCTGACAGATATTAAAATTGGTTAGCCTTGACATTAACACTGGTTCCTTTTGTAGCAGCTGGTGGTGAATGCCCCTTACTGTTTGCAACAGTCACCTTCACCAGTCACAAGATAAGATTTAGGGTGAAGAAGAGTAATCTAAGTCACATTTTACCTTTATTTTGATAAAAATGTTTATGTATAATTATATATAAGTTGATAGCAAAATAATCAGTGCAGTATAATGAATCCACCCCCCAAAAAAATTTCAATCATAATATAGTACCCAGTCAATCGTTATTGGTAATTTACGATAGTTATCGTTAATTAACAATTGCTAATGTGGATTGGAAATTAACAATCGTTAAACCAATTGTTAAAGGCGCGGTACCTCTAAAAAGTGATACTGCACCTTTATAACTAAGGCCCCATGATTCTTACAGGGGTCATAAAGTTATAGGCCCCAGTATTCATGCTAGGGATGTAAACCTCCATGGCCTTCACTCTAATGCTAGGTGCACACAGTAACTATCATTAAAAGATTAGACTACACACCGTCCTGAGCATTCTCCCTATGCACACTATATAAAGTATAGGGAGAACATTCCTGACTGACACATTCCCTATGACTGTGATATAGGACTTTAGAACAGGGGGCCGACTGTGGGAAATTTTTGGAAGTTAATGGGGTGAACATTCATCGCTTCCTGGGATCTCTGAGAGTTTTTGAGACCTGGACTCCGGTGCATTTTGTTATCAACATACATACACCCATACAAGCTCTGACACATTTTGTATAGTAAGAATATTCTTATGCACACACACAACCACAAATACACAGTAACCAACCTATTTGAATTGCTTTGCAGTTTTCTAGTTATTAAACATGCATTTACACACACAGGCACTTATACAACAACACAGTCCACACTTATGCACACTTACACAAATGTAGGCACGCAAATTATATATTCACACATATTTTCAGTCCATACATAGACGTTTCGTCGTGGTTTCTGACCTTTTTCAAGCGGAGTGTTACCACACCTATTGTGACTATTTAACCAAATTTGTGATCACTTAATTGCATTTACATAATTATGTAAATGCAATTAAGTTTATGTAAATGCAATTAAGTGATCACAAATTTGGTTAAATAGTCACAATAGGTGTGGTAACACTCAGCTTGAAAAAGGTCAGAAACCACGACCGAAACGTCGCTGTATGTACTGAAAATATGTGTGAATAAAAAGTTTTTCAAAACATGAAAGAGAAGACCTTATGTGTGCACTGGATACAACCAAATATATTATTAATCTTCTCTCAGTAGCACCAAGGCAATATAACCTGTGAAGTGAGCGCCTGATTGTATCATAAATATATATTTATGAAGATATTTTTTGGCTTGACAAAGGCCCAGAACACAGGCCCGAAACGTTGCCTGCTGTTTGATGTAGCCAATTAAAGGCATTTTTTTGTAATAAATCCCACATGTGCACTGGACTACATTCATCTTGTATATACCAATGATCGCGGACCTATTAGAGACTGAGTGCCCAAAGGCTTCCCAACACCCAGTTATATATTGCATAGTGCCAACACGTTAGTTTAACATAGACAGATACAGTCGATAGAATTGATTATAGATTAACATTGAATGTTGTTTGCACAATACATTTTGATACACAGATGTAGTGTTCTCCTCTCACTTTGATTTGAGGATGGATCAACCCCAGGGTAAGGGGGTGTTTGGAGGATTCCCCCTACTGATTATTGCCAATTGCCAGCCTTGGTGTGCTAGAGCGAATCTATACTTGTTTTTATCTCTCTCGTTACCATGTTACACAGACTCACATACACAAACCTCCATATACAGCTGAGTGTCAGCTTGTTTTTTTGACTATTTGTGGAGTGCTGGTGTGTGCTGGTTTTCTGTGCTGTGACCATCCAGTAGTTACAGGTCACAGCTGCTTTCAGCTCTGGTGAATAGTGAGTTGATGGCTATTCACTGCTCCTATACTATAACCCATACAGATTTACACACACAAACAACTGCTTTTTTATCAGTTTTTTTTTAACTAAGTATACAGACAATGATATTACTACAAGCAATTATACAGATAAAAAATGAAAACATAAAAGTACATTAGATAATGATTAGCTCTCATCCCTGGGTACGTTATATTGCTGGCACTGATTTCAAGGTACGGGTCTCGGGTCCACCCATCGAGTCCAACCTTTTTAATCCATGAACCCTGCCTAACAGTCGATCCAGAGGACGGTGAAAAACCCCAGTATGAAGGTGGGGAAATTCCTTTCTGACTTCAAAAGGGCAATCAGAAAAAATCCCTGGATCAAATACACACATCAGAACTCAGTGGCAGTGCATGGCAGATGGCCAGAGCAGGGCTCTTTCAAGTAGATGGTATTAGTTTTGCATCAGGGTTCTTCTAGAATAGGCCTGTCTAATATCCTTATTGTACTTAATCATCCAGGGTTGAGATGACATCTTTCAATGCCTGGGAGATGGTGATCCTGGGTAGTAGACATGGAAACTCCCCATCAGATGTAAGGTCCTCAATAGGTAATGCCTGGGTCTAGCTAGAGGATAAACAATGATCCTATGGCAAACCGTTCTTACAAAGTTAATATACATCAGACACTTGAAAACACATCTAAATATTACCGTAATATAATTGTTTAGAAAAGTTTGTTGTGTAAAAGATTCATTTTCCTGCATATTTACTATGGTTTAACCCTTTCCCTGCCACAGATCGTATATTCACGATCTGTGCAGAGAATGCTTTAACTGCCACAGATCGTGAATATACGATCTGTGGCTTCCCCCCTCCAAAAATTTTTTTCCCCCCTGCTAGGGCCGATCGGGGGGCAGCATTCAACTGCCCCCCTAGTCCCCTCGATCCCCCCTCGGTTTCGTCCAAATCCGAGGGGGGGATCAGGAGATATCCTACATTGAAGTTGTCCCTACCTTGAAGCTGCCGGTCCGGAGGAGGAAGCTGAATGGGAGACCCCGGTGACATCACAGAACTTCCTCCTTCACCGGGGTCTTCCCATATGGAGGTACACTGCTGCCCCCGGTGGTCCAGTGGAGGTACTGCAGCATGATCTATGGAGATCATGCTGCAGTCCCTAAGTATAGAAAAAGCTGTCAAGCTAACAGCTTTTCTATACATTTTGTGAATGGAACTCAAAGTTCCATTCACAAATAGGATTTTTTCTAAGTCTTTGCTACTTAGCGAAGACTTAGAAAAAAAATGGGGACAGAGATCAAAATTTGGTGATCACTTCTGATCACCAAATTATTGATCTTTGCCAATGAATGAAAAATCACTTCCTGGAAAATGATTTCCGGGAAGTGATTTTTCTGATCGGATTTCGAATTGGAAAACGGGCATTTATGCCCGTATTCCAAGTTCGGTATCATTCCCTAAGATGATCTGATGATCATCTTTGGGAATGATCGGGGAAAAAATGGGGAAATACACACAAAAAAATTCTTAAAGTGATACACACACCCTTTTTTTTTTTTTACCCTAAAACTATAAATTAGAAAAAAAGTTGTCTTCTCCAAGCTCCCCAATGTCCCCAGTGATATCGGTAAAGTAAACGCGGATACTTATTTGTACGATTTCAAGGGAAACTAAGCCTATTTTTTAGAAGGAAATTTTGCAGAGGTACCAAATAAAGACCGTATTGAATTTTTAGGATCAGTAAAGTGTGCAAAAACGTGTGTGACTCTCCATACTAACCGATTTCACTAAAATACCACTAAAAGGGGGAGAGTGTGTGTGTGGGGGGTGGGTTGTGGCGTTTTTAAAATTTTTTCTTGTAACTGCACTTCTAAATGCGTCCCATTTGAGCTAGTTGGTGGCCTCGTCTCTGTTTGCACCCACGCAAATGGCACACCGTTTGATTCAGGACATGTGGGAGATTGCTATTTAGTGGGTTTTTTTGCTTGTCAAGTGGGTTTAGGTAGGATTTCAACCCTTGAATCATCTTATTTTATTTTTCACAAAATCTCGTAAAAACACAGAGTTCTTTGGATCGCTGGGTCTGGAATTCTTCATGCATGTATGAAAGCATGGCACCGTAACGTAGCTGAAGGTGTGTAGATTCCAAAAATATATAGTTTGTGGGGGGAATTTCCATGTTTCGGGACTGTTTCCTTAGAAAAAGGGTAAGCTGTTCAAATTACAGAGCACTTTGATTTTTTCTTGTAATTGCATTTGTACATGCGTCCCATTTGAGCTAGTTGGTGGCCACGTCTCTGTGTGCATCCACGCATATGGCATACCGTTTGATTCAGAACATGTGGGAGATTGATATTTAGTTGGGGGTTTTATTTGTGGGGGGCATTTCCAAGTTTTGGGGCTGTTTGAAATTACAGAGCACTTTGATATTTTTCTTGTAATTACACTGGTGCATGCGTCCCATTTGAGCTAGTTGGTGGTCACGCCCCTGTGTGCATCCACGCATATGGCATACCGTTTGATTCAGGGCATTTGGAAGATTGATAATTGACAAGTTTTTTTTACATGACATGGAAATTTGCCATGATTTTTAACTTTGAATTGTATTTTTATAAATTTTTCCTGAAAATCTGGTAAGAAAGCGAAATTGTACACAAAACTGCACCCACACCATTGGTGGTATGCATAAAAGAATCACACCATTGTGTAGCTGAAGGTGTGTAGAGTCCAAGAATATATAGTTTTGGGGGGTATTTCTAATATAGAGGGGTGTTTAGTCTGACAAATCTGAAAAGTTGCTGTAATTGGGCCACTGTTCATTGGCTCACTTTGTGGCTAGTTGATTCCACGTCTGCGTGTGGAACCATACATAGGGCATACCGTTTGATTCAGGACATTTGGGAGATTGATATTTGGTAATTTTTTTTTACATTACTTGGGATTTTGGCATGATTTCTACCTTTGAGAGTGTTTTTTTTCAAATTTTTTAGAAAATCTGCTAAAACTGTGAACTTCTACGAAGAACTGCGCCCACACCATTGATGGTACGAATGAACAAACTACAGAATTTCGTAGATAAAGGTGTGTGGATTCGAGAAATATATGGTTTGTGGGGGTTGTTTTGTGGGGAAAAATTGCAGACTGTTCAAATTCAGATTTGACTGAATATTTTTGCTGTTTCTGAGCCATTGTGCATTGTTTCACTTTGTGTCTTTTGGCTTCCACGTCCACGTGTGTAACCACACATATGGCATACCGTTTGATTCAGGACATTTGGGAGATTGATATTTAGTAGCTTTTTTTTACATTCCATGGGGTTTTGGCATGATTTCTACCTTTTGAAGTTGTTTTTGTTCATTTTTTCAGACAAATGCGAATTTCTACGAAGAACTGCGCCCACACCATTCATGGTATGAATGAACAAACTACAGCGTTACGTAGCTGAAGGTATGTAGATTCTGAGAATATATAGTTTTGTGGGGGTATTTCCAAGTTAGAGGGGTGTTCAGTTTGAAAAATCTGGGAAAATGCTGTTATTGGCTCACTGCGCATTGTTTTACATTTTGACTAGTCGCTTCCACGTCCGTGTGTGTAACCACACATATTGCATACCATTTGATTCAGGACATTTAGGAGATTGATATTTGGTAAGTTTTTTTTACATTACATGGGGTTTTGGTGTGATTTTGTAACTTTGAAATGTATTTTTCTCTATTTTTCCAGAAAATTGTGTAGAAATGCGAAATTCTATGAAGAACTGCGCCCACACCATTGATGGTATGAATGAACGAACTACAGTGCTACATAGCTGAAGGTGTTTAGATTTCAGGAATATATAGTTTGTGGGGGGTATTTCTGAGTTATCAGGGTGTTTTGTGGAAAAAACTGCAGACTGTCCAAATTCGGAGTTGGCTAAATATTTTCGCTGTTTCTCAACCATCATACATTGTCTCACATCGTGGCTTTTCGCTTCCACGTCCGCATGTGTAACCACACATATGGCATACCGTTTGATTCAGGCATTAGAGAGAGTGATATTTAGTAACTTTTTTTTACATCTTAGGTTTTGGATGATTTTCTACCTTTTGAAGTTGTTTTTTGTTCATTTTTCAGAAAAGTGCGAACTTCTACGAAGAACTGCGCCCACACCATTGATGGTATGAATGAAGAACTACAGTGTACATAGCTGAAGGTGTGTAGATTTCAGGAATATATAGTTGTGGGGGGTATTTCTGAGTTATCAGGGTGTTTTGTGGAAAAAACTGCAGACTGTCCAAATTCGGAGTTGGCTAAATATTTTCGCTGTTTCTCAACCATCATGCATTGTCTCACATCGTGGCTTTTCGCTTCCACGTCCGCATGTGTAACCACACATATGGCATACCGTTTGATTCAGGACATTTGGGAGATTGATATTTAGTAACTTTTTTTTACATTCCGTCAGGTTTTGGCATGATTTCTACCTTTTGAAGTTGTTTTTTGTTCATTTTTTCAGAAAAGTGCGAACTTCTACGAAGAAATGCGCCCACACCATTGATGGTATGAATGAACGAACTACAGTGCTACATAGCTGAAGGTGTTTAGATTTCAGGAATATATAGTTTGTGGGGGTTATTTCTGAGTTACGGGGGTGTTTTGTGGAAAAAACTGCAGACTGTCCAAATTCGGAGTTGGCTAAATATTTTCGCTGTTTCTGAGCCATCCTGCATTGTCTCACTTTGTGGCTTTTCGCTTCCACGTCCACATGTGTAACCACACATATGGCATACCGTTTGATTCAGGACATTTGGGAGATTGATATTTAGTAACTTTTTTTTTAGATTCCATGAGGTTTTGGCATGATTTTTACCTTTTGAAGTTGTTTTATGTTCGTTTTTTCAGACAAATGCGAACTTCTACAAAGAACTGCGCCCACACCATTGATGGTATGAATGAACAAACTACAGCGTTACATAGCTGAAGGTGTGTAGATTTCAGGAATATATAGTTTGTGGGGGTTATTTCTAAGTTACGGGGGTGTTTTGTGGAAAAACTGCAGACTGTCCAAATTCGGAGTTGGCTAAATATTTTCGCCGTTTCTGAGCCATCGTGCATTGTCTCACTTTGTGGCTTTTCGCTTCCACGTCTGCGTGTGTTACCACACATATGGCATACCGTTTGATTCAGGACATTTGGGAGATTGATATTTAGTAACTTTTTTTTACATTCCATGGGGTTTTGGCATGATTTCGACCTTTTTGAACGCTGTTTGATGTTCATTTTTTTTGAAAATCTGGTAAAAGTGCAAATTTCTACGAAGAACTGCGCCCACACCATTGATGATATGAATGAACGAACTACAGCGTTACATAGCTGAAGGTGTTTCGATTTCGGAATATATAGTGTTGTGGGGTTATTTCTGAGTTACGGGGGTGTTTTGTGGAAAAAACTGCAGACTGTCAAATTCGGAGTTGGCTAAATATTTTCGCTGTTTCTGAGCCATCGTGCATTGTCTCCACTTTGTGGCTTTTCGCTTCACGTCCACATGTGTAACCACACATATGGCATACCGTTGATTCAGGGACCTTTGGGAGATTGATATTTAGTAACTTTTTTTTAGATTCCATGAGGTTTTGGCATGATTTTTACCTTTTGAAGTTGTTTTATGTTCGTTTTTTCAGACAAATGCGAACTTCTACAAAGAACTGCGCCCACACCATTGATGGTATGAATGAACAAACTACAGCGTTACATAGCTGAAGGTGTGTAGATTTCAGGAATATATAGTTTGTGGGGGTTATTTCTAAGTTACGGGGGTGTTTTGTGGAAAAACTGCAGACTGTCCAAATTCGGAGTTGGCTAAATATTTTCGCCGTTTCTGAGCCATCGTGCATTGTCTCACTTTGTGGCTTTTCGCTTCCACGTCTGCGTGTGTTACCACACATATGGCATACCGTTTGATTCAGGACATTTGGGAGATTGATATTTAGTAACTTTTTTTTACATTCCATGGGGTTTTGGCATGATTTCGACCTTTTTGAACGCTGTTTGATGTTCATTTTTTTTGAAAATCTGGTAAAAGTGCAAATTTCTACGAAGAACTGCGCCCACACCATTGATGATATGAATGAACGAACTACGGCGTTACATAGCTGAAGGTGTATAGATTTCAGGAGTATATAGTTTGTGGGGGGTATTTTTGAGTTGGGGGGGTGTTTCGTGGAAAAACTGCAGACTGTTCAAATACAAAACTGGCTAATTTTTTTTTGCTGCTACTGACATTTGGCACTGGTCACGCTCTGGGTTAGTTGGTAGCCATGTCTCTGGGTACACCCATGAATGTGGCATACCGTTTTATTCGGGAGGGGTTAGGCTTTCATATTTGAGATGCGTTTGAACTTTCCTCCACAGTTTTTAGCTGAAATTCGCATTTGATTTTGTCTCTGATTTTACAGTTGAGGAAAAAAAGGAAAATGTGAGAAAGTAACTTACAATTTGACGAAGAGCTGCGTCCGGGTACCTGCATTTTGATCGAAACTAACCTCACTCGTAAAATCCTGCGAGTGTGTAGTTTCTAAAAATATCTCACTTGTGGGGATAGTTTAGATAATTTGGTAGATATTCTATGTTAACTGTTAGTAGTGGTTACACATTTTAATTTGGTGTAATATTCTAGGAGGTGCAGTTTTAGTTTGGGGGTTCTCCTGTACAGGAAAAGTCGGGTACCTACATATATCTGGTATCGTTGTACTCGGGAGTATCTGAGCTTTTAGAAACAGTAAGATTTTTGTGCGTAACCTTAAGATAACTATAAGTAAAAATGGGAAAAATCCATGAAAATTTGCAAATTTTTCATTTTTTTACATATTTTACCCATAATTCCAGTAAAATTTCCAGAAAAGTTACAAAATTCTGTTACCATGTTAAAGTACACTTTGTGCTGAAAAAAACAATGTATAATATTCCTGATTTACTGCAAGGTTTCCTACTGTAAAATTAGTCTAAAGCGATTAAGGGCAAAATCCTGAAAATTCTTCTGGCAGTTAACGCAAAAAAAAATGAAAATCTCCTGGCAGTGAAAGGGTTAAATGCAGTTTCAATGATACTTTTTTTGTTTTTTTTTTAAAAAAGGAATAAACCAAATACAGAGGTTTCAATTAGACATGGCTGAACTAAAATGTAATATTGCTTATCCCCCACTTCTATAGCCCTGATCTCAGGGAGAGCAATGATGGTTCCTTATAATAATAAGAACCATTACTAGCCACAGCAAATATATTGATACTCTGGGGATTTTAACATTAGGAGAATTGATAAAAGGAATAATCTCTACAGTACTTATCATAATCTACGTTAATATGGGACCATCAGTTCTCCATCTTTATACTTTAAACACAGGTTCCTCCATCATCACCATTTTTAATCTCCCAGTCTGTTCTCTATGGGACAGGAAATACAAAATAACTGGTTAGTTCAATAATTAAAATTAAACAGATGTGCAATACTGATACATGTTCTATTGATAAAGGTATAAAGCTACATGCAGGTATAATATTTATAGGGGAACAATAAACTGGATATTCTGCATGTTGTTGGTTCTGACCTTGGATGTGTGCTAGGATCTGTACACATATAGACATGCTTGTGTACCAGGTTGGGAAAGAAACCAAGAACTGGGATGTAGGTTTTGGTACAAAGTTTCTTTTGTTAGAAATGAACATTAGTTTTATTGTTACAGTATATGGAAGTTAGTAAATGGTCCAATCCACTTATACTGTACTTGTTTGGTTCTTGTGTTCCTCTTTTGGTTCCTAGAGTCTGTTGATAGGCTCCTCCTTCAAAAATAAACACATAATCTAGATGATCACTGTACATGTTTTATTTATAGCTATAAAGAGTCTTATGTTCAGGGGTTAATCCCATGTATTCTATTTATAACCATTGTAATGTTAAAGATATATTTACTACAGAATTTAATATCCTGTATCCCAATATGGTGTATTGATAGGGGGTCTTGCAATATATAAATGCCTCATCTTGGTGCTGTTTTTGCACCGTTTCTCCATTTTTTCAGGAATTTCTGGCAATTGTCAGCAAACTGCAAAAACAAACAGTTAATTATAATGTAATTACATTGTTACCTTGTTAGCAGTAATCTGGTTATAATAATGTTATATTGTTGGTAGATCTCAGTATTTCCCTATGATCTGTACTGTGAGAGGGGGAACACGTAGCGGGTGCTTAGCTCCCTGGGGTGAGCAAATGAAACCAATCCAATGGCTTTTCCTTCAAACAGTGGAACATTTGTGACCGTGGAGGTCTCCCCACTTGGTAGGACCAGCTGCCTCCAACCTAGAGTTCTTCGATTGCAATCCAACACAACCCATGTTTACAGTTTCTTAATGGATTTCACTGCTTAATAACTATTGATGCTGCATCTTTATACTCCAGCTTACCCCATTATTGGGGTTTCAGCAGTTGAATACTATCTTGACAAATATAGCAATAGAATATCTACGCACAACTATTTCTTTGTTCACAAATTCTATCTACAAGTCGTGGTGCAGTGACGGGGCAAATTTTGCCCTCACCTATGGTGATTTAATTTGGGTTGGCGGGAGGAGACCTATGTATTGAATATCCCTCTTAGAGAAACTTGTACAGGTCTATAGTGTGGGTTTGGGGAGGCACAAGGGTGAATGTGAAACCCTCATTAACGAGAATGGTTTTAACTTGAGGTTCACATGGCATTATAGGGGTGATTATATAATTACTTAGATTTGTCTATCAGGATAATAGATTTCAGATTGACACCTTTTCCAAAAAACAAATATTAAAGGGCATGTCTACTCCTCTTAAATAATTTAGTATGTGATAGAAGATCCAAAAACCCAGGATCCGTTCTACTTAGTTACCAAAGCTGCTGCTAGACTGAGAAAGAGGCTTAATATCCCATGATACAGCCCCGCTTAGTCCACACCTTTGCTGCTGCACGTGGCCTTTGCAAGCACTAGTAGCAGTAGAAGAGGCTCCTTCTGTAATGGCATCAGCAGTGACATCACTGTCAGCGCCGTGACTGACGGCCATACCAGGAAGTAGCTGTGAGCCATGGCGCTAGATCGTAAGCTTATTTTTCATCTAGAAACAGCTTTGGAAACTTTAAGTAAAACGGGTATCCTGGGTTTTGGGGGTGTCTATCATATACTAAATTATGTAAGAGGGGTGGGACTCCCTTTAAGAACACTTTAATCCAATCATCCAAACTGTATTAATGGTATTCCTTATAGTTAATTTCTGCTTTGAAATGTATTTGCTCAATGGATGAGGATTCCCTAGAAAAAAGCATGTGAAATGAGAGCTTGTTTGTCCAATGTTACAAAGTCAATCTCTTTACCCTAATGGTCCCAAGAATAAAGGGGGTCCCCACCATGATAATTATCCACTAATCCCTCAATTTTCATGATATTGTGAATATTATTAAAAAAAACATCTCCCCATCCTTAGATAAACAGGGATTTCGAACATTTTGGACATTTAAATGGCCCTAGAAGAGTGTGTACTATATGAGATACTCTCTATCAGTTAATATAAAGATAAAACAACACGCAGTAGTTGGTGCCTTTTAAGGACAACCAGAATATATACTGTACCTTCTAATTCAGAACTTACCCATGCAATATGTAGGCCCATATTTGTATGTTAAAGTCAAGACTATGTGAACATGTTAGAGCTTGCCTGGCTGAGCTAGGTTCAGGTTGAGCAACCATGATATACAATCGATGTTGTAACTTTATAAATGTATAAATGTCTTGAAAAACGGGGCTGATGGGGAGGAGCAAAGTTGGCCTGTGCTATTCTGCCGCAACCAAATCAGATATTATCTAATTGCAGTGACCCTCTTAAAAGATAAAATCTGATTGGGTGCTGCAAAATTAATAGCACCTCTTCCATCAGCCCCTAATTGTTATTACACTGACAATTATAGGCTGAAATATAATACCAGAGTCTTGGTGCCGTTAGTCCCGGGCAGACATTTAGTAATATAAATTGTTTATTATTTAGGAATCTGTAAAATCAATATAACCGTCTCTATTTCTTAGGAAGTTTAACTTTTTTCGAATTACTTTTGCATAAAAAAAAAAACTTATTTGGGACTTTGTGACATTTAGAACATGTACACGTGTCCTGTTCAATCTTATTTATATGTCATCACATCATTATATTGTGTTACACTAGTTAGTGACCTCTGTTCTTTGTTACAATGATGGGGGAGAACGTCCGCACTTTACTATTAACCATATGGTTTATCTATGTGGGTGGAAGTTTACACAACACTTTACAGCTAAAAATAAAACTTCCTTAGTGGCCATACACGGGCAGATGTACGCAGATCGAATTTGGAAATCCGATCAAAAGAACCGCTCAAAGCCTCCCACCCAGGCTTGATCTTTCTGGATTTGCAAATTAAAACCTGCAGCTGAGGGGACTGAGATGGGTCCGCCTGACCTGATCTCATTTTTGGGATTGCCCAAAATATCCATCCCGTGTATGGGGGGGCTTCAAGGTCCGTACACACGTCCGATAGGATGGCCGAAGGACAACCCCAAGTACAAGAAAACATGCACGACGAATTGGGCGTTTGCCAAATCGCGTGTTGTATGCATTATTCAAATGTCATTCATTGATCCAACATGGTGCATTGACGAAACACGCCCAAGGGATGCATACACACGCATGATTATCGGTTGAAATGGCCGTTTGTCATGCATGTGCACGCGCTTAGACGCCAGTCGGACGTGTACGGGCTTTAGACGATCAATGATAGTGGTGACAGATGGTAAACCTATACAATATTTCCCAGCATGCCTCTAATTTGTTTCCTAAAATAGGTTCGGCTTTTGTGCTAAATTGATTCTATATTTCGGGGATGTCCGACGTGTGGCTTTCCAAAGTTAATCTCATTACTTGTTGCAGAATGCGTGGGATGTGTTTTACATTGGACTGGAGTGGCACTGGTTAGACATCCATGAAATATCTCTGCATATGACCTAACGTGCAGATAGCTTAAAGGGGAACTAAAGTCCACAAGACAACATTTTCCCAATACGAGCACATTTGCACATGATACTGCAAAGGTGTTCAGCAGGCTACTAGCGTCAGTTCCCATAATTCATCTCCATAGGTTTGCTGGGAGTCTAAGGGGCAATAAAAGGTGCATGAGTTTGCATGTGAAAATAATCAGCAGTAACCAATCAGATGTCGCTAACGCAGTAACCAATGAAAAGCTAAAACTGATTGTTGCTGAAAATCATTACATGGACAGACTGTTGCCACCTCTTATTGTTTTACCTGTAAGGGTGGTCACACTATCACGCCATAGTGCTCTATACACATCTGTGTTAGTGGAACAAATTTGACACGCACAAAAAGTCACGTGCTCATGTGTTCTGAGTGCAAAACACAATCTGAATCGTGCAAGTGGGGCCGACCCCCTGTGTATGCCGTTATACTCTGAGCATGCTCTTTCTTGTACATGATTTCATAGCATAACGGTCCCAGCACAAGTAGTGTGGCCAATCCAATTGCAGACACTAGCGTGGTGCTTAAGGTGGAGGATGTCTCTATGCTAAAATTTCTTTAAAGTCCGGACCAGAATCTAAATATGTTATAGGAAGAAGCGTAGAAGAAACAATCCAGTGTATCATCCTCTATACAGTAGATCCACTTCCCACTACCTTGTATTGTACAGTGCTTTTCTTATATTGAGACCAGCAGCTTTTACAATTCAGGTAATGAATCATAATGAAGTTTTGGGTTAGGCCATATGCAATATGTTTAAATCAATACAAATACATGAAAATATATATAAATTAAAGCTGTGCAGTGCAACTGTTCAATTCTGTTACCGTATTCTCGGGCATATTTATAACGGCGACTAGTCTCACGGAGGAATTTCACTTTTGTTTTGTAAATCTACAATATTGATTTTCAGAGTTTTATTCTGCTACGCTGTGTTTTTTTTAAATATTTATGTTGCTATTTCTAATGTACGTTACACGGAATTGTCGCTTGATATTTATAAAGCTGCGAAAAGCAGACAATTGTCAAGTCTAGAAAGTGTAAATGCGTTCAGTTCAATGAAGAAGGTGTTCAGGGTGTGTGACTAATTTCATACATTTTATCTGCGGAGTGTAAAAACTATATATAACTACATTAAGTGTTATTATCCCATATACATTACTGGTTTATTACCATAAACTACAGTAATGCCTGTTTATTATCATAACTACAGTAATGTGCAGAGTTTATTACCTATAACTACCAGTAATGTGTTATTACCATAACTCACAGGAATTGTATTTTATACTACGCTCGTTTTATAAACATACAGTAATGTGTTTTATTACCAATAAACTCACCAGTAGTATCACTTCCCCAGTGCTTTATTATATAACTACCAGTATAGGTTTTATTACTCATAACTCACAGTAATGTGTTTAGTACCATAACTACAGTAATGTGGTTATTATCATACTCCAGTTGTGTTTATACCATACTACAGTAATTTGTTATTACATAACTACAGTAATGTGTTTAGTATTATCACTACAGTAATGTGTTTATTCCATAACTACAGTAACTGTGTTATTATCATAACTACAGTATGTGTTTATTACCATAACCAAAATGCCCTGTGTATATAGCTGCAAATAGCACCAATAAACCACCACTGTTTGAAGGAAAAGCCATTGGACTGGTTTCATTTGCTCACCCAGGGAGCTAAGCACCCGCTACGTGTTCCCCCTCTCACAGCGCATAAAATGTCCATATACAATACGTGAATAGTTTATAGGATAATTATCAAATCTACAAATTGTTTATGGGATAATTAGCGAATGTTTGAATGTGAGACTCGAAAGTAGGTGCATGAGAGAAAAATCGATTTTTCAAAAGTCCTGGATATTCGAACATGTTTCCCAGACCATTTCCCAGGTCCCCACGCCATTTACATTAAGTTACCATTGATATTTTAATTGTATTTCATTCAAACTTTTTGAACTATTTGACTCCCATTGACTTTAATGGGTCTGTTTTCGAACTTTCAAACTTTCCATATAGTTCAAAAGATCAAAAACGGACCAAACTTTCGGTCTCTAATGTTGGGCGAAGAATTTTTAAATAAATTCAGGAAAATGATTTACATTTAGCTAGCTATGAAAAAGGCTTCTGGGCGCCACATCCCCATTAAAGTATGTATCTTAAACTACTTATTTGAGGTGTTCCCAGCCAGCGAGAACCATGGGAAGAAAGGTTGGCGGAAATGAAAGTGGTAGTCATAGCTAGATACACAGGCTTTTTTATGTTTCTTAACAGTTTTTCAGGCCCTGATTAGTTTAGATCAAGGGGAATTCCTGAACTTTAATTGACATTGATATGTATTAGGGTTTTTATAGTAGAATATAAACCATTCAGGTTTCAATTACATAGGGAACTGAAATTGTATTACCGTACATTTTCTTTAGGTGAGACTGGATTGGAGAGAGTGTTTTCCTGTTAGACTTTGTAGACTTAATTCTTTCTCTGATTGAAAGGTAACAGTATCAACATTGTATAATAGCCGGGAAAGGGCAGCCAAAGGAATGCTGAACGTTAACTGTCCTTTTCTCTCAGAAAACCACAGGTATCTAGCCTCTAAAGCATGTTGTTCTACATATTTCTCCTAGTATTCTCCTGGATTCTTCAGTCTAAGTTAACATGTGAGAGCCAAGATTGAAGTAGCTTTACTTCGATAAACAGTAAACGCTGCTTATTGGAACTCTCCTTTTCAAAACATTGAAAATCTTTTATACTAGGAGGCATACCACCATTTATCATCGAAGTGAGCTTGCAGATTTCCAGAGTGACAACATTTTTACAAGAATTATTAAACAGGGAAGAACCTGCAACCAGTGTTCCCTCTAAGGTGTGAGCAGTGCAAGACTCTTTATTGGAATTAAAATAATTGTTGCTACTTTTTAACCTTCTAACATACCCCAACAGAAACATTACTTACCACTCTATAATGTATATTAATATCGAACTCAAAAAATGGAACTTCGTATGAAATACTAAAAAAATAAAATAAATAAACTGCAAGGTTAACCAAGTTGCAGTTTAAGGAAGATTTATGTTATTAGCATCTAAAAATCCTTACATTCCGATGATGGTTTATTTTCTCCATATATATTGTCTATATTTCTTTCTCTAGCAGTGCATCACATTATATAATAAATTCAACTGATGTTGTCACATTTCGGTAACAAACAGTACTTGCCTATAAGTACTTTACCGATATTCTCATCAATCTTGGAAGAGATGGGTTCGGGTCCGACTTGGATGTGGATCCGACACGGAACCCCTCGGTTCCGAAATGGAATGTTTGGATGGATTGTTCGGATTTCAGGACTTTTTTTCAAAATTTTATCGAACGTTTTGAAAATATTTTGAAAATCTCGAAAATAGCCTTGAGCATTCAATAATATTTGAAAATAGGTGGAAATGCGAAAATAGTTTCCGATTGTATTTTCGAGGATTATTGAACCTTTGAGGCTATTTTTCGCGAATTTCAAAAAGTCTCGAATTTGAGTTCCGTATTGGATTTTCGGTTCCTCTGGATTTTCCCGAGATCCGAAAAATGGAATGAAACCCAGCATTTATGGCCATCAATAATCTTGGATGGACATCGTAAACCATATTTTATCCATGTCTTCATTGTGATCCATAGATGGTTTAATCCCTAGATAGTTTCGTATTCATGTCATGATTGATACTTATAATGATGAGATCCCTTTTATATTTTGAAAAGTCTTTGCTTTAAATATTTAAAATTAAATTGTTTTAATATCGGGCCAGTATATGGCGAACATTAAAAACCAGTGTTGTTCCTTGGCGCAGCAAACTACTTACAACAACTTTACCTGTGCTGCTAATTGGAACCCTGGAGCTAGCTAGAGTTTGTATTATTGAATTGGTATCCTGTTATAGTAGCAAAACACAAACATTTTTATTTTGCTTCGCACCCTATGTCTTTTCAAAGAAATATACACAGAGGGACTACTCTTCCACCAGGTACCTGAGATGGCCGAACTTTAGAAAATTCGGTCTTTTTTCGAACTATATGGAAGTCAACGGGAGTCAAACAGTTTGAAAAGTTCGAATGAATACAATTAAAATATCAATGGTAACTAATGCAAATGGCTGTGGGACCTGGGAAATGGTCTGGGAACATGTTCAATATCCAGGACTTTCAAAAACTCGATTTACTCTCACGTGCGCTACTTTCAAGCTCTCGCATTTGAACATTCGATAATTATATCATGAACGACATGGATTTGATAATTCGATATTTACTCGCGTATAGATTAATAGACATTTTACTAGCGGATTCGATATTTACTCGCGTATAGGTATAATAGAACATTTATATAGCGGATTCGATATTTACTCGCGTATAGGTATAATAGACATTTTACTTGCGGATTCGATATTTACTCGCGTATAGGTATAATAGACATTTTACTCGGTATTCGATATTTACTCGCATATAGGTATAATAGACATTTTACTCGCAGATTCGATACTCTCGCGTATATTTACTCGCGTATAGGTATCTGGGCGCCACATCCCCATTAAAGTAGATCTTAAACTACTTATTTGAGGTGTTCCAGCAGCAAGAGAACCATGGGAACCATACCTATAAGTATAATAGACATTTACTAGCAGATTAATATTACTCGCGTTAGGTATAAAAGGCATTTACTTGCGGATTCGATATTACTCGCGTTAGGTATAATAGACATTTTTCTCACGGATTGTTTCGTATTTACTCGCGTACAGGTATAATAGACATTTTACTGCGGTTCGATATTTACTCGCGTATAGGTATAATAGACATTTAGACAGTGTGGTGTCAGTGCAGAAGCAGCTGCGAGTGGAGTGGCGGTAAGGTAAGTTCTGTAGTGTCACCTGAGCTCCCTATTATTCACAAGGAGGTGGGAATAAGCATTCTCACTCCCTGTGAATAATAGAAACAAGTGGAATATACTTACAAAATCCAGTTTAGTGTTCCTTTAAAGGAGAAACTTTGCGTGTCTCTCAATTTTTCTGGGAAATCATTTCTCGTTTCTTGGATTGGGCAATATTATTTGTTTATTAGTATTTCTTCAGTAAATGTTTCTCATTTCTTTTTACCTGCTTGCCTTGTTTCTTTTATTGTTCAAAACTCTACATTTTATTGGGTGGGTAAGCATTTTATATCCACTGTATTCACTCATAGCCAAACATGCACACACATAATTCAACTTTGCACCAACGGCCACAATTTTGTAATATATATATTAATATTATATATATTATATATATATATTATATGCAACTCTCCACCATGAGTGCCATTGTTTCGGCCGTCATCAGGATCACTGTTCCTATTGCTCTCACCATCTGTAGGGCCATAGGGACACCCCCCGGATTCCTTAACCCTTAACGTGTAACCAAACCAATACATGTGCCGTGGACATACTAATCCACATAAAACAAAATACATAAAACCCTTTATTATTATTATCCAAAACATTGTCTTAATAACTATGGGGCATATATAAAAAAAAACGTAACGTTATTACCGCAAAAAATTACCGCCGCACATCGCGGCCGTGAAAAGCGCTATCGCGTATTACAACAGTGGGCGAAATTGCCGTGATATTATCGCGGCCACGATGACCGTGGTAATTTTAAGTCCCTTCGCAGCGATACTGCAATTAGCGCAAGGGGGCAGGGTATAACTTTTTATATGCTTCTGACAATGTTTCGGAAACACGTGTCACCTTTTTCAAGCCAAAAACAAAAAGGGAGCACCCTATGGCAACCTTATTATAACATACAGTAGAAGTGCTACAAGAAAAGAGATGATCAATGCACATTCCTGAGCCCATATATTATCATAATATCTGTGCTAGTGCAAAAGTAAAAACATGGGGGGTTTTAGTTACAATTTTATGCATAAAAGTGAAAAGCCTTCCAACCACGTCAAGGTAACCCCAGTATGTAGGTCCTAACAAATTAGCTTGAGTCATTTATCTGGACTGACACTCCCTGCTTGTTGCATTTTCGTGGGAAGATTGTATCCCTGACCTTGCATGGATTAGTATTGAAGGCTATCACTCCCCCCCTTTTTCAAGTCAAACATTTATGACCATGTTGATCCAACCCAAACTATATACAGAGGACAGGAAGTGCTATTTCTACTTCCTGTTTAACCCCAACATAGGGAACAATGTATAAATGAAACATCAACCTGGAATACGATGATTAAGTTACATTAAGTTACAAAACAAAAGTAACATTAAGTTACAAAAACAAAAACAAATTGTAGCCCTTGTTTAGACCCTTTGGAGAAAAGGTTTGTAATTCATACACCTATGATCTCCCGTTGTTTACGTTTTAATGTCCTATCACCACCTCTTATACATCTAGCTACTAGCTCTAGGACCATGAACCTGAGCTGAGATTCATGATGTCCTACTTCTACAAAATGTTAAGCTACTGGATGTTTCACATTCTTTTGTCTTATAGTGGATCTCTGTGGGGAAATCCTAGTTTTGACTGCTAATGAACTCTCTCCCACATACAATAGTTTACAGGGCACCACAACACATATACCACTGATTGTGTGTTACACGTAAAGTGGCCCTGGTCTCATCACCCTCTGGGTAGTGGGATGGATAAACTTGTCCCTTTTTGTACACATTGACATGTGCACACTCTAGACATGGAAACATCCCAGTATTCTTAGGTCCCAGGAGGGTTTGGGTAACACTTTTTGGTGTTTGAAATAAAGATCGTGTCAGACAGGAACAATGTCCTTCCCTTCCTATATGCACAGATCGGTGGTTCTTTAAATTCCTCCAAATCTGAAATGCATTCCACACTATACAGTATGCCAGTGTTTGATCAAAATTTTATAAATCCTCTCGCTTCCAATGCCATATTTGTTATTCTCTCCATTTTACCTACTGAGAGCCTCTTCAACTAAGGGTTTGGGATAGCCCCCTGCTTCTGTTTCAAGCTTGTTTCGTGTAAACAAGGAGCAGAGGGCTTCGGCACTGCCAGCCGCTCTACTTCCTGGTTGCAGCTGTCAGGTGATTATCATGTTGCGCTTTTACTGGCACATGCAACCTAGAAGTGGGTGGCTGTCAGCCGCAGAACTGAAGAGAGCCAGTGAGAGACAGGGTCACGTAAGGAAATTCAGGGGCATCTTTGAAACATATAGACAATGTGAAAACCTAGGTTTGGGGGGGTGATTAAAATTTCTAAGGAAACTTAACGGTGGTTGTGGCTTATTATTGATATATAGGCTTTTAAATATTTTTATTTAAAGCAGTATACAGTATATGTTAAATTATAAAGCTAAAAAGCCCATCCCTATTTTACAACGCCATGTAAAATTGTGTAATGTGCCATGTAAAATAATAAAAGGGTGCTTGAACACATAACAAAATTCAAAACAAAACCCTAGCCGTGTCTCGGCTCTAACTATACAATATATTCAGTCCTGACTATAGACTTAACAAGCCTGGTGCTTTGTTAGTCTCTCTGTAAGAAATGACAGTTTTTCCTTAAACCAACCTTTTAGCTCCAGTCAGACTCAACCTGTCTGCTCCCCAGGTTACAGAGCAATCAATGAGCACAGGGCTTAGCTATTTAACATATTTCACCTCCTGAATGCTAATTAATGAATCCACTGGATTCCTGGAGTGGATTACAACTCCCTGTAGGCAAAGGAGAGAAACCTGGGTGATATATAAACTCCGGCCAGGACTTTTCCAGCCTCTCTGTTAGACATCCTGCTACATACCCTCCCCCCTTGTTTCAACCCCAAGGTTGGAACACACATAGAAAAACATGAGTGTACTCGGGACAGTGCATCTGCATTTCCCATCTGTGCTCCTGGTCTATGTTTTACAGTAAAGCTATAGTCTTGCAAAGTAAGAAACCAGCGGTTTACCCTTCTATTTGTCTCTTTCTTCTGTGCCATCCATTTAAGAGGAGCATGATCAGTTACTAAATCAAAGTGACGCCCCAACAAGTAATATCTCAATGCTTCCAGAGCCCACTTTATTGCCAGACATTCCTTTTCTATCACTGCATATTTTCTCTCATGCTCATTTAATTTTCTACTTAAGTACACAATAGGGTGTTCTTCCCCATTCTGTACTTGTGACAACACTGCTCCAAGGCCCACATCGGATGCATCTGTCTGAACTACAAAGTCCTTGGAAAAGTCTGGGGAGTACAAGATTGGCTGTTCACAAAGGGCCTTCTTCAAGACCATAAATGACCTTTCTGCCTCTGGAGACCACTTTATCATCACTGAGTCTTTTCCTTTTGTAAGGTCAGTTAAGGGCGCAGCAAGGGTTGCAAAATTTGGGATAAATCGTCTATAATAACCAGTAATGCCAAGAAAAGCTCTGACCTGTTTTTTGTTTATAGGGCGTGGCCACTCTTGGATGGCTGCTGTTTTCACTAATTGTGGTTTTATTACCCCACGACCAATAGTGTACCCAAGATATTTGGCTTCCTCTAACCGAATGGCACATTTTTTTGGATTGGCAGTGAGTCCTGCCTTTCGGATAGCTGTAAGAACGGCTTGAACACGTGGAAGGTGGGACTCCCAGTCAGTGCTATGTACAACTACGTCATCTAGGTAGGCTGCTGAATATTGTTGGTGGGGTCTTAAAATTCTGTCCATGGCTCTCTGGAAGGTAGCAGGCGCATTTTGTAACCCGAATGGCATCACCTTGTATTGAAATGATCCCTCAGGAGTTACAAAAGCTGTTTTTTCCCTGGCATTTTCGGTCAGGGGTATCTGCCAATAACCTTTAGTCAAATCTAACGTGGTCAAATACCGAGCCGTTCCCAGTCTGTCAATGAGCTCATCCACCCGGGGCATGGGATATGTGTCAAACTTTGTAACTGAATTTAATTTCCTGAAATCGTTACAAAACCTCCAGCTACCGTCTGGTTTTGGGACTAACACAATGGGACTGGACCAGTCACTATTGGATTCCTCAATTACCCCTAAATCCAGCATTTTTTTAACTTCGTCCGTGACCGCTTGTCTCCTCGCTTCTGGTATTCTATAGGGCTTAAGTTTGACCCGCATTCCCGGTTCAGTAACTATGTCATGTTGGATTACTGTAGTCCGGCCAGGTAAGTCTGCAAACACGTCTCTATTTCTCTGCAGGAATTCTCTTACCTCCTGTTGTTGAGAACTAGACAACGTGTTGGCAATTGTCACTTCAGGAATTTTAGAGGCTTCAGTACACACCTGAGAGGCTAGCAGGGTGGTCTCTGCTACTAAAGACACTCTGTCTTTCCATGGTTTCAACAAATTTACGTGATAGATCTGTTCCGTTTTCCTTTTATTAGGTTGATAAATTTTGTAGTTTACTTCCCCAACTTTTTCTATGACTTCATAGGGCCCCTGCCACTTAGCCAAGAACTTGCTCTCAGCAGTCGGCACTAACACCAGTACTCTGTCCCCAGGTGAAAAAGTGCGGACCTGAGCACTCCGATTGTAAATTCTACTTTGGGCTTCCTGGGCTTGGGTCAAATGTCTTTTCACAATGGGCATTACGGTTGCAATTCTATCTTGCATCTGCGAAATGTGATCAATAACACTTCTGTGAGGTGTTTTTTCTCCTTCCCAGGTCTCTCTGGCTATGTCCAGTAGGCCTCTAGGATGTCTCCCATATACTAATTCAAAAGGGGAATAACCTGTGGAGGACTGAGGAACTTCCCTAATAGCAAACATCAGGTAGGGAAGAAGACAGTCCCAATTTTTCCCATCCTTATCAATGACCTTTTTTAACATGCTTTTCAAGGTTTTATTAACCCGTTCCACCAAGCCGTCAGTTTGCGGATGGTACACAGAAGTTCGCAACTGAGTCACCTTAAACAATTTACATAGCTCTTTAGTTACTCGAGACATAAAAGGGGTTCCTTGATCTGTAAGAATTTCCTTAGGGACACCAACTCTGCTAAACACATGGAGCAATTCCAGAGCAATATTCTTGGCAGATGTATTGCGTAGAGGAATGGCCTCAGGATAACGTGTAGCGTAGTCTAGAATTACAAGAATATGCTGATGGCCCCTTGCGGACTTGGGAATGGGTCCAACAAGGTCCATAGCTATTCTTTCAAAGGGTACTTCAATAATTGGCAGTGGAACTAATGGACTTCGAAAGTGAGGCATAGGTGCAGACTTCTGGCAAACAGGACAGGACTTACAAAAATTTTCAATTTCTTTCTGTACCCCAGGCCAGTAAAACCTTTGCAACACTCTTTCAGTGTTTTTTTCAATGCCCAAATGACCACCCAACAAGTGCGCATGAGCAAGCTCCAGTACCACTTTTCTGTGTGATTTAGGTACCAGCAACTGTTCAACAATTTCCTCATCATTTTTTTTATATACTCTGTAGATTAAGTCATCATTACTAGCAAAATAAGGAAAACACAACCTGTCCTCTGGTTGAACAGGTTTACCGTTAATCATCACAACATTTTCCCACGCTCTAATGAGGGTAGGATCTTTTCTCTGTTCTGTATCAAAATTTTCTCTATGAACATTCAGATCAACCAGCTCCAAACCAACCTCTTGGTCAGAGGAGGTCTGCCTATCTTCGCTGGCAGTAGGGACTTCCCCAGACTCCTCCAGTTCTCCTGCCATAACAGAGAAAGGAAAAACTGGAAGTTTCTGGGAGGAGTCTTCCTTGCGTAATTGTTACGGAGACCTCAGGGGTTCTGATTCGGACATGGGTATTAGATCTGGACAGTCCCACAGTCCCCAAAATTTTGGGAAGTCCCTTCCAATAATTGCATCGTGTAATAAGTGGGGAACTACACCAACTACATGATTCACAGTACCCAATGCAGTTCCAAATGCAACCGTTGCTATGGGATACTCTCGGGTATCCCCATGAATGCACACTACAGCCACTTTCCCAGGCTGGAAGTTCTCAGGGCCAATCACATCAGCCTTGATCAAGGTTATCAAGCTCCCAGAGTCCAGTAAAGCAGTGACCTGCTTACTATTCACAGATACAGTACACATGTGTTTTCCGATGGCTGGCATGGCGGCACATGAAACAGAAGCAAACAAAGACTGCCTCCTATCTCTGAAAGAGAAATCACACTGCATTGGTTCATCAGTTAAAGGACAGTTTGCAGCCACATGCCCAAGTTCACGGCAACGAAAACATTTCACAGTTTCCAAGTTAGGACTGCGGAGAGGCCCACGATTCCCAGGTATAGGACGCCAGTCTCTCGGCTTAATATCAACATTCCTTCCCCCTGAGTCTTTACCATGCTTACCACCCACTTCCCCCAGAACAGTCTTACCGGTTGCCAGGGGATACCGTGATTTTGGGTGGAAAGTCCGTGAGCTTGCAGGGGAGGCAGTCAAGTCCTCAGCTGCGAAGTACCTCTCCACTAGTTCCACCAGATGATCGGCTGTTGTTGGATCTCCTTGGCTCACCCATCTTTGCAGAGAAACAGGTAGAGACCTTAGATAGTGATCCATGACCACTCTTTCTACTATCTGGGGCCCCGTCAGAGATTCCGGCTGTAGCCACTTTCGAACCAGATGGATAAGATCGAACATTTGTGACCGTGGAGGTCTCCCCACTTGGTAGGACCAGCTGCTGACCCGCTGTGCCCGTACAGCAAGAGTAACCCCCAGCCGGGCTAAAATCTCCTGTTTCAACTTTTTGTAATCCGCAGCATTTTCAGGTTCCAAGTCGTAATACGCTTTCTGCGCTTCTCCTGTAAGCAAGGGGGCCACCAGTCCAGCCCACTGAGCCTGAGGCCAGCTTTCCCTTTCGGCTGTCCTCTCAAAGGTCACCAGAAAAGCCTCTGGATCATCCTCTGCAGTCATCCTGGACAGGAAGCGACCCACATGGATGGCTGAGTGGTTATCAACACCTGTAGTCTGAACCTGACACTGCTGTGCAAGTTCCTGCACCACCTCTGTAAGAGTTTTTCGATCCTTTTCAGCATCACTTGCCAATTTCAAAAACAGTTCCTGTGTCTGCTCCTGCACAGCCTTGATCTGCTGTGCAGTTTGTGTCTGCACCACATGTATCATGTCCCGATACTGGGTATTCGCTTGCTGCTGTGCAGCATTGGCTTGCTGCAAGGCTGCATTGGACAACACCAACTGTTTTACCAGTTCCTCCATTATCTTTGCAATTCAGGTACTGGCTCCTCGTATAGCACTTGGTTATAAAGCTGCCCGCATCCTCCACCATATGTGAGAGGGGGAACACGTAGCGGGTGCTTAGCTCCCTGGGGTGAGCTACAAGAATATGCTGATGGCCCCTTGCGGACTTGGGAATGGGTCCAACAAGGTCCATAGCTATTCTTTCAAAGGGTACTTCAATAATTGGCAGTGGAACTAATGGACTTCGAAAGTGAGGCATAGGTGCAGACTTCTGGCAAACAGGACAGGACTTACAAAAATTTTCAATTTCTTTCTGTACCCCAGGCCAGTAAAACCTTTGCAACACTCTTTCAGTGTTTTTTTCAATGCCCAAATGACCACCCAACAAGTGCGCATGAGCAAGCTCCAGTACCACTTTTCTGTGTGATTTAGGTACCAGCAACTGTTCAACAATTTCCTCATCATTTTTTTTATATACTCTGTAGATTAAGTCATCATTACTAGCAAAATAAGGAAAACACAACCTGTCCTCTGGTTGAACAGGTTTACCGTTAATCATCACAACATTTTCCCACGCTCTAATGAGGGTAGGATCTTTTCTCTGTTCTGTATCAAAATTTTCTCTATGAACATTCAGATCAACCAGCTCCAAACCAACCTCTTGGTCAGAGGAGGTCTGCCTATCTTCGCTGGCAGTAGGGACTTCCCCAGACTCCTCCAGTTCTCCTGCCATAACAGAGAAAGGAAAAACTGGAAGTTTCTGGGAGGAGTCTTCCTTGCGTAATTGTTACGGAGACCTCAGGGGTTCTGATTCGGACATGGGTATTAGATCTGGACAGTCCCACAGTCCCCAAAATTTTGGGAAGTCCCTTCCAATAATTGCATCGTGTAATAAGTGGGGAACTACACCAACTACATGATTCACAGTACCCAATGCAGTTCCAAATGCAACCGTTGCTATGGGATACTCTCGGGTATCCCCATGAATGCACACTACAGCCACTTTCCCAGGCTGGAAGTTCTCAGGGCCAATCACATCAGCCTTGATCAAGGTTATCAAGCTCCCAGAGTCCAGTAAAGCAGTGACCTGCTTACTATTCACAGATACAGTACACATGTGTTTTCCGATGGCTGGCATGGCGGCACATGAAACAGAAGCAAACAAAGACTGCCTCCTATCTCTGAAAGAGAAATCACACTGCATTGGTTCATCAGTTAAAGGACAGTTTGCAGCCACATGCCCAAGTTCACGGCAACGAAAACATTTCACAGTTTCCAAGTTAGGACTGCGGAGAGGCCCACGATTCCCAGGTATAGGACGCCAGTCTCTCGGCTTAATATCAACATTCCTTCCCCCTGAGTCTTTACCATGCTTACCACCCACTTCCCCCAGAACAGTCTTACCGGTTGCCAGGGGATACCGTGATTTTGGGTGGAAAGTCCGTGAGCTTGCAGGGGAGGCAGTCAAGTCCTCAGCTGCGAAGTACCTCTCCACTAGTTCCACCAGATGATCGGCTGTTGTTGGATCTCCTTGGCTCACCCATCTTTGCAGAGAAACAGGTAGAGACCTTAGATAGTGATCCATGACCACTCTTTCTACTATCTGGGGCCCCGTCAGAGATTCCGGCTGTAGCCACTTTCGAACCAGATGGATAAGATCGAACATTTGTGACCGTGGAGGTCTCCCCACTTGGTAGGACCAGCTGCTGACCCGCTGTGCCCGTACAGCAAGAGTAACCCCCAGCCGGGCTAAAATCTCCTGTTTCAACTTTTTGTAATCCGCAGCATTTTCAGGTTCCAAGTCGTAATACGCTTTCTGCGCTTCTCCTGTAAGCAAGGGGGCCACCAGTCCAGCCCACTGAGCCTGAGGCCAGCTTTCCCTTTCGGCTGTCCTCTCAAAGGTCACCAGAAAAGCCTCTGGATCATCCTCTGCAGTCATCCTGGACAGGAAGCGACCCACATGGATGGCTGAGTGGTTATCAACACCTGTAGTCTGAACCTGACACTGCTGTGCAAGTTCCTGCACCACCTCTGTAAGAGTTTTTCGATCCTTTTCAGCATCACTTGCCAATTTCAAAAACAGTTCCTGTGTCTGCTCCTGCACAGCCTTGATCTGCTGTGCAGTTTGTGTCTGCACCACATGTATCATGTCCCGATACTGGGTATTCGCTTGCTGCTGTGCAGCATTGGCTTGCTGCAAGGCTGCATTGGACAACACCAACTGTTTTACCAGTTCCTCCATTATCTTTGCAATTCAGGTACTGGCTCCTCGTATAGCACTTGGTTATAAAGCTGCCCGCATCCTCCACCATATGTGAGAGGGGGAACACGTAGCGGGTGCTTAGCTCCCTGGGGTGAGCAAATGAAACCAGTCCAATGGCTTTTCCTTCAAACAGTGGTGTGTTTATTGGTGCTATTTGCAGCTATATACACAGGTGCATAAAAGGGTGCTTGAACACATAACAAAATTCAAAACAAAACCCTAGCCATGTCTCGGCTCTAACTATACAATATATTCAGTCCTGACTATAGACTTAACAAGCCTGGTGCTTTGTTAGTCTCTCTGTAAGAAATGACAGTTTTTCCTTAAACCAACCTTTTAGCTCCAGTCAGACTCAACCTGTCTGCTCCCCAGGTTACAGAGCAATCAATGAGCACAGGGCTTAGCTATTTAACATATTTCACCTCCTGAATGCTAATTAATGAATCCACTGGATTCCTGGAGTGGATTACAACTCCCTGTAGGCAAAGGAGAGAAACCTGGGTGATATATAAACTCCGGCCAGGACTTTTCCGGCCTCTCTGTTAGACATCCTGCTACATACCCTCCCCCCTTGTTTCAACCCCAAGGTTGGAACACACATAGAAAAACATGAGTGTACTCGGGACAGTGCATCTGCATTTCCCATCTGCTGCTGAGTGTACAAGTGTATATAGGGATTGGGAAAGACCTTAGGATATATAGGGATAACGAGATATTTCATAGCAGGAGAGACTTGAAAAGAAGGCGCGGTTAATATACATGTACACCAACGCAGAATGGTTCATTACCCCACCCAAGATGTCTCCTGTCCTATGAACATGATCTATTTAAATGGATCCTTGTTGGTATAGTTGTATGAAGCTGCTGGATCACCACCCATGGATGACTTTCATTTAGCCGAGGATATAGAGCAAACAGGAGTTTGTAAAAGTTCTGTGCTTGGCTGTTAATCAGTCCGTCTTTCTGTGAATAGACATCAGCCTATTTGTATACTGATCATAGAGATGACAAATGAGTTTTCGTTCCAACAGCGGTTCCATGCACCTATCGAAGTTCAAAAAATTCAAAATCTGATTCAAATCAAAGCCAAATCTGAAATTTCTGCTGCACTTTTTCAAGCATTCAATAGCAATTTTAGGAATTTTTTGCATGCAATTTTTAGAATCTTTGATTTTCTAATATTCAATTTTCAATTTTTCAATGACAAGTTCTTTCGAAAAAATTTGTTCGATCTGCGAATTTTCAAAACCAAACCAACAGTTGTAAATTGAAAGCAGATTCAATTTTAAAAATGGGATTCATTACTACTTAGTTTTGTAGAACAATCGGGTTTAGATAACCAACACTCTATCTTACTATTTTAATTCTTTCTCTTCAGTGTCTGGAGGCAGAAATCTGAAAACAATTCCCCTGCTTCAGCTGCAGAAATAGTCTCAAACGACCTTCGAGCGCCCCCTTGAGGTCAGGCAGGTTCAAACGATGTTCCTGTTCTCCTAATAGACAAGAATGTGTCTACTTTTGTCACTTAGATATCATATGGATCAACACTCCAGAGTAAGTAAACTAAGTAACTTTTTTTATCTTTCAAAGCATTGTAAATGTGGAGTATCAGTTTTCCTGTGAAGAATATGATTTCAGCATTTCGTACAGCATTGATCGAATTTCATTCCTGGACAGCTTGTAAAATTACTTTTTTTTAAAAATGTAAAATTACTTAAAAAAAATAACTTAATTTTATTCATTTTGTTGTTTTTGTAATGGAACATAATGCTATCATTTTTATTTTAATCGTATTGGCTACATTTTTAGTGTTTTTCATTTATAGTCCCAGCCGTGAAAATAAATGTTATTTGTCAGTCTTTGCACTGAGTTACTGGCTCATGGGAAATTCCTAGATTAAATGGATAAACAGTTCCTTCTTGAATCAACAGATTGCTCCAATTTGAGGCTCATGGACCGCAAAGGGGCAGCATTCTCTGTGTATCTCATCCCAATTGAACAATTTGGTTGATTGCCTCTAATTTCTGACCTGTGGTTCTTCTCACATATTTACTTTGGGATCTTACATTACTAAGCACAAAGCCAAAGTAATCTGTCCTCATTCTACTTGACATGAACGAAAGCATTTTTCACAAGCATAGCTATGTTAGGACGTTGATTGCACGGTGTTGATAGTGTAAACTTTCTAACTGTAAATGTTTGTTGTTGTTTTATACCTGTTAGGCACTTGCAGTAATATACTTCTAAACTATGATTTAAGAACATTAGAATTATTAATTGCAATACAGGTCACAACCTTGGGACTTTCTGACATCCACTGAGAAACCACCTTGTGCAATTTTGTGAATTATATATAATTACATAAGCAGAAAATGAAGGGTTTTTGTACAAAGGTTAATGCTGTGTTGCTTTGTGTGAGAAGTTTCCATGTTTGGCATTATTCAGTAGGTTTACAATTTGCATTGAATGTAAAATGTTGTCCTAAATAAATCATATTCAGAATGTATTTATGTAAAAAATTTTAGATGAACAGACTCTATAAACATTTCACTTAAAATCTTGTCTGGTCAATAGCAGAAAAAATTCCAACCAATTGTAGGGCCAATTTCCTACCATCGTTGGAATTAAGTGGAACATGCAGTTATTTTGTTTGAGCAGTTATTAATGTCTGATGCCTTTGAACTGACTGATTCTTCAAAAAAATTGATAGGGATATTCGGTTCTCTTACGAATCATAACTGTTCCCCTGCCCTCTCCGGCCAAATATTGTCCCGGTATTTATACCAAACACAATATTCCCCCGTGGTTTTTACAGCGCACGTTGTCTGCTGCTGTCTGGGATTTATTAATCCTGAATTCTATTGCTCATAGTTTTCATTTCAGTCCCAAATTATGATGGGTACATTTAGAAAGGACTTTAGGTTTAGTAATTGCCACATTTCACTAACTTCTAATTCTAGTAATTTATTGTTAAAAATGTTTTTTTTTAGGAGAACGGTGCCTTATGGTCTTGGTGGTCCTCGTATGAAACGGGCATTGCAGGATACAGACCAAGTAAAGCTTCCTGAATCTACAAGCAGGTGGGTTCTGTGCCAAGCACAAGACAAGAAATGTTTGGGCTTCTGCCAACTGCAGCAAACTCAGGTGTGTGCAAATGTTCTTCCAAATGGATGACAAAGATAACTCTATTTACATCAGTAGCAAGGGTTGGCTTTATCTGAGGAGCCTGTTTGTGGAAAGGTGTTTCTTCATAGCGTTTTTAAATGACTTTTATTTATTTCTTTATTTTTTTTTTTGCAGTTTCCAGCCTTACTTTAAAAAGATAAAAAAAAAGGTCTAAGGAAACAACATACCTCAAACAAGATCATTAAAGGTAAGAAACAGGCTGACTCAAGATGTTGCAGAACTCTACCCTATTAAATTAATTTAGGGGCATTGTAGTTCATCATCATTTAATGTATGCCGTGATCTAACCAATCTCTAATTTAGAGATTTAAGGAGGCCGATGCTATAATGTGCAAATTAGTGTGCAGCGTGGGTTTTTCACTAATTTAGCGGTGGCTGCACCATTTAACAAAACCTTTTGTAAATAGTGCAAACTTAACGCCTTTCCAATGGAGTTGTAAGCAATCACATTTCTACATGGCCTGGTTTGTGATTTGGATTTACATTTTAAAACCCTGATTTTTGGTGTAATTAATAACCTGTTATTATAATTGTATATCTTAAATACAATTGTTCCTTTAAAAGAAATTATACTCACATGAAGTGACTCTATATGAAATGTTTTATGGATTATCATGTAGGCTGAAAGCTAAACCGAAAATAGTAACTTTTTTTAAAGTGAAGACAGCTTCCCCTTTGACCATCCCATTTTCTGAAGTGTGTGGGGACTTTTTAGTGATGTCCATTTACCTTAGAAATTGATGGATTTTACTACTAGGGACAATTTAGTCCTTGTGTATTTTAAGTTCCATATTAAATACATTTTAATAATTACATTTTCTTTTAAAATCTTAATACCAGCTTATTGTTAATTTTTACAGACCAGAAGACGTCAAACATTCCATTAGGAACTCATTTGCCTTTGCAAACCTTGTGAGAAAACTTAGCAAGACTAGAGGAACATCCCATCCCTGGACACATAAATATTGGAGTGTTTGGAAACATATGAAAACAATGTCATAGCAACAAGACAAGAACCAAGTTCAATTAAAAATGGCCCCCAACAAATGACTCATACAGAGTTAGGAAATTGTGGCTTAATGGACACGGCTTCTTGCTAATATATTACTGGATCAAGCCTGTAGAAAGAACCTTTAAAACCCATGTTGGTGAACAGTCAATTGTACCAGATGTTACCTACATGGACAATGAAACCTGGATACAAAAATGTTGCCTTAATTCCTATGCAAATGATTTTGCACAAAAAATGTAGCCATCTTGGCAGTGGAGAAGAAACTTACGCCGTTAAATCTCTCATGCCCTTCACAGTCTCCTCAATTTTATCCCTAGAAGGCATTTCATATGGACCAATGTTACTTACCTACCCTGTAAAAAGATTCTTTGTCATAGTTCATTGTCCTACTCCTCCCTCATATCTTTATTTACTGGTTAATGTGGCCAGAGCAAACTGTAGAGAAGAAGATATGTAATTTATATAGCAGCATTGATCATTCATTGTTTCTGATTTATCTGCTTAATTTTCCTAATTAAATTTATTATTGGTTATTTTTTTATAACAATATTTATATTTTGAAAATGATATATATTTACTGTGTTAAATACTGTGGGACAGGCCACATTGGTCTATGCATGTGTTATTGTATTTCTATATGAAAAAGAGCTTTTTCCCTTACTGGTAAGTAAATTTAAATAAATGTTCATTTTTTAAAAAAAAAAAAACCTGTATAAGGGAATTTTGTTGCCTGTTATTATATATTGTGTTGATACATTAAATCTACTACAGTACATTTTTATTAGGTATGGAAAAAGGTCAAAAAATAAATGGGGTGATGTTATTGCTCCCTGGTACTTCTTACCTGAACATGCTCCTGCGATTCCGTACATCACTTTTTGACACTTCCATCAAAGGATTGTGGTCAGGTAAGAATTGCAGATAAGTTTTACATCCCTGATACAGTACGATAAGTTGCGTACTGCTACATAGCACAAAACTAAACAGTACTGCATTGTGTGCTCTGTGCCATGAGCATAAAACCCAGTGGTTGCAGGGGGACTGTCAATCTTTTCCCCTATTAATAATCCCCCCCCCCCCATTGTGGCAAAAATTTTTGCAGCACGTTAGGTTTGGGTTTTTTTGTAGTTCACAAAGTTCACATAATTTAGTCTCTCTATCCCTTATAAGTAAAGTTTGCATGGTTTGGGGGGTGTGGCCTAAGCCAAGGGGTGAAGTTAAGGGCACCAGGCTTTTTCTAACCTATAGGCTCCTGAGATGAGATGTTAATATGTCCCTGGCAGTATGTCTTATTATACTGATAATATAAAAATATATGCACGGTGACTGACCTTCACTTTGAGATTAAATGTTCAAGGTTAAAATAACAAAACATGAACATCTGTCCATACTTCTTGACATTGTCAAAGAGCATATGACTGATTTGAACACAGCCATTATACCTTCCTATAACCTGTTTTTAGAACTCAACATAAAGATGACAATCTATTTGTTCTTAGAAATGTCTTCAAATATTGTCTGTTATTTCTGGTTTTAATAATAACAAAAATTCCTGTTCTATAATATTTCAAATAAAGTTCCAATAGATTGGGATTTGAGTCAGTTTATCACTTAGCAGCAATGCCTGGGATGTGGGAAACAATATATTGATGTCATACACACAGAAGTGTTGTGTTTAATTGTAATTTTCATTATTGTATGGGCCTTTGGGTTTCTTATAAATAACTTCTAAGCTTTTTAAAAGTCACTTAAGAGAATCCACAGCTAAACATGTGAGTAAATATTTAAAAAGAACTCCACAGTTTGCAAACAATTTTATTATACAGACTCTAACAACCTTTAAAATAAGAAAGATGTGTTGGTATTACTTAATGAGTTTTCACAAGATTACAAATAGACTAATTATCTTGTGAGTCATCAGAAACTCCCCTGATCACAATATTCACGTTACCATGTGAGAATATTTACATGCAACATGAGGTTTAGGTTCGGGTTTTAAGTAAATGTGCAGAAAGTGCTCTCCTTAGGGCCTTTTGATATTTACCTTTATGTATTTTTTGCAGGCAATGCATGTTTCTAAATTCTTCTCCAAAAAATTACAGTACTTTTTGCTTAAAGAGCGTTACATTATTTTCCCCTGGCTATTCATGGCTCTAGAGCCTTGGAAATGTATTTTTCCCGTTCAGCATAGCTTATGATTAACAAAAGCAGGCATCTATTTTTTGAAGGCCTTGTTCATCAAGTAATGCTAACATGCCACTGATTCATGATTTGGCCGAATGGGAAGAATTGGTCCATGTCATATAATCAACAGTGCTTACATATGAACCATTTCTCCTTGTTTAACCGATCCTGAGCAGTACTGAAAAAGGGGATTTTCTGTTCAAAAAGTTATTACAACTAATGATGGGTAGAGGCTATTATGTAAGGGCCTCTTTATTAGTAACACAGCTACCATAGACTTCATAAGGATAGAAACCCATTCACAAAAGTGACATTATTTAAAAACCCATTGATCATTCTGATAGTAATATGAACAATACATTTTTTACAGTATTGTTTGTCCAATTTGGTCGTTGGCTGCCTTAAAGGATAACTAAAGCCACAGAACAACTCTGAACCAGAAGGCAGAAGTCCTTGATATAAAACCAGTAATCTGTGTCTTACCTCTCATTTTGATACAGGCGCTGGGAAATTTACCTAAATAACATATGGTTTGTGCTTTAATTCACATCATTCTAGAATCGCACAGTTTGGTCAACGACCATTATATTCTGCACATGCTCAGTCCTTAGCTAGGCTTAGCTATGCCAGCTGTCTCTGGCTTGTTGTCTCATAGGCTGTGAGAGTGATAGAGATCTTAGATTGTAAGTACTTCAATGCAGGACTTTAAATGAATAAACAAACTATCTATTATGCTTCAGACCATGGAATATGTTCGGCACTATTGTATATGAAAATTATTATATACATTAATAAATGGCCACTTACAGTGAAACTATCCCATGTGGGATCAGCTTATTGGGTATTATAATTCACTGATAAGACCTAGATAACAATGACAATCAATTTGATTGGGTGCTTACAAGGGCAGTATAATTTAAAGGGCAATTAAACCCTTCTTAATCTTGGTACACAAACTTACCAATAAAGGGCCACTCCAGTCAGTACCAGCAGGATTTGCCATTTATTTGTAATGTGTGTACCGAAGTTTTGAGTGTTCCTGAGGCCCGTCAAAAGTTCGCTGATCAGTCGTGGGAAACTGCCAGCAGCACTACTTGCTGCGACTGACAGTGATTAATCCCAGCCAACCGATCGTTAGTAGCGATCATTGCAACATGCTTTTAATGTCAGTATGTCAGTGTATGTTGGTGTTAGTATGTCAGTGTAGTGTTTTCATGTGTGTCGTAGTGTGGGTAAGCGTATGTACGTGTGTGTGGCTAGGTTAGCTTTATTAGTTTTGTCAGGCTGTGAATAAACATGTATAACACAGGCTATAAAATAAATAACTTTGGTTTGAGCAACAAAACCTGAAAGGAGCAATATGCTAGTGGCAACACAAGCTGTTTAAAAAAGGGATCTAATATCTGTTTCTAGTAATTTACATTATTGCTGGCTTCATGTGAGATTGGAGGCCCGGCCCCTGACCCCCTCCTCCATCTAAGATCTCTTCCGCCATTAACCCTTTTAAACAGCTGGTCGCCCGTATGAATGAAACATACTCTTTAAAAGACCTTTAGTCTAAAACAGCGTGATCGCTTGTATGTTTTCATTCAATCGCACGATCGCGGGGGTGGCGGAAGTGGTAGTTATGCCACTGTGACCGTCTGAGAAACTGTTAAAATACCTATGTGATTAGAAATTCAAAATGAACATTTAGCCACACCTACCAATGAAGCCACACCCACTTATAATAATCTAGGGGCGGCATTCAAAATTTCGTCAAAGGCAGAAAAACCCTTGAAGTGGCCGTGCTCATAGGGATAACTGAGCATGGACAGTCAGATTGTATGGCATGTGGCTGGGGGACTGAGCTTAAGCATTATTTTTATTTTACTGTACAAATACTTTAATACATAAACTGTATATATGACTTAAGAAAGGACACAGCTTAGATAGGCATACACTGTAGGTAGATCTTGATTGGTGGCTCCTTTCATGGATAAGGACTTGCTTATACCCACTGGTGGCAAATAGAAGAATTAATTGATTCCCCCACCTAGGAAAGGTGACGTCTTTCACAGGCTTGTTCTGAATGGTAAGATCATTTATTAGATAACCCTGCTATTTCACTACTACTTGCCCATGAATTGGGCCCCAGTTTTCTTTTAATCTCTTCTAAGTATTAGTATCTATGGAATTACTTTTTATATCATTTTTAAAACTAAGTTGAAATTTTGCAACTGACTCTTGAAAGCTGGATTATCATAGATTAAGTCAACTATTGTGTGCCATGCTATGATAGTATTTTCTTATTCCTCCCATATAACATACAGTATTATTTTGCAAAACTCTGTTGTACAAGCCTCGGGTATTTACCTGTCATTCTCACAGCTGTTGCAAAACAAAAATGTAGAATCCTCCAACAGTTGGAGAGACACAGATTCCAGATGTATTTTCTAAACATAGACCAGTGATACGTAACAAAATACCTGGGATGGTTTATATACAATGATGGCAAATAACACTAAATACTCTTACTAGCCAGCCATTATACTGTACAACTACTGGACATGAACGTTTCATGTAAAAGGTGCATGTTAACCTGAGACTGGTATCTACAGGAACCAATGAGGTGTAAAATATGGCACACCATCAGAGCACAGACAAACATGCAGGAAACTGCATGTTTGTCCACCTCTCCCTTCTAGTTTTGCTGCACAGTTGAATGTACATTATCTGATGATCAACCTGTAGACTGTATAATTAGGTTGGAGAAAGGAGGTAGGCTAGTGGCATTTGTTTTTCATTTTTTTGTTTCTTGTTTTTTTTTTTTAATTATATATTAACCTTTTTGGACTACAGTACAAATCTATGTTTTAAAAAAACAACAACTCTGTCTCTGTTTATTATATAGTAGAGAATTGTCCACGTTAGTCATTCATGAAATGTGTTTTTAAGCAAGTTAGGGTATCCAGATGTAGTAACAGTGAATGCTGATATGCCTCACACCACCGGTTTCCACCATACCACAACGTAAACCACAATGTAAGAGTAGTGGTAGCATTTGATGACACAGATCTAGAGCTGTGTAAAAAAAGAAAAGGCTTTATTTTAGAAACATGTGGCTACATGTTTCGGACAACGGTCCCTTTCTAACAAGAAGATATAACAAGATCGAAACATGTAATTTCTGCAGATGAATGGCTCTGTACATAAGACTGTATTGCATGTTAATAAGCCTGAGGTTCTGGACATATGCTTTAGCCATAGGACAAAAGGATAATTTTGCCCCTTACGCTGGGACACCTAGAGTGAGAAAATACTTCTTGTTTCTTAGATTTTGGGGGCAATGTTATTTATGAAGCATGACACTATAAGATCCCTTCTGTTATATGAAGACTTTGTTCCATTTTATTTTCTGTGGAGGGCTTTTTGCTCCTTTTGGCCCACCCCACCTTAAGCTAAATAGCTGCCTGGTATTTGTGCTCAAGTCCAACCCCATAGAGCCATGAATCTGTTTCTTTGCACTAAAACATGTCATGTCTGCAGGTCAGATGAATGGCTCTATACCATACGCTGTATTGCATTTTAAGGGCATCTATAGTGAAATTTATGCATTGCTCCAATCCAGACCTAAAAGGGTTAGTGTATGCTGCCTTATTCCGACCTTCCTCTGCGGCTCCATGTTTGCACACAGTATGATTTAATGCAGAGCTCCCCACTCCCCCTCCCCTCTCTGGTCGTTCATATAGTCCGCTGAAAAACAAGATGCTCATGCACATTTATCCTCCAAACTTCACTCTTTTGTAAACAAAACCCTCAGTATATAAGACTGTAGAGAGCAATGTCTCTGTTGTTGTTTGGAGACCTAGCTAAATAAGGAGTGGGTGATTTAGAAGAGACCCGAGTCCTGCTTTATCACTGCAGCCCGATCTCCCTTTCACAGGCAATAATTGCTGAAAACTATTTCATTATCCTCCCCTTGACTCCTGTTTTTAACTCAGTATATGCCAAGCATTTTCTGCATTTGGGAGACTTGCTGTAAAATTTGTGTAAGCCTCTAGCATGCTGTTAGGGGGTTTGATAGCTCAAGTAGGAGTGGTGTATTAAAATCTTGACTTTTTTAACTTATATATCAAGGGACAGAGGAGGAAATTGAAGAACATTTCTGGGGGGTTGGGGGAATTATAGAACAAATTAAAGAATTTTTTTTTTTTCATTTTCCCACTATAGATGCCTTTTAATAAGTTGTAAAAAACAAGAGCCAGTTCCAAAGATATAAAGATTAGCGAAACAACAAGGGGGAGAGAAAAAAAAAGTAAAGAGCAAAAGGTGCCCCCACCGCACCCTATTTGCTCTACTCAATGCTGTGTTAGCCTGAGAATATGTAAATTCTTAATGTCTATACCGTATAGACATTAAGAATAATGTCATTACACACACGTCTTTATCAGGATATCATAACCACCTAGATTCTTAGGCTAACACAGCATTTTAAGGTAGATCAAATGGGGGGGGGGAAATCTTATAAATTAATATATAATATTTACAACAAATCTATATCTGGCTATAATGACACAAAATAATGACTATTAGAGATGGGATCCATGTCCAACACGAACACGGATCCGACGCGGAACCCCGATCCGGACAGATCATCCGAATTTCGGACTTTGAACAAATTTTTAAAGATTTTCAAATTGTACGGAGCTATTTTTGAGACCATGTTCAAGTTTCTGGTTGTATTTTTGAAAATCGAACGTTTGAGGATTTTCGATAATTTTCAAAAATAACCTCAACATTCGTAAATCTTCGAAAATACTTTCAGAAACTCGAATGTAGTCACTGATCGTATTTTCAAGGATTTTCAAACGTTCAAAGATATTTTCGAAAATAGCTCCGTACATTTGAAAATCTTTGAAATTTGTTACGTTTTCAGATCTTCGGGAATTTTCCAAGATCCGTGAATCCGAAAACGGAACAAAACTATGTAGTTCGGCCATCTCTAATGACTAGGTGTAATTATAGTCTGATAAGAATTGGTACATTAAATATATAAATATAATTTATAGGATTTGTGTAAAACATATAAATAAAATTTGAAACTCACTTTAATTATGTAAAATGTAAGGGGCGTGGAAATGACAGGCTAATATTTCCTTTCACCTATTCAAAAAGTCCCACCCTCCACTCTGCCACCATCCTGTCTTCTATTATGAAAACTAATGGCAAAAAAACACTAAAAAAACTATTTTTGGAATGCTGCCAACTATAATTAAAGGGGTTAATTAGCAGCAGAATGATCAGTCTAAAATGAAGCTGTGTGCATTAAAGTCTTTGGGTAATTCTGCTTTGATCTCCTCATTTTTAGTGCCCAAAGATTGGCAATTAGGTTTAATGATCTTGTGGCTTCTATATATATATTTTGCAGTTCACATGGGCTGGCTGATGTGCTGGATATTATGCAGGATATTTAGCATAGGCGGCTTCTTACTATTTTATGAAGTCTTTCAGAACAGTTTTGATAGGTAGCAAGTAAGTCTGATTAATGATAAAAATTATTCTTTCTTGTTCTTACAGGTAGTGCTGTCATTCAATAATAACTCTATGTGCTGCCAGACTAAATACCGTACACAAAAACTCTATTTTACAAAACAATTTGCATAAGAAACAATTGCAAAACATATAAAGGTGCAATATTGGTAGTGTTAAAGTATCATCTGTGGATTTGATACTTACAAGAGATTTTGTCCCATTTTGAATGAGAAAGATTAGTTCCACCCATCTGAACCCATTTAATGTAATATAAGAAATTATAACAATTTCAATAGTAGAGTTAATTCTCAGCTCTGTGGACTGCTACTGTTAATTTTCCTATTTCACAAAACTGCTTTTTACAAAAAAATGATATTCTTATTTTTTGTTTTAATATATATTTTAGTTTTAGAGCTTTTTGGCTCAGAGGCAAGACTAGATAAAACCAGGAAAATAGTCCTGCAGTCCTTGTTAATAGTCTAACAGACCCCATCTTCTTTCTGGGGGGTTGTATGAGAGGAAAAGGTAAATGTCAATAAATGCACTGTGAATCAACCATTTCCCAACTATTTAATTCCAACCTGAAATATGTTGGATAGAGATGGACTAACCAAACCCAAGTTCGAGACAAACTATTTGAGTTTGAACGGACCCGGACATCTCGAACTCCTCCGGACCCGGATTTTTGGGCTTTCAATATTTTCCAGACTTTCGATTATCGAGTGTTTTGACCGTTCGAGGCCTGCGAAATATGTCCTAAGAAATACAATGCTATTATCAAATACGCGAGTAATATGAACAACAAAAGCGAGAAAATGATCTATTCTACACCATAATGCAAGTAAAGATCAATTGAACGAATATGCGAGTAAATGTCCTAACCAATACGTGAGCAAAATCAATTAACTATATGCGAAAGTGGCATATACCAATGTGTGAGTAAATATCGAATTAACTAATATGCGAGTAAAATGTCTTATAACAATGTGAGTAAAGATCAAATAAACGAATATGCGCTGTAAGCAGATATGTGTCAAACTTTGTCACTGAATTTAATTTCTGAAATCGTTACAAAACCTCCAGCTACCGTCTGGTTTTGGGACTAACACAATGGGACTGGACCAGTCACTACTGGATTTCTCAATTACTAAATCCAGCATTTTTTAACTTCGTCCGTGACCGCTTGTCTCCTCGCTTCTGGTATTCTATAGGGTCTTAGTTTGACCCGCATTCCCGGTTCAGTAACTATGTCATGTTGGATTACTGTAGTCCGGCCAGGTAAGTCTGCAAACACGTCTATTTCTGCAGGATTCTCTTACCTCCTGTTGTTGAGAACTAGACAACGTGTTGGCAAATGTCATATCAGGAATTTTGAGGCTTCAGTACACACCTAGGAGGCTAGCAGGGGGTCTCTGTACTAAAGACACTCTCGTTTTCCATGGTTTCAACAGATTTACGTGATAGATGTTCCGTTTTCCTTTATTTATCCCATGCCCCGGGTGGATGAGCTCATTGACAGACTGGGAACGGCCCGGTATTTGACCACGTTAGATTTGACTAAAGGTTATTGGCAGATACCCCTGACCGAAAATGCCAGGAAAAAAACAGCTTTTGTAACTCCTGAGGGATCATTTCAATACAAGGTGATGCCATTCGGGTTACAAAATGCGCCTGCTACCTTCCAGAGAGCCATGGACAGAATTTTAAGACCCCACCAACAATATTCAGCAGCCTACCTAGATGACGTAGTTGTACATAGCACTGACTGGGAGTCCCACCTTCCACGTGTTCAAGCCGTTCTTACAGCTATCCGAAAGGCAGGACTCACTGCCAATCCAAAAAAATGTGCCATTGGGTTAGAGGAAGCCAAATATCTTGGGTACACTATTGGTCGTGGGGTAATAAAACCACAATTAGTGAAAACAGCAGCCATCCAAGAGTGGCCATGCCCTATAAACAAAAAACAGGTCAGAGCTTTTCTTGGCATTACTGGTTATTATAGACGATTTATCCCAAATTTTGCAACCCTTGCTGCGCCCTTAACTGACCTTACAAAAGGAAAAGACTCAGTGATGATAAAGTGGTCTCCAGAGGCAGAAAGGTCATTTATGGTCTTGAAGAAGGCCCTTTGTGAACAGCCAATCTTGTACTCCCCAGACTTTTCCAAGGACTTTGTAGTTCAGACAGATGCATCCGATGTGGGCCTTGGAGCAGTGTTGTCACAAGTACAGAATGGGGAAGAACACCCTATTGTGTACTTAAGTAGAAAATTAAATGAGCATGAGAGAAAATATGCAGTGATAGAAAAGGAATGTCTAGCAATAAAGTGGGCTCTGGAAGCGTTGAGATATTACTTGTTGGGGCGTCACTTTGATTTAGTAACTGATCATGCTCCTCTTAAATGGATGGCACAGAAGAAAGAGACAAATAGAAGGGTAAACCGCTGGTTTCTTACTTTGCAAGACTATAGCTTTACTGTAAAACATAGACCAGGAGCACAGATGGGAAATGCAGATGCACTGTCCCGAGTACACTCATGTTTTTCTATGTGTGTTCCAACCTTGGGGTTGAAACAAGGGGGGAGGGTATGTAGCAGGATGTCTAACAGAGAGGCTGGAAAAGTCCTGGCCGGAGTTTATATATCACCCAGGTTTCTCTCCTTTGCCTACAGGGAGTTGTAATCCACTCCAGGAATCCAGTGGATTCATTAATTAGCATTCAGGAGGTGAAATATGTTAAATAGCTATGCCCTGTGCTCATTGATTGCTCTGTAACCTGGGGAGCAGACAGGTTGAGTCTGACTGGAGCTAAAAGGTTGGTTTAAGGAAAAACATTTCTTACAGAGAGACTAACAAAGCACCAGGCTTGTTAAGTCTATAGTCAGGACTGAATATATTGTATAGTTAGAGCCGAGACACGGCTAGGGTTTTGTTTTGAATTTTGTTATGTGTTCAAGCACCCTTTTATGCACCTGTGTATATAGCTGCAACTAGCACCAATAAACACACCACTGTTTGAAGGAAAAGCCATTGGACTGGTTTCATTTGCTCACCCCAGGGAGCTAAGCACCCGCTACGTGTTCCCCCTCTCACAACATGTACTTAAATCCCACCTGACGTTCTTGATTAAATGCACCTGATCTGAGGGTTCTTTAACTTACAAACTGGCAAATACACAACTTCAAAATAAAGCTCCTAAAAATTATAAAATTAAAACACAATCATAAAAATACATGTCGTTACTCAATGTATTTAATCACGATGGAAATGTTTTAAAATTCACAGACATACACATTAAAGATTCTTTGTACCACTATAGCGTGCTCCCCTCCAAAACGTGTTTTTTTTTCAAACCAAATCCAAGTTTATTTACTTTCCCTTTCTTGTTTTCTTCTTCCCTTTTATTTTTTACATTTTCTGGAAACAAGGGAGTGGGAAAAACAGGAGAAATGTGCTGTCTTCTAGCTAAGGAATCTGTGGAAGTGTTTCCAAGTTATCTGCAAATTTCCTCAATTTTTTCACCCATTCGCTTTGTAGTAGAACATATTCAAGCATGCAGTAAAATCACATGTTCTGAACAAAATGCACTTGGGTCTGAGGCTAATAGAGATATAAAAAAAAGGGATATTAAACCTAATAAAAAAAATAGGGTTGGTTTTGAAAGATTATAGAGATGTCAAAGGTTAATCCAATTACTATCCCTTTAAATACAGATCTGAAGGGATTTACAGGTTCCAAGAACTCTGCGTATAATCTTAGTTCTTTATTAACATTGGTACAAACTGACTGGAACCACAGGAACCTCTCCCTATAAGAATATGGCTCTCTAAGGTCTCTAGGGAACATTATTAAGAGCGCTGATAAGTGGGGTTCAGTTGTCATTTTTAATAAGTTCAATTACTATAAAGAAGTAGTAAAACTTACATTTGCCAAGTACTTTTAGCTGATCCGTTATCAAAGTATCGTCTAGATTTAGAATATATCGTTAGGGAAGGTCTATCTATTGGTACAGTAGAAGAGACTATGTTGAATAGATTATTGACACAGTCTCTTGTGATTCCTGTGTTTTTACCATAATGATGATTTCCCCCCTGAGGGAAGGCCCATCATAGCAGGGATAGGATCTCTGAATGAAGGACTTTCACTCCTTATTCATATGCTATGACCCGCTTGCCCGTACAGCAAGAGTAACCCCCAGCCGGGCTAAAATCTCCTGTTTCAACTTTTTGTAATCCGCAGCATTTTCATTTCCAAGTCGTAAACGCTTCTGCGCTTCTCCTGTAAGCAAGGGGGCCACCAGTCCAGCCCACTGAGCCTGAGGCCAGCTTCCCTTTCGGCTGTCCTCTCAAAGGTCACCAGAAAAGCCTCTGGATCATCCTCTGCAGTCATCCTGGACAGAAGCGACCCACATATGGCTGAGTGGTTATCAACACCTGTAGTCTGAACCTACACCGCTGTGCAAGTTCCTGCACCACCTCTGTAAGAGTTTTTCGATCCTTTTCACATCACTTGCCAATTTCAAAAACAGTTCCTGTGTCTGCTCCTGCACAGCCTTGATCTGCTGTGCAGTTTGTGTCTGCACCACATGTATCATGTCCCGATACTGGGTATTCGCTTGCTGCTGTGCAGCATTGGCTTGCTGCAAGGCTGCATTGGACAACACCAACTGTTTTACCAGTCCTCCATTATCTTTGCAATTCAGTTACTGGCTCCTCGTATAGCACTTGTTTATAAGCTGCCCGCATCCTCCACCATATGTGAGAGGGGGAACACGTAGCGGGTGCTTAGCTCCCTGGGGTGAGCAAATGAAACCAGTCCAATGGCTTTTCCTTCAAACAGTGGTGTGTTTATTGGTGTCTATTTGCAGCTATATACACAGGTGCATAAAAGGGTGCTTGAACACATAACAAAATTCAACACAACCCTAGCCGTGTCTCGGCTCTAACATAACAATATATTCAGTCCTGACTATAGACTTAACAAGCCTGGTGCTTTGTTAGTCTCTCTGTAAGAAATTACAGTTTTTCCTTAAACCAACCTTTTAGCTCCAGTCAGACTCAACCTGTCTGCTCCCCAGGTTACAGAGCAATCAATGAGCACAGGGCTTAGCTATTTAACATATTTTCACCTCCTGAATGCTAATTAATGAATCCACTGGATTCCTGGAGTGGATTACAACTCCCTGTAGGCAAAGGAGAGAAACCTGGGTGATATATAAACTCCGGCCAGGACTTTTCCAGCCTCTCTGTTAGACATACTGCTACATACCCTCCCCCCTTGTTTCAACCCCAAGGTTGGAACACACATAGAAAAACATGAGTGTACTCGGGACAGTGCATCTGCATTTCCCATCTGTGCTCCTGGTCTATGTTTTACAGTAAAGCTATAGTCTTGCAAAGTAAGAAACCAGCGGTACCCTTCTATTTGTCTCTTTCTTCTGTGCCATCCATTTAAGAGGAGCATGATCAGTTACTAAATCAAAGTGACGCCCCAACAAGTAATATCTCAATGCTTCCAGAGCCCACTTTATTGCCAGACATTCCTTTTCTATCACTGCATATTTTCTCTCATGCTCATTTAATTTCTACTTAAGTACACAATAGGGTGTTCTTCCCCATTCTGTACTTGTGCCAACACTGCTCCAAGGCCCACATCGGATGCATCTGTCTGAACTACAAAGTCCTTGGAAAAGTCTGGGGAGTACAAGATTGGCTGTTCACAGGGCCTTCTTCAAGACCATAAATGACCTTTCTGCCTCTGAACCACTTTTCATCACTGAGTCTTTTCCTTTTGTAAGGTCAGTTAAGGCGCGCAAGGGTTGCAAAATTTGGGATGAATCGTCTATAATAACCAGTAATGCCAAGAAAAGCTCTGACCTGTTTTTTGTTTATAGGGCGTGGCCACTCTTGGATGGTGCTGTTTTCACTTATTGTGGTTTTATTACCCCACGACCAATAGTGTACCCAAGATATTTGGCTTCCTCTAACCCATGGCACTTTTTTTGGATTGGCAGTGAGTCCTGCCTTTCGGATAGCTGTAAGAACGGCTTGAACACGTGAAGGTGGGACTCCAGTCAGTGCTATGTACAACTACGTCATCTAGGTAGGCTGCTGAATATTGTTGGTGGGGTCTTAAAATTCTGTCCATGGCTCTCTGGAAGTAGCAGGCGCATTTTGTAACCCGAATGGCATCACCTTGTATTGAAATGATCCCTCAGAGTTACAAAAGCTGTTTTCCCTGGCATTTTCGGTCAGGGGTATCTGCCAATAACCTTTAGTCAAATCTAACGTGGTCAAATACCGAGCCGTTCCAGTCTGTCATGAGCCTATCCACCCGGGCATGGGATATGTGTCAAACTTTGTCACTGAATTTAATTTCCTGAAATCGTTACAAAACCTCCAGCTACCGTCTGTGTTTTGGGACTAACACAATGGGACTGGACCAGTCACTACTGGATTCCTCAATTACCCTAATCCAGCATTTTTAACTTCGTCCGTGACCGCTTGTCTCCTCGCTTCTGGTATTCTATAGGGCTTAAGTTTGACCCCATTCCCTTCAGTAACTATGTCATTGTTGGTTACTGTAGTCCGGCCAGGTAAGTCTGCAAACACGCTCTATTTCTCTGCAGGAATTCTCTTACCTCCTGTTGTTGAGAACTAGACAACGTGTTGGCAATTGTCACTTCAGGAATTTTAGAGGCTTCAGTACACACCTGAGAGCTAGCAGGTGGGTCTCTGCTACTAAAGACACTCTGTCTTTCCATGGTTTCAACAGATTTACGTGATAGATCTGTTCCGTTTTCCTTTTATTAGGTTGATAAATTTTGTAGTTTACTTCCCCAACTTTTTCTATGACTCATAGGCCCCTGCCACTTAGCCAAGAACTTGCTCTCAGCAGTCGGCACTAACACCAGTACTCTGTCCCCAGGTGAAAAAGTGCGGACCTGAGCACTCCGATTGTAATTCTACTTTGGGCTTCCTGGCTTGGGTCAATGTCTTTTCACATGGCATTACGGTTGCAATTCTATCTTGCATCTGCGAAATTTGATCAATAACACTTCTGTGAGGTGTTTTTTCCTCCTTCCCAGGTCTCTCTGGCTATGTCCAGTAGGCCTCTAGATTTCTCCCATATACTAATCAAAAGGGGAATAACCTGTGGAGGACTGAGGAACTTCCCTAATAGCAAACATCAGGTAGGGAGAAGACAGTCCCATTTTTCCCATCCTTCAATGACCTTTTTTAACATGCTTTTCAAGGTTTTATTAAACCGTTCCACCAAGCCGTCAGTTTGCGATGGTACACAGAGTTCGCAACTGAGTCACCTTAAACAATTTACATAGCTCTTTAGTTACTCGAGACATAAAAGGGGTTCCTTGATCTGTAAGAATTTCCTTAGGGACACCAACTTCGGCTAAACCCATGGGCAATTCCCGAGCAATATTCTTGGCAGATGTATTGCGTAGAGGAATGGCTCAGGATAACGTGTAGCGTAGTCTAGAATTACAAAATATGCTGATGGCCCCTTGCGGACTTGGGAATGGTCCAACAAGGTCCATAGCTATTCTTTCAAAGGTACTTCAATAATTGGCAGTGGAACTAATGGACTTCGAAAGTGAGGCATAGGTGCAGACTTCTAGCAACAGGACACTTACAAAAATTTTCACTTTCTTTCTGTACCCAGCCAGTAAAACCTTTGCAACACTCTTTCAGTGGTTTTTTCAATGCCCAAATGACCACCCAACAAGTGCGCATGACAAGCTCCTACCACTTTTCGTGTGATTTAGGTACCAGCAACTGTTCAACATTTCCTCATCATTTTTTTTATATACTCTGTGATTAAGTCATCATTACTAGCAAATAAGGAAAACCACAACCTGTCCTCTGGTTGAACAGTTTACCGTTAATCATCACAACATTTTCCCACGCTCTAATGAGGGTAGGATCTTTTCTCTGTTCTGTACCAAAATTTTCTCTTGAACATTCATCAACCAGCTCCAACCAACCTCTTGGTCAGATGGTCAGAGGAGGTCTGCCTATCTTCGCTGGCAGTAGGGACTTCCCCAGACTCCTCCAGTTCTCCTGCCATAACAGAGAAAGGAAAAACTGGAAGTTTCTGGGAGGAGTTCTCCTTGCGTAATTGTTCCGGAGACCTCAGGGGTTCTGATTCGGACATGGGTATTAGATCTGGACAGTCCCACAGTCCCCAAAATTTTGGGAAGTCCCTTCCAATAATTGCATCGTGTAATAAGTGGGGAACTACACCAACCACATGATTCACAGTAACCAATGCATTTCCAAATGCAACCGTTGCTATGGGATACTCTCGGGTATCCCCATGAATGCACACTACAGCCACTTTCCCAGGCTGGATAGTTCTCAGGGCCAATCACATCAGCCTTGATCAAGGTTATCAAGCTCCCAGAGTCCAGTAAAGCAGTGACCTGCTTACTATTCACAGATACAGTACACATGTGTTTTCCGAGGGCTGGCATGGCGGTACATGAAACAGAAGCAAACAAAGACTGCCTCCTATCTCTGAAGAGAAATCACACTGCATTGGTTCATCAGTTAAGGACAGTTTGCAACCACATGCCCAAGTTCACGGCAACGAAAACATTTCACAGTTTCCAAGTTAGGACGCGGAGAGGCCCACGATTCCCAGGTAAGGACGCCAGTCTCTCGGCTTAATATCAACATTCCTTCCCCCTGAGTCTTTACCATGCTACCACCCCTTCCCCCAAACAGTCTTACCGGTTGCCAGGGTACCGTGATTTTGTGTGGAAAGTCCGTGAGCTTGCAGGGGAGCAGTCAAGTCCTCACTGCGAAGTACCTCTCCACTAGTTCCACCAGATGATCGGCTGTTGTTGGATCTCCTTGGCTCACCCATCTTGGCAGGAAACAGTAGAGACCTTAGATAGTGATCCATGACCACTCTTTCTACTATCTGGGGCCCCGTCAGAGATTCCGGCTGTAGCCACTTCGAACCAGATGGATAAGATCGAACATTTGTGACCGTGGAGGTCTCCCCACTTGGTAGAGCCAGCTGCTGACCCGCTGTGCCCGTACACAAGAGTAACCCCCAGCCGGGCTAAAATCTCCTGTTTCAACTTTTTGTAATCCGCAGCATTTTCAGGTTCCAAGTTGTAATACCTTTCTGCCTTCTCCTGTAACAAGGGGGCCACCAGTCCAGCCCACTGAGCCTGAGGCCAGCTTTCCCTTTCGGCTGTCCTCTCAAGGTCACCAGAAAAGCCTCTGGATCATCCTCTGCAGTCATACTGGACAGGAACGACACACATGGATGGCTGATTGGTTATCAACACCTGTAGTCTGAACCTGACACCGCTGTGCAAGTCCTGCACCACCTCTGTAAGAGTTTTTCGATCCTTTTCAGCATCCATTGCCAATTCAAAAACAGTTCCTGTGTCTGCTCCTGCACAGCCTTGATCTGCTGTGCAGTTTGTGTCTGCACCACATGTATCATGTCCCGATACTGGGTATTCGCTTGCTGCTGTGCGCATTGGCTTGCTGCAAGGCTGCATTGGACAACACCAACTGTTTTACCAGTTTCTCCATTATCTTTGCAATTCAGGTACTGGCTCCTCGTATAGCACTTGGTTATAAAGCTGCCCGCATCCTCCACCATATGTAGAGGGGAACACGTAGCGGGTGCTTAGCCCCTGAGGTGAGCAAATGAAACCAGTCCAATGGCTTTTCCTTCAAACATGGTGTGTTTATTGTTGCTATTTGCAGCTATATACACAGGTGCATAAAAGGGTGCTTGAACACATAACAAAATTCAAAACAAAACCCTAGCCGTGTCTCGGCTCTAACTATCTATATTCAGTCCTGACTATAGACTTAACAAGCCTGGTGCTTTGTTATTCTCTCTGTAAGAAATTACAGTTTTTCCTTACCCAACCTTTTAGCTCCAGTCAGACTCAACCTGTCTGCTCCCCAGGTTACAGAGCAATCAATGAGCACAGGGCTTAGCTATTTAACATATTTCACCTCCTGAATGCAATTAATGAATCCACTGGATTCCTGGAGTGGATTACAACTCCCTGTAGGCAAAGGAGAACCTGGGTGATATATAAACTCCGGCCAGGACTTTTCCAGCCTCTCTGTTAGACATCCTGCTACAGTACACATACATGAAATGTCATGGAAATGAGAGAGTTTACAAAGATAGAAAATAACCACAATAAAGGGGCAGTCAGATGGACTTCCAGAATCTATTCAACCTTGAATAAATATAATTTCTATCAATACCAATGGATATCTTGATAAGTTTATCGTTTTTATTAAATACATTCCTACATTCATTAGAGACCTGACTCTCACACGCGATGAGAATTGTGCCGACTGGCCATTCGCCATTAGCGAGCGTCATTTATAGCAGCATTACATAAAGTACAATATATATCACCAGTCCTTTGGTTCTTTGTGTTCCTCTAATGATTTGAGTCTATATCAGTAGACTCCTCCTTTAAAGATAAAAATAGAATAAAATCACTTTAAATCTTTATGGCTATAAAGGGTCTATATGTTCTGGGTTAATCCCACTTATATTATATAACCTTTGTTGATGAATAAGTGGTAGGAGCCCGGTATAGAGCAGAGATTCAATTAAACTGTGAGAGATGGTCAGGGAGGGGGATGAATAAGTGAGGAGCCTGTTATATAACAATATAAACAATAAATATGTAAATAAATCTCCCCAATGTTAACTGAGAAATTGTAATGACTGTGTCTCCCAGCACAATAAGATACAGTCCCCTGCACTCTTTCCAAGTGGAGGTGCTTTTCCCATTTTTATTTTAGTTATCTTAAGGTTACACACAAAAATCTTAAGCTGGGTACACACAATGAGATATTTCAGTCCGTCGACATAGTTCAGCGTATCGGTCGATAGGACCGTAATTATCGCATCTGAATGTGGCCATGCCCGTCCGACCGTTCGGACGAAAGGACGATCGGACTTGGTGGAAAACCTTGTCCATCGTGCGTCCTCTGTGGACCGCATGATTGGTCGCGGTAAACTGTCGGACGCGCTGCTTTTGCCGCAACTGACTGTCCTTCCTCTGGCCGACCGGTCGAAAGTATCGAACAGTCGGTCAAGAGGAAAATCGCTAGGTGTACCTAGCTAAACTGTTTCTAAAGCTCTAATACTCCCAAGTACAACGATACCAGATATATGTAGGTACCCCACTTTTCCTGTACAGGCGACCCCCCCCAAACTAAACTGCACCTTCAAGAATATTACCAACAAATTGTTATGGTTACAACTTCTGACGGTTAACATTGAATATCTACCAAATTACCTAAAATATCCCCACAGCTGAGACTACATACCTGCAGATATTATGAATGAGGTAAGTTTCGATCAAAATGCAGATACCTGGGCGCAGTTATTCTCTTGAATTTTCCTTTTTTTTCCTCAACTGTAAAATCAGAGACAAAATCAATGCGAATTTCAGCTTAAAACTGCGGAGGAAAGTTCAAACCTATCTCAAATCTGAAAACCTAACCCCTTACGTGAGTAAACGGTATGCCACATTCATGGTGTCCTCCAGACATGGCTACTAACTAACCCAGAGCAAATTCCAAACAGTCTGCAGATTTTCACACAAACACCGCCCTAACTCAAACAATTTTTTTATGCATACCTTATTTGTGTGGCGCACTTTTGTGTAGAATTTCACTTTTTTCCCAGATTTTCTGGAAAAATTGATAAAAATACATTTCAGTAAAAATCAGGGCAATTTCCATGTCATGTAAAAAATCTTGTCACCTAGAAAATACAAAAAGAGAAAAAAGAGACCCCCTTTGATAGTGCAAACAGCTGGTAAAGTGACACTAGTACATTCGGTAAGAAAAGGAAAATAAAATTTAACTTTATTCAATATGTATTAAATTACATTTATTTACACACATATAAACTCCATCTTGGCCATAGTGTCTGGTTTAGGGGATAGCGGTATAATAGGAGGAAGTTAGTTACTACCCACAGACGTACACAACCCCAAGGAATGGGGGATGGGAGAATCCTCTCCACCCCACAATCTGAAGTATAGAAAGAGAAGAAAATCCCTGGCACACAGTGCTCTCCTAATCAATTTTATGCTAACTCCAAACCCTACAATAAAGAATGCCAGATGTATCTAAAAAACTAAGATGTAAATCCAACCATATTCACAAAAGGGTATGCTGATTTAGCTAAAACCCTGCATAGCTACTTGTATGAACCAGTTAAACATCACTGATCCATTGCAATAGTATAGTTACACTAAGAGTTGGTCTTTACAAATTACACAAAAAAATCAAGTCCCCCTGATGCGTTTCGCTCTTTATTAGGAGCTTAATCATAGATGAAGTGCTAGTGCCTGGACCCTCCTTATATACCCCTTCCGTTAAGAGTTCCTATAATTGGTTCACCCATCTCCAATCGTACGCGATTCTAGACGGACTCCCATGTTTTCAGTGCAAAATCAAATTTGGTGAGACAACAAACAAACTATACTTAACCAAAACGATGACTCCACTTTTAAGACATTACTTGAATTAGCAAATGAAACAGACATAGATGAACAAAATCAAGGAACAAGTTCACTAGATAATGAACTATCCAACCAATGGTTCGATACAACGGATTTTGATTAGAAGCTAAAATAATAAAACTCAAATCTAAATTTATGCCTGAACTCTCACATTTTCCTTCTATCTTTGCCTTCTTCAACACAGTGTCAAAATATCATTTCTATGGTTTCTATCCATCTAACTTATCTGTTTCACAAAATAAAGCACTCAAAGACTAAAATCATGGAAAGATGTTGTAATAAAACCTTCGGACAAAGGAGGCAATATTGTCATCTGCCCATGAAATGTACAAGATAGAAATAAGAAAACAATTAATTGATAAAATAACATTTGTAAGTTATCAGACAATCCAAGAATTTCCTTTTAAAGGATACAAAAACCTGATAACACAAGCAAAAGAAGACAATTTAATAAGCAATAAAGAGTTTGCCTTCCTTACTGTTACACATCCCGAACCTCAACTCTGTACTTATACCTAAAATTCATAAGAATAAAACAATACCTCCAGGGAGACCTATAGTGTCCGGTAATGTGTAATATCCAGAAAAAATGAGCAACGGTGGACTGCAAATTAAGACATCATGTCAAACATCTGAATTCTTACGTTCAGAACACCATGGATATGCTCTCCAGAATAGAATCACTCCTGTAACTAACACAACAATATTGGTAACGGCAGACGTGGAATCATTGTATACCTCCATCGAACATCAGCATGGCATGGCAGCAGTAGAATACTTTTTGGAAAAGGACGCGTTGAATCCATCCAAAAAGAAACTATACTTGAATTTCCTGTACTTTGTCCTGACCCATAATCATTTCATATTTAAAAAACATTTTTTGCAGACCAGGGCACTGCAATGGGCACTTCCTGCGCGCCCACCTATGCCAATTTAGTCTTGGGTCATTGGAGGAGACACAAGTGTTCTGTGATGAAATTATCCTTTATCGGAGTGTATATTTATTTGGATAAGATTATTGATGATATCTTTATGCTGTGGTATGGTCCTGAACTAAGACTACAGGATTTTTTGAAAAAGCTAATAACAACCACTTAAATATTAATTAACCTCTACGATAGATCATCATAAAATTGACTTTCTGGACATCTCAATTTTAAAAAAAGAAGGGATGCTGCATACGGATCTATATCCAAGAACAGCACAACAGTACCTTGCATGCAAAAAGTTTCCACCAAACAACGTGATATGCTCTATCCCTACAGGAGAGATTTCTCAGGCTCAGACGTAATTGTTCTGATCAGGGAATTTTTAAAAACGAGCAATGGAACTCCAAAAACGATTCAAACAAAGAGGTTACTCAGGTAACATGATAAAAAAAGCCTAATATTAGAGCTCTCAAAACTGACCGTAAGGACCTATTGAAACCTAAGAACAGATACAACTGATGATTGATCAGTTAGGTTTATCACAAATTCAATTCCAGTTATAAAGAAATTGAGAATAGCATCCGTAATAATTGGAACATTTTGATAAGTGATAGACTCTTAGCTTCCAAAATCCCTTCCAACCAAGCTTATAAACGGGCTCCCACCCTAAGGGACAAGATGGTATTTAGCCACTTTACAGAAAAGACTGCTGAAAACTTTTTCCTCTCAAGAAAGGCACCTTTAAATGTGGCAGTTGCGTATTGTGTGAAAGAGCTATCCAGAGTAATTCTATAGTGGACAGATTTGGCAAAATACAAAGAAACAATTCTTATACGAACTGTTTGACTAATCAGTAATCTACGTTTCACATGCCCATGCCTTTTGATGTATGTCGGAATGACATCTCGTAAAATTAAAGACCGACTGATAGAACATGTATCGAACATTAACACAGCCACTGCTTCAAAAGCCCGAGAAGGAAAGTTAACTACGGTTGCAGCACATTTTCTTGCTAAACATGGAGATCGGCATCCGTTTTGCGTTGGCAAATCCTAAGAAAGTGAATCTAGGTATTCGTGGAGGAGATAGAGATAATAAACTTTTGAGAAAAGAATCCAATGGATTTTTTCTACTTATACACTGGACCTGGTTTCAACTTTTTGTAATCCGCAGCATTTTCAGGTTCCAAGTTGTAATACGCTTTCTGCGCTTCTCCTGTAAGCAAGGGGGCCACCAGTCCAGCCCACGTAGCCTGAGGCCAGCTTTCCCTTTCGGCTGTCCTCTCAAAGGTCACCAGAAAAGCCTCTGGATCATCCTCTGCAGTCATACTGGACAGGAAGCGACACACTGGATGGCTGAGTGGTTATCAACACCTGTAGTCTGAACCTGACACCGCTGTGCAAGTTCCTGCACCACCTCTGTAAGAGTTTTTCGATCCTTTTCAGCATCACTTGCCAATTTCAAAAACAGTTCCTGTGTCTGCTCCTGCACAGCCTTGATCTGCTGTGCAGTTTGTGTCTGCCCCACATGTATCATGTCCCGATACTGGGTATTCGCTTGCTGCTGTGCAGCATTGCTTGCTGCAAGGCTGCATTGGACAACACCAACTGTTTTACCAGTTCCTCCATTATCTTGCAATTCAGGTACTGGCTCCTCGTATAGCACTTGGTTTAAAGCTGCCCGCATCCTCCACCATATGTGAGAGGGGGAACACGTAGCGGGTGCTTAGCTCCCTGAGGTGAGCAAATGAAACCAGTCCATGGCTTTTCCTTCAAACAGTGGTGTTTTATTGTTGCTATTTGCAGCTATATACACAGGTGCATAAAAGGGTGCTTGAACACATAACAAAATTCAAAACAAAACCCTAGCCGTGTCTCGGCTCTAACTATACAATATATTCAGTCCTGACTATAGACTTAACAAGCCTGGTGCTTTGTTAGTCTCTCTGTAAGAAATTACAGTTTTTCCTTAAACCAACCTTTAGCTCCAGTCAGACTCAACCTGTCTGCTCCCCAGGTTACAGAGCAATCAATGAGCACAGGGCTTAGCTATTTAACATATTTCACCTCCTGAATGCTAATTAATGAATCCACTGGATTCCTGGAGTGGATTACAACTCCCTGTAGGCAAAGGAGAGAAACCTGGGTGATATATAAACTCCGGCCAGGACTTTTCCAGCCTCTCTGTTAGACATCCTGCTACAGTACACATACATAGAAATGTCATGGAGAATGAGAGAGTTTACAAAGATAGAAAATAACCACAATAAAGGGGCAGTCAGATGGACTATTCCAGAATCTATTCAACCTTGAATAAATATGATATTCTATCAATACCAATGGATATCTTGATAAAGTTTATCGTTATTACAAATACATTCCTACATTCATTAGAGACCTGACTCTCACACGCGATGAGAATTGTGCCGACTGGCCATTCGCCATTAGCGAGCAGTCATTTATAGCAGCATTACATAAAGTACAATATATATCACCAGTCCTTTGGTTCTTTGTTCCTCTAATGATTTGAAGTCTATATCATAGACTCCTCCTTTAAGATAAAATAATAGAAAAAACCACTTTAAATCTTTATGGCTATAAAGGGTCTAATGTTCTGGGGTTAATCCCACGTATAATATATATAACCTTTGTTGATGAATAAGTGGTAGGAGCCCGGTATAGAGCAGAGATTCAATTAAACTGTGAGAGATGGTCGGGAGGGGGATGAATAAGTGGGAGGACCTGTTATATAACAATAGAAACAATAATATGTAAATAAATCTCCCCATGTTAACTGAGAAATTGTAATGACTGTGTCTCCCAGCACAATAAAGTATACAGTCCCCTGCACTCTTTCCAAGTGGAGGTGCTTTTCCCATTTTTATTTATAGTTATCTTAAGGTTACACACAAAAATCTTAAGCTGGGTACACACAATGAGATATTTCAGTCCGATCGACGATAGTTCAGCGTATCGGTCGATAGGACCGTAATTATCGCATCTGAATGTGGCCATGCCCGTCCACCGTTCGGACGAAAGGACGATCGGACTTGGTGGAAAACCTTGTCCGATCGTGCGGTCCTCTGTGGACCGCATGATTGGTCGCGTAACTGTCGGACGCGGCTGCTTTTGCCGCAACTGACTGTCCTCCTCCTGGCCGACCGGTCGAAAGTATCGAACAGTCGGTCAAGAGGAAAAATCGCTAGGTGTACCTAGCTAAACTGTTTCTAAAGCTCTAATACTCCCAAGTACAACGATACCAGATATATGTAGGTACCCCACTTTTCCTGTACAGGCGACCCCCCCCAAACTAAAACTGCACCTTCAAGAATATTACACCAAATTGTTATGGTTAACAACTTCTGACGGTTAACATTGAATATCTACCAAATTACCTAAAATATCCCCACAGCTGAGACTACATACCTGCAGGATATTATGAATGAGGTAAGTTTCGATCAAATGCAGATACCTGGGCGCAGTTATTCTCTTGAATTTTCCTTTTTTTTCCTCAACTGTAAAATCAGAGACAAAATCAAATGCGAATTTCACTTAAAACTGCGGAGGAAAGTTCAAACCTATCTCAAATCTGAAAACCTAACCCCTTACTGAGTAAAACGGTATGCCACATTCATGGGTGTCCTCCGAGACATGGCTACTAACTAACCCAGACAAATTCCAAACAGTCTGCAGATTTTCACACAAAACCCCGCCCTAACTCAAACAATTTTTTTATGCATACCATTAGTGGTGTGGCGCACTTTTGTGTAGATTTCACTTTTTTTCCAGATTTTCTGGAAAAATTGATAAAAATACATTTCAAAGTTAAAATCATGGCAAATTTCCATGTCATGTAAAAAAATCTTGTCACCTAGAAAATACAAAAGAGAAAAAAAGACCTCCTTTGATAGTGCAAACGCTGGTAAAGTGACACTAGTACATTCGGTAAGAAATAGGAAAATAATTAAAATTTAACTTTTATTCAATATGTATTAAAATTACATTTATTTACACACATATAAAACTCCATCTTCCATAGTTGTCGGGTGTAGGGGATAGCGGTATAATAGGAGGAAGGTAGTTACTACCCACAGACGTACACAACCCCAAGGAATGGGGATGGGAGAATCCTCTCCACCCACAGATCTAAGTATAGAAAAGAGAAGAAATCCCTAGGCACACAGTGCTCTCCTAATCAATTTTATGCTAATCTCCAAACCCTACAATAAAGAATGCCAGATGTATCTAAAAAACTAAGATGTAAGATCCAACCATATTCACAAAAAAGGGTATGCTGATTTAGCTAAAACCCTGCATAGCTACTTGTATGAACCAGTTAAACTCACTGATCCATTGCAATAGTATAGTTACACTAAGAGTTGGTCTTTACAAATTACACAAAAAAATCAAGTCCCCCTGATGCGTTTCGCTCTTTATTAGAGCTTATCATAGATGAAGTGCTAGTGCCTGGGACCCTCCTTATATACCCCTTCCGTTAAGAGTTCCTATAATTGTTTCACCTCACTCCAATCGTACGCGATTCTAGACGGACTGCCCATGTTTTCAGTGCAAAATCAAATTTGGTGAGACAACAACAAAACTATACTTAACCAAAACGATGACTCCACTTTTAAGACATACTTGAATAGCAAATGAACAGACATAGATGAACAAAATCAAGGAACAAGTTCACTAGATAATGAACTATCCAACCAATGGTTCGATACAACGGATTTTGATTTAGAAGCTAAAATAATAAACTCAAATCTAAATTTATGCCTGAACTCTCACACATTTTCCTTCTATCTTTGCCTTCTTCAACACAGTATGTCAAAATATCATTTCTATGGTTTCTATCCATCTAACTTATCTGTTTCACAAAATAAAGCACTCAAAGACATAAAATCTGGAAAGATGTTGTAATAAAACCTTCGGACAAAGGAGGCAATATTGTCATCTGGCCCAATGAAATGTACAAGATAGAAAAGAAAACAATTAATTGATAAAATAACATTTTGTAAGTTATCAGACAATCCAAGAATTTCCTTTTTAAAGGAATACAAAAACCTGATACACACAGCAAAAGAAGACAATTTAATAACAATAAGAGTTTGCCTTCCTTACTGTAAACATCCTCGAACCTCAACTCTGTACTTATTACCTAAAATTCATAAGAATAAAACATACCTCCAGGGAGACCTATAGTGTCCGGTAATGGTAATATCACAGAAAAAATGACAAACTGGTGGACTGCAAATTAAGACATCATGTCAAACACTGAATTCTTACGTCGAGACACCATGGATACTCTCCAGAATAGAATCATCTCCTGTAACTAACACAACAATATTGGTAACGGCAGACGTGGAATCATTGTAACCTCCATCGAACATCAGCATGGCATGGCAGCAGTAGAATACTTTTTGAAAAGGACGCGTTGAATCCATCCAAAAAGAAACTATACTTGAATTTCCTGTACTTTGTCCTGACCCATAATCTTTCTATTTAATAAACATTTTTTGCAGACCAGGCACTGCAATGGGCACTTCCTGCGCGCCCACCTATGCCAATTTAGTCTTGGGTCATTGGGAGGAGACACAAGTGTTCTGTGATGAAATTTCCTTTATCAGGAGTGTATATTATTAGGGATAAGATATATTGATGATATCTTTATGCTGTGGTATGGTCCTGAACTAAGACTACAGAGTTTTTGAAAAAGCTAAATAACAACCACTTAAATATTAAATTAACCTCTACGATAGATCATCATAAATTGACTTTCTGGACATCTCATTTTAAAAAAAGAAGGGATGCTGCATACGGATCTATATCGCAAGAGTACAGCAACAAACATTACCTTGCATGCAAAAAGTTTCCACCAAACAAACGTGATATGCTCTATCCCTACAGGAGAATTTCTCAGGCTCAGACGTAATTGTTCTGATCAGGGAATTTTTAAAAAACGAGCAATGGAACTCCAAGAACGATTCAAACAAAGAGGTTACCAGGTAACATGATAAAAAAGCCTATATAGAGCTCTCAAAACTGACCGTAAGGACCTATTGAAACCTAAGAACAGAATACAAACTGATGATTGATCAGTTTAGGTTTATCACCAAATTCAATTCCAGTTATAAGAAATTGAAATAGCATCCGTAATAATTGGAACATTTTGATAAGTGATAGACTCTTAGCTTCCAAAATCCCTTCCAACCAGCTTATAAACGGGCTCCCACCCTAAGGGACAAGATGGTATTTAGCCACTTTACGAAAAGACTGCTGAAACTTTTCCTCTCAAGAAAAGGCACCTTTAAATGTGGCAGTTGCTGTATGTGTGAAAGAGCTATCCAGAGTAATTCTATAGTGGACAGATTTGGCAAAATACAAGAAACAATTCTTATAACGACTGTTTGACTAAATCAGTAATCTACGTTATCACATGCCCATGCCTTTTGATGTATGTCGGAATGACATCTCGTAAAATTAAGACCGACTGATAGAACATGTATCGAACTTAACACGCCACTGCTTCAAAAGCCCAGAAGGAAAGTTAACTACGGTTGCAGCACATTTTCTTGCTAAACATGGAGGATCGGCATCCGATTTGCGTTGGCAAATCCTAGAGAATTGAATCTAGGTATTCGTGGAGGAGATAGAGATAATAAACTTTTGGGAAAAGAATCCAAATGGATTTTTCTACTTATACACTGGCACCATGGGGCCTTAATAAAAAATCCAGTATAGTGCCTTTTTGTGAATCCCCCTCCACAAAAGTAAATATACCGTTATATGGTTTACTTTACCCTTTCATAATTTTAAGCTCTGACAATGAATTGGTGGAAGTTTCATATTTGTAATCAACTTTATTCTTCAGCATGGACATCGGGTTTTGGAATACATTTATAGTTACATACTTACCTGAAGACTTTACGAATTGGATGACAGTTGATATTTCCTTAGATCCATATTGGAATACGGATAGAGTATCTTCTCCATCTTTTTGATCTTCCATTTACCGTATAAGTTTTCTTGTTACAATTAACCCAAATTTATATTGATACTCTAACTACTATACAGGGTATACCTCAAAGATGTAACCTTGCATAGAGACACCTCCCCCCCTCCTGCATATTTGATATAACAGCATATCTTCCTCTCCTTACGTGTCACTTCCCTTGAAGTCTCCAATCAGTTACTATGATCCCTTTACCAATGATCACATATGATATTCTCCGTGTAGACGTATTGTGGTGTATTACACTATGTTCCTCAACGGTCAGTCTCTTTATGTAGTTATGACCCCAGGGGCGACACAGAGACTAAATGGCAGTCAGCATCAATGGGCAATTATACCCCTGTCTTTACTGCACAGAGGCCGATCATTATCGATTCCTTACTGTAGGAACGTAGCACCACACTGTCAGGCGTTGTCATGACAACCAAACTAACAAAGATAAGCCACTCCCCCTGGTTTCTACAGTGGGATGGGCTTGGTTGCAGTTACGGAGATTGATCACAGGACAAGGGCTGTGATTGGACACAGGACTGTCAGCTGACCCGGGGATTGAGCCGATTCACGGCACCTCGACTGGGCAGGTCCGCATCCTGAGATGTCATTGACCACGACGGAACAGCTGTTAGCCAGCATACACCGCCCTCTTGCTTCCATTGGCTACAATCGCTGAGGCGGTACTGAAAACATGGGCAGTCCGTCTAGAATCGCGTACGATTGGAGACGAGGTGAACCAATTAGAGGAACTCTTTTAACGGAAGTATATAAGAGGGTCCCCGCACTAGCACTTCATCTATGATTAAGCTCTAGTAAAGAGCGGAACGCGTCAGGGGGACTTGGTTTTTTTTGTGTAATTTGTAGACCAACTCTTAGCGTAACTATACTATTGCAATGGATCAGTGATGTTTAACTGGTTCATGCAAGTAGCTATGCGGGTTTTAGCTAAATCAGCAATCCCTTTTTTGTGAATATGGTTGGATCTTACATCTTAGTTTTTTAGATACATCTGGCATTCTTTATTGTAGGGTTTGAGATTAGCATAAAATTGTTAGGAGAGCACTGTGTCCTAGGGATTTTTCTTCTCTTTTCTATACTTCAGATCTGTGGTGGAGAGGATTCTCCCATCCCCCATCCTGGGGCTGTGTACGTCTGTGGGTAGTAACTACCTTCCTCCTATTATACCGCTATCCCCCTACACCAGACACTATGGCCAAGATGGAGTTTTATGTGTGTGAATAAATGTAATTTAATAATATTGAATAAAAGTTAAATTTTTTATTCTTTCCCTATTTCTTACCGAGGTACTAGTCACTTTACCAGCTGTTTGCACTATCAAAGGAGGTCTTCTTTTTTCTCTTTTTTGTATTTTCTAAGCATTTTTTGACCTCCAGCATTCAGCTTCATTCTGAGCAGGAGTAGCAGTGCGTCATTACTTTATCCTTTATAGTATCAATCACCAAAATGCCCTGAATCAAACGGTATTGCCATATGCATGGTTACACACACCAGATCTTTGTAGAATTTTGCACTTTAGCAGATTTTCTGAAAATATTAAACAAGAACAAGTTTCAAAGTTAAAAATCCTGCCAAACAAGGTGTAAAAAAGTCCTGCCTTAACAAGGTGTAACCTTCTAAATTTACAGCCCAGTCGTGAGAACTGTTAAACCATGTTTCTGCTATACCTATTACATCATACTTTTCATTCAGCGCCATAATTCCCATTCACCCATTTTGTCAGCCAGCTTCTCTCATTTCAAACATACGTTTTAGATTATATCCTGTAATTTATTCATACACTTTAATATACATGCCTCCCTATCCCTATGCTAGCCCCACCCCTTTGCCACCCACCACTGGCCTTTCTACCCCCTGCTTTCCTCCTGGGTTATCTCATCCCAGTGGAACTGCTAATACCCCCTTCAAACCTATTTAAAATCTTCTCCAACCCTCTATCCATCTTCTTCCCTAAAACAGCTGCACCGCCATCAGTGAGGTGGGACCCATCCCTACTGTAGCCGACAGCAAAGTCGCCCAGTTCTCTATAAACCCAACCCTTCTTCCTTACACCACCCTTTGTCACGCATAATGCTCCTAAGCTCCCGCTGTCTCCCTGGCTTAGTACATGCCTGTGGTAGTATTTCTGAAAACACTACCCTGGAGGTCCTGTCTTTTAACTTGGCCCCTAGCTCTTGAAAATCATGTTTAGGACCTCACCTCCTCCTCTAACTTTGTCATTGGCACCAATGTGAACCAAGAACCTGCGTCACTCCACCCCACCCAATAATCTGTCTACACAATCCACCACATGTCGAACCCTAGCACCAGGCAGGCAACACACAGTTCGCATGAAGGGGTCTTGGTGCAGATTACCCTATCTACCTTCCTTATAATGGAGCCCCCTACCACTAGCACCTGCCTAGTATTCCTGATCCTAGTTCCTCCTCCCTTGTATCACAGTGAAGTACCCCAACTAGACCACCAGCGGAAGACCAGGGAAGCCTAAGGAAGACCCTGGTGAAGGAGGAAGTCCTGTGATGTCACTGGGGTCTCCCTTACCGGTGATCCCCATTTATCAGCAAGGGACTGGCAGTGGAGGAGGGGGACCTACTTTAGGGGCTGCATTCTCCTGATCCCCCCCCCCCCTCGAATTTTATGAAACCAAGGGGGATCGAGGGGGCTAGGGGGGCACTTGAATGCTGCCCCCGATCACCCCTAGCACTTACATTTACATTTTTACATGTGCACTTATGCAAGGCGCACACCGTGCCTGCTGCTATAGTTCAGTAGTAGCAGATCGCTACTGCACTGGATCACCAGGGAGGAAGTGGGGAAGACTAAGAGGATGCCCCGGATTTCCAATGACGTCACAGGGTTTCTTTTTCCGCGGGCGCTCTGTGGAAATGTAGTACCGGGAGGCGGTAGGGAATCCCTATACGGTCACTGCATTTGGGCGTAAATATTTTGCGATCTCCCCACCGGTTTCGGACCAAACCGATGGGATTGAGGGAGCTAGGGGGGCACTTTAATGCTGCCCCTCAATCGCCCCTAGCAAGCTCCAATCATTTTTAAAGGGGAAGCCACAGAACATGTATATACGATCTGTGGCTGTTTGAGCTTTTTATCCACAGAATGTATATACACGAACTGTGGCAGTTAAAGGATAACTATAGTCAAAAACAAATGTTACCAATCATCAAAAAAGGTTGTTTTTTAGCCCCCATCCTGACAGGTATACATACCCACTCGTCCATTCCTGTGCAGCCATGCTCAAAGGATATAGTCAAAAACAAATTTTGGCAAATCATCAAAAAATCTTTTTAACCCTTAACCTAACACAGGTACACACACCTACTGACATACTCCTCTTCCTGTGGCAGCCATACTTATAGGGTAGTTATAGCAAAAGGCAAATGTTGACAATCTTTAAAAGTTTGTTTTATGAACCCCCAACCTGAAACAGTACACGCACCTACTGACCACCCTCCATTTCTGTGGCAGCCATACTTAAAGGGTAACATAGTCAAAAAAACCATTTTGACCAATCATTAAAAAAGTTTATTTTTTTTAACCCCCAACCTGACACAAGTACATACCGCTGATTGGAAAAAAGCCAATGTAATACCAATATTCAAAAAAGTAGTCGTTCACAGCCGGTAACTATAGACCTGTAAGCCGAACATCATGGTAGGGAAGTGAGGAAACTTTGTTAGGGATCATATCCTTGACTTTGTCTCCAGAGATCATCTTATTAGTAGTACAGCATGGATTTATGAGAAATAGATCATGCCAGACAAATTTAATTGGTTTTTATGAAGAAGGGAGTAAGAAGTTGGACTCAGGCACAGCAGTGGATTGTATATTTGGATTTTGCAAAAGCTTTTGATACTGTGCCACATAGGCGACTAATGTATAAACTGAGACTGTTGGCCTGTAAGAAAAACTTGTTTCATGGATAGAGAACTGGTTATTGAACCGCAAACAGAGAGTGGTGGTTAATGGAGCTACATCTATGTGGGCTAAAGTTCTAAGCGGAGGCCTCAGGGTTCTGTACTGGGGCCGCTTCTGTTTAATCTGTTTATAAATGACTTAGAAGGGGGCATTGAGAGCAAGGTCTCGTTTGTTTGCTGATACACTAAATTATGCAGAGCTTTGGAACTTCCAATGATGTGCAAGTGCTGCAAGCAACCTAGATAGATTACAAAATGGGCAGCAGAATGGCAGATGAGATTCAATGTAGATAAATGTAAGGTGATGCATTTGGGATTAATAATCCCTGTGCCATCTACACCATAAATAACTCTGTGTTAAGTTCATCTGTAATGGAAAAAGATTTGGGGGTTCTGTGATAACAGACTTAGCTGTAGCAAACAATGCCAGGTAGCAACAGCTAGAGCTAGCAAGATATTGTCTTGTGTAAAAAGGGAATAGATTCAAGAGAGAAAAATATTATTCTCCCTCTTTACAAGGCACTGTTAAGGCCTCATTTGGAATATGCGGTGCAGTTTTGGAATCCCATATCAAAAGGACATCTTGGAAATTGAGGCGTTCAGAGAAGGGCAACTAAATTAATAAGGGGAATGGAGGGGCTTGAATATGCAGGCAGATTAGACAAGTTAGGGCTGTTTACATTGGAGAAGCGGCGGTTTGCGTGGGCATGATAACCTTGTACAATATATTTGGCCCATACAATGAGCTCTCTGGTGCATTGTTCACTAATAGGTCATATCAGAGGACACGTGGACATCCTTTAAGGTTGGAAGAAAAGAAGTTTCATCTTCAGGTTAGGAGAGGTTTCTTACAGTGAGAACGGTGAAACTGTGGAACTGTCTTCCAGCAGAGTGGTAATGGCAAGTTCATTGAATAATTTAAAAAAGGCCTGGATAAGTTTCTAAAACTAAAAAATATTGAGAATTACTGGTATTAATGCATATAGATCTGGTTGATCCAGGGATACTTTCCGATTGCCGTTTGGAGTCAGGAAGGAATTTTCCCCCCCTTTTTGCTGGTTTTTTTTGCCTTCCTCTGGATCAACTGTTAGGTAGGGTTAAAAAAAAATAAAGTGAATAGGTTGGACTTGATGGACGTATGTCTTTATTCAACCTTAATTACTATGTTACTATATTACCTACTGACCTACCCTTCCATTCCTGTGGTAAATACTGAAAGGGCCACTATATAGTCAAAAAACACATTTTGACCAATAATTTAAAAAGTTTTTTTTATCTCCCAACCTGACACAGGTAATACAACTACTAATGAGATACCCTTCCATTCCTGTGGCAGATATAGGGTAACTAATACTGGTAAGTGGCACGTCCGGATGGCGTCAGGGGCACCTCACTTTTCTGCTCCCACCCTTGCAGACCATACATTTACCCAATTCATATTGAGGAGGCGTCCACACAGATACTATCTGCTAATAGTTTAATGTGACATGTTGGCGGTCCAAACTGACCCTTTCTCAAGCCTTGATAGATGATAGAAACTGCAGGAGAGAGAGAATTTTGAGTAGAGAATAGATACTACAGGAGAGAGAGAACTAGAAAGAAAGAGGATGAAACTGCAGGAGAGAGAGAATGTTAGAGATAGAGAATAGATACTACAGGAGAGAGAGAACTAGAAAGAAAGAGGATAGAAACTGCGGAGAGAGAATGTTAGAGATAGAGAATAGATACTACAGGAGAAGAAACTAGAAAGAAAGAGGATAGAAACTGCAGGGAGAGAAAATGTTAGAGATAGAAGAATTACTACAGGGAGAGAGAACTAGAAAGAAAGAGATAGAAACTGCAGGAGAGAGAGATGTTAGAATAGAGAATAGATACTACAGAGGGAGAACTAGAAAGAAAGAGGATAGAAACTGCAGGAGAGAGAGAATTGTTAGAGATGAGAAATAGATACTACAGGAGAGAGAGAACTAGAAAGAAGAGGATAGAGACTGCAGGAGAGAAGAATGTTGAGATAAGAATAGATACTACAGGAGAGAAGAACTAGAAAGAAAAAGGATAGAGACTGCAGGAGATAGAGTGTTTTTGAGAGTAAGGATAGATACTTCAGGAGAGTGTGTGAGAGAGATAAGACTGCAATGGGAGAGTGAGGATAGAGACTGTGGGAGAGAGCATGAGAAATAGAAAGAAGAGAATGTAGAATAGAGAATAAAACTACAGAGAAGAGAACTAAAGAGAAAGAGGATAAGACTGCAGAAGAGAGAATGTGAAAAAAGACAGACTGCGGGAGATGGAGAGAGTGTTTGAGAGATAAAGGATAGATACTGCAGGAGACGGAGTGTGTGAGAGATAGAGGATAAGAACTGGGAGAGAGAGCAAGAGAGATAGATAATAGAGACTGCAAGAAAGAGTGTGTGATAAAGAGAGTAAGACTACAGGAGAGAGAGGACTAGAAAGGAATAGAGACTGCCAAGAAGAATGTGACATTTAAAAAAGAACTGCAGAAAAAGAGTGTGAAAGGAAATAGAGACTGCAGGAGAGGAGAAAGATGTGGAAGATGGAGGTAAAGACTGCGGAAAGAAAGAATAGAATAGAGACTGTGAAACAGAATGTGGAAGAAATACAGAGGAGAGAGAATGTGGGGGAGAGGATAGAGAACTGCAGGAGAGTGTTTTGTGTAGAGATAGAGATAGAGACTGTAGGAGAGAGAGAACATGTGAGATAAAGAATAGAGACTGCAGGAGAGAGAGTGTGAGAGATAGAGGCTGCAGAGAGAGAATGTTATAGATAAGGATAGAAGAGAGAGTGAATGTGAGAGAATAGTGCAGGAAAGAGAATGTGAGAGATAGAGGATAGGGACTGCAGGTTAGAAAGAATGTGTCAGAGAGGATAGAGACTGCAAGAAAGAGAGATGTGAGAGATAGAGAATTGAGACCACAGGGGAGAGAGAGAATGAGAGATAGAGGATCTATTATAGTTGTGGGAGTCAATTCCTCATGTGCATTTTTTACCACATCACAGTTTGACATTCATCATTAACACAAAAATAATTTCAAGCACTAATGGTACTGGAATGCATATTAATAGTGCCTGTGTTAGCTCTTCTCACCTTAGGTACTTTCAAAATTAAACCTAGTAGTGATATTAACAATCACTATGAAACATTCTTTAGTTCGAAGTAAATCTTATTGCACCTCTTTGCATCAGCCTTTAAAGCTCTGACCCGTGACGCATGCCGTGCCGATGCGTTTCAGACGATAATCGCAAAGAACGGGTTTAAATATGAAGTAATTGAGAGAATGGTAAAATGACATAAATAATTTAATTGCAGAAATTACTTTGTCTTGACGTATGTGTACTTAAATATGCTTGGAAGGTTTTCATTCATCCAGGTCATGGTATATCTGTTGTATTCATTAGATCATGGACTTGAAATGTATTTCTTGAAGACGTTTTCGCTATTCATCCGACTGGCTTTCTCATTCAGATGACTTGTACAAGAATCTGTGGCAATTAGTACCCTGGAAAATCTCAATTAGCATATCACACCAGGTGTTAATGTGTGATAGTGGCTAAGAGGTGTTATAGGAACGCCCAGAGTATGGTGTTAAAACAGCATTGTACATGGCAGACAGTTGGTGTCGACGGTGGGAAGTTCTAAGCATCACATCCAAACTCTCAGGATTTCACCAACAGATTGAAGATATAGTACTTGGTGCAAGAAAAAACTATGTGTCCTATGATGTGACACCTCTCTTCACTTGTATACCCCACCAGGAGGCTGTTGACATGGTGAGAAAACGGCTGGGCCAAGACAGCACTCTTACCAGCAGAACTGATCTCAACCCAGAACAGGTGTGTTCCTTGTGGACTTGTGCCTGAATACCACCTATTTCAATACAGGGAAAGTTCTATAAGCAAAAACATGGATGTGCTATGGGATCTCCAGTTTCCACCCATTGTGGCCAACCTTTACATGGAGGAGGTATAAAAACAGGCGCTTAATACATTTAGGGCATAGCACCCAGCCACTGGTTCAGATATGTTGATGACACCTGGGTTAAAATCCACCAGAAGGAAGTACAAGCTTTCACAGAACACATTAATGCGGTAGACCAAAACATTAAATTCACAAGGGAAGAGGTACAAAACAACAACTGGCTTTCTTGGACTGCTTGGTAGAAGTTAAGGAAAATGGTAAACGGAAGTAGAGGTTTACAGAAAACCAACACACACAGATCAGTATTTGATGTTTGACTCCCACCACCCTTTAATCACAAGCTGGGTGTCATCAGAACCCTGCAACACAGAGCCGAGAACATCCCCACTAGCACAGAGGCGAAGGCTAAAGAAATTAAACATCTCAGAGGAGCCCTTAAAACTGTGGATATCCAGACTGGGCCTTTGTCAAAAGAATAGAAGGAAAGAAAAGAAACACAAATATCAACAGTGAAGGGGAAAAGCAAGACAGGAGGAAGAACTGGTCATCCCATATGTAGCAGGGGTCTCCGAGAAATTAAGAAGAATTTTCAAAAAACATCGTATCCCTGTCTGCTTTAAACCGAACAACACACTGAGGCAGCAATTGGTACATCCGAAGACCCAATACCTAAACACAAGAAAAGCACATCATATATGCAGTGCAGTGCAGTGAAGAATGCTCTGATTTGTATGTGGGGGAGACCAAACAGCAACTGCATCAACGTATGGCCAGCACAGAAGAGCCAATTCCTCGGGTCAGGACTCAGCCGTGTATCTGCATCTTAAGGATAAAGGACATACCTTTGAAGATTGTAATGTTAATATACTGGCGAAGGAACTGACTGGTTCAAGAGAGGTGTTAAGGAGGCCATTTATGTGAAAATAAAGAAACCAAGCCTAAATAGAGGTGGGGGGGTTCGACACCAACTGTCTGCCATGTACAATGCTGTTTTAACACCTTACTCTGGGCGTTCCTATAACACCTCTTAGACACTATCCAATCACACCCTTAACACCTGGCTGTGATATGCTAATTGGGATTTTCCAGGGTACATAATTGCCACAGATTCTTGTACAAGTCATTCGAATTGAGAAAGCCAGTCGGGATACTAGCGAAACGTCTTCAAGAACTACATTTCAAGTCCAGTTGATCTAATTGAATCAACAGATATGTGTACTTAAAGAATTAAATCAAGGGGTGAATAATTGTTTGTTAATCATATAACATTTAAATTGTTTTAAATGGAAAATAACTAACAGCAGATGTAATACTTACCTCCATGCTTTTACTTCAGGGTTCCCACAGTGCAGTATTCACTTGGCCTTAGTTACTGCATCACGAGTATCCGGAAGCTAAAGAGCTAGTAGGTAACGCCTCAATTTAAAATGCATTCATTTTCTTGCTACAATGTAGCGCTAACCAATATTACATCGGGAAGCATGAGTTTAAATCCTTTTATACCCAATTGCATGTAATATTACATCTCCCTGTAAATCTTTATTACTTGCACATAATAAATGTTGAGAGGGTCCACTTCCATATGGTCTTTACCACCTGTAGCATTATATTTCTTGTTTTTGTTTTGAATGTCGATTGCACTGCTGGAAAGGAAATTGTTCTCCTTTAGAAATGATTAGAGTCTGAGTTCTCTGCTTGAGAGAAGCATCTTGTTTTAAATAGCAAGTTTGTGTTTTTCTTTTAGTACTGTTTTTCACTCTAAATAACCGCAATTCATGAGCAAAATAAAGTTTAACAATCTGTTTACAATAAATAATAATCAGCAATAACCTATAACCAGTAAGTAAATATGTAAAAAAACTAGTTTGTCTCTGCCCCACTTACCAAGTTTTTAAATGCATTTAATTACCGTATATACTCGAGTATAAGCCTAGATTTTCATGCTTTAAAATTAGCCTGAAAACGTAACCTCCGTTTATTCTCAGGTCAAGTCTAATTTAGATCCAAATGCTGTAACCAAGTAGGTGGCTCTGTGTTAAAAAAAAAAAACTTTACCTGCATAGAAAGTTACAGGAGCTGATCTGCATTACACTCCTTCCTGCTTCCTGTTGTCTGGCTGCTGAACTCACTCAGCACTGTCACTGCTCATTTGGATGCTGTAAATCTGATGGGTCTCTCTCGAGTTTGGGGCAAAACATGGCTGCTAGTTCAGTGCAAATGACAGCTTGAAACTCAACTCTCAGGTGACATTTTAACTATTGGGGTCAGAGAGTCCTTTACTATATGGGGGTCAGAGTGCCCTTTACTATAAGGGGGTAATGAGAATTGTAAATGATGGAAGCTTGAGCTTAAGTTTATTAAACCTTGCCACTCCACATGTTTAGAAACTACAATTCCCAGCAATCAAAGCATGCTGGGGGTTGTAGTTTCCAACATCTGGAGTGCCAAGGAATTGGGGTTTCTGGTACTGGATTTGGCTATTACTGTATGAGATTAATGTATGGGAATTCTGCTGTCCATTTAAAGGGCAACTTAAGCCACAAAACAATACAGAATCAAAGGCAGTGTGGTCATAATTTCTCCACCTCGACTTATACTCAAGTCAATCATTTTTACAAATTTTTCAGGTAAAAATACTCAACTTATAAAAGATCGACTTATACTCGAGTATATACGGTAATCATTTTGAAATTTATAGGAATAACACTATTTTAACTGTTACTCTTATATATTTTTATTCTTGCGCTATAAATAAATTTTGACATTTGGCAATGAAACAAAAAAGAAAAGTTACTCTAACTCTTTTCCCCTTCTATCTTGCAGTAATGCAAAATGTTGTTTTTTGTTTATAAGACTATTTTAAACTTTCTATTTTTTAAATATTGTCCCCATAGCCAGCAGCATACTATTTAAATGGCCACTAAACTTTATTTAACTTTTCTTGTTAACTTTACCCCCTTAATATTCTTTAAAAAAACTATATTTTCTAGGGTGGTGTGGTAGGATTACTCACACTTCTACTTCACAATCTATGCAACTAAAAGTCATGAGGGTTTTCAATAAAATCAGATGTTAGCTTTCAAATGTTACATAAGTTCTGATTGGTTGGGGTAAAATTAGCACCATTTTAAAAGATAAGAACTTTTATGAATCTCCTGCATGTGTTGGCAAAGATGCTGTTTGTAAGTAAATTAGGAAACGTTAGTGCCTTTAGGTTAGTTGATATTACAAAGCATTGATAAAAGGGTTTGTTTTTTATATATATTATGAGCCATTATATACTAAATGCAGTAAAAAAAAATCTTAAAATTTTCTTTAGATAAGCATGCTTTCTACTAAACATCTTTGAAACTTTACTGTCCCTGCCATTGATGTCCACCTTTCTACAAAATAATTACTTTCCTAGACCTGCCTTAGTCAACAAAATCTTTTTAGTAATGTGAAATGGAAACATCTAGAGCAGTTGTTCACAAACTTTTCCAGACCATGGCGCACTTGTCAATGCAAATTTTTCTCGAGGCCATCTGTATTCTAAATTTGTAATTACCCATATTTTGCACTATACAATGTATATTGTTTTTGAATCCATGTTGTGTAAAGTACACTACAATAACAGTTGTCATTTTATCATAATATATATTTTTAAAGTACAAATAACAAAAATGTAAGTTGACTGGTCAAAATCAGTGGCGTAATAAATAGTAAGTTGATAGGGGAGGTTTCTGCATACCCTATCAGCTGTTTTTAAACAGCTGATCATGTGTATGAAGAACATATGTGCGATCAGCTGTTTAAAAGGCCAGAACCATACCAAAGTTCAGGTCCGGTCTTTTAAACCGGAAACATATGCGCAATCAGCTGTTTAAAACCAAAACAGCTGATCTGGACTTCTGGGGAGGGGGGGTGACCTCCAATCTCACAGGGTGGCCTGGGTCCCTGCAGTTACGTCCCTGGTCAAATATTTCTACCACCAAATTCTAAGGCACAACCTTTGAGAAACCCTATCTAGAGACTGCAATACTGAAACGGAGCTGAAGAAAAGAACAGGACTGCTAATGGCCTCTAACTGTATTAAAAATATTTAGTCTCTCAATCTATAGCAATTGGGACCCTAGAAAATATACCTCTGGAAAAGTATTAAAGCCAATATTTAATAACATTTTTTACAAAGTTCACTTGTAAAATTTTTCAAGAATTTACTTGTTTCAGCGTACATGGAGTCTTAACTTCTACCAACAAAGATATTGACTATTTTTCAGTGTGTGTCTTTTAAATTTAAAAATGTTTTACTGTAGTATTAAGGTTTTCTCATGTATTTTAAAATGCAACATGTTTAGAGAAATAGAAAAACACAAAATCAAAATCTGCAGCTTAGGTAGAACAAGCTCATTACATGGGTTTATGGTTATGGATCTGTGCTATCCCCCTCAAAGCTTACTATGAACATAATTAGCCAGATTGCAAGAGGAGAAATTATAAAAAAAAAAAAAAACATCCTGTTAAGTGAGCAAATAAAGTTTAGTGTTAAAACAAGTATCATTAAAAAAATATGCATCCAGTGTGTGGCCAGCAGTATACAGGGAGGGGGTTTTAAATAAACTAAGAACACTATTTTTTCCTTCAGGAATCTCGCCATTCCATGTATACAATACCGAATGTCTGAAGCCGAACTTAGGCTTATACTCGGGTCACGTCGCCTCACTCACTCTGCAATCCGTTGCCCGCTTGCTCCGCATCCACTGACGCGTATCAGTGATGCGTACGAGAGGCAGCCGGTTTGCAGACGAGTGCCCAGGCAAGTTAACACTCTCCTCCATGACTGGGGGTGGAGGGTCAGCCTGAGGGTGCATGGTGCTACTGCAGATGTTTAGAAACTACTGTCCCAGCTACTAAAGCATGCTGGGAGTTGTAGTTTCCAAACTTTGGATGCCAAGGAATTGGGAGTTACTGTTTGGAATTACTGTCATTTAAAGGATAACTATTGCCTCAATGCATTTTTTTTAGTTGCTTTAAAACGGTAAAGGTATGTAGCCCTCCCCATACATTTATTTACTGATTTCGAGCCTCTCTCTGCCTTCAATTAGCCTCCAATTAGCCATGCTGTGAAGGGGGTGTAACGATTCTGTCGGCCTCTTGTCCTCAAAGCTAGCATGTGAGAAAACTCCTCCACCCACCCTTGATCAGCTTGATTATGTAGGCTGTATCCTAGCAATTTCAAGTTTGCTTGACTGGCAGAGGAGGAGGAGAGAGGTTGTAACAGACATTCCCACCAGCCAATGACAAGTGATAGGTTAACCATGGCCCGGGCCATCTAGGAAGCGGGCTTTTACACCACTCATTTTGCTGTGTGATATCTAAGGGTGGGCAGCACGGCTGTAAGTGTGAGTAAACGATTTCAGCTGCTGGAAGTGTGGACATGTTATGGGGGTGATGTTGTGTTTTTTTTGGTATTGTTGTCCTTTAAAGGCAATTAATGCTTCAAAACAATACAGATCAGAAAGCTGGTATCTATTGTTAAAAAGGTTGCCTTCTGATTCTGAATTGTTTTAAGCTTTAGTTGCCCTTAATGGACAACAGAATTCCTATACAGTAATAGCCAAATCCAGTATGTCTATTAATGTATGGGAATTCTGCTGTCCATTTAAAAGGCAACTAAAGCCTCAAACAAATACTGAATCAGAAGGCCGTAGTGATCATCGTTCTACCCTCGTCTATAACTCGAGTTGATCAGGTTTTTACTATATTCAGGTAAAAATAGGTACCTTCACTAATACTCTGGCGAAAGTGGTCAGGTGTATTTGTTATTTAATGTATTATACAGTGTAACACGCTCCAATATAATAGAAGATTTACGTTTAGTAAAAATGGTTTGTTCTAATAAATTTTTACCATTTCTAGGCAGAAATACTGAGTGACATAACTTTTTTGTGCCTTTCGGAGTGTTTATTTTCTAAAAAGTATGTTTTCATTTGAAATAGTAATTTTTTCTTATTTTTTTTCTTTTACTCGTGTAGGAAAGGGAGATTATGGAGACTCTATTGATTTCCGTAGAGGATGGTGATGGTCAACCAAGGAGATCTACTCGACCTACCCAGCAATTTTTACACCACCAAGAGCAGGAATTGACTGTTAAGGTGACACATGACTAGAATTGACATCTGTAAAGTTTTTTTAACTATTTTTTTAAAACACCAGGGGTGTGAGTGATGATCTGGCTATCTGAAATATGGATTAATATTGCTTTTGTTACATTGTGGTATAGTATATTGAATACATATAAAAGAAGAGAGAAATAAATATAGTAATATTAAAGAAGAGTGCACCAGAAACACATTGAAAAATTGCATTGTAATTCATTTTTTTTTGTAGTGGGTCTCCACCATGGCTGACAAACGTCCATACAGGCTGGATTGGTTTATGTATGGATTCGGTCAGGCATCGTTGATGATCCGGCGGCACTCAAGTAATTGTCCATACAGGAACCAATACTTGTCCGTAATGCATATCAGTAGGGTATTGTGGAGCATTTTCACATCTGTACCTACGTAATTGAGGGACTTTAACTGTCATGTCATTGCCACTCTTTCTAGTAGATTTTTCCAAATGTTACAGGTTGCATCTCAGGATGAGGCACTGTTTGGTTTGGCTAAATATGGGCAAAACATACTGAAAATATAATTTTCGGCAAAGGAAAATCAATGTCTTTAATCACCACCCTACTTTCGTTCCTGTTGCTGTCTGATATAACCCAAGTACTTACTTTTCCAGATCTACTATATCAAGTGATCTCTGTCAAGTTAGTGGGGTCTTACGTCTTCTTTTAGGGCACGTAAGGTTTTGTGCTACAAAGTAGCACAAAATTTAATATTAACAAATTGCATTGGGTACCCGCACATTAATGGTGTAAAGTGTAAAGCCCAGCCTAACCCAATATTACATAATAATTTCACCCATACTAATCTGTCACACAAGGTGGTAAATAAATGTTTCTATGTGGTAAATGATGTGTAGCATCTGGGTGTTTGGCTTACTATCTATTTTAGGTTTTTCACCATCTCTGTACTGAAGTAGTTATGAATGAAAAAGTATTTTGAGTTTTTTCAAATATTTTACAAAACACATATTGACAGCATAACACTTCAATAACAGAAATGTACCATTATAGATAACCCATCACTTTGTCAAGAAGCAAAATTTGTAGTGCAAAAATGTAAATCTTTCACAAGAAAATTGCATCCACCATTGTTTATTAGTCCATAGAGCACTTAGCTTTTCTATTATCAGTTTCATCTAATTTTGTCATTTTTGCTGGTGGGTACCAATACTTTTAGCCCTGTCTGTATTTGGCCTTTGTAACTGTGCATTCTTTTATCTAGTCCTAATTACCATTTTCTAAAAATGGAAAAATATAAAAAAAATAGTTGCACATGACATTCTTCACCAAAGATCCATGTATTGAAGGTACGTGACTGGGTGTTTATCTGTTTTTTCAACAGATATATCCTGAAAATGTCATAAAGGAAATGGAGGCTTTCTGCTGTTTTGGAAAGTGTATATTTTTCTAAGAATTGGCTTGGTGCTGTGGTATTGATCTTTACAACTGTAAAGGAAAAAAGTAGTAATGAGTTTGAAGGTGCTTTAGCTAAACAGTTTTCATTATTCACTAACTAGTTACAATAATTTGTAAAATAATTCTTTTTAATGCTAATAAAACCACAATGCACTCTGTTGATTTGTCTTTTTGTTCTTATTTTTTTATCTTAAGACCACACGCTTAAAGGATAACTGTATTGCCTCAATGCATTCTTTTTAAAAATCTCTAAAAAAGAGTAAAGGTATGCAGCCCTCCCCATAAATTTTTTTCCTGATTTTGAGTCCTTTCTGCCTTAATTAAGCCTTTAATTTTCAATGCTGTGAAGGGGGCAAACGGTTCTTGTCTGCCCCTGTCGCTCAAAGGTAGCATGCAAAAAACTCCATCCATCCAGTTGGATATGTAGGCTGTATCCTAGCAACAGACATTTCAAGTTGGTTTGGACTGGCAGAGGAGGAGGGAGAGGGTTGTAACAGACATTCCCACACACCAAATGACAAGTGATATGTTAATCAGGGCCCTCTGGGAGCGGGCTTTTAGCACTCATTCTTGCTGTGTGATATCTAGGGAGGGCAGCACGGTTGTAAATGTGAGTGAGCAATTTCAGCTGCTGGAAGTGTGACATGTAATGGGGGTGATGTTATTTTTTTGATATTGTTGTCCTTAATGTATAATGTATGTCCTTGCACATAGTAGCTGTAAAAGCTCATTTCTTCCTGAATGAAGAACAATGTTTCCATAACTGTAAACTCTATGTTGTATTAATGCACATGCATTCTGGCATGTAAAATGCATACTGTATTTCTGTACATGAGATAAAACTCACACTGGCACTCAACTTCCATGAACGCACTCCATATGGTGAAATAAAATCTTTATTTCCATATTATGATCATTGATTTTATTGAGATTCTGATCATCAATAACTTAAAACGTCTTTGTTCTTCATTTTTTGTGCTTTGTATGTTTTGAGTGTCAGTTAAAGGTGAAGTGTAGCCTGTGTAAATTAACAGGAATTGTACACTATAAAAATGAATACACTTTTGCCTCATTTCAATCTATGAACGAATACATGTAAAGCAGTACTTGTTTTGTGTTGCTGCTTGACTTCATCCAGTACTTGTTTTGCTTAAAGGGGAACTGTGGTCTCCAACTAGTTGAGTTTAGAATGAAGGCCAGTTTACTACCTTAAAACAAGCCATCAACCACCTCTCTAACGTGCTCCACAGCCCAAGTATAAAGAAATGACTGACCGAAAGTTAATGGGTGGGAGGCTGACATGTAATCCTAAGGCTTCTCCCTGCAACAGTGCTGCCGGGGAGCACAGCCTCAGACTCCCTCAGTGGTGAGGGAGACGGAAGTCCCGCTCCTCCTAATCTGCTGTTGAAGGACCTGCAGCTGCAGAGAAGGTAAGGGAATCTACAGCCCTTCTCTCTCACTATATGAAAAACCTGCCTTTTTTATGGCAAGTTCTCACTCTGGGGTGTAGGAAGGTTGTTAGAGTGGCCCACAGCACCTGTGAGCGGGTGGGGCTTAGCACCATGAGTGGGCAGGAACCACAGCACCCCGGGTGGGCGGGGCCATGCACACCCGTGAGTAGGCGGGGCCACATGGGGCTGAAAGGGAATGGCCAAAGGGGGCCTGCAACTAGGGGGACCATGGGGTCCATGAGTGGGAGGAACCAGTGGGGCTGTAAGGGGAGAGACACAGGCAGATTGACTGACAGGCTTCAGAGCAGTAAGCAGGAGTGCAGGGACCTGGTGATGCTGCTGCCATACCACACAAAAATGTAAATATCTTCAAAACTATGCAATAAAAACATGGAAATAATTGCAAAAACTCTCCACACTGCAATGCACATTGGCGAGCGTTATCGCACACAATTTGTGTGCAAGATTCTTGTGCGGTTTTGCATAATGGAAACGCATGCTAAACCAAACGCGACACGGACGTCGCAATCGCATGCACATCGAAAATGGGGGAACTCTCGCGTTCTCTCAAAGGTCACCAGAAAAGCCTCTGGATCATCCTCTGCAGTCATACTGGACAGGAAGCGACACACATGGATGGCTGAGTGGTTATCAACACCTGTAGTCTGAACCTGACCCACCATATGTGAGAGGGGGAACACGTAGCGGGTGCTTAGCTCCCTGAGGTGAGCAAATGAAACCAGTCCAATGGCTTTTCCTTCAAACAGTGGTGTGTTTATTGTTGCTATTTGCAGCTATATACACAGGTGCATAAAAGGGTGCTTGAACAACTCCGGCCAGGACTTTTCCAGCCTCTCTGTTAGACATCCTGCTACAGTACACATACATAGAAATGTCATGGAGAATGAGAGAGTTTACAAAGATAGAAAATAACCACAATAAAGGGGCAGTCAGATGGACTATTCCAGAATCTATTCAACCTTGAATAAATATGAATATTCTATCAATACCAATGGATATCTTGATAAAGTTTATCGTTATTACAAATACATTCCTACATTCATTAGAGACCTGACTCTCACACGCGATGAGAATTGTGCCGACTGGCCATTCGCCATTAGCGAGCAGTCATTTATAGCAGCATTACATAAAAGTACAATATATATCACCAGTCCTTTGGTTCTTTGTGTTCCTCTAATGATTTGAAGTCTATATCAGTAGACTCCTCCTTTAAAGATAAAATAATAGAATAAAAATCACTTTAAATCTTTATGGCTATAAAGGGTCTAATGTTCTGGGGTTAATCCCACGTATAATATATATAACCTTTGTTGATGAATAAGTGGTAGGAGCCCGGTATAGAGCAGAGATTCAATTAAACTGTGAGAGATGGTCAGGGAGGGGGATGAATAAGTGGGAGGAGCCTGTTATATAACAATAGAAACAATAAATATGTAAATAAATCTCCCCAATGTTAACTGAGAAATTGTAATGACTGTGTCTCCCAGCACAATAAAGTATACAGTCCCCTGCACTCTTTCCAAGTGGAGGTGCTTTTCCCATTTTTATTTATAGTTATCTTAAGGTTACACACAAAAATCTTAAGCTGGGTACACACAATGAGATATTTCAGTCCGATCGACGATAGTTCAGCGTATCGGTCGATAGGACCGTAATTATCGCATCTGAATGTGGCCATGCCCGTCCGACCGTTCGGACGAAAGGACGATCGGACTTGGTGGAAAACCTTGTCCGATCGTGCGGTCCTCTGTGGACCGCATGATTGGTCGCGGTAACTGTCGGACGCGGCTGCTTTTGCCGCAACTGACTGTCCTTCCTCCTGGCCGACCGGTCGAAAGTATCGAACAGTCGGTCAAGAGGAAAAATCGCTAGGTGTACCTAGCTAAACTGTTTCTAAAAGCTCTAATACTCCCAAGTACAACGATACCAGATATATGTAGGTACCCCACTTTTCCTGTACAGGCGACCCCCCCCAAACTAAAACTGCACCTTCAAGAATATTACACCAAATTGTTATGGTTAACAACTTCTGACGGTTAACATTGAATATCTACCAAATTACCTAAAATATCCCCACAGCTGAGACTACATACCTGCAGGATATTATGAATGAGGTAAGTTTCGATCAAAATGCAGATACCTGGGCGCAGTTATTCTCTTGAATTTTCCTTTTTTTTCCTCAACTGTAAAATCAGAGACAAAATCAAATGCGAATTTCAGCTTAAAACTGCGGAGGAAAGTTCAAACCTATCTCAAATCTGAAAACCTAACCCCTTACTGAGTAAAACGGTATGCCACATTCATGGGTGTCCTCCGAGACATGGCTACTAACTAACCCAGAGCAAATTCCAAACAGTCTGCAGATTTTCACACAAACACCGCCCTAACTCAAACAATTTTTTTATGCATACCATTAGTGGTGTGGGCGCACTTTTGTGTAGAATTTCACTTTTTTTCCAGATTTTCTGGAAAAATTGATAAAAATACATTTCAAAGTTAAAAATCATGGCAAATTTCCATGTCATGTAAAAAAATCTTGTCACCTAGAAAATACAAAAAGAGAAAAAAGAGACCTCCTTTGATAGTGCAAACAGCTGGTAAAGTGACACTAGTACATTCGGTAAGAAATAGGAAAATAATTAAAATTTAACTTTTATTCAATATGTATTAAAATTACATTTATTTACACACATATAAAACTCCATCTTGGCCATAGTGTCTGGTGTAGGGGGATAGCGGTATAATAGGAGGAAGGTAGTTACTACCCACAGACGTACACAACCCCAAGGAATGGGGGATGGGAGAATCCTCTCCACCCCACAGATCTGAAGTATAGAAAAGAGAAGAAAATCCCTAGGCACACAGTGCTCTCCTAATCAATTTTATGCTAATCTCCAAACCCTACAATAAAGAATGCCAGATGTATCTAAAAAACTAAGATGTAAGATCCAACCATATTCACAAAAAAGGGTATGCTGATTTAGCTAAAACCCTGCATAGCTACTTGTATGAACCAGTTAAACATCACTGATCCATTGCAATAGTATAGTTACACTAAGAGTTGGTCTTTACAAATTACACAAAAAAATCAAGTCCCCCTGATGCGTTTCGCTCTTTATTAGAGCTTAATCATAGATGAAGTGCTAGTGCCTGGGACCCTCCTTATATACCCCTTCCGTTAAGAGTTCCTATAATTGGTTCACCTCATCTCCAATCGTACGCGATTCTAGACGGACTGCCCATGTTTTCAGTGCAAAATCAAATTTGGTGAGACAACAAACAAAACTATACTTAACCAAAACGATGACTCCACTTTTAAGACATTACTTGAATTAGCAAATGAAACAGACATAGATGAACAAAATCAAGGAACAAGTTCACTAGATAATGAACTATCCAACCAATGGTTCGATACAACGGATTTTGATTTAGAAGCTAAAATAATAAAACTCAAATCTAAATTTATGCCTGAACTCTCACATTTTCCTTCTATCTTTGCCTTCTTCAACACAGTATGTCAAAATATCATTTCTATGGTTTCTATCCATCTAACTTATCTGTTTCACAAAATAAAGCACTCAAAGACATAAAATCATGGAAAGATGTTGTAATAAAACCTTCGGACAAAGGAGGCAATATTGTCATCTGGCCCAATGAAATGTACAAGATAGAAATAAGAAAACAATTAATTGATAAAATAACATTTTGTAAGTTATCAGACAATCCAAGAATTTCCTTTTTAAAGGAATACAAAAACCTGATAACACAAGCAAAAGAAGACAATTTAATAAGCAATAAAGAGTTTGCCTTCCTTACTGTTACACATCCTCGAACCTCAACTCTGTACTTATTACCTAAAATTCATAAGAATAAAACAATACCTCCAGGGAGACCTATAGTGTCCGGTAATGGTAATATCACAGAAAAAATGAGCAAACTGGTGGACTGCAAATTAAGACATCATGTCAAACATCTGAATTCTTACGTCAGAGACACCATGGATATGCTCTCCAGAATAGAATCACTCCCTGTAACTAACACAACAATATTGGTAACGGCAGACGTGGAATCATTGTATACCTCCATCGAACATCAGCATGGCATGGCAGCAGTAGAATACTTTTTGGAAAAGGACGCGTTGAATCCATCCAAAAAGAAACTATACTTGAATTTCCTGTACTTTGTCCTGACCCATAATCATTTCATATTTAATAAACATTTTTTGCAGACCAGGGGCACTGCAATGGGCACTTCCTGCGCGCCCACCTATGCCAATTTAGTCTTGGGTCATTGGGAGGAGACACAAGTGTTCTGTGATGAAATTATCCTTTATCAGGAGTGTATATTATTATGGATAAGATATATTGATGATATCTTTATGCTGTGGTATGGTCCTGAACTAAGACTACAGGAGTTTTTGAAAAAGCTAAATAACAACCACTTAAATATTAAATTAACCTCTACGATAGATCATCATAAAATTGACTTTCTGGACATCTCAATTTTAAAAAAAGAAGGGATGCTGCATACGGATCTATATCGCAAGAGTACAGCAACAAACAGTACCTTGCATGCAAAAAGTTTCCACCAAACAAACGTGATATGCTCTATCCCTACAGGAGAATTTCTCAGGCTCAGACGTAATTGTTCTGATCAGGGAATTTTTAAAAAACGAGCAATGGAACTCCAAGAACGATTCAAACAAAGAGGTTACTCAGGTAACATGATAAAAAAAGCCTATATTAGAGCTCTCAAAACTGACCGTAAGGACCTATTGAAACCTAAGAACAGAATACAAACTGATGATTGATCAGTTAGGTTTATCACCAAATTCAATTCCAGTTATAAAGAAATTGAGAATAGCATCCGTAATAATTGGAACATTTTGATAAGTGATAGACTCTTAGCTTCCAAAATCCCTTCCAACCAAGCTTATAAACGGGCTCCCACCCTAAGGGACAAGATGGTATTTAGCCACTTTACAGAAAAGACTGCTGAAACTTTTTCCTCTCAAGAAAAGGCACCTTTAAATGTGGCAGTTGCTGTATGTGTGAAAGAGCTATCCAGAGTAATTCTATAGTGGACAGATTTGGCAAAATACAAAGAAACAATTCTTATACGAACTGTTTGACTAAATCAGTAATCTACGTTATCACATGCCCATGCCTTTTGATGTATGTCGGAATGACATCTCGTAAAATTAAAGACCGACTGATAGAACATGTATCGAACATTAACACAGCCACTGCTTCAAAAGCCCGAGAAGGAAAGTTAACTACGGTTGCAGCACATTTTCTTGCTAAACATGGAGGATCGGCATCCGATTTGCGTTGGCAAATCCTAGAGAAAGTGAATCTAGGTATTCGTGGAGGAGATAGAGATAATAAACTTTTGAGAAAAGAATCCAAATGGATTTTTCTACTTAATACACTGGCACCATGGGGCCTTAATGAAAAAATCCAGTATAGTGCCTTTTTGTGAATCCCCCTCCACAAAAGTAAATATACCGTTATATGGTTTACTTTACCCTTTCATAATTTTAAGCTCTGACAATGAATTGGTGGAAGTTTCATATTTGTAATCAACTTTATTCTTCAGCATGGACATCGGGTTTTGGAATACATTTATAGTTACATACTTACCTGAAGACTTTACGAATTGGATGACAGTTGATATTTCCTTAGATCCATATTGGAATACGGATAGAGTATCTTCTCCATCTTTTTGATCTTCCAATTACCGTATAAGTTTCTTGTTACAATTAACCCAAATTTATATTGATACTCTAACTACTATACAGGGTATACTCAAAGATGTAACCTTGCATAGAGACACCTCCCCCCCTCCTGCATATTTGATATAACAGCATATCTTCCTCTCCATTACGTGTCACTTTCCCTTGAAGTCTCCAATCAGTTACTATGATCCCTTTACCAATGATCACATATGATATTCTCCGTGTAGACGTATTGTGGTATTACACTATGTTCCTCAACGGTCAGTCTCTTTATGTAGTTATGACCCTCAGGGGCGACACAGAGACTAAATGGCAGTCAGCATCAATGGGCAATTATACCCCTGTCTTTACTGCACAGAGGCCGATCATTATCGATTCCTTACTGTAGGAACGTAGCACCAGCACTGTCAGGCGTTGTCATGACAACCAAACTAACAAAGATAAGCCACTCCCCCTGGTTTCTACAGTGGGATGGGCTTGGTTGCAGTTACGGAGATTGATCACAGGACAAGGGCTGTGATTGGACACAGGACTGTCAGCTGACCCGGGGAGTGAGCCGATTCACGGCACCTCGACTGGGCAGGTCCGCATCCATGAGATGTCATTGGACCACGGACGGAACAGCTGTTAGCCAGCATACACCGCCCTCTTGCTTCCATTGGCTACAATCGCTGAGGCGGTACTGAAAACATGGGCAGTCCGTCTAGAATCGCGTACGATTGGAGACGAGGTGAACCAATTAGAGGAACTCTTTTAACGGAAGTATATAAGGAGGGTCCCCGGCACTAGCACTTCATCTATGATTAAGCTCTAGTAAAGAGCGGAACGCGTCAGGGGGACTTGGTTTTTTTTGTGTAATTTGTAAAGACCAACTCTTAGCGTAACTATACTATTGCAATGGATCAGTGATGTTTAACTGGTTCATGCAAGTAGCTATGCAGGGTTTTAGCTAAATCAGCATACCCTTTTTTGTGAATATGGTTGGATCTTACATCTTAGTTTTTTAGATACATCTGGCATTCTTTATTGTAGGGTTTGGAGATTAGCATAAAATTGATTAGGAGAGCACTGTGTGCCTAGGGATTTTCTTCTCTTTTCTATACTTCAGATCTGTGGGGTGGAGAGGATTCTCCCATCCCCCATTCCTTGGGGCTGTGTACGTCTGTGGGTAGTAACTACCTTCCTCCTATTATACCGCTATCCCCCTACACCAGACACTATGGCCAAGATGGAGTTTTATGTGTGTGAATAAATGTAATTTTAATATATATTGAATAAAAGTTAAATTTTTTATTCTTTCCCTATTTCTTACCGAATGTACTAGTGTCACTTTACCAGCTGTTTGCACTATCAAAGGAGGTCTCTTTTTTCTCTTTTTGTATTTTCTAAGCATTTTTTGACCTCCAGCATTCAGCTTCATTCTGAGCAGGAGTAGCAGTGCGTCATTACTTTATCCTTATTAAGTATCAATCACCAAAATGCCCTGAATCAAACGGTATGCCATATGCATGGTTACACACACGCAGATCTTTGTAGAATTTTGCACTTTTAGCAGATTTTCTGAAAATATTAAACAAGAACAAGTTTCAAAGTTAAAAATCCTGCCAAACAAGGTGTAAAAAAGTCCTGCCTTAACAAGGTGTAACCTTCTAAATTTACAGCCCAGTCGTGAGAACTGTTAAACCATGTTTCTGCTATACCTATTACATCATACTTTTCATTCAGCGCCATAATTTCCAATTCACCCATTTTGTCAGCCAGGCTTCTCTCATTTGCAAACATACGTTTTAGATTATGATCCTGTAATTTATTCATACACTTTAATATACATGCCTCCCTATCCCCTATGCTAGCCTCACCCCTTTGCCACCCACCACTGGCCTTTCTACCCCCTGCTTTCCTCCTGGGTTATCTATCCCAGTGAGACTGCTAATACCCCCTTCAAACCTAGTTTAAAATCTTCTCCAACCCTCTATCCATCTTCTTCCCTAAAACAGCTGCACCGCCATCAGTGAGGTGCGACCCATCCCTACTGTAGCCGACAGCAAAGTCTGCCCAGTTCTCTATAAACCCAAACCCTTCTTCCTTACACCACCCTCTTTGCCACGCATTAATGCTCCTAAGCTCCCGCTGTCTCCCTGGCTTAGTACATGCCTGTGGTAGTATTTCTGAAAACACTACCCTGGAGGTCCTTGCTTTTAACTTGGCCCCTAGCTCTTGAAAATCATGTTTAAGGACCTCACCTCCTCCTCTAACTTTGTCATTGGCACCAATGTGAACCAAGAACGCTGCGTCACTCCCAGCCCCACCCAATAATCTGTCTACACAATCCACCACATGTCGAACCCTAGCACCAGGCAGGCAACACACAGTTCGGCATGAAGGGGTCTTGGTGGCAGATTACCCTATCTACCTTCCTTATAATGGAGCCCCCTACCACTAGCACCTGCCTAGTATTCCTGATCCTAAGTTCCTCCTCCCTTGTATCACAGTGAAGTACCCCAACTAGACCACCAGCGGAAGACCAGGGGAAGCCTAAGGGAAGACCCTGGTGAAGGAGGAAGTCCTGTGATGTCACTGGGGTCTCCCTTACCGGTGATCCCCATTTATCAGCAAGGGACTGGCAGTGGAGGAGGGGGACCTACTTTAGGGGCTGCATTCTCCTGATCCCCCCCCCCCCATCGAATTTTATGAAACCAAGGGGGATCGAGGGGGCTAGGGGGGCACTTGAATGCTGCCCCCGATCACCCCTAGCACTTACATTTACATTTTTACATGTGCACTATAGCAAGCAGGCACACCGTGCCTGCTGCTATAGTTCAGTAGTAGCAGATCGCTACTGCACTGGATCACCAGGGAGGAAGTGGGGAAGACTAAGAGGATGCCCCGGATGTCCAATGACGTCACAGGGTTTCTTTTTCCGCTGCGGCTCTGTGGAAATGTAAGTACCGGGAGGCGGTAGGGAATCCCTATACGGTCACTGCATTTGGGCGTAAATATTTTGCGATCTCCCCACCGGTTTCGGACCAAACCGATGGGGGATTGAGGGAGCTAGGGGGGCACTTTAATGCTGCCCCTCAATCGCCCCTAGCAAGCTCCAATCATTTTTTAAAGGGGAAGCCACAGAACATGTATATACGATCTGTGGCTGTTTGAGCTTTTTATCCACAGAATGTATATACACGAACTGTGGCAGTTAAAGGATAACTATAGTCAAAAAACAAATGTTAACCAATCATCAAAAAAGGTTGTTTTTTAGCCCCCATCCTGACAGGTATACATACCCACTCGTCCATTCCTGTGGCAGCCATGCTCAAAGGATATAGTCAAAAACAAATTTTGGCCAATCATCAAAAAATCTTTTTAACCCTTAACCTAACACAGGTACACACACCTACTGACATACTCCTCTATTCCTGTGGCAGCCATACTTATAGGGTAGTTATAGGCAAAAGGCAAATGTTGACAAATCTTTAAAAGTTTGTTTTATGAACCCCCAACCTGAAACAGGTACACGCACCTACTGACCTACCCATCCATTTCTGTGGCAGCCATACTTAAAGGGTAACTATAGTCAAAAAAACACATTTTGACCAATCATTAAAAAAGTTTATTTTTTTTAACCCCCAACCTGACACAAGTACATACCGCTGGATTGGAAAAAAGCCAATGTAATACCAATATTCAAAAAAGGTAGTCGTTCACAGCCTGGTAACTATAGACCTGTAAGCCGAACATCAGTGGTAGGGAAGGTGATGGAAACTTTGTTAAGGGATCATATCCTTGACTTTGTCTCCAGAGATCATCTTATTAGTAGTAGTCAGCATGGATTTATGAGAAATAGATCATGCCAGACAAATTTAATTGGTTTTTATGAAGAAGGGAGTAAGAAGTTGGACTCAGGCACAGCAGTGGATGTGGTATATTTGGATTTTGCAAAAGCTTTTGATACTGTGCCACATAGGCGACTAATGTATAAACTGAGGACTGTTGGCCTTGAAGAAAACATTTGTTCATGGATAGAGAACTGGTTATTGAACCGCAAACAGAGAGTGGTGGTTAATGGAGCTACATCTATGTGGGCTAAAGTTCTAAGCGGAGTGCCTCAGGGTTCTGTACTGGGGCCGCTTCTGTTTAATCTGTTTATAAATGACTTAGAAGGGGGCATTGAGAGCAAGGTCTCTGTGTTTGCTGATGACACTAAATTATGCAGAGCTTTGGAAACTTCCAATGATGTGCAAGTGCTGCAAGCAGACCTAGATAGATTATCAAAATGGGCAGCAGAATGGCAGATGAGATTCAATGTAGATAAATGTAAGGTGATGCATTTGGGATTTAATAATCCCTGTGCCATCTACACCATAAATAACTCTGTGTTAAGTTCATCTGTAATGGAAAAAGATTTGGGGGTTCTGGTAGATAACAGACTTAGCTGTAGCAAACAATGCCAGGTAGCAACAGCTAGAGCTAGCAAGATATTGTCTTGTGTAAAAAGGGGAATAGATTCAAGAGAGAAAAATATTATTCTCCCTCTTTACAAGGCACTGGTAAGGCCTCATTTGGAATATGCGGTGCAGTTTTGGAATCCCATATACAAAAGGGACATCTTGGAAATTGAGGCAGTTCAGAGAAGGGCAACTAAATTAATAAGGGGAATGGAGGGGCTTGAATATGCAGGCAGATTAGACAAGTTAGGGCTGTTTACATTGGAGAAGCGGCGGTTGCGTGGGGACATGATAACCTTGTACAAATATATTAATGGCCCATACAATGAGCTCTCTGGTGCATTGTTCACTAATAGGTCATATCAGAGGACACGTGGACATCCTTTAAGGTTGGAAGAAAAGAAGTTTCATCTTCAGGTTAGGAGAGGTTTCTTTACAGTGAGAACGGTGAAACTGTGGAACTGTCTTCCAGCAGAGGTGGTAATGGCAAGTTCATTGAATAATTTAAAAAAAGGCCTGGATAAGTTTCTAAAACTAAAAAATATTGAGAATTACTGGTATTAATGCATATAGATCTGGTTGATCCAGGGATACTTTCCGATTGCCGTTTGGAGTCAGGAAGGAATTTTCCCCCCCTTTTTAGCTGGTTTTTTTTGCCTTCCTCTGGATCAACTGTTAGGTAGGGTTAAAAAAAAATAAAGTGAATAGGTTGGACTTGATGGACGTATGTCTTTATTCAACCTTAATTACTATGTTACTATATTACCTACTGACCTACCCTTCCATTCCTGTGGTAAAAATACTGAAAGGGCCACTATAGTCAAAAAAACACATTTTGACCAATAATTTAAAAAGTTTTTTTTATCTCCCAACCTGACACAGGTAAATACAACTACTGAGATACCCTTCCATTCCTGTGGCAGATATAGGGTAACTATATACTTGGTAAGTGGCACGTCCGGATGGCGTCAGGGGCACCTCACTTTTCTGCTCCCACCCTTGCAGACCATACATTATACCCAATTCATATAATGAGGAGGCGTCCACACAGATACTATCTGCTAATAGTTTAATGTGACATGTTGCGGGTCCAAACTGACCCTTTCTCAAGCCATTGATAGATGATAGAAACTGCAGGAGAGAGAGAATGTTAGAGATAGAGAATAGATACTACAGGAGAGAGAGAACTAGAAAGAAAGAGGATAGAAACTGCAGGAGAGAGAGAATGTTAGGATAGAAATAGATACAACAGGAGAGAGAGAACTAGAAGAAAGAGGATAGAAACTGCAGGAGAGAGAGAATGTTAGAGATAGAGAATAGATACTACAGAGAGAGAACTAAGAAGAAAGAGATAGAAACTGCAGGAGAGAGAAATGTTAGAAGAGATAGAGAATAGATACTACAGGAGAGAGAGAACTAGAAAGAAAGAGGATAGAAACTGCAGGAGAGAGAGAATGTTAGAGATAGAAAATAGATACTACAGGAGAGAGAGAACTAGAAAGAAAGAGGATAGAGACTGCAGGAGAGAGAGAATGTTAGAGATAGAGAATAGATACTACAGGAGAGAGAGAACTAGAAAGAAAGAGGATAGAAACTGCAGGAGAGAGAGAATGTTAGAGATGAAATAGATATACAGGAGAGAGAGAACTAGAAAAAAGAGGATAGAAACTGCAGGAGAGAAGAATGTTAGAGATAGAAAATAGATACTACAGGAGAGAGAACTAGAAAGAAAGAGGATAGAAACTGCAGGAGAGAGAAATGTTAGAGATAGAGAATAGATACTACAGGAGAGAGAGAACTAGAAAGAAAAAGGATAGAGACTGCAGGAGATAGAGTGTGTTTGAGAGATAAAGGATAGATACTTCAGGAGAGTGTGTGAGAGAGGATAGAGACTGCAAGTGGGAGAGTGAGGATAGAGACTGTGGGAGAGAGCATGAGAAATAGAAGAGAGAGAATGTGAGAGATAGAGAATAGAAACTACAGGAGAGAGAGAACTAAAGAGAAAGAGGATAGAGACTGCAGAAGAGAGAATGTGAAAAAAGACAGACTGCGGGAGATGGAGAGAGTGTTTGAGAGATAAAGGATAGATACTGCAGGAGACGGAGTGTGTGAGAGATAGAGGATAAAGACTGGGAGAGAGAGCATGAGAGATAGATAATAGAGACTGCAAGAAAGAGTGTGTGATAAAGAGAGTAGAGACTACAGGAGAGAGAGGACTAGAGAGAAAGGATAGAGACTGCCAGAGAGAGAATGTGACATTTAAAAAAGAGGGACTGCAGAAGAAAGAGTGTGAAAGAGAATAGAGACTGCAGGAGAGAGAGGAAAGATGTGAGAGATGGAGGATAAAGACTGCAGGAAAGAAAGAATGAGAGAATAGAGACTGTAAGAAACAGAATGTGGAAGAGAATACAGGAGAGAGAATGTGGGGGAGAGGATAGAGACTGCAGGAGAGTGTTTGTGTGAGAGATAGAGGATAGAGACTGTAGGAGAGAGAGAACATGTGAGATAAAGAATAGAGACTGCAGGAGAGAGAGTGTGAGAGATAGAGGCTGCAGGAGAGAGAATGTTATAGATAAAGGATAGAAGAGAGAGTGAATGTGAGAGAATAGAGACTGCAGGAAAGAGAATGTGAGAGATAGAGGATAGGGACTGCAGGTTAGAAAGAATGTGTCAGAGAGGATAGAGACTGCAAGAAAGAGAAGATGTGAGAGATAGAGAATTGAGACCACAGGGGAGAGAGAGAATGAGAGATAGAGGATCTATTATAGTTGTGGGAGTCAATTTTCTCATGTGCATTTTTTACCACATCACAGTTTGACATTCATCATTAACACAAAAATAATTTCAAGCACTAATGGTACTGGAATGCATATTAATAGTGCCTGTGTTAGCTCTTCTCACCTTAGGTACTTTCAAAATTAAACCTAGTAGGTGATATTAACAATCACTATGAAACATTCTTTAGTTCGAAGTAAATCTTATTGCACCTCTTTGCATCAGCCTTTAAAGCTTCTGACCCGTGACGCATGCCGTGCCGATGCGTTTCAGACGATAATCGCAAAGAACGGGTTTAAATATGAAGTAATTGAGAGAATGGTAAAATGTACATAAATAAATTTAATTGCAGAAATTACTTTGTCTTGACGTATGTGTACTTAAATATGCTTGTGAAGGTTTTCATTCATCCAGGTCATGGTATATCTGTTGTATTCAATTAGATCAACTGGACTTGAAATGTAGTTCTTGAAGACGTTTCGCTATTCATCCGACTGGCTTTCTCAATTCAGAATGACTTGTACAAGAATCTGTGGCAATTATGTACCCTGGAAAATCTCAATTAGCATATCACAGCCAGGTGTTAAGGGTGTGATAGTGGCTAAGAGGTGTTATAGGAACGCCCAGAGTATGGTGTTAAAACAGCATTGTACATGGCAGACAGTTGGTGTCGACGGTGGGAAGTTCTAAGCATCACATCCAGAACTCTCAGGATTTCACCAACAAGATTGAAGATATAGTACTTGGTGCAGAAGAAACTATGGTGTCCTATGATGTGACACCTCTCTTCACTTGTATACCCACCAAGGAGGCTGTTGACATGGTGAGAAAACGGCTGGGCCAAGACAGCACTCTTACCAGCAGAACTGATCTCAACCCAGAACAGGTGTGTTCCTTGTTGGACTTGTGCCTGAATACCACCTATTTCAAATACAGGGATAAGTTCTATAAGCAAAAACATGGATGTGCTATGGGATCTCCAGTTTCACCCATTGTGGCCAACCTTTACATGGAGGAGGTATAAAAACAGGCGCTTAATACATTTAAGGGCATAGCACCCAGCCACTGGTTCAGATATGTTGATGACACCTGGGTTAAAATCCACCAGAAGGAAGTACAAGCTTTCACAGAACACATTAATGCGGTAGACCAAAACATTAAATTCACAAGGGAAGAGGTACAAAACAACAAACTGGCTTTCTTGGACTGCTTGGTTAGAAGTTAAGGAAAATGGTAAACTGGAAGTAGAGGTTTACAGAAAACCAACACACACAGATCAGTATTTGATGTTTGACTCCCACCACCCTTTAGATCACAAGCTGGGTGTATCAGAACCCTGCAACACAGAGCCGAGAACACCCCACTAGCACAGAGGCGAAGGCTAAAGAAATTAAACATCTCAGAGGAGCCCTTAAAACTTGTGGATATCCAGACTGGGCCTTTGTCAAAAGAAGTAGAAGGAAAGAAAAAGAACACAAATATCAACAGTGAAGGGGAAAAGCAAGACAGGGGGAAGACATGGTCATCCCATATGTGCAGGGGTCTCCGAGAAATTAAGAAGAATTTTCAAAAAACATCGTATCCCTGTCTGCTTTAAACCGAACAACACACTGAGGCAGCAATTGGTACATCCGAAAGACCCAATACCTAAACACAAGAAAAGCGACATCATATGCAGTGCAGTGCAGTGAAGAATGCTCTGATTTGTATGTGGGGGAGAACAAAACGCACTGCATAACGTATGGCCCAGCACAGAAGAGCCAATTCCTCGGGTCAGGACTCAGCCGTGTATCTGCCTATTAGGATAAAGGACATACCTTTGAAGATTGTAATGTAATATACTGGCGAAGGAACGTGACTGGTTCAAGAGAGGTGTTAAGGAGGCCATTTATGTGAAAAAAGAAACCAAGCCTAAATAGAGGTGGGGGGGTTCGACACCCAACTGTCTGCCATGTACAATGCTGTTTTAACACCTTACTCTGGGCGTTCCTATAACACCTCTTAGACACTATCCAATCACACCCTTAACACCTGGCTGTGATATGCTAATTGGGATTTTCCAGGGTACATAATTGCCACAGATTCTTGTACAAGTCATTCTGAATTGAGAAAGCCAGTCGGATGACTAGCGAAACGTCTTCAAGAACTACATTTCAAGTCCAGTTGATCTAATTGAATACAACAGATATGTGTACTTAAAGAATTAAATCAAGGGGTGAATAATTGTTTGTTAATCATATAACATTTAAAATTGTTTTAAATGGAAAATAACTAACAGGCAGATGTAATACTTACCTCCATGCTTTTACTTCAGGGTTCCCACAGTGCAGTATTCACTTGGCCTTAGTTACTGCATCACGAGTATCCGGAAGCTAAAGAGCTAGTAGGTAACGCCTCAATTTAAAATGCATTCATTTTCTTGCTACAATGTAGCGCTAACCAGATATTACATCGGGAAGCATGAGTTTAAATCCTTTTTACCCAATTGCATGTAATATTACATCTCCCTGTAAATCTTTATTACTTGCACATAATAAATAGTTGAGAGGTCCACTTCCATATGGTCTTTACCACCTGTAGCATTATATTTCTTGTTTTTGTTTTGAATGTCGATTGCACTGCTGGAAAGGAAATTGTTCTCCTTTAGAAATGATTAGAGTCTGATGTTCTCTGCTTGAGAGAAGCATCTTGTTTTAAATAGCAAGTTGTGTTTTTCTTTTAGTACTGTTTTTCACTCTAAATAACCGCAATTCATGAGCAAAATAAAGTTTAACAATCTGTTTACAATAAATAATCAGCAATAACCTATAACCAGTAAGTAAATATGTAAAAAAACTAGGTTTGTCTCTGCCCCACTTACCATAGTTTTTAAATGCATTTAATTACCGTATATACTCGAGTATAAGCCTAGATTTTCATGCTTTAAAATTAGCCTGAAAACGTAACCTCCGTTTATTCTCAGGTCAAGTCTAATTTAGATCCAAATGCTGTAACCAGTAGGTGGCTCTGTGTTAAAAAAAAAAAACTTTACCTGCATAGAAAGTTACAGGAGCTGATCTGCATTTACACTCCTTCCTGCTTCCTGTTGTCTGGCTGCTGAACTCACTCAGCACTGTCACTGCTCATTTGGATGCTGTAAATCTGATGGGTCTCCTCAGTTTGGGGCAAAACATGGCTGCTAGTTCAGTGCAAATGACAGCTTGAAACTACAACTCTCAGGTGACATTTTTAACTATTGGGGTCAGAGAGTCCTTTACTATATGGGGGTCAGAGTGCCCTTTACTATAAGGGGGTAATGAGAATTGTAAATGATGGTAAGCTTGAGCTTAAGTTTATTAAACCTTGCCACTCCACATGTTTAGAAACTACAATTCCCAGCAATCAAAGCATGCTGGGGGTTGTAGTTTCCAAACATCTGGAGTGCCAAGGAATTGGGGGTTTCTGGTACTGGATTTGGCTATTACTGTATGAGATTAATGTATGGGAATTCTGCTGTCCATTTAAAGGGCAACTTAAGCCACAAAACAATACAGAATCAGAAGGCAGTAGTGGTCATAATTTCTACCCTCGACTTATACTCAAGTCAATCATTTTTTACAAATTTTTCAGGTAAAAATACTCAACTTATAAACAGATCGACTTATACTCGAGTATATACGGTAATCATTTTGAAATTTATAGGAATAACACTATTTTAACTGTTACTCTTATATAGTTTTTATTCTTGCAGCTATAAAATAAATTTTGACATTTGGCAATGAAACAAAAAAGAAAAGTTACTCTAACTCTTTTCCCTCTTATCTTGCAGTAATGCAAAATGTTGTTTTTTTGTTTATAAGACTATTTAAACTTTCTATTTTGTTAAATATTGTCCCCATAGCACAGCAGACTATTTAAATGGCCACTAAACTTTATTTAACTTTTCTTGTTAACTTTTACCCCCTTAAATATTCTTTAAAAAAATCTATATTTTCTAGGGTGGTGGGTAGGATTACTCACACTTCTACTTCACAATCTATGCAACTAAAAGATCATGAGGGTTATTCAATAAAATCAGATGTTAGCTTTCAAATGTTACATAAGTTCTGATTGGTTGGGGTAAAATTAGCACCATTTTAAAAGATAAGAACTTTTATTGAATCTCCCTGCATGTGTTGGCAAAGATTGCTGTTTGTAAGTAGAAGTTAGAGAAACGTTAGTGCCTTTAGGTTAGTTGATAATTACAAAGCATTGATAAAAGAGTCGGTATTTTTTTATATATATTATGAGCCATTATATACTAAATGCAGTATAAAAAAAATCTTAAAATTTTCTTTAGATAAGCATGCTTTCTACTAAACATCTTGGTAAACTTTACTGTCCCTGCCATTGATGTCCACCTTTCTACCAAAATAATTACATTTCCTAGACCTGCCTTAGTCAACAAATCTTTTTAGTAATGTGAAATGGAAACATCTAGAGCAGTTGTTCACAAACTTTTCCAGACCATGGCGCACTTGTCAATGCAAATTTTTCTCGAGGCCCATCTGTATTCTAAATTTGTAATTACCCATATTTTATGCACTATACAATGTATATTGTATTTGAATCCATGTTGTGTAAAGTTACACTACAATAACAGTTGTCATTTTATCATAATATATATTTTTAAAGTACAAAATAACAAAAATGTAAGTTAGACTGGTCAAAATCAGTGGCGTAAGTAAATAGTAAGTTGATAGGGGAGGTTTCTGCATACCCTATCAGCTGTTTTTAAACAGCTGATCATGTGTATGAAGGAAACATATGTGCGATCAGCTGTTTAAAAGGCCAGAACCATACCAAAAGTTCAGGTCCGGTCTTTTAAACCGGAAACATATGCGCAATCAGCTGTTTAAAACCAAAACAGCTGATCGTGGACTTCTGGGGAGGGGGGGTGACCTCCAATCTCACAGGGTGGCCTGGGTCCCTGCAGTTACGTCCCTGGTCAAAATATTTCTACCACCAAAATTCTAAGGCACAACCTTTGAGAAACCCTGATCTAGAGACTGCAATAACTGAAACGGAGCTGAAGAAAGAACAGGACTGCTAATGGCCTCTAACTGTATTAAAAATATTTAGTCTCTCAATCTATAGCAATTGGGACCCTAGAAAATATACCTCTGGAAAAATGTATTAAAGCCAATATTTAATAACATTTTTTACAAAGTTCACTTGTAAAATTTTTCAAGAATTTACTTGTTTCAGCGTACATGGAGTCTTAACTTCTACCAACAAAGATATTGACTATTTTTCAGTGTGTGTCTTTTAAATTTAAAAATGTTTTACTGTAGTATTAAGGTTTTCTCATGTATTTTAAAATGCAACATGTTTAGAGAAATAGAAAAACACTAAAATCAAAATCTGCAGCTTAGGTAGAACAAGCTCATTACATGGGTTTATGGTTATGGATCTGTGCTATCCCCCTCAAAAGCTTACATATGAACAGTAATTAGCCAGATTGCAAGAGGAGAAATTAATAAAAAAACAAAAACATCCTGTTAAGTGAGCAAATAAAGTTTAGTGTTAAAACAAGTATCATTAAAAAATATGCATCCAGTGTGTGGCCAGCAGTATACAGGGATGGGGTTTTAAATATAAACTAAGAACACTATTTTTTCCTTCAGGAATCTCGCCATTCCATGTATACAATACCGAATGTCTGAAAGCCGAACTTAGGCTTATACTCGGGTCACTCGCCTCACTCACTCTGCAATCCGTTTGCCGCTTGCTCCGCATCCACTGACGGCGTATCAGTGGATGCGTAGCGAGAGGCAGCCGGATTGCAGACGAGTGCCCAGGCAAGTTAACACTCTCCTCCACTGAACTGGGGGTGAGGGGTCAGCCTGAGGGTGCATGGTGCTACTGCAGATGTTTAGAAACTACATGTCCCAGCTACTAAAGCATGCTGGGAGTTGTAGTTTCCAAACATTTGGAGTGCCAAGGAATTGGGAGTTACTGTTTGGAATTACTGTCTATTTAAAGGATAACTATTGCCTCAATGCATTTTTTTTAGTTGCTTTAAAACGAGTAAAGGTATGTAGCCCTCCCCATACATTTATTTACTGATTTCGAGCCTCTCTCTGCCTTCAATTAGCCTCCAATTAGCCATGCTGTGAAGGGGGTGTAACGATTCTGTCTGCCTCTGTCTCTCAAAGCTAGCATGTGAGAAAACTCCTCCACCCACCCTTGATCAGCTTGATTATGTAGGCTGTATCCTAGCAATTTCAAGTTTGCTTGACTGGCAGAGGAGGAGGAGAGAGGTTGTAACAGACATTCCCACCAGCCAATGACAAGTGATATGTTAACCATGGCCCTGGGCCATCTAGGAAGCGGGCTTTTACCACTCATTTTGCTGTGTGATATCTAAGGGTGGGCAGCACGGCTGTAAGTGTGAGTAAACGATTTCAGCTGCTGGAAGTGTGGACATGTTATGGGGGTGATGTTGTGTTTTTTTTGGTATTGTTGTCCTTTAAAGGGCAATTAATGCTTCAAAACAATACAGAATCAGAAAGCTGGTATCTATTGTTAAAAAGGTTGCCTTCTGATTCTGAATTGTTTTAAGCCTTTAGTTGCCCTTTAAATGGACAACAGAATTCCTATACAGTAATAGCCAAATCCAGTATGTCTATTAATGTATGGGAATTCTGCTGTCCATTTAAAAGGCAACTAAAGCCTCAAAACAATACTGAATCAGAAGGCCGTAGTGATCATCGTTTCTACCCTCGTCTTATACTCGAGTTGATCAGGTTTTACTATATTCAGGTAAAAATAGGTACCTCAGCTAATACTCTGGCGAAAGTGGTCAGGTGTATTTGTTAATTTAATGTATTATACAGTGTAACACGCTCCAATGATAATAGAAGATTTACGTTTTAGTAAAATGGTTTGTTCTAAATAAATTTTTACCATTTCTAGGCAGAAATACTGAGTGACATAACTTTTTTTGCCTTTCGGAGTGTTTATTTTCTAAAAAGTATGTTTTCATTTGAAATAGTAATTTTTTCTTATTTTTTCTTTTTACCGTGTAGGAAGAAGGAGATTATGGAGACTCTATTGATTTCCGTAGAGGAGGTGATGGTCAACCAAGGAGATCTACTCGACCTACCCAGCAATTTTATCAACCACCAAGAGCACGGAATTGACTGTTAAGGTGACACATGACTAGAATTGACATCTGTAAAGTTTTTTAACTATTTTTTTTAAAACACCAGGGGTGTGAGTGATGTATCTGGCTATCTGAAATATGGATTAATATTGCTTTTGTTACTAATTTGGTGTATAGTATATTGAATACATATAAAAGAAGAGAAAATAAATATAGTAAATATTAAAGAAGAGTGCACCAGAAACACATTGAAAAATTGCATTGTAATTCATTTTTTTTTGTAGTGGGAGTCTCCACCATGGCTGACAAACGTCCATTACAGGCATGGATTGGTTTATGTATGGATATCCGGTCAGGCATCGTTGATGATCCGGCGGCACTCAAGTAATTGTCCATACAGGAACCAATACTTGTCCGTAATGCATATCAGTAGGGTATTGTGGAGGCATTTTCACATCTGTACCTATCGTAATTGAGGGACTTTAACTGGTCATGTCATTGCCACTCTTTCTAGTAGATTTTTCCAAATGTTACAGGTTGCATCTCAGGGATGATGCACTGTTTGGTTTGGCTAAATATGGGCAAAACATACTGAAAATATAATTTTCGGTCAAAGGAAAATCAATGTCTTTCATCACCACCCTACTTTCGTTCCTGTTGCTGTCTGATATACCCAAGTACTTACTTTTCCAGATCTACTATATCAAGTGATCTCTGTCAAGTTAGTGGGGTCTTACTGTCTTCTTTTAGGGCACGTAAGGTTTTGTGCTACAAAGTAGCACAAAATTTAATATTAACAAAATTGCATTGGGTACCCGGCACTATTAATGGTGTAAAGTGTAAAGCCCAGCCTAACCCAATATTACATAATAATTTACCCATACTAATCTGTCACACAAGGTGGTAAATAAATGTTTCTATGTGGTAAATGATGTGGTAGCATCTTGGTGAGTTGGCTTACTATCATATTTAGGTTTTTCACCATCTCTGTACTGAAGTAGTTATGAATGAAAAAGTATTTTGATGTTTTTTCAAATAATTTTACAAAACACATATTGACAGCATAACACTTCAATAACAGAAATGTACACATTTATAGATAACCCATCACTTTGTCAAAGAAGCAAAATTTGTAGTGCAAAAATGTAAATCTTTCACAAGAAAATTGCATCCACCATTGTTTATTAGTCCATAGAGCACTTAGCTTTTCTATTATCAGTTTCATCTAATTTTGTCATTTTTGCTGTGGGTACCAATACTTTTAGCCCTGTCTGTATTTGGCCTTTGTAACTGTGCATTCTTTTATCTAGTCCTAATTACCATTTTCTAAAAATGGAAAATAATAATAAAAAAATAGTTGCACATGACATTCTTCACCAAAGATCCATGTATTTGAAGGTATCGTGACTGGGTGTTTATCTTTTTTTCAACAGATATATCCTGAAAATGTCATAAAGGAAATGGAGGCTTTCTGCTGTTTTGGAATAAGTGGTATATTTTTCTAAAGAATTGGCTTGTGCTGTGGTATTGATTCTTACACTGTAAAGGAAAAAAGTAGTAATGAGTTTGAAGGTGCTGTAGCTAAACAGTTTTCATTATTCACTAACTAGTTACAATAATTTGTAAAATAATTCTTTTTAATGCATTAATAAAACCACAATGCACTCTGTTGAATTGTCTTTTTGTTCTTATTTTTTTTACCTTAAGACCAAAACTGCTTAAAGGATAACTGTATTGCCTCAATGCATTCTTTTTAAAAATCTCTTAAAAAAGAGTAAAGGTATGCAGCCCTCCCCATAAATTTTTTTCCTGATTTTGAGTCTTTCTGCCTTAAATTAGCCTTTAATTTTCAATGCTGTGAAGGGGGCATAACGGTTCTGTCTGCCTCTGTCGCTCAAAGGTAGCATGCAAGAAAACACTCCATCCATCCAGCTTGATTATGTAGGCTGTATCCTAGCAACAGGACATTTCAAGTTTGTTTGACTGGCAGAGGAGGAGGAGAGAGGTTGTAACAGACATTCCCACCAGCCAATGACAAGTGATATGTTAATCAGGGCCCTCTGGGAGGCGGGCTTTTAGCACTCATTCTTGCTGTGTGATATCTAGGAGAGGGCAGCACGGTTGTAAATGTGAGTGAGCAATTTCAGCTGCTGGAAGTGTGGACATGTAATGGGGGTGATGTTATGTTTTTTGATATTGTTGTCCTTTAATGTAATAATGTATGTCCTTGCACATAGTAGCTGATAAGAAAGCTCATTTCTTCCTGAATGAAGCACAATGTTTCCATAAACTGTAAACTCTTATGTTGTATTAATGCACATTGCATTATGGCATGTAAAATGCATACTGTATGTACTGTACATGAAGATAAAAACTCACACCTGGCACTCAAACTTCCATGAACGCACTCCATATGGTGAAATAAAATCTTTATTTGCCATATTATTGATCTATTGATTTTATTGGAGATTCTGATACATCAATACTTAAAACGTCTTTGTTCTTCCATTTTTTGTGCTTTGTATGTTTTGAGTGTCAGTTAAAGGTGAAGTGTAGCACTTGTGTAAATTACAGGAATTGTACACTATAAAAATGATACACTTTGCCTCATTTCAATCTATGAACGAATACATGTAAGCAGTACTTGTGTTTGTGTTGCTGCTTGACTTCAATCCAGTACTTGTTTTGCTTAAAGGGGAACTGTGGTCTCCAAACTAGTTGAGTTTAAATGAAAGGCCAGTTTACTACCTTTAAAACAAGCCATCAACCACCTCTCTACGTGCTCCACAGCCCAAGATATAAAGAAATGACTGACCAGAAAGTTAATGGGTGGGAGGCTGACATGTGACATTCCTAAGGCTTCTCCTGCACAGTGCTGCCGGGGAGCACAGCCTCAGACTCCCTCAGTGTGTGAGGGAGACAGGAAGTCCCTCCTCCTATCTGCTGTGTGAAGGACCTGCAGCTGCAGAGAAGGTAAGGGAATCTACAGCCCTTCTCTCTCACTATATGAAAACTGCCTTTTTAGGCAGAGTTCTCACTCTGGGGTAGGAAGGGTGTTAGAGTGGCCCACAGCACCTGTGAGCGGGTGGGGCTTAGGCACCCATGAGTGGGCAGGACCACAGCACCCACGGGTGGGCGGGGCCATGCCACCCGTGAGTAGGCGGGGCCACATGGGGCTGAAAGGGAATGGGCCAAAGGGGGCCTGCAACTAGGGGGACCATGGGGTCCATGAGTGGGAGGGACCAGGGGGGCTGTAAAGGGGAGGAGACACAGGGCAGATTGACTGACAGGCTTCAGAGCAGTAAGCAGGAAGTGCAGGGGACCTGGTGATGCTGCTGCCATATCACACACAAAAATGTAAATATCTTCAAAACTATGCAAAATAAACAATGGAAATAAATTGCAAAAACTCTCCACACTGCAATGCACATTGCGAGCGTTATCGCACACAATTGTGTGCAAGATTCTTGTGCGGTTTGCATCATGGAAACGCATGCTAAACCAAAACGCGAACGGACGCGCAATCGCATGCACATCAGAAAATGGGGGAACTCTCGCGTTCCTGCGATTTTCATTTTAGCGAAAAACACACTAATGTGGCCTAGCCTTTAGTTTGCATTTAAATTCCTGTATTTCCCCAATTTACCTAAAAACTGTTGCCTAAATAATTCCTAAACAAAGGTACACCTTTGTGAAGTCAGTAAAATGAACAATTACAACAATTGGTGACATTATTTCTTTTCCTTTCACCTGCTGCTGGTACAGTTCTTAATTTGTCATTAAGGGAGAGATGTTAAATGTTCAGCGGCACAGTCCTCATACCTTTCAGGCTGCCATGTTGTGGAAACCCTTAATTATCGTTGGTTTTTGCACTGCAATGTAGTCCAAAAGCTTTCCCCCCTTTGCATCTGGTGCCTGGCATCATAACCGTAAAAGGAACAGGCACAACTACTTAAGCATAAAGCCCACACTAACTCAATATTACTATTAGGTAGTGCGGATTTTACACGTATTTCTCCAATACCGACTGTTTTTGCATCTTCTCCTGTATTACTTTACATTTTTGAGAGACTCGCTAAGGGATTTATTATACAGGTCTGATCAGACTTACAAATCCTTGAACAAACATCCATAAATCTATTTAGATTCTAAATAGATTCTTAACACCAGTGTTAATAATGCTACAAAAAGAAAGGGCCAAGGTGTGATTGATGGGTTAGTAGCAGGCTGGAAAAGTTACTTTAATGCTGGTGTTATCTGCAAGATAAGTCAAAATTGAAACTCTGAAAAACAAGTCTGATTATAACCTTGTGCTACATAAATACTGTACAATGTTTGCATCAAAGTCCATCAACATCATACAAACATCATACAATGGTGTTGCAATGGCGCAAAGTTTATTTACCAGAAAATTCTTAAAATATCGCAATCTATTGGAGAAAAATGTCACAATTATTAAAATGTTGCTAAAGCTGGAGAATAGTAGCCACGACTAATATAATGTATATAACATATTCTTGAAATGTCAAAACAATAAAGTAATATAAGAAAAATCAAAGGTACCTGGAGCGTGCTAATGTTTGAGTATTTACAGCATGGATACCTGTATTCTGTGAGGTACCTGGTAAAGATTTATTGTTTTGTTTTGGGATGAGTTCACATGGACTTTGTAACCCTTATAATGTAGTCTTGTAATTTGATTGAAGCATTGTCGATCTTCTTACGTAAACCTATGCGAGTGTAAAATGTTCTGGTAATAAATGCATTCACAATTTGAATTTTGCATAGTGTATAAAGGTATTTTATAATTTCCATGTTACCACTTAAAGAATTAAGTACACTACAAAATCAAATTAAGTGTAATGGAAGCTGCATCTTTAACTAATCATCTCTTCCCCCCCCTTTATTTTTCTAGGCCCCTCCCGAGCCTACCTGGGATGATTTAAAGTGGTATGACTTCCAAGACTTCCTGGCTCTTCTTCTTGTGGAGGTCCAAGAAAGCATGGTCGATTTGTGCGGAGCGCGCATGACATTGACATCATTCACGCATGCGTCCATGTATGTTTTGATGTCGTGTGCACCGCACAAACGGACCGTGCTTTCTTGGACCTCCACAAGAAGGAGAGCCAGGAAGTCTCAAGGGGCGGGGCTTAACACACAACAATGAGGATCCAAGATGTCAGGAACTTTAGATCATCACAGGTAAGCTAAGGAGGGACCTAGAAAAAAAAAGGGGGGTGATGATTAGTTAAAGCTGCAGCTTCCATTACACTTAATTTGATTTTGGAGTGTACTTATCCTTTAAGTATATGCTTAGGGGGCAATGCAATATGCTGACCTGACGCAGCTTACCTGCCCGAGGTCCCCCAATGCAAAAATCCTTGTGAGATTTAGTACATCACAGGATCTCGAAAGGGGTAACTGCGCCAGATTACGTATCCTAGGCCAAGGCATTAAATTTTGCGATACATAGTAGTACAAAACTCACCTTAGGAGATTTAGCATTTCCTGTGTCTCGCCATTTCCGCATATTTTTGGAAATGGGCTCAGGCACTGCAGACTTGGTGTAAAACTTACGCTAACCTGATAATACACTGGGTAGTGTGGGTTTTACACTGACTTGGACATTTAGGGCATGAATTTGCTATATTAGGGAAGAAAAGATATTATTTTTTAATAGATATTGCTTTTTTTTAAAGAATCTATTTAGCGTTTAGTGGCTTTATGTAATAATTCCTTTCCTGTATCTTTGTTCTACACCTTTTAACCTTTATGCATTTTTTATTATTACAGGAACAAAGCTGTGCCTCCATTAAAACCAGTTTCCAGGGCACATTAATAATATGTGCCCGTCCAGTTATTGTGTATTTGAGTCTAAACATATACAGACTGAATGTTACAAAATTGAAGTAAAACCTTGGTAAAAGCACCATTATTTTCAGACCGCTTTTGTAATTCAGTGCTGTTTAGAAACCAGCTAAGTCATGTGTTTTCTCTTTTAGTGACACAAAACACATTGTTACTACACTCATTTGGCTGGAAGAAATAGCCTGCATTATAACTGCTGAAGATGAGAATCAAATTCTTGGTTCAGTTAACTCTGCAGGAGACAATTACTTCAAATAAGTTACCTTTCTTCACAATGAGTATTGCTCTTTTATGTTTAAATGGTGCATTCACAGGGCTCAGCACAAAAAAAGTTTATTTTAATTATTTGGAGTTGGTATAAAGAGAATAACAAGTTTTTTTAATGAATTGATGAGAATGCAGAATGGCTATTCCAGTTGCTTTATGTGTAATAAGGGCTACTGCATTCCTTAACATTAGCAATGTATTTTGAAACATCATTTGCCTTATAAACAAACCTATAGTTTACTGGCAGACAGATTGCTTTGAAAGTTGCCATATTCTATAAATACCACTTAACAAATGTTTTTTATGCTATTGCTATACTTGGTATAGTTAGATCGGTTAAGCTGCCAACCGGTCACTATTGACTCCCTATACTAAAATTTTTTAGACGTGGCCGAGAGAACTTTCAGCCGACAGCAGTAGTAATACACATGCCTGATAGTCTGTTTCTCCACACATGCAGCCAATCTCGATATTTAGTGCATTCAAGCGACTTAATGTGTTTTTATTGAATTTTATTTGGATACTGAATTGTGTGGTAGCACCACGGTAAAAGAGAAACTATGAAGGAGTGTTTGTCCACTGTTTCTGTGATAAATGCAGACACACTTCACATGCCCTTGAATGCCCTGGTGCTACTTTTAAATCATAACATAAAATATTGAAAAATATAGCAGAGCACAGGTCTTATTTAAAAAAATGTATCAATTTATGTTGTTGTGCAGGTAATGTTTTTTTAGGTAAATTTATGAAGCTAAATAACATGAGGAACAAAATATAAAACATAAACCACGCACACACGTTGATGTCACCCTTCTTATGTTTTGGTATTGGGCCTTTCAGATGCACCAGTTGCTGCCTCTGTGTGTTTGATTTAAAGCAGACAGGGATATGGTGTTTATTGCTGCTACATATGGGATGACCATGTTCATTTGATAAGCTTTTAAACATCTAATCAAACCTGTTTCTGGATCTAGGAGTACTATCAATACCTTAAAGGGGAAGTTCAGTGCAAATACATATGCTTTTCAGAAAAAAGCAGTATTTTTTCATCCCAATGACCTTAATCTGACCATTCAGGATTGTGTCTGTGTATAAATAAATGCAACCGAAATACTGACTTCCTGTTTACAGGACCCCTAGTAGAGACCGTTATGGTTTTGCCCTTGACCCAGCACCTGGGCTGATTCAGTTGCTCAGTAGAGATCTGACCATCTTTGACCCATCCAACAGCCAATCAGTAGGAATTGCTGTTAGGAACATTCCAAGGATGTGTTGCATCCTGGGAAAAAGGACAGTTAGAACTTGAAATGTCAGCTCACTAATGTCAACAGCAGGGAACAGCAAAGAGTATGAAATCAGCTGATTTTTCAAAATGGGAGAGAATATGTAGAATAACTAAGAAGGCATTACACAAACTAACGATTTAACCAATATTGACAATTTCCACTGAATAAATGTGCTACTATGTATTCACAGTTATCAGACATTCAAATTGACCTTTCATAGAAACTAGACTGTAAATTATTATACAAATAAAGGTTATTATCTATACATTATTATAAATTTGCATAAATCAGACTTAATTGCTGCAGCTTAATAGACCATAAAGTTAAAAGGTATTCACTTGCATTCACTACAGTGATGCAGTAGTATTTAAAGGGGAACTGTGGTCTCCAAACAAGTTGAGTTTAAATGAAAATGAGCCATCAACCACCTCTACGTGCTCCACAGCCCAAGATATAAAGAAAAATGATTCGACCGACAGTTAATGGGTTGGAGGCTTACAGTGACATTCCTAAGGCTTTCCTGCACAGTGCGCCCGGTGAGCACAGCCTCAGACTCCCTCAGGTGTGAGGGAGACAGGAAGTCCCTCCTCCTCTCTGCTGTGTGAAGGACCTGCAGCTGCAGAGAAGGTAAGGGAATCTAAAGCCCTTCTCTCTCACTATGTGAAAACAGCCTTTTCAGGCAGAGTCTCACTCTGCCTAAAGGTGTTTCACACGAGTTTCAGTGGGGGTGGGGGGTAGGGGGGGTGTCAGAGTGGCATACAACACCTGTGAGCGGGTGGGGCCACATGGGGCTGTAAGGGAATGGGCCAAGGGGGGCCTGCAACGGAGAGACCATGGGGTCCATGAGTGGGAGGGACCAGGGGGGCTGCAAAGGGGAGGAGACACAGGGCAGATTGACTAACAGGTTTCAGAGCTGTAAGCAGGAAGTGCAGGGGAACGGTGATGGGCTTGCCTATACAAACATAAATGTAAATATCTTCAAAACTATGTAAAATTAACAATAGAAATAAATTGCAAAAACGCTCAGGAGAGCAATTCCTATCAATTTACCTAAAGTTATTTTTGGACCACAGTTCCTCTTTAAATGTTTAACCCAATACTGTAGATTTCCCTCTGTGGCAGCATTTTAGCTCTGTTCCCTCCCCTCCTAGGGATAGAGATGTGATCAATAAACTTCAATATACGGGGCATGGCTTAACACCCAGTGCAGATGGCAGCTCAGTGAAAGAGCTCCTCCACAAACTGAGGGTTTAACACAACAAAAAACTACTGAGGAAACTCCCAAAGCCAACCACTGGCCACTGGAACATACTGGCAACAAATATGGGCAAGAGGCAAGGAGAAAAAAACAAAAATGCCAAACTTACAGACTTTTACATTGCAAAGTCTGAGAAGTGTGACAAAATCCAAGATGGCGCCGACACAACTCTGGATTCATCTCCAGCTCACAGCAGCAGACAGGAGACAGATTCACCTGGGTTTTATGTCGTGGGGGGAGGATTCCTCACAGACATATTTTATCAAATTTTGCGGGGCAACCCGGTGTGCATAGATCGTTTGTTGAGGGGGAGGGTGGTGTGTTAATAGCTTTTTTCACATGGACAGCGAGGGGAGGGATGGCTGGATCCAGGTCTGGGCGATGAGCTTTTTTGCGTGAATAGCGTTTCTCTAAGGAATGTGCGAAAAAAATTGTCTGGGATTGATTCCTCCATGATGCCGAGGCGGCAAAGCTTGGGGTCCAAGCCCACCGGGAGGCCCATGTGGTCGTGTAGGAACTTGAGCATCTGTAGCCAAGAGCCCTGGATCTTGGGGCAGGCCCAGATCATATGGTAGAAACTGCCGGGAGCTAAAAGACATTTTGGGCAGCGAGGGTGAGTAAGCTCTATGGAGAATATATAGTTCAGTTAATCTGTCAGAGGCCCTGGGTGACACTGATGCATAACAGCCAGTGCTTGTCCAATCCCACCCATCCATAGGTCCCAGATCAGCTTCCCAAGTTGTTTTTTTTCCTATGGGCAAGCGTATTCGATGAGGGGAGCTGAAGTCCGCGGTATAATTTGGAAAATAGTCCTGATGGGGTTGCATTATTTCGAATTTTAAATATGGGGTTTTTGGTAAAGTCCAGGGGGTGTCCTTGAACTGAGTTGGAATGGGTGTCTCACTTGCAAGATCTAAAAAATAGGGGATTAGGTAGTTTGAATTCACTCTTCAATTGGTCAAATTCTTAAATATGTGTTGTCGACTAGTTGAGAAACACTGGGTATTTTTGGTTTGACCCATATCTCAGGGTACGGGACTGAGGTGAATTCGGGTAGATGTCTGTTGTACCACAGAGGGTGTCTCCATTAATAACTGGGATCTTTAGTAATTTGGTTGTTGCATCCAGGTTTTCAGTGCCTGGACTAGAAGGGGAAGGGTTATTTTCAGACATTTGCGTGCCCCTATAGCCTCTTGCGATAGGTCGAGAATACTCAGGTTGTAGTTTGTGTTTGGGGGTGTGAGTAGGGCAGACATTCTATAATTTTCTTCATGGGACCAGTGGCATAGGTAGGAGAGTTGTGCTGCGAGGCAATACATTCTCAGGTCTGGGACAGTAAGTCTCCCAGGCTGGAAGGGTTCTTAAGAGTGGCCCAGTTTAGTTTGTGTCTGCCTGTACCCCAAATAAAAGATTTAAGTATCGTCTCAATTACTTTAAAGTACTTTAGTGGTAGGAATATAGGGGAATGCCAAAGGGTATATAGGATTTAGGTAATAGAATCATCTTGACAATGTTTGCGCGACCTGTCACCCAAGAGACCAGATTTGCATTTTGGATTGACTAGGGTGATGAGGGGGTCGTATTGAGGGGATAAAGTCGATGGGTGTCTCGAGATGTTGGTGCCCAGGTATTGATGGAGGTTGTTCTTTAAGGGAAAAGGGTCGCGGGGGCCCAGGTGGGAAGCAGTCCAGGGGAAGAATTTGGGATTTTGTCCAGTTATTAAAAGTCCAGAGTATTCTCCATACTCTGTGATTATTGTAGTGCTGTTTGGAGAGGACGCCTGGTCTGCCAGGTAAAGAAGCATGTCGTCAGCGTAAAGGCTGATTATTTCCCTCAGACTGCTCACCTCAAGGCCAAAATATTTGGGTGTGCGCAGTTGGTCGCGGTGGTTCCACTACAATGGGGTATAGGAGGGGCGATAGAGGACAACCCTGGCGGGTGCCTCTTGTTAGTGGGAAGAGAGGCGATATTGTGGAATTTGCTAGTTGCTTGCCTTGGGTGCAAGTAAAGGATTTGAAGCCACCTAAAAAATTGGGGCCAAACCCAAAATTATGTAGAACTCGCCAGAGAAAGGGCCATTCCACCGAATCGAAGGCTCGTGCGTGTCAAGTGAGACTATACATCTAGAGCTGTTTCGTTATGTCGCTCCCAAGTTTGCATAGAGTCTGCGGGTGTTGAGTGAAGTGTTTTCCCAGGATAAATCCGGTTGGTCTGTGTGTATGATTGAAGTTATATGTCTGTTGAGCCTTAGTGACAAGAGTTTAGTTGTATTTTGATGTCTACTTGCAATAAAGAAATAGGCCTGTAGGGGTCAGGTAGTAAGGGTCTTTTCTGGTTTGGGAATAAGGGTTATGAGGGCTTCTTGCATTGATGGGGAATTGTGTTAGTTGTAAACATATTATTGTATAGCAATAGGAGCTTTGGGGCTAGAGTCTCTTAGGTAAGTAACATAAAATTCGTCAGGGAGACCATCTGTACCTGGCGTTTTGTGGCGTGGCATTGCGGAGATGGTTTGTGGATTTCGATTTCAGTGATGGGGCTTCTAGTTCAAGGCATGCTGCAGGTGGAGAGGCATGGGGATGTATTGGTTATAAAAGTTATGGATTTGCTCAGTGGTATATGTAGGGTTGAGGTATATAGCTCAGTGTAGTAGGTGGCTAAGTGCTGTGACACCAGTGGTCGGTGGTGTGATTGTCCAGTGGTTGGATTTTTCAGGAATTCGGAAATGTGCAATGTTGGCCCTGCGCTCAGCCTTTGCCGATTTTTGTTTTAGTTTGTTGATGGTGGAACTGAGTCATTCTTGCATACATTTTAGACGATCCATACAGATATGCCAAGAGCAGTGGCCATCATTTATAGTGAAGAATTCCTCCCACTCGAACGAGAGGTCTTCATCTTCCGAAATGAGGTGGAGCCAGAATGGGTTCACCCTCATTGACGAGTTTTGGGGGAGGCCTCTAACCACGCTAGCTCCACCCAGTAGGGGGCATGATCTGACAGAATTCTTGGGGCGAAGCCTGAGTTTGCAGTTTGGGGGTAAGTGTGGTGTGAATAAAAATAATACTGATGTGAGACATTGTGTTTGGGACTTGAGAAGTAGGAGAACTCTTCTCTGTTATGGTGACAGGCACCATCATTAAGAGGAGGGACTGCATGGTTCTGGCAAATCGAGTGAGAGGGTGGGTTGGGTGGGGGTGACCAGTTGGGGGGTGGAGACGGTCATGTTCTAGGTCTATACCATATAAAGTTGCCCATCCATATAGAGGGGATATTCGGGTGATCAGCTAGGAATTGGAGGGCGGTTTGGGGGGCTGACATGGAAATGTTGGTGGGACATATGATGCCAGTACGAGGAGGAGTTTATTTTAGATTTTAGCTTACAGTAGTATATAAGTACCCCGCCTGTCTAGCCTCAGGTCCACCAGTTCGAATTGTATTGATTTAGGATTAATAGGACTACTCCTCTAGAGGAGGTAGTGAAACTGGGAGTGGTAGGCCCATCCAACCCATGGTCTTGAGGGCCATTGTTGTTGGGTGGAGGTGGGTTCTAGGAGCGCAGTTATATTGGCACGTTTTTTTTTTTCACAAATTCTAGTACGGCCGTTCTTTTAATTTTGTTTTGGAGTCCCCGGATGTTCAGGTCTCAGCTTAAGATTGTTAGGTGTCACAGCTTACCATGGGGGACATGAGGCCAGGCTGAGGCACTGCAAAAAATAGGCAAAATGGACACAATACATCTTGTAAACAGGGGCTAGATTAAAGCTACAAGTATTATACATTAGATCCAAAGGCAGATATAACTATATACATTAGACCCGGTCTATACCAGGTGGTGGTGCGAGCATTAATCCCAAACTGTAACTTTTGGGTAGAAAAAGGTTAGTTGTACAGTTTGGACTCAATTGTTGGGCCTGCTGGGGCGAATAGGGTTTTCGCTGAGGTGTTATTTTAGCAGAGTCTTAGAATGATCAACTTGGTAGTGAGGTTCCTTATGGATGGTAGCTAGGTCTGTAGTTTGCTTAAAATGGGTTGTGGGGGGAATAGGTGGAGGAGGGGGGAACACATAAGATCCGTAGTGAGAGATTGACAGGAAATGTTCGCCCAACCCCTTCATCACAGGTTACGAGGATCGAGGAGGGCCTGCAGTAAGGCAGCCGGGGTAGGGAGCTCAAGTTGTATTTGTATATAAAAGGTGGTATGGGGTTTGGGAACCTGCAGCATACTCTAGGGGGGGAAAGTCTATTTTGGGGGGGTGATGCAGTACTTATCTGTATAGGACCGGAGGGTTCGTCTTGGGTCGCATCAGTGGGGAATGTTGGGTTTCGTTTTTCCTGGGAGTCCAACCAGTCGAGGCATCGGCTGGTGTGGTGAAGAATTTGGTGGTGTCCTCGTCCACATCTCGATGTTTGGCCAGGAAACATCATGGAGTATGACCTTGGCTCTTTGTCTTTGGATTCCGTGGAGAAATCGGGTAAACGGAGATCTTGGTATTTTGAAAGGGGATATTTCCTTTTTCCTGGTTAAACGTAATTAAAGGGCATCTATAGTGGGAAAATGAACTTTTTTTTCTTTCTTTCCATGTGTTCTATAATTCCCCACAACCCCAGAGTGTCATCACTTTTTTCAGATTCCCTCTCTGTCCTGAGATACACCAGTTAGATAGAGAATACGTGATTGCATTCCTCTACTCCTAACTTGGACGTCAATCAAATCCCTGTGAATGATCCCCTCCCTGCTCTGTATAAACATAGAGTAACAGATTAGCAGGGGGAGAAGGTAGCTTTGATGTTAGATATAAGGCTGCACTTGACCCCCTTCTTAATAGCTTTCACTGATTGATGATGGGTCACAAAGAGAGAGATCGTAAACTGTACTGATCTCCTTCTTCCGTGTCTCCAGGACAGCTTACTTTCTATTGGCCACTGTGCGTGGGTGTGTTTTTCAGGATGTTGAACTTTTAACTCCTACTGCACATAAAAAGCTTGTCGGTTGCCGGAGCTGAGACATGGGGAGGTAACAGAGGGGGGGGAGAAGGGGGGAATGCTGCACATAGATCTGACACCGTGGGTTAACAGGTCAGTGACAGATATAGGTTAAGGCAGCACAGGGTACATGAATTTAACTTTGCAAAGGGGCAATGTGTTTTTTTCACTATAGATGCCCTTTAAATCGCGATCCCTGTACTTGAGGAATTTGGCTATAAAAGTCCTTGGGGGTGCTCAGAGGGGGGGGGTCGGGGAGGCACTCGGTGAGCCCTCTCCACAACAAAGGTTTTGGAGAACGTGTCCCCTCCAAATGTTTGCGTCAATAGATTTTCCAGAAAATCTGGCGGGTTTGCGCCTTCTGCCTTTTCTGGGAGTCCTACAAATCTGAGGTTGTTGCGGTTTTATGTCTCTTTAACTCTTTCTCGGAGGTTCTGGAAATCCTGTCGCATTAGATATATCTGTTTTGACTTCCTCGAGTTTTGATGTTAATGTGGATTGGCATGTAGCTATTGCTTCCAGCACTTTGGTGGATGGGTCGGGTTGCTGTATGGAGGGTTCAACAGTGGAGGTGTCGGATTCTGCAGATTGGTTTGTGGTATCTTGTCTCCGGAATCTATCCAGTTTGGCCGATGAGTCTTTTTTGTGTTACGTCTTGGGTTCTTTTGGGGGGAGACATTGTTTTGTGAATTGGTTTATGGTTTGGATTCGAGTTAAGGCACTGCTGGGTGATGGTTTGGTACAGTGGTGTGGTATAACGGTTTAGTGTGGTGGCACCACTGTGATTAGTTGTATCGAATCCCTGCAGCGTTTAGTTGCTGTGTTTTGTAGTAATTTGATGAGGCAGGTGACCCGGTGGCGAGGCGGTCTCCGCTTCAAGAGGAAGAAGGAATATGTTCTGGTGTAGTTTTGTTACCCTAACGAGGGTCTGCCGCAGGCACCAGGGTTCTGCTTGTATGTTACCCTAACGAGGGTCTGCCGCAGGCACCAGGGTTCTGCTTGTATGTTGGGGGGGGTTGGATAGAGGGTTAGGTGGTGAGTTGGTGGGGCAGGTTGATATTTGCCATGTCCTTGAGCCTTGTTTGTGGGGCCCTGCAGCTCCTGGGTTTTTTTCCGGAAGAGTGGGGTCCGGTACACAGCACCCCTAGTTTACCCGCTCCAGCACCCTGGACCCTAACGAGGGTTGCCGCAGGCACCAGGGTTCTGCTTGTATGTTTGGGGGGGGTTGGATAGAGGGTTAGGTGGTGAGTTGGTGGGGCAGGTTGATATTTGCCATGTCCTTGAGCCTTGTTTGTCGGGCCCTGCAGCTCCTGGGGTTTTTTCGGAAGAGTGGGGTCCTGGTACACAGCACCCCTAGTTTACCTGCTCCAGCACCCTGGTCCAGGAGATGAAGGTCTGTGAGATCAGGGCTCTTCTGTGCAGGATTGGAGTTTTGTCAGTGTTGTGCTTGTGCCTTGTTACTTCCCACACATGCAAAAGAGCCGCTTGTGGAGAGGGGCCCCAGTGCGTCCGGCTGGGTCAGGGCTTGCAGGCAAACAGCCAGGCTAGGAGCGAGCGGGCCCTGGCTGCGGTGGGGTCATGCGTGTAAGCGCTCTCCAGGAGCGACGGGAGGGCGACATGGCACTTGGGCCGGTTTATGGGGGTCGGGTCAGTAGTGCAGTGGTTTAGGCCAGGCCCGGTGCGGCCGCGCCCGAGTCGTGAGTGGGGGTGCATGGGTGTCACCTCCCGAGCGACCCCACGATCCGGGACAGTCGGACCCTAAGGGCTGTTGTTGTAACAATGTCTCAAAATAAAAAGTCTCCACGATAGACCAACAAATCTTTTGACGGTTACGCCCCTCTCTCGAGGTCAAACAATGCTTTATACCTATGGGTGGACATCAGGGACTGGGATTAAATAGCTTTGGCTCTGTGCATCCGTGCATCCTCTTGCCTTACCCTCTGCAATAAGTATCACAGTAAAATATATATATTTGATGTGTATGACCAAGAGGTTAAGCAATTTCCTTCCTCACTTAAATGCAAATAAAGGGTAAGTATCATCAGCAAATAGCAAACTATTGTCCTCGGTTTTCCAATTTGGTCTCGCAATACTCCTAATGCTGCAAACTATGTTTTGAATATTGAAATAGGGAGATTCTCCCATCAAAATCAGACATTTATTTTTAGGTTTGTCATTGGTTATACTTCAAGCTTTAATAAGTTCTTTTTTTAACCAAATCCGGTGAATATCCTTTCTCTAGGAACTTTTGTAATCATTTACTCAAGTTGTTTCTCCTACTTACAGGATCCTAATTGTTGCGAACCACTCTTATAAATTAAGACAATAGTTAAGGTTTGTACCGTGTCAGCCATAAGTAAAAGAATAAAAGTGGAGTTGTGATACCTTTTATTGGCTAACTAGACAACAAAAATAGCAAGCTTTCCAGAGTCCTAAGCCCTTTACATTCAGCTGACGAAGGGTGCTTAGGACTCCGAAAGGTATCACAACTCTACTATAAATTAATAAAAACCAACCCCTTATTTTTTGGGAATGAGTGGCAACTAGAGGCACATAGTATTCAGTATGGTCGTGTCCTTGTAAACAGTGTTGTGCTTATGCATAATTTTCTATAAAAATGCAATGGTCTTAAAAATCAATTTTTGGAGGTACTACATTTATTTTTAAGTTCTATAGGGGATTTAAGGCAATTAATTTCAGCACTAGTCCTTCCCATACGAAGATCCAGTCATCAATAAAACATCTATAAATTAACAGTTTTCTGCATTATTTAGGAAAGAAACCTCTTCAAACAGTTAATATAAAGGTTTGCAAAGGCAGGTCCGACATTAGTGCCCATTGCCGCCCCTCTGTTTGTTGAAAATGTGTATTTTCAAACCAAAAAAAAAAATTGTCTTTGCTCCAGGACAAGTAGATCCATTAAGAATTCTACGGTGGGCCGTGATGGCCTACTTTACTCAAGGCTTTCGCAGACCCCCACTCCGCCTGTTTGTGGAATAACGGTACAAAGGTGGCTCAGTGGCTAGCACTGATGCTTGAAGCACTGAAGTCCTGAGTTTAAATCCACCAATGGACACATCTGAAGAGTTTGTATGTTCTCCCCATGCTTGCCGGCACTTCTGTTTCCCCCACAGTCATAAAGACATACTGATAGGCTGTATGTGTCAAATAAATGTGCTTAGATTGTAAACTCTTCGGGTGAGGGCCTGATGGAATGAATACATGTAATTGTGAGAACTACGGAAGATAATAATAATATATAGATGCTACTACATTGCATCTATAGAACTATAGCAACTAAAATATCACAGTTCTTCCTGCTAATCCATCCAATCTGACATGGTATGGCAAGTTAAGAATTCAATTCCCTTTTTTATTGACGGGTTGGGTTCCCACTTAAGTTTCTCTAAACTCATCAGTTGTTTGATCAATGTAAAACAAACACTACGATTGCTCCTTAGTGTCAATTATAAGATTTTAAAAAAAAATTCCATTTCCCCTTTAACAACATTCTAGAAGGCGCTAATGCTGGGTGCTGTAATTTGCTGTTCAAAAGTGCTGCGTGCTTTAAAGGAGAGGCAGAGCAAACTGTCTACAATGCAGATACAAGATGTCAGCAACTTAAAAGAGGAAGGTAGGCTCAGGAGGGACAGAAAAAAAAAAGGACAAAAGATTTTTTAAAGCAGCTGCTTCCATTTAAAATTAACTTGGATTTACAGCTTACTTATACTTTAAATTTTATTTTATATGTGGGGTACCCTAAAATAATCCCTGTAGTTACATAAATATGTAGGGATGAATGTACACCTTTTCGGTTTCCATACAATATTTAAATTGGTGGTCTTGGAGGTTGTCTACCTTTCTTTATGCCCCCTCTTCATGACTGTTTGTTTTCTTTTCTTCCTACTGTAATCCCTGATCCAGTGGTAACCCCTCTAAAACAGTCTCTCTTTCATTTACATTTTTAGTAGTATATCTATTTTATTGTTTGAAGGTTGGGAATCATTGATCTATCCATTGTCTGGGGTCCCTTTCTGAATATCCCTTCCCTGGGATATGGATATCAGTATATTTTCTGTACAACCATCCATATACTCCTTCTTGCAGTATCCGATTCCACCTTAATAACCTTCAGTGTTTTTAAAGCAAGGTCATCTCTATATTTAAAAATCTGTTGGGATAATTTAACAAGCCAGTCACATTCTTGGTCAGTTTGTAGGGCCAAATTTTGTTCACTCTAGAGCACTAATTCTTTATTAAATATATATAATTAACAAAGAGCGGCTCGGAAAATGAGACCCGAGCGAACGAAAAATGCCAGCAAATACAAAACAACCCCAAATAAAACCTGAAAAAAAAAAACTCTATGCATACCAACAGCCCATCACACAAGTCCAAATGTGTCTGCCCATACTAAAATATCTTTGGTAATGGTGTCTTATAATGTCCACTTGATTACAAAGGGTGCGCAACTATAAGAAGATACCAATTCAGTAATACAAACACAGTTGAAAAACTACTTCCAGGGCCTTATGGTGCCCATACATTAGTAATGATATACTATAAATACTAGGCAAAACCTGCCACGTCCAGAAAAAAAAAAAATACATACATACTAACATACACACATACAAAGTGTGTATGGCATACAGAAATACATTTGTTGTACTAATTATATAATTGAAAGCGTGCAAACCATTCAAGGAAATGAGTCTTGACCTTAATGTTCCTGAAAAAGTTGGCTTAGCTTGTTAAGAACATGCAATTAAAGATGATGTCCGTGGTTCTAATTTAATTAAAAATTGGGCTATTTTCATAATTTTGTTTTCCAAAAGCTTTGGGGTATATTTTTACCTAATGTACAAAAACATCATGGACTCTCATAAAACACTGAATTATTTCCAAAATCACCATTCCAAGAGGGATAATTATTTCTGTCTATTTTGTTTTAATATAAAACATTAAAGGGGAAGTTCAGCCAAAAAAATCCCTAAAAAAAAATAGAATATGGTACCTGACCCCCTCCCAAGAAAACTGTGTGAAGAGTCAGAACTCTGCCTGAAAAGGCTGTTTTCACACAGTTTTCTTTAGGGGGTGTAGGCCCTGAGTGGGTTAGGGGCCACGGCATCCGCAAATGAGAGGGGCCATGAGGAGGGTAGGGCTATAGATTTCCACCATTAACTTTCTGATGAGTAAAGTAAAAAAAAACTGCAGCCCTCTCCCACCCTCCCTTGGTCATATAGTAGTGCTTCCTCCCCCAGCCCCAACCGCTAAATAGAATTATCAAAAAGTCCCCCGAACTCTACTATCTTCCCTCTCTCCCCCGGCGTTCTAGCAGCCAGCAGCCGCATTCGTGATTGGCTGCCACTCAGCCAATAAGGGATGAGGCTGCTGTACCGGCCCCCTGCTTGCAGTTTCATGCAACCAGAAGTCGGGCAGTACGGCGGAGGAGAGGGAAGGTAAGTAATGATCGGGGGACTTCTCTGATAATTCTATTTTGGCTGTTGCGGCTTGGGTAGGAAGCACTACAATATATCAAAAAAAAATTTAAAGGGTGGACATGCCCTTAAATAAAACTGAATACGAAAAATTTGTGGAGGTAAAGAAGCTATGTCTACCTTACATTCTTAAAGGGAATGTCCACCCCTTAAAAAAAATGTATATACTAGGCAGGACCCCCTAAACCTAGGTTCCGTTTCTTTAAAATGTAAAAATTCTGCCTCAGCTAGAGAAATCGTACATACAAGAAACAGCCAGGAGACAGGCGCAAATTGATATCAGGGCTAATTAATAAATTATTTTGACAAAGGGAAATACATGTGAAGGTTTTTCATTCCATTTGTAGCAGTACGGTAGGTATTTAAATTCTGCTCAATGTGAGAAACCTGTTGCTGTAATTCGCTCCCAGTGGTCTTTTCAAACATGCAGTGCCAGACTTTTTCCACATGCAGAGATTTGTTTATTTAACCATAATTGTGTAAATTCTCTCTACTTGTTGCACCCACCATATTTGGAAGACTATAAAGCTGGGTACAGACCGTACAGTACAATCGGATTAGCCCTTAACCAGTTATGTGTACCCAGCTTAAGAGGTACCTATCATCTTTTTAAAAGTGTACTTATTTAACTTTATGAATGGCTTGTATCAAAACCATATCAAAACATAAACATCTCTGGAAGAACCCATTTGATTTCCTAGAATGTCCAAATTCTGTCCGTTGTTTTAGTCTGTTTAGTGTGGCGCTAAATATTTGTTTAACTATATCACCATATCTCCGTAAAAGCTGACTTGCTTTAAAACTGAGACATCTTGCTGCTTTATATGTTTATCAGTTTGGTTGCTTGTTTGTTAAATCTTTGTGGTGGCAGGTTAAAGTGCAGTGTAGAGGGTCAACTTTAAAGCTTGAGAGAGGATGGCTATTGGTGTTTCACAAAATCTTCCAGAATAACTTTACATCCGGCTATGTACACCAGCACTGTAGGTGGTCAGCTGGCTCACCACAGTTCTTAAAGCATACATTTGGATGGGAAGAATTGATTTTATGGAGGAATACTAGTGTTGTGTACCAATTGTATAGTATCTGAATGGCTTCTTTGGCTATGGTGTTGGAGGAGCATTTGTGTGAGTGTATATAAATTTGGTGCTATTTTTCCTCATCAGTTCTTTTTAAAGTCTTTGTTGCCATATGGTGGACTGTTTGCTTTTGTTAGGTAGGCGATCCTGCCAGATTAGGTATTTATGTTGATGCACCATGGGGTAACGTGAATTAAAGGGGGCCGCACAACCAATGCACAAAGCGGAACAACACTAGCCGATAGGACAACAATATAAAAAAAAATCACCCCATTACATGTCACACTTCCAGCAGCTGAAATCACTACTCACATTTACATCCCTCCCTTAGATATTGCACAGCAAAGAGGAGTGCAAAAGCCCGCCATGATTAACATAACACTTGTTATTGGCTGGTGGGAATGTCTGTTACAACCTCTCTCCTCCTCCTCGCCAGCTAAACAACTTGAAATGTCCTGTTGCTAGGATACAGCCTACGTTAACAAGCTGATCAAGGGTGGGTGGAAGTGTTTTCTCGCATGCTAGCTTTGAGTGACAGTTAGAAGCAGACAGAATTGTTTCGCCCTCTTCTTAGCATGGCAAATTAAAGGCTAATTTAAGGCAAAAAGACTCGAAATCAGGAAAAAAATGGGTATGGCTGCATACCTTTACACTTTGTAAAGCAATTTTTAAAAAAATGCCTTGAGGCAATAGTTATCCTTTAAAACTAAATCTTTAGTGCCAGCAACAAGCTGTCGTTAATATTTAAATCTGTTAATCCCATTCACATATAGGGGCAAAAGAAAGCAATAGTGACTCTCTATACATTGCCCCATGTGTTTAACTATGCATTGGTTGGCAATACACCTGCTAATGTTCCTCTGCTTAGGGAAGCATGTTTTTTGTTATAGGTTTATTTATTCAATAAACATTTATTATAAAATGATTTCAATAGTTTTATAAAAAAATATGATTATTTTGAAACTGATGCCCAGAAAAGTTATGTCCTAAAATATGACCAATGGGGAATTGGGGAATTGACTAAAGTCACATTATAACAACAATGATGGGGATATAGGGTACATACCAAAATGGCTGAATTTCTCAGTAAACATGGGGATTGGAGCATTTCCCCATTAAATAATAAAAAATATAGTTCAGTGTAAAATTAAAAAGAATTTGGGAATTTCATCATCTAGGGCACTGGTTCTTAAACTTTCAGACGTGGACACACTTGGCCATGCAATTTTTTTTGTTGGACATTGTAATGTTGTAATTACCCATGTTTTATGCACTTACAGGGTGTATTGTAATCAAATTTGATTATCATCAAAATAGTGATGTGTTGTGGAAAATGTTGGGACACACCTCTGACATATGGTGTAACCGAACATGCACTTTAAGAAACCCTGATTTAAGGTACATAATATAATTGCAACAATCGACAAATATACCATATATAATCAAGCCGAGGTACTTATTTTTACCTGAAAAACTAGTAAAACTGATTGGCTCAAGTATAAAAGGATGGTCGACTTTCTCCCATAGACCGCCCCATAGATAGTTCCACAGACAGTCCTATAGATGCACCATACAAAGCACATACACGATGTGCCCTGCATACCTTTCTGTGCAGTCTGAATATTAAAGATCACTCTTTAAAGATTTATTTGAATCTGTTATTTTTCACCCTTTCCCTTGCAGTCTAGGCTGATCTGAGTGAGCAGGACAACAGTGGGTTTCCTAACCACTGAAATCAAGAGATTCTGTGTGTTACAGGGTACAGCTTTTGTTTTCCCAGGGCTGGTGATTTTGTCCAGCTGCTCCTTCAAGCATCCAGATCAGCCTAGACCTGAGTATAAACGGTGGAGTGGAGACTTTCAGGATGTTTTTAAAGGTAAAAATCTCAGCATACTTGATTGTTCCATGCCAGACAGCAACGGCTAGAGCCAGCAAGATATTTTCTTGTATAAAGAGATTAGACGAGTTAGGGCTGTTACACTAGAGAAGCTACGTTTGTACGGGGGTATGATAACTTTAACAAATATATAATAGGCCATACAATAAACTCTCTGGTACATTGTTACTAATGGTCATATCAGAGGACACATGGACATCCTTTAAGATTGGAAGAAAAAAGTTTAGGAATGGTTTCTTACAGTGAGAACGGGTGAAACTGTGGAACTGTCTTCCAGCAGATGTGGTAATGGCAAGTTCATTGAATAGCTTTAAAAGTAGGCTAGATAAGTTTCTAAAACTAAAAAATATTGAGATTTACTGGTATTAATTTACGATTGTCATTTGGAGTCAACTGTTAGGTAGGGTGTGAAAAGGATGGACTTATGTCTATTCGACCTCACATTACTATGTTACTATGCCAAACACTTACTGCATATTAGATTTCTGTGGTTTTAGACATGATTTGTGGCGGAAATCAGTACAAGGACATTGAAATCCATTGCTCCCAATAAACTTTAACAGAACTTCCATATACAGGGTTATTTTTCCTTTCTGTGCGTGAGTGAGCTGACAGACATTGCAACAAGAATAAATAGTTTTCTTAATTGAAGATCATTACCCTAAAAAAGTTAAATATGTATTTAAAGGGCAACTATACTAAAACAATAAAAAAACTTTGCCTCATCTTATTCTATATAATAAATATATGTAAGTAGCCGTTACTATGAGTTGTATTGTTGCTGCATGCCTTTAATCCAGTGCTTGTTTTGTTCAGTCTAGGTATACCCTACCACTCTTAATAGACTCCTTTTTCCATGTGACATGATTTATTTGAAGTCATGCATGTCGGTAATCCTGTGAGGGAGCACTGGGAGAGGGAATGTGCACCATGTAAGTCACACATACCAGCTGTCAAAACTGCACACAGTATACCAACTGTCAAAACTCAGTCACCATTCTTGCTACAGCAAAACTGCACACAGAAAAAGTGTATGCTAATGAAGCACTTGATTGACAGATGAAATGTAAGATTCTTTAGATAGGATTCTGAAGAAATAAGGGAATGATCAACAAAAAATGGTACAGTGATAGGAAGTAATAGTTTCCAGTAATGGGCAATTTGAAAAAAAACTTATAGATGTTTTATAGATAAATATAGATGTCCTTTGGTTTCATATGTTGGCGTACCATTTAAGTTGGGTGCAGCTTACAAATAGGAAACAATAAGCTAATTTTACATGAATGCGGGACACACATTCAAGCATTTCATGCATAAATCCAGCAATTATATAATGCTTCTATTTACAAAAACTTAATGTGCAGTAAAATTACTATTTGGATGAATATTTTTTTGCATAGAAATTGTCAATTGCCAATCAAAAATTTGATTCTTTTTCATGTTTGTGAAGCAAATCACCATGCCAAGTCCCTGTCAGATTTCTGAAAATCCTATTTACAAAATGATAGCTTTTTTGATGTGGGGAATTATACTCCCAAGACCAATTATCAGCGTTGACCTTATGAAATCCCTTACACATTTGAAAGGAGAAAAATCATTTTCTTTCTAAAAGTCACAATGGATAAGTTGCATTAAACAGAGGTAACATTGGAAATCGGTGGCATTTTTTTATTTGAAAACTCTTGTAAACTTTCAAACAGTTATGTTAATGTGATGGTCTGTGCTATGTAGGCATAGTCCAATTTGTTTGTATATTAGGTATTGTAAGAGTGCGTAATGTGTTGTAAAGCACTAAACTGCAACACAATATTGCTCATGGAAACATGCCTGCCCTCTGTAATACAGCTTTTTTCCTTTCAAATTTACTTAAAGAATCTTTCTGCATTTGCAAATGTTGAAGCCCAGGTGTAGGATCCCAAGACAAATGGACCTTTTGCCTTTAGCATGTCCTAAATTATATTGCAAAAGATAAGGTACGTGCAGTACATCTAAGCTTTTCTGCTAGGTCTGTGTTATGTTCAGGGAGTATATTAAAAAAAAAAAAAAACAAAATTCCTTGCTGAAAACTATACTTTGCTGTATGCACACACTTTCTAGCCTTTTGATTTCTTATAATTTAAGCAATGTTAATACAACAGTAGTATTGCTGCTGTAATAACTGCTGACTTGTCGATATCTACCTGCAACCCCAAGTGCTATTTTATTAGTTTACTACATGCATTTGTAAACTGATATTTTACAATAATGTATTCTTTCTGGCAAAGGTATCTGCCTCCTTCCATCGCCCAAGGAGCTTGTTTATATGCTTGAACATGTGTATAAAAAAAAAAGTAGCATGGAGAGACGGGTCAGCTTACTCTGCCAGAAGGAGGGAGATAAGCACTTCCCCGACTGAGACTTTTATTCAAAGAAATGTATCAGAAATGCATACATGCTTACATTTCTGCATTTCGAACCAGGTTAAACATATAGGGGGAGATACAATATTGCCCATTTCCATCTAAAACCCACGTAACCCGAAAAAATTTCGGGTTAAAGTGGGTTTTAGACGGCTTTTAGAGCACAGCGCCATTTCCGAATGCTTTTGGAAATAGCGCTGTGCCAACGATCCAAAACCTGTAGCATTAAGCAAAAAAACGCTACGGCTTTTGGAGCGTTAAAATCCCGCTACTTACCTTAGCCTGATCCTGCGATGCAATAACTGAAGTAATCTCGTTTAGTCAGTTTGATGCGGGATCGGGTCGGCTAAGGTAAGTTACGGGAGCGCAGATATTGAATCTCCCTGATAATTTTATTTTATTGCAAAATCCTAAAAATTTTTTGAAAAGCTAATATTCTCAAAATGGAGCCACTTGGAAAAAGTATTGTAATAGAATTATATTATTTCTTCCACAATGGTATTTATGAATTATTAGACTTCACATGATGTATTAGGAATAATTACCTTAAGATTCTTGCAGTGCATAACATGAGAAAAGAAGTGCCAATTAGTGCTTTTGTTAAAATCTCTGACTGGAAATGTTTGCTAAAAAGCTTAAAAATTGATGTGATTATTAGTACTTCACAGAGTACCTCGACTGATCAATCCCTCAAATTATCTGGTTAAGGGTTTAAATTCTTTTTCTGCTCCTTGCATAACAACACTCCTGCCGCTTGTATGTGTACTGTAATATTTCGTTCTTTTTGAGATTTTATATTTTCATGGCATAAATAATTTAATGCAAAACAATTAATATTAACATAAGCACTTTATTTTAAATTGTTTCTTTTTCAGTTATCAATACACAAAATGTAAAATTCCTATGTATAAAATCAATAACTATATCAATATTATTTTAATTAATATATATATATTTTATATAAATGTATAATTAAAAATATCTCAAATCTAACGAAGGTAGAGCCATACAGTTCCTGCCTATATCTCTTGAGAAACCCCTAGCAACCTCTCAGGAATCCCAGTGGTCCCCAGTGAGAAACACTAATAGGACTTGGAATGACTTAAGAAGCTAGTAAAGTGGAAATGTTAATTTCCTCAGCATTAATAATTATTAATTTTGCTATGTAGCATTGTACAGGGAGAATATGCTTATAGAAGTGTTTATACTGTAACTGATAGAGCCCCAAAAAAAGGTTTAGGGTACAATATACTTGATTAAACTAGGCTTCTATAGTTACTCCATGGTTAATTTAGTTATTTTGAATAAAATCCAATGCATGCAATAAAAACCACTGTAGTTGTAAGATACATTAGAAAAAAAAATTTGCGCAGCAAATGTATTTCTAAGTTTCCATGTATTTAGAAAATGACTAAAGCCCTACATTTTCTGCCTTTGTTTTTTTTGCATTTCTCTGTAGAAAAGTTTTGCACAAAAATCTTATTGTTTATTTAAAAGCTCTTGTTCTTCCGAGTACAAACTATACCAGATTATGTAGGTACCCCACTTTTCCTGTCCTGTAGGCCCCACAAACTAAAATAGCAATTTCTAGAGTTTTACACTAGATTAAAAATTGTAAGCACTTTTTAAACAACACGAATGTGAAAGCCTAAACTTTCCTGAATAAACCGGAATGCCACATGAGTGGTCTCAAACTGCAAATGGCATGTATGTCTGTATTTGTACAGCCTAAATGTCAACGGGGAAAAATGTTCATAAAGTTTGGATTAAATACTGTAAAAATTAGCAATGGTAACTGACTGTAAGTGGCTCTGGAACTGGGAAATGGTCTGGGAAACATGTACATATCACCAAAACTTGTGTAATTAAATATTAACTTTGCCCCAAATAGGGGTATTTTCGAGTTTCTGCATTGAATTTTCAAGGTTACCAAAATGGAAAGTCTATTCAAGGGGTTGCCTAATTTGAGGGTTACCAAATGCCACATTCAAGGGTTATGGAGTCTGAAGTCGAGGGTTGTCGCTGAATTCGAGGGTTACTGAAATCGAATGGCACATTCAAGGGCTATCGATAATTTTTGCGTTACCGAACAAACACATTCAAGTTACCAAACCCTCCTAAAGTTGAGGGTTATTGCTGAATCAAGGGTTACCAAACACTGCATTCTAGGGTTATGAAGCGCTAAAGTCGAGGGATATCAATTCGAGCATTCGATAATTATTAAGTGGAAAATTATTGAAAGGTTTGGTTAATTTGAAATCCGCAATAGCAAAGTAAAACTGAAATAGAAAGGACAACTGACTGCTCCTTTAACCCTGGAAAATCAGTCTTTATTAGTCAGGTTACAATCATAAGTAATGGTTGGGGTCAGAAGCGTTTCACGGCATTCAGCTGCTTCCTCTGAGTGCATACTTGCATTTTCTTGTAACTAAACACCCCCCTACCTGGGAAACAATACCCAAAACTATCTATATTAAAAAACTTTATAGCAAGCTTTGTAACCGCATCCTTTTCATACATGAAGAATTGTGGACACAGATGCCCAAGAACTTCTCACTTTTAGAAGATTTTCTAAAAAATTTTGAGAAAAAAAAGATTCAAATTTAAAATGTTTACCCAAATTCACTGACAAGTAAAAACACCCACTAAATATCAATCTCCCATATGTCCTGAATCAAACAGTATGCCGAATGTACACAGACATGGCACCAACAACACAAAAGGGAACAGGTGCATACATGCAATAATAGAATTTTTTTTTTACCCGCTTTGTAGTTATATATTTCAATTTTGTTAACACTCCATAAACTCCCCCACAAAATAATATGCTTTTAGAACCTACACACCCAGCTATGTAACGGTACAATTCTTTATTTAATATGCAAAATTTCAGATGTGTTCTTTGTAGAAATGCTCAATCTTGACTTGCATCAATACACACAGAAATACTGCAAGCAAATAGCCTCAAAAGAAGCAAATGTGCATACTTGCCTTTTTCAGGTAAACAGCCCCTACCTGAGAAACAATGCAAAAACTATACATATCAGAACCTATACAGCTTAGTTACATAACAGCGGCTTTTTTTTACACATGCAGAATTCCAGATACAATTCTTGTAGACCTGCATGCACTTGTTCTTGAAGAAAATAATTGTTCAATCTTAGAAATCTTGAACCAACCCCCAATAGAAATTAAAAAAAGCCCTTTTTAAAATTGTTCTCCCACATGTCCTCAATAAACCCCCATTTACATCAGTGCATGCATGAGACTGCCAGCAAGCATACTCAAAAGTAGGCAACATATAATTCAGGGCTATACCCTTTGAGCTCCAACAATGTATTTACTTAATAAAGCCCCTATTGGTTACGAAATATCCAAGCTTCATATAGACTTCATATAAACTTTAATGGCAAATTCTCAAAGCAAAAAAATAAAAAATCGGGGAGTATTTTCACAAAAAGCTTACTTCATCGCTAAAATTTTTAGTATTGGTTTACGAAAAAGTGAGGAACCAATTTTTCTCAATGTTTTTTTGGTGGGTGAATCTGTTAATGAAATTCCACAAGCCCCACTTTTACTGCTATTCAGTAGAGAAACCAAATGGTATTCAGGAGACACACACGATTTTGCAAATTTACTAATTCTAAAAATTCTATTCTTTTGTAAGAATAGAAATTCCTGCATGTGTAATGAGGCTTAGTTTTCCTTGAAATCAGTGGACAATAAGTGTTTGCACAGTTTGGGGGAAAAAAAATTCTGATCCCTTTCATTGTAAAAGCATTTTTGATTGTTGGCACAGAACAATAATTAGGTTAAGAACTGATCACCCAATATTGACAGTGCCCCGATTTTTTTCTCTAAGTAAAGAAAAAAAAGTCTATTTGTGAATGGTCTCTGAGAACTCTTCACAAATACAAAAATAAAGCAAGTTGTCAGTGTGTGACTGCTTGTTTATAGCAGGTACTGAACTCCAATCTGCCTGGAGTTCTCAGTTCAGTACATTACTGGCCCACCAATGAAGAGCTGAGGGAAGACCCCATTGCAGAGAGGAAGTCCTCTGACATAATTCGGTCTCTCTTACCGACATGGCTCTCCTTGTAG